>OX244033.2:8492375-9100399 GCA_945859785.2 Tridacna gigas | reverse complement strand
AAACTTTCAAAGTGTTAAGAGTTAAAAATATTGGTGTCATACAGCTTAAATTTTCATTTAACATGATAGTTAGTACAGGCATTTTAATATGAACCTTTTAAATTGCATTTTTCCTGTAATTTTGCATCTTCTTGGATCCTGTTTGTGTTAAATATATTTAAACCTTTACCACACAATGCCAGCTTTTAATGACCCTGAGGAAGAAGCCTTTTGAAAACATTGTGGGAAAGGGAGAAAATGCTGGTAACCAGCATTTTCTCCTTTTCCCACAATGTTTTCTACCCTATCAGAGGAAAATCTCATTATTTGAGCCACATTTAAATTGTCGTCTGCAAATGCTTTCAATTTGGACTGGTCTAAAATTTTGTTGTGTGGTAGAGGGTATAACTCTTGATACATTACTTTTTTGCCAAAATCATTGTCATTTTTTGGCTCTGTTGCCATCGACGTCATGTGACGTTGATGTCATCAGCCTTAATAATAAACAATATGTCCCTTGATGAAGATTTAGGATAACAAAAACTAGTCGCAATTAAAATATTTTTTCAAAATGATACTTAGAGTTTGATCTCCTTTATTCATTTACTGAAATAAAACTTTGGCAGTCCAAAGATTAGAATAATACACACCCAGGCAAATCAATCAACTAATTAAAAGGTTGTTAAGATACAACAGCTATTCTACTCTGGGGCGGTAAACTACAAAACTGCCCGGTTGTTTTTCTTTGGTCCTAGGACATAATAGTCCTAACCAGTCTCTTTAAGAACTGATTTGAGCCATGCACTAGCAAAAGGGCATTTAATGCTTCTCCGTAAATGCATTATACCAAGCAATTCATCACATTATTATCAATCCATGAAATCTATTTTGTTTAACTCTTTACCAAACGACAAAAAAGTAGACTGGTCCAAGTTGAAAGCAGTTGCAGACAAAAAAGTAAATGTGACTGAAATATTGAAATTTGTTTTGGGAAGGGTAGAAAACATCGTGGGAAAAGGAGAAAATGCTGGTTACCAGCATTTTCTCCTTTTCCCACAATATTTTCAAAAGGCTTCTTCCCCAGGGTCGTTAAAAGTCAGTATTGTGCAGTAAAGGATTAACTCTTTCACTACTACCTCGGGAAACTCCGTTTTTTTTCGAGGTCTAAAAGAAGATTCCAACTGTTATTGAATAAATATTGCATCATAGTCATCCGGAAGCGGATGGTGTATATCAAAGATCAGACTGCACATTCTGTGCAGTCTGATCCTGATCTACACCATCCGCAAAAAGTACTAATGTTGTCATCAATATTGATAGAGTTAACAACTGGCTGAATTCTAAGGTAGAATGGTCCTTAACCCTTTCCCAAATGACAAAATCTGGACTGGTCCAAATTGAAAGAGTTTGCAGACGACAAATTTAAATTTGATGAAAATGGTAGAAATTTCTCAATAAAGGTAGATAACACTGTGGGAAAAGGAGAAATTGCTCGTAACGAGCAATTTCTCCTTTTCCCCCAGTGTTTTCAAAAGACATGTACTGCAGACACGTGAAAACCAGGGTTTGTTTGGGAAAGGGTTAAGCAAGCAGAAAATTCACCAAAAGCAAAATGCTTCAACCAAAGTCAGCCTGCACAGACAATGCAGGCTGACCTTGGTTGACACTTTTTGGCAGATGCATTAAACCCCCTTTTTTTAGAGCATGGTTCATTTATATAACACTGACAATAATCAGAATTTAGATCACTCAATCTACCCATGTAAGTTTGTAAGGTAGAATGGCCCTTGGGCAAGCAGAAAAGTTACCAAAAACAAAGTTTCAACCCAGGTCAGCCTGCACAGACTGGTCAGGCTGACCTGGTTCAATACCTTTTGCAGATGCATTAAAAGCTCTTTTTCTCAGAGCTTGGCTCATTCATATTATGAATAACAGTAATCATGGAATTTATATTTCTCAACCTACCCATTTTTGTGGGATTTGTCAAAGACAATGCCACTGTGAGTTCAATACGGCATTTTGAAAATCATGTATCTTATTTTGTGCAAAACCGAAGGAAGTAAACCAAATTAGAATCAATTTTTCTGAGAAAAATAAGTATTTCGATTGCACTCAGATATGAAACTGAAAATGGCATATTACAATAAATTGGATTAGGCAGAAGATCGTGGAAATACTTCCTTTTTATCGAAAATAGCTTGATCTGCTATGGCCTTCTATAGTGGCGTAATGACACACACATACCGTGCTTGTTCGTCCTAAAACCAGTTCATTCCTGGGCTTATTCGTCCCAGGACTGTTCGTCCCACAAGATTGCACCCTTCTCTATCGGATTTTGCATGACTATATAGTAGATTGACTTTCAAGCGAATATTTTGAAACTGTTTCTGTTGTTTATTTTTCAAATTATTAATTCCAGACAATGGCTCCCTTGACA
Organism: Tridacna gigas; assembly: GCA_945859785.2. NCBI lineage: Eukaryota > Metazoa > Mollusca > Bivalvia > Cardiida > Cardiidae > Tridacna > Tridacna gigas. The sequence continues at coordinate 9,097,983 of OX244033.2, read as the reverse complement.
AATGCCACACCAGCGTTTTCAATGCTTTGATTCTTAACATGGATTTCTCAAAATAATACCCTTACCTTGTGAAGCAATGAACTTTTTAGCTTCGTCATAACCCTAGAGTCACAAGAAAATAAATTTTAGTACATGTACAAAAAATGTATTAATTCAGTAAAAGAAGAGCACTGCATGCTGGTGCCAATGCTCGGCTGCAGTTGCATACAGAAATAGATTGATTTTCAGTGAAAATTCTAGGTCAAAAAAGGGGCATAACTGTGCCAAAAATATTCTGATGGTTACTTGTCCAGGTTGTATGGGCTCCCCTTTTGATACTTAACAACAAGTCAGGGTTTGAAGTAAATATCTTCAATAATAACAGACATATTATAACACATCAAAGTTTTTGCACAATGACAACACAGATGAAGCAGACAGGGCAAGGATAATACCTCTATGGTTTCTTCAAAAACAGCAGAGTTAAAAATGTATTGTTTAGGTAAAAAAGAAAAAGTATCAATTATTTGCTTTGTCTTGCAGCAGTACAGTTGAGTGTAGATGCATATTTGGCTCTGTGAGAGGAGGTTTGACCCTGTACCAAACAACAAAATTTTAGACTAGTCCAAAATGAAAGCATTTGCATATGACAAAATAAATGTTACTCAAAAATTGAAATTTGTTTTCGAAAGGGTAGAAAACATTGTGGGAAAAGTAGAAAATGCTGGTTATCAGCATTTTCTCCTTTTCCATAATGTTTTTAAAAGGCTTTTTCTGCAGGGCCGTTAAAACCTGGGATTGTAAGGGTTAATTTATCTGCAAAAAGTATAGGTCCAGGTCAGGCAGCGCAGACTGTACACTGGTTGAAAATGGTGGACAGTGGACACTTCTTGATATTGTTAAATTTTCCACGATTCAAAGAACTGTTGTACCACATGATTCAGTTGGTTTTTAGACAAAACAGATTTTATGGATCTATAACTATGCTTGGTATGATGCATTAAACCTCCTTTTGCCAGAGAGCCACTCATATAGTAGTTAACCCTTTACCAACTGACAAAAGTTTAGACTTGTCCAAACTGAAATCATTTGCAGACAACAAATTAAATGATGCCAAAATGATGATTTCTCTTTTTGATAGGGTGGAAAACATTGTGGGAAAAGGCAAAAATGCTGGTTACCAGCATTTTCTCCTTTTTTCCACAATTTTTTCAAAAGCCTTTTCTTTCTGAGTTGTTAAAAGTCGGGACTGTGTAGTAAAGGGTTAACCATTACTCAGGAATAATAAAATTAATCAGACTGAAGTCATTACTTTTTCAAATATATGTATCATAACATAATTGTAGATTTTGTTTCAGTGCAATATCTTACACAATAATCGATATAGATATGAGCTATACTCTGTGAAAAGGAGGTTTAATACAGAAACCAATTTTGCAAAAAACCACTGATCCATTTCAGCCTGTGAAGTTTGGGCAGGCTGACCTGGGTTGAAACTTTTCGCTATTGGTCAATTTTCTGCATGTCAAAGGACCATTCTATCTCACGACGCAGTTGCTTGTTAGATAAAATGGATTTTTATGGATCCATAATTATGTGATGACTTGCATGGTATAATGCATCACTGTAATGTATTAACCCTTTCCCAAACGACAAATTTTGGACTGGTCCAAATTGAAAGAATTTGCAGACGACAATCTTAAATTTGATGAAAATGGCAGAAAGTTATCAAAAAGGGTAGAAAACACTGTGGGAAAAGAAGAAATTGCTCGTTATGAGCAATTTCTCCTTTTCTCACAGTGTTTTCAAAAGACTTGTAATGCAGAAACGTGAAAACCAGGGCTTGTTTGGGAAAGGGTTAAATCCATGTATGTCAGAGCATGGCTTATATAAATCAAAATTTTCATGCAAAAGTTTTGCATAATAATAATTAGAAGAATACTACTGTAATTCGGGCATAAGATTTGTTTATATAGCAGCCAATTAATCCTTATCCTGCTAAATAACTTCAATGGAACTTTCAAGCTGATGGTAAAACCCAAAATGTTGGTATTTCAAAGTTATGGAGGTTAGGGAAATATCTCCTTATTGGACAGTGTAAATCTAAGATCATTCTGTGCAGTCTGATCTTGATCTATGCTGTCCGCAAAAGGTCCACAGGTCATGCTTAGCAGCCTCAGGGTTAAGTAAACTGCTACATGCTCTTTCCCATAGGAAATATCAAGCTGGATACAGAATCGAAAATTTAGAAATTTGAAGTGCTCAATTCACTCGATTCACTCAACCAAAACCTGCATTTTGCAAACTTTGATGCGCTCTACTAGAAATGACAAGAACAAGATAAGTTGTGCTGTCTATTAACAGGTTGAATGGTAATGAGACAGGCGTATAGGTTTCACTTACATTGATGAAACAGGCATTGATGTATTCTGACTCTCCTTCCTCTGCCTCTAAAGGCACTCGGGTATGGTCATCTGAAAAATTGCAACTTAGATCTGTGTTCAAGCTTTACAGTAAGTGCGTACAGGATGGTTAACCCTGACTTTTAACAACTCTGAAGAAGGCGGCTGTTGAAAACATTGTGGGAAAAAGAGAAAATGCTGGTAACCAGTATTTTCTCCTTTTTCTACAATATTTTCTACCCTATCAAGGACAGGAATCGTCCTTTGAACTATGTTTAATTTGTCGTCTGCAAATGCTTTCAATTTGGCTGAGTCCAAAATTTTGTTTTTTGGTAAAGAGTTAATAATTGAATGCCTTATTCTATCTCAAAAGCTGGTTTAATGATGTAAGTCCAACTGTCCAGACCCAAGTTGATAAACAGTTTTCATCACATGTTAACCTCCCTTGTTTTGAGTGCAATATACTCATTACAAACTTTCTATATTCCACATGTTAGAGATTTATTAGCATTGCACGACCTCATATATGAAGTCACTTTATACTTCTTTAACCCATTACCAGACGACAAATTTTTACCCTTGTCCAAATTGAAAGCATTTGCAGACGACAATTTCAATGTGGCTCAGTTGGTACAACTTTTCTTTGATAGGGTAGAAAACATTGTGGGAAAAGGAGAAAATGCTGGTTACCAGCATTTTCTCCTTTTCCCACATTGTTTTCAAAAGGCTTCTTTCCCTGGGGCGTCAAAAAGCGTCATTGTGCAGTAAAGGGTTAAAGTAAGTGACTGTGCATGTATGATTTTGCATGTATAATTATGCAATTTTGCCAATTTCTGACCTATTATTCATGGCAAATCATTATGTGATCCAAAGAATCTGACATTCATTGGCTTTTGTGGTAAGTCTTATTAAACTCATCGGCAAAAGTGTTATTAAGCTCGCCGCAGGCTCCCTTGATAAGATTTTTCTAGACTCGTTTAATGAAATTTTATCTCAAATTCCAACCTATGTCAGATCATGTATATCTCATATTACACTCTTACCATGAAGGCCCTGTCTGTAATTAGAAGAGGCTAAACTTACCAAAAATGCATAGATATGCAAGTAATAACAGGTACAAACCAAGAAACTCAAATCAAACTTTATAATTCCATCAAAGGTACATGCCTTTTGTCTGTACTATCTCGGCAAAGTGGACATTGTAGATCAAAGATCAGACTGCACATTTTGTGCTGTCTGATCTTGATCTACAATGGCCTCAAATGCAACTACAGTAGTGAAAGGTGCTTTAAGGGTTAATTCTTTACTAAACAACAAAATTCTAGACCTGTTAAAAATGAAAGCATTTGTGGACAACAGGTCAAAAGTAGTCCAAATGACCATTTCTATTTTTGACACAGTAGGAAACATAGTAAAAAAGAGAAAATGCTGGTCACCACCATTCTCTCCTTTTCCCACAATGTTATCAAAAGCTGTCTTCCTCAGGGTCATTAAAACACCAGATTGTTTGGTAAAGGGTTAAGAATCAAGGGACAAGGACATAGATCTGACCTTAGTCCATGCACCAATGATTCCATAATCACTCCTTGTCAAGGTCTTCCTATGAGGAGTGTTCAAATGTAACTGCATCTAAGCACCTAAAATTTGATTCCTAATAGGTTTCACTGAAATTTTTATTTTGTTCCCTCAGAGTATTCACCTCCTTCGAAATTTATTTCATCGAGTGAACATCATCAGTAATATTTTCACGAGTGGCACAAAGATCGAAATTTATTTCATCGAGTGAACATCATCAGTAATATTTTCATGAGTGGCACAGCCACTCGTGAAAATATTACCGATGATGTTCACTCGATGAAATAAATTTCGATCTTTCACCGAAAAAAACATATATCCTCTATATATATATCTTATTTGAAAACAGAAAAAAAAATGCTGCGTGGTTTTGTTGGAAGCAACTTCGGTTTTTTGAACGGCAGATAAATATCAGAGTATAATACTTCAACCAATCAAATTGCAAATCAGTATGTATGTACTCTGCATTAGGAATACATCAAACAATATTTGAAACCATATTGGACACTGTGTTGATGCAGATTTTTTCTGTCGTGGGTCATTTAATCCATGTGCAATGCATGTATCTGTGCCGAAAAATTTATAGGCGATTAATAAATAAGCCATGCTCTGTGAAAAGGGGGTGTAATGCATCTGCAAAAAGTATCGATCCAGGTCAGCCTGCGCAGGCTGACTTAGGTGGAAACTTTTCGCCATGGGTAATTTTCTGTATGTCCAACATCCAGTCTACCTCATAATTAGGTCATTTATTAAAAAAAGTGGCAACTATGTATCCATAATTATCTGGGTCCATATTCACCAACCATTCTAAAGAATATTCTTGGTCTTGTTCTCCAAAATTTTCCAAATTTGGAAGTAACACACCTTCTGATTGGCTAAACCATTTGGTTTAGCCAATCAGAAGTTGTGTTACTTTCAAACTTGGAAAATCTTGAAGAACAAGTCTAAGAATGTTCTTAAGAATGGTTGGTGAATACGGACCCTGATGGCTTGATTGACATCATGTATCAGGGAGGTACACTAAACCCCCTTTTGCCAGGGCATGGCTCAAATAGTTTTATTTGGAGGCTATAATCATCCTCTAATTCACTCTTTATGAAGTTAGTAAAACAGAAATAAACCTTACATGCATAGAGCCCTCTGTATCTGTTCTTCGATTGATTTTCTTCAAGCAATGCTACAGCATGAGAATGTTGTAAGCCTTGTGGAAATTGCTGTTAAGGGGAAAAAAATAGCATATTTCCTCAAATATTTCTGATAAAAAATGGGCAAAAGTTTAACCCTTTTATCAAACAACCCTGTGTTTTAATGACCCTGGGAGAGAAGGCTTCTGAAAACATTGTTGGAAAAGGAGAAAATGCTGGTAACCAGCATTTTCTCTCCTTTTCCAACAATTTTTTCTACCCTAACAGAGAACTACTGGTAATATGTATCAGATGGAACTGTTTTATGCAGACTCTCAATAATAAAGAGTCTAAAATTTGTTGTTTGGGAATGGGTTAAAACATTTCTTGAAATATTCCTGATAGAAAAATAGTGTAAATCATTCAGAGAAAGGTTCAAAATATTTCATGAAATATTTCTGAAAAAAAATCTTATGGGCTATTAAATGAAGAAGATTTTTAAAGATTATCAATATTCTTCTGTTTTGTTGCTGTGGCAACCAGAGTATTTACTTGAATCAATTTCTTTAAAAAATTCTGTAAAGGGCTTAGTATAATGGCAGGAATATCTCTGTGAATTTTCATCATAATTGGATTGGCAGTTTCAGAGAAGAAGATGTTTGGAATAAAAGTTAACGCATGCGTGGATGGACAGATGGACAGACACATGCATGACAGCCATGACGTAAGCTTGTTGGCTTCGGCCAGCAGAGCTAAAATTTCAACTGGCCAAAAGTGAAAGTATTTGCAGATAATAAATAAAAGGTGTTTCAAATGACGAAATTTGTCCTTGATAGGGTAGAAAACATTGTGAGCAAAAGAGAACATGCTGGTAACCAGCATTTTCTCTTTTTCCAAAATGTTTTCACAAGTCTACTCCATTAGGATTGTTAAATCTAGGGATTGTGCAGTAAAGTAGTATAGCGTTAGAACACTGGATCACTTGGTAAAGGGTAAACTGGAAATATCTTTAATCCATTTAAAAATGAGAACATACACGAGCCATGCTCTGGCAAAAGGGGGCTTAATGCATCTCGGTGATGCATCTTATCACGTAATTATGCATCCATCAAACCCATTTTGTCTAACAATCAACTGGATCTGGTGGTAGAATGGTCCTTGGACATGCAGAAAATTTGCGCATAGCAAAAAGTTTCTGCCCATGTCAGCCTGCGCGGAGTGCACAGGCTGACATGGGTTGATACTTTTTGCAAATGCATGAAGCCCCCCTTTTCACAGAGTATCACTCACATGTAGATGTTATAAAGGTCTACTCACAGAGAACTCTTTGCGAAAACCAGCAATGTTTTGCTTCTTTCTCTCAACTATAAAGTCCCAAAGTTGATGAATCTTTACATCTGTATCCTTGGCAACAAATGCGTAATAATCATGATCACCACCATCTGCAGCCAACGGAAAATGTGCATCAACCATGTCTTCGATATTAGACACAGTATCATCGTTGTCTTCTTGTTCTGCAACTGAATTTGAAAAAAAAAAAAAAAAAAATGAGCCATGCTCTGTAAATAGGAGGCTTAGTCCATCTGGAAAAAGTATCGACCTGGGTCAGCCTGCGCAGTCCGTGAAGGCTGACCAGGGCAAAATTTTTGCTTTTGATACATTTTCTGCATGCGAAAGGACCAGTCTACCTCAGGGATCAGGGCAATAACTCCGAAAAATGTGAAGACGCAGTTATGGTTCCTGTGCAATGCACTTATCCTCAATGTTATCTATCTGCAAATGAAGTTTAAAGACAATAGCTTTTATACTTTGTGAGTTATGCTCCGGACAAAAATCTATTTTGTAAAGTAACTAAGGGGATTAACTCCAAAAATAGCGAAGACAGAGTTAAGGTTCTTGTTATCTGCACATGTCTTTGATGTTATCTGCACATATCTTTGATTTGATGTGATATATCTGCAAAGGAAGTTTAAAGTCAATAGCTTTCATACTTTGGAAGTTATGCTTAAGACAAAAATCTAGTTTGTAAAATAACTAAGGAAATGCAGATTCTTGCGCACTGCACATGTCCTCAATGTGATCTACTCATATCTGCATATGAAGTTTGAAGGAAATAGTTTTTATATTTTTGAAGTTATGCTTCAGAAAAAAAACTAATTTGTAAAACAACAAAGGACAATAATTCCAAAGGTTCTAAGGACAGAGTTATGGATCTTGTACACTGCACTTGGCCCAAATGTGATTTGTCTGCACATGAAGTTTTAACTTCATGTGCACTGCATTTGTCCTCAATGCGATCTATCAGTATATGGCATGCAACATACGACAAGGGGCCTTCGGACATATGCGTAAAAGTGTGTCATCCCAGATCAGCCTGTGCAGCCTGTGACTAATCCAAGACAATACTTCCTGTTTTTGTGCAATTTTCTGTTTCACGAAAGTCTACGGTATGAAAAAAATCTGATGTAGTCGTAAAGTGCTGTCTCAGATTAACCTGCACAGACTGTGCAGGCTAATCCGGAACGACACTTTGAGCAAATGTCCGAAGGTCTCATTTCGCATGTTGCGGGCCATATGAAGTTTGAAGTTGAGAGCTTTTATATTTTTGATGTTATGCTTCAGACAAAAGTTCAACATGTAAAATAACAAAGGGGAATAACTCCAAAGAAGATGGTGACAGAGTTATGGATCTTGTGCATTATATTTTTCCTCAATGTGATCTATCTCCGTATGAAGTTTGAAGTTGATACCTTTTGCACTTTGGAAGTTATGATCCAGACAAGATTTTAGCAGATGGAATGACAGACAAGGTGACCCCAGTATACCCCCACAAACTATAGTTAGTGGGGGTACGATTACAATGAATTTCTTCAACACTCGGGAAGAATTTCAGGGCCAAGCCTGGTAACTCAGTTGATAATATACGAGGGTTAAAACCAAGGGTTCACTTCTTCTATTCAAAGCCTGGCCAAAATTTTTTCATGCATTGATGACAGTTATTGTGATAGGAATCATTCATCTGACAGCACTGAACATCAAATACGCAGACAGCATTTCTCCTTTTCTTTCAATGTTTTTAAAAATCTTTCTTCCTAAGTGCTAAAAAAAAAAAAAAAACATGGACTTGGGTTGTAGGGTTTTAACTCTTTACCGAAAGACAAAATGTTAGACTTATCAAAATTGAAAGCATTTGCAGACGACATATTAGATGTGGCTCAAAAGATGGAATTTGTCTTTCATAGGACAGAAACATTGTGGGAAAAGGAGAAAATGCTGGTTACCAGCATTTTCTCCTTTTCCCACAATGTTTTCCAAAGCTTTCTTCTTAAGGGTAGTTAAAACTCAGGATTGTGTGGTACAGAGATAATATGTCATCATTCAGTGGTGTTCATTACCGTCTCTAATTGTGATTACCACTGGCATCTGCCTCTTTGGGTTTTGAATCTGTGGTCTCCTTTGCCCGAGATGAAAAAAGATAGGTACTTTTTAGGCACAGTCATATCAAATAGCATAGTGTCATGTAAACTGTTCTTTGATTAAGTCTAATGCAAGTTCTGACAATAAAATAAGAACAACCTTAACTGATGTAACTTCAATCGAGTGAATTTTTTGTCCTTTAACCCTTATCCTGTTATAAAGGTTAAATGAAACTTTCAAGCTGATAGTAAAAAGCTGATAATGTTATTTCAAACTTATTTTTTGGAGATAAATATCTCTTTATCAGACATTGTAAATGCAAGATCACACTGCACATTCTGTGCAGTCTGCCCTTTATCTACACTGTCAGCAAAGGGTCAGTGAATCGCACTAAGCAGCCAAATATTTAACCCTTAAGCTGCAAAGCATGATTCAATGACCTTTTGCAGACAGTGTAGATCAATTCCAGACTGCACAGAACGTGCAGTCTGATCTTGGATCTAAACTGTCCTATAAGGAGTTTTTTTCCTAATACATAAGTTTGAAATAGCATTATTCAGGCTTTTACTATCGGCTTGAAATTTTCACTTGATTATTTAGCAGGATAAGGGTTAACAAGATAGACACTTTCCATGTACCTTCATAAAACAGCTTCAAGGGAAGAAAACAATTAATTTTTTAAGCCTTTTTTTATCTTTTTTTTTGTCATTTTTGCGGGCTGCGCAGGCTGACCTTGGTTGATACTTTTTTGCAAATGTATTAAGTCCCCTTTTCACACAGTAGGGCTCATATTTTGATACCTGCTGTACTAATATGGGTTCCACTTTTGATAGTTAACAACTTGTTTGAGTTAGACGTAAATATTTTCGGTAATGACAGGGACATTATGAAATGTCACAGTTTTTGCACGACGAAGCAGACAATGCAGATAGCAACAAGGCTATCACAATACCTTGGTGTTTGCTTCATAAACAACCAAGCTAAAAGTTAGCAGGTTTTAAAAGTAATTTGGACTTTCTGCTTTTGGTAATTTTTCTGCATGTTGAAGAACCAGCGTATATTACGATTTGGTCGGTTGTTGGACAAAATGGATTTAATGGATCCATTATCATATGATGACTTGCTTGGTGTCATGGATCACGGAGATGCATCAAAACCCCTTTTGCATGGCTCATATTTTGTAAGTTTTCAGAAAGTAAGAAGTAAAAAAGTACTTATTCTCATGTAGGACCAGGTTATAATTTCATTCATGGTGAGCCCCGGATGACATGAACCCAGTCTAGGTCCGTATTCACCAACCATTCCTAAGAACATTCTTTGTCTTATTTCCCAAGATTTTCAAAATTTGAATATAATATAACCTCTGATTGGCTAAACCATTTGAGAACGTCCTTAAGAATGGTTGGTGAATACAGACCCTGATATTCATAAAAATACCAGTCATTCTCTGTGAAAAGGTTGTTTAACCCTTTACCAGACGACCAAAATCTAGCCTTGTCCAAATTGAAAGCATTTGCAGACGACAATTTCAATGTGGCTCAGATGGCGCAATTTTTCTTTGATATGGTAGAAAACATTGTGGGAAAAGGAGAAAATGCTGATTACCAGCATTTTCTCCTTTTCCCGCAATTTCCCAGGGGTATTAAATGGTGGCATTGTGCAGTAAAAGGTTAATACATGTTGTAAAAAGTATTGACCCATTTCAGCCTTTGTGGACTGCGCAGGCTGACATGGGTCAAAACCATTTGCTATTTTAAAAACTTTCTGCATATCCAAGGACCATTTACCTCATGATTCAGTTGGTTGTTAATCAGAATGAATTTTATGGATACGTAATTATGAGACTACTTGCTTGCTGCAATACATCACAAGATGCATTAAACCCCCTTTATTCAGAGCAGCTGTCATGTATCAATTTTGGTTTTGACGAATTGCATTATGCCCTTATCTACAGTGTCTGATACAGGATTTGAAAAAAAAAGTGGAGAATTGTCCCCCAGTCTGAAAAGTATGGGGGATCTCTGAAAATTATCGGGGGATCAAAATTAACTACGGTACAAAACGCAAGAAACATAAGTTATTGCTCTCATAACCTATGCATCGCACTGGCCATGACTTGTGGATTGAATAACAGGTTGTTCATCTTCATTGCCACCCTCTTTATGCATAAAGAAATGAGTAATTCAATGTTTTTTCATCCAACTGTCAAACTTTTTAGGTTTACATACAAAAAATTAACAACTTTCAAAAATAGGTATTAATCGGAACTAATATAGTAATATCGAAAAAAAATCATATTTACAGCTTTCATATGTATTTGGATGGAAAGGCAGTACTTCGCTCATACTTATTTTGATATATAAGTGTTGGAGACTTGTAATCGATATTTAAATCGACAAGAAAAAAAAGGAAGACATTTTCCTTTTTCTACAAAGCTGTGAGGTATGGAAGAGAAGTCGCTTTTGATTCATAGGAATGATCCGACACACTCGTGCAGCCTTTGATTAACATAGATCTATGTTCGAGCGGTAACAAGTGATCAAACACTAATTGCCTAAATATTTTTTGTGTGCAACTGTCGCGCACTGGTTTTGAAAATGTGCGTGAATGATGAAAAAAATGTGTGATTCTCACAATTGAGTACGCTTGATCAGACACTGAATCTAATATTTTCGCTATTAATGCATATGTCAATTTTCGGGTTCACGTATTGTATTATATACCGTAGTCACACATCAAAACAAACAATTATCCTCTACTTACCATTTCTTTCTGATCACAAAAATGATGATTATTACAATAATGGCTATCACTATAGGTACCAACACTGCAGGCAGGATATACTTAATATCACTTGAACTCTTTGACTGGACTGAAGAAGAAGGTAGAATCTATTATTGAAAGTCTAAGTTACTGTGATTAACCCTTTACCAAACAATCCCTACTTTTAACAACACTCATTAATTAGAGGGCTGTGGAAAATTTTGTGGGAAAAGGAGAAAATGCTGGTCTTTCCCACACAGTTTTCTGTCCTTTCAAATGAAAATCCATTCATTTCAGCCCGAGTTTAAATTTGCCATCTACAAGTGCCTAGCACTTGGCCAAACTAAAATCTTGTTGGGTGGTAAAGGGTTAATTGTGTAAGGTACTGATTTCTCATTTCATACTATTTTTCACCTCTATATGCTTTTAATTGCACTAGCTAGGACTAACATCCCTTTACTCTAGCACTACACATACCTGACACTGTTTGTGGTAAATGCACATGCAAAGCATTATATCCTCTTACTCCAAAACTTCACATACCTGACAGTGTATCTGATAATCACATATGCCAAGCCTATATCCCTTTACTCCAGCGCTAAACATACCTGCCAGTGTATGTGATAATAGCACATGCCAAGCCTATGTCTCTCTACACTGAAGCTACACATACCCGACAGTACTTGGTAATTGTACATGCCAAGCCTATGTCTCTCTACACTGAAGCTACACATACCTGACAGTACGTGATAATTGTACATGCCAAGCCAAGGTCTCTCTGCACTGAAGCTACACATACCTGACAGTACTTGGTAATTGTACATGCCAAGCCAAGGTCTCTCTGCACTGAAGCTACACATACCTGACAGTACGTGGTAACTGTACATGCCAAGCCTATGTCTTTTTACTCTGAAGCTACACATACCTGACAGTACGCGGTAACAGTACATGCCAAGCCTATGTCTCTCTACTCTGAAGCTACACATACCAAACAGTGTACGATAATTGTCCTAATATCCTCTTACTCCAAAATTTCACATACATGATGGTGTATGAAATAGACTCTTCATTTTGCAAAGCATAATGTCCCTTTTACACCGAAACTAAATACAACTGAAAGCGTACATGAAAATTGCAGTCCAAGCCTTATGTCTCTTTTACTCAAGAACTACACAGAACTGACAGTGTTCGTGATAAATGGACATACCAAGCATACATTATTTTAACACTACACAAACCTGACAGTGTTGGTGAAATCTGCACATGCCTAGCCTGAAGTTCATTTACTCCGAAATTACACATACCTAACAGTGTATTTGATAATAGCAAATGCCAACCCTACAATCCCTTTACTCCAGACCCACACTTGCCTGACAGTGTATGTGACAATAATAAGACATGCAAAACCTATTCTCCCTTTACTCCAAAACTACACATACCTGACAGTGTACATAAAAATAGCACATGCAAAGCCTAATGTCCTTTACTCCAAAACTGCACATAGATGATGGTGTACATGTAAAAAGCATGTGAAGCCCAATGTGCCTTTACTCTGAACCTACACACATACTAGACAGTGTACATGAAAAAAGCACATGTGAAGCCTAATATGCCTTTACTCCGAACCTACACATACCTGACAGTGTTTGTGATAATCAAAGATTTGCCCCCACCTCCCCAAAATCATGTCAATAAGCAATTCATTAAGTAAAACAGTGAAATTATGAAATCTGAATTCATTAAGTGAGCAAAATTCAAGACTTGGCAAAGTTGAAAGTATTTGCTGACAACAAATTAAATGTAGCTAATATGGTGATTTCTGCATTTGATAGGGTGGACATTGTGGTAAAAGGAGAAAATTCTGGTTACCAGCATTTTCTCTTGTACCCATATTCCTGGCTCTGTTGATTGCTTTCCAAGGATAGATGGTAGTCTTTGCAACAGGATCCATTCCGCTCTGACTGCTAACAATTTTTTCAATGTTGGTAAGGTGGGAAGGCAGCGCAGTGGCTCGCAATAAATATTTTGTAAAATACTGGCAAAAGAAACTTCAGAAAGCATGGATAGATGCACTGGTCACCAAAATATAACTAAAATAATTATCTTCCAAGCTGAAAACAGTGTTAAAACACCATACAAACAAATTATATTTCAGAGATTTTTTTTAACCCTAAGGCTACTAAGAGCGACTCACTGACATTTTTGCAGACAGTATAGATAAGGTCAGACTGCACAGAACATGCAGTCTGATTTTAGGTCTACACAGTCTGATAAGGAGATATTTCCCCAAGCCCCCATAACTTTAAAATACAAACATTTTGGTTTTTACCATCAGCTTGAAAGTTTCATTTAACCCTTTACCACACAATTCCGACTTTAAACGACTGTGTGAAAGAAGTCTATTGGAAACATTGTCGGAAAAGGAGAAAATGCTGGTGACCAGCATTTTCTCCTTTTCCCATAATGTTTCCTACCCTAAGTTATTTAGTAGGACAAGGGTTAAGTTGTCTGTTTCAGTTTAGAAGATGATAAATATAAAATAACGAAATGCAGACACACCAAAATTGTTCTTAGGCCTAATTTGTCCTCAGAATAGTTCCAGGCGATCAAATACGCATTTTCACATTTTTAACAGAACTATTTATTTTTGGCTAATTTGATAGCAAACGACAAAATTTAAGTCTCATCCAAATTAAATGCATTAACAAACGACAAATGAAAAGTATCTGAAATGGTATAATTTGTCTATTAAGAGAGTAGAAAACATTGTGGGAAAAGAAAAAAATGCTGTTTACCAGCATTTTCTCCTTTTCCCACAATCTATTCTATAGCCTCTCAGGAGTCATTAAAACTCAGGATTGTATGGTAAGGGGTTAAAGAAAAGTGTTTCAAGAGGTTATCACTTAGGCTGTATTGCTAACTTCATTTAACCTGAATCTGACCTTTATCCTGAATATATTTATATATTTATATTTATACCTTTATGCTGAATATATAAATAGGCATATAAATAGAACTCCGACTATTACTCGTGAAGTTTAGTTCGCATTCGCTGAAATTACTGTAGCCGGGTACAGGTATTTGGTGATATATCATGCGGCCATATCGACATGTGGTTCGGTAGCTCAGTTGGTTAGAGTGCAGGAATGGTATTCCTGAGGCCCTGGGTTCGAATCCTTGGTGTGACCGGGGCAAACCAAGGAAAAGTCGGTTTTGGTCGTGTTCAGTACTTTTATTACCAAGAATAAAAGATGTGTAACAAACAGCCAAGGAGGAAAGATGACTTCTATGAATCTTCTGCAAGATTATAGAGAATGTCCCATAGTAGCATGTGACTGTCCCTGAAGGAAGACGACGCGGGAATGCGATACAAAGAAAAGAATATACTAATGCGCACACATATAGTGCTCACAAAACGCACGGGCAAATTTAAACACCGGGAATTGTCGGTACATTCCGTAATCGTTTCCGTATAAAAAATACGGGCCGCGGCGTACAAAAAGTAAACATGCTTTACATTCTCCCCCTCTCCGAAAAAAATGTCTCCTGACATTTCTGAATGGACATACACCTTACGTCTATATACATGTAAATTAGGAAGAGATGCAAGTAGACTTAACCTACGTAATACATAGATTCTAAAACGTTGCGATGCAAGGTACTGCGAATAGAATATTATAACTACAGATTTTGAAACTATTAGACAAATACTTCATCATTAGAAGTAGTGACAAAAACAGAACTAACCCTTTCCCCAAATCGTTCAGGAGGTCTCCGATTACGGATAGGTCTAGGAGATTTCCGTTGCTCCGGTGAAGTTTGGTGAGCTTCGGGCAGGTTTGTCGGACATGCAACCTCTTCATGAGGTGAAATTGCCCGAGAGATCCTAGTGGGAGATGGATTCGAGGGAGGTAAATGGGTGAAATGCTCATTAATACGGGAAAGGTTCGGAGAACATGGGGGCGTTACTCTATGGTGGATATGCGGTGGAACATACTTTGGAACAAGTATTTCCCTTTCAGACTCCGAATCACTACTGACATTGCTGCTGTGATTGTCACCCAAGGTTGACAAAGAGGTTTTCTTACGAATACTACTATCCTTGGATGAAGATGAGTGCTCCTGTTCAAAAGGCAAAGAATTAATTGGAAGCAGCATATTCCTGTGTAAAGTTCTGATGCGACCGTGTTTTCCTTCTCTTTGAACCTTAAAAACTGGAATATCAGGATTAGGCTGAGAAACAACGACATAAACGTCACTGTCCCACTTATCGGCGATTTTATGAGTTGAAGTAAATCCAACTTTGCGGACAAGTACCCTATCACCAGATTCAAGTTTAGAGATTTTAACTCTTTTATTATAGTTAGTTTTATTGTGCTCAGCAGATTTACCGGCTTCCTCTGCAGCTGACCTATATGCAAACTCAAGCCGTTTACGCAGCTTTGATACATAATTGGAGTGATCCCGAGACGTTGTTTCACCACTGGAGGGGTCAGTTCCGAAATATGCATCTATGCTTAGCCTGGGATGCCAGCCGAACATTAAAAAGTGAGGGGCGTATCCAGTTGAATCATTGCGGGTAGCATTATAAGCTTGGACAAGGGAAGGGATGAAAAGTTTCCAATCAGACTTCTGCTCGTTTGTTAAGGTTCCGAGCATTTTCAAGTGTGTCTGGTTGAAGCGCTCAGCTTGTCCATTGCCCATTGCGTGGTAAGGGGTAGTACAGGTTTTACGGATTCCAGCAAGCTTACACAGTTCCTGAATGGTCTTAGACAAAAAATTTCGACCTTGGTCGCTGTGAAGCTGTTCTGGAAAGCCATAATACTGGAAGTAACCTTCATACAAAGCTTTGGCCGTAGTATGAGCTGTCTGATTCTTGCATGGAATAGCTTGTGCAAAACGTGTAAAATGGTCAGTAATGACGAGGATATTTTCTATTCCTCCCTTACATGGTTCAAGCTTGAGAAAATCAATACAGACAAGCTCCATAGGTCTGCTAGTTAAAATAGGGACTAATTCTGCAAAAGGACGACTAACAGGGGTTTTGTAAAGAATGCATCTCTGACATTGTTCTACCCAGCAGTTGACATCCTTTTCCATTAAAGGCCAATAAAACCTTTGTCTGGCAAGCCAAAGAGACTTTTCTTTACCCTGATGACCAGCTTCGTCATGAATACCTTGGAAAGCGGTTTTCCTGTGACATTCAGGGAGAACTAGTTGTTTGATTTCATTGCCATCGTGGGTAGCAGTTCTGTACAGAATACCGTTCTCAATGAAAAGACGGTCCCATACACGAGAGAACTGTTTGACGGATTGAGACTCAGAGGCAAGCTTACCCTTCACCCCTCCCTGAAGAGAACAGGTACCCAAGAGGTCAATAACTCTAGAGATGGTAGGATCATTTTTCTGTTCGGTCTTCCAGTTAATGGAACCAACTTGTCTAAAGAGTTGCTGCTCCTCACTGGCCACATGAGCAGCAGCAATTTCAGAAACACAATGTGCTAGTGGAGCTGAAACTAATACAGCTTGGAAAATAGCTTTTAGTTCGTCTTGGAAGACAAAACATCTGGATAAACCATCTGCATCAGCATTACGCTTTCCACTGCGATATTCGATGGTGAAATTGTAATTAGCTAGTTCCGCTAACCATCTATGCTGAGTAGCATCAAGTTTCGCAGTAGTGGTGACGTAGGTCAAGGGATTATTGTCAGTTCGGACAAGGAATTCATTGTCATACAGATAATCATGAAATTTATCAGTAACGCACCACTTTAAAGCTAAAAACTCTAGCTTGTGCGCCGGGTAGTTTTTTTCGGCATGTCTAAGATTGCGACTTGCGTAAGCAATGACTCGCTCAACGCCATCTTGCTTCTGATAAAGTACAGCACCAAGACCAAGTGCGCTAGCGTCTGTATGGACAATAAAAGGTAAGGCGTAATCTGCATAGGCTAATATAGGAGGAGTAACAAGCTTGGCTTTAATGGAATCAAATGCTACTTGTTGAGCCTCGCCCCAAATCCAAGGGGTAGCAGATTTGGACTTTTTGGACTTCTTTACCTTTTTATTACAACCGTGGCCTTGTAGTAGCAAGTTAAGTGGTTGTACGATACGGGCGTAGTTTTTCACAAACTTATGGTAATAACCCGTGAATCCAAAGAACTGTCTCAGGGACTTTAAATCATGAGGAACAGGCCAATCCTTAACTGCGGATATCTTGTCTGGGTCTGTAGAAATACCTTTATCTGACACAACGTGACCAAGATAAGTTACTGAAGTTTTGAAGAATTCACATTTAGAGGGTTTAACCTTCAAGTTATTTTGATCAAGGCGTTGGAAAACAGATTGCAAACGCTCTAAATGTTCAGAAAAAGTAGACGAAAATATGAGAATATCGTCGAGAAAAATAAGACAATCTCTCAAGTGCATGTCCCCCATACACTTTTCCATCATATGTTGGAACGTAGCTGGAGCATTGGTCAGACCGAAGCCCATCCGATTCCACTCGTAGAATCCCAAAGGGCCTACACTAAAAGCTGTCTTATGCTTGTCCTCTTCTTCAATTTCACATTGCCAATATGCACTGTGAAGATCAAGTTTAGAGAAAAACTTGGCAGAAGATAAGACATCAATTGTGTCATCAAAGCGAGGAAGCATATAGGCATCCTTTCTGGTCATGTTGTTGAGCTTTCGCCAATCAATACAGAAACGAAGAGCTCCTGATGGTTTACGCACCAAAACAACATTAGATGAATATGGGGAATCAGATTCACGTATGACATTTGCATCTAACATTTCTCTGATATGCTGACATACTTCTTCAAACATTGAAGGAGGTATATTGCGATATGGTTGTTTAAAAGGTGTGTCATCCTCTAGTACTATCTTATGTTTGATAAGATTGGTCTTTCCAATATCTTTGGTAGAATTACAAAATACATGCCTCCATTTACCAAGGATCTGATAAAACCTATGGAGTTGATCAGCAGAAAGATTAGAACTATCTACAGAGAAGCCTAAATCTTCAAGAGGAATTTCGGCATTTTCTTCGGTAGAAATGTAAGAAGTAAGATCATCTACAATCTTTGCTTCTGTGATTTCACACAACTTCGCCTTTGGTTTAAAGGACAGTGGTTTTGCAGTCATATTGCAAATTTGAACAGGAATTTTCACAGAAGACGTGGAATTTATTTTAATAACTCTTGGGCAAACTACATATCCCAACGTCTCGTCTGAAGACTCTGTGATAACAGATGAAATATTACTGTTCAAATCCCTGGCTATGCCATTCACTGTGACTGTCTCGTAAGGGCCAACCTTAAAGGGCTTACGTGAGCATGCCTTGACACAAAAGGAATGGGATATAATACCTTGCATAGCAAGAGTCCATTGCTCAGGTATGTCTTCTGTATTTACATCAGAATTCTGAATGAAATATTTACAACGTCTGAGTACATTTGTACCTATGACAACTGGACATGACATATTGAAATCATTGTCTGGAATGACAAGAATGGGTACATTCAAGTTAAAAGAAGATAAAAACGGTAAAGAAATTGTTGCCTCGAAATATCCACTGTATTTCATGGACGAACCATCAGCTATCGAGAGAGTAAGGCCAAGTGAATCAAGGGGCAGGATCTTGGAATATGGTTGCAACTTATTAAAAGCTGACTGACTAATTGTCGTGACCATTGATCCTGTGTCTAAAAGACAAGTGAACGTTATCCCATTAACTGTAATGTCATGCTGGTTCGAGGAGCCAACAAGTCTTTCAAGAAAGGGATCGGATTGGGCAGTAAAATTACCAACCTCTGTTTTGCCCGCAACAGAAATGGTTAATCTTTTGACTGTTCATTTTTATTTTGCTGCTGAGTATTTTGTTCCTTTTTCTGCTGTGAATTTTGTTGTTTTGAATGGTAGTTTGAATTTCTTTTGTGCCTGTAATTGTTTTTGTTGTTATTGTTACCTTTTTGATTGTCAAGTTTCTTCACAACCAAATCGAACTTGGAATCTATTTTCGTTTCTAAATCAGAAAAACGGGACTCAAGCGTATCGATTCTAGCAGACAACGATGTAAAGTCATCAACGCTTACTGGGTTATGTCCAATTTTCTTCTTATTTGTAGATGACACTGGCTTTGAAATTTCTTTTTCTACCTGACGAATTTCTCTGAGTAATACATTATAATCAGTAATGAAATCATACTTGTGTCTTGTTTGCATTTTCAGTACATCTGAAAACAAACCAGTCCAAAACTTATGACGTAATAGGTCATTCTTTGCAAGTAGAGGGAGGTTACCTTTGTTTATGATTGTCTGCAAAAGGGTTTCTAGACGACATGCGTAAGAAGTAACACTTTCATCTGATCTCTGAGTGCTATTGAAAAATTCTGTGATGAGTTCCTCTTGTGAAGAAGCATTTGAATACAAGGCATCAAGCTTGCCAAGAACATCATCAATCGAAGTTTTGTCACCCAAAGGGACTATCATTAGCCGTGCTGAGCCACGTAGGGAGGATCTAATGCAATGTAAAACATGCAAGGGAGATAAATCAGGCATGGAACATAAGCATTGAACTTCATATCGCCAGACCATAAAGGGTACTTCGCCTTTTGGGGTCGGCTCTTCCCCAGAAAAAGTTGGAAGTTTAGGAAAAGTTGGCTGAGAGGGCTGGTTAGCGAAAAATAATGAAGGGGTAGAACTTTCAGGATAAGTCTTTGGAATGGCACCAGTTTCCTTTGCCATTTTCAGTTTTTCGGTTACAGAAAGTGGTTTAGTTAAAGGGCTAGATATAGGAGCTGCTGGAACCAAATTGAATTTTTTTGAAATCAAATTGACAATTTCGTCAACAGATAAGTCCGTTGTAGCAGCAGATGCACTATCACCAGCTTGAGAAGCAGGGGGTGTAGGCAACTTGCCTTTGCCGTTTATTCCGGTAGGTTGAGCCTGTTTAGACTCCTTACTCATCGCAATGACGATCAAAGTTAACGTCAAATACACAAACCAAGTCTTCATGAAATAAGAATGAAGAAAAAAAAATATAAGTAGCAAACCCTAATGGATGAGAAAAAAAATTCTAAGTTTGAAAAGTAAATGGAACTAATATGGAATAATAAGAGCGCGAATAATATTTTTGGGTCGAATCCAATAAAAGAAATAAGACCGATTGAGGGAACCAGTAAACAAAAACCGCGAAAATATTCCACGCGAAACCGCCTAAGTAATTTGGGAACCAGTACACAGAAAATAATTTAAGGCGCGAAAACTGAAAAAGTACGAAAAAGATGTGGCACGATACACTTAGCTAGGGCTCGATTTTATCGATGTTCTACAACCCTATCTCTTTATTATGACAGAGAATAACAATAATGTTAAATGCTGGCTTAAATAAACAATTTGCCAATCGGTAACTACCTAAGCGAGAATAATAAAAAAAAATACCGACTAGATCTAATATCTAGGTAGTAATAAACCCTGTGCTAAATAAACAAACTAATTTCAATGCGCACAATTTAAAGTATCGACCAAGATCAGATTTGCAGATGAGAACTCAAATTGAGATATACATGTAGGTCATGTCGATCGAGATCAGACTAGTATATAAGATACTTGTCAATCAACTCAAAGTGCAGCGAATAAAAAAAATTGCAGCGGTAAAGATCAACAAGAAAAGTCAGAATAACAGTTAAAGGTAATGGAACAACTAAATGACAATTGATTCCTTAGACAAATTCACTGCAGATCGCAATTTTTATCCTCTCTCTGCATAGAGCTTTCAACTGAAAAGATTAGCAAAACAAATTATCTCACAATGATTTCGTATGCCAGTACTTAATCAGAATGTGATAATTTTGGGAAAGATTGCAGAATCAATCTAATATCAAAAGGATGAATTTCACATGAATACCGTAATAGAACAATAGAAAATAATTGGATCAAAATTTAACAATCGTTCTGAGCGTAACGGTAAGTGAATACTGTAAATGCACGAGGACAACTCTTAGCTGATAGTAACTTGGTTTTGGCAAGATTGTTAACCATCAAGGATTACAGTCTTGACAAACCATCCACAAAATAAATGGTAAAAAAGCACGTGGCTGAGCAAGGATGTCGGAAAGCGATTTAGCGAGATTTCAAAATTTGTGTAATGGAAATCTGGCAAAATCACAGTCAAGCAAAAGAACTGACAAGATGTGTAATAGACGAAAGGGTGAACTTACATGAAAAATTTTGATCCTTCACATACTTATAACACTTCACTAATACACAATATCACTACACTGTTTCCCTTGCACAATGAAGCCAATCACAGTATTGCAGTTAAACGGCGATTCACTTGAAAAAAAAAAAATCACTAAAAGGAACTGTAGTACTAAGAAAGTAATATCTTCCGGTGTAAGCTGGAAAATGCAAAAATGGTGGAACACGATGCACGACGAAGTCCGTGAGTGTTGTAAAATGCGTCTACCACAAAGTATGAATCTGTGGAGGTCAAACTGCATGAAGAAATGCTGGGTACTGCTGTACAAGAATCAGCTAGAGATTTCGTTGTTCAGCGAGCCAAACAGTGGTCTGTGAACTCTAGAAAACGGGTCAGACAATTCGGATCGACCGAGATGAATTCGGATCCGATACAAATTCAGGTGGTCGGAATATCCTTCACTTGGCTGCTAACTTTGTCGGGGAGCCATTTTGTGACCGGGGCAAACCAAGGAAAAGTCGGTTTTGGTCGTGTTCAGTGCTTTTATTACCAAGAATAAAAGATGTGTAACAAACAGCCAAGGAGGAAAGATGACTTCTATGAATCTTCTGCAAGATTATAGAGAATGTCCCATAGTAGCATGTGACTGTCCCTGAAGGAAGACGACGCGGGAATGCGATACAAAGAAAAGAATATACTAATGCGCACGCATATAGTGCTCACAAAATGCACGGGCAAATTTAAACACCGGGAATTGTCGGTACATTCCGTAATCGTTTCCGTATAAAAAATACAGGCCGCGGCATACAAAAAGTAAACGTGCTTTACATTACGGAAGACTTGAGCTAGTTTTCTGTTATGTACTTATATACCCAGGTAAGCAATTTAATCCGGGCATACCGTACGAAATATTTCCATAACCATTCGGGACATATGCCAAAGGCAGCCCCATGCTATGCTGAAGGTAAAAATAGAATTTTAATTTATGTAAATGATGTTGACCTGGGTCAGGTTAAATAATGTGAGCTGTATGTAATCATTACCTGTTTTACAAAGTTCCCCAATATACCCAGCTTTACAGTTACCAAGACATGTTCCATTAACATGGTGGCAAATCTCCTTCTCGCAGTGTCCACAAGTTTCCTTACAATCCATGCCATATTTGCCAGATTTACAAACTATTAACAATTGAAAAAATACATTACAATTCTGTTTATCAATCTCAAAATCAAGGCTTTCATGTTTATCGATATCATTCAATAATACATTCAAATTCTGTTTATTAGTCTCAAAATCAAGGCTTTCATGTTTATAGATATTGTTCAATAAGCATGATTTAACTATTTACCAAATGACAAAATTTCAGACCAGTCCAAATTGAAAACATTTGCAGATGACAAAGTAAAAGTGATTGAAAAGTCAAAATTTGATTTGGGATGGGTGAAAAAACATTGTGGGAAAGGAGAAAATCCTGGTTACCAGCATTTTCTACTTTTCCCACAATGTTTTCAAAAGTCTTCTCTCTCAGGGTCGTTAAAACCCAGGACTGTGTGGTAAAGGGTTAATTTACCTCATAACCAAATCAGTCTCATTTCACCAACAAGTAAAACTTTAGACCTATCAAAATTGAAAGCGTTTGCAAATAACTAATGTAACTAATGTAGAATTCACATTGTTTTAAGTCTTGTTGTTCTTACACCATCCAAGTTTTGTTACAATCCTAAACACCATATTTGCTGGTCACAGGCCTTGAAAAAAAAAAAAAAGAGGAAAATTTTAATAAGAATCCTGTATATCAATTTCAGTTTTGATTGTTTGTTTGTATCTTTTTTCAACATTTTGTCCTGTTACATTACTGCAGTCAGTGCACTTCTCCATGCTTTCCTTGACTTTCTTTGACCAGGACTTCATATCACATTCTCCAAATGCCACTGGCTGCTTTCCCGCATGAACAGTGTCGAAACAATGATCAAAGAAGAGAAAGAAATTAATCCTGTGGCCACAACTATCATCAATACTCAAAAGGAAATTGGCTAAGCTTGGTAATTGAGCCAGTAACCCATTGGTTCCAAGCCCTACAAGCATGTTCATTACTGAGCGACTATACTTGGCCTAAATTTCAGTGACAATATTTGAATCAGGCTTTGGCAAAAAGAGGCTTAATGCATCTCTGTGATGCATGATATAAAGCAAGTCGTCATAAGATCATGAATCCATAGAGTCATATTGTCTAACAACTGACTGAATCATGAGGTAAACTGGTCCTTGGACATGCAGATAACGGACCAATTGCAAATTAATTCGGCCAAGGTCAGTCTGTGAAGACTGCACAGGCTAACTTGGATAGATGGTTTTAGCAGATGCATTAAACCCCCTTTTCATTGAACATGGCTCATTCTCATTCTAGTGATCTTTTGATAAGCACCTCCCACATCACCTACATCACCTACCTAATTGCCCAACTGTATAACAGGTTACATGTCAATGGAGTATACATGATATTATGATATGGTTTGTTTACAGAATTTGTACAATTCTGGTTACACAAGGGCCAATATTTACCAACAATTCTCAATAATATATGAGCTATGTTCTGGCAAAAGGGGGTTTAATGCATTGCCATCATACACTATACCAAGCTAGTCATTAAGCAATTATGGATCCATAAAATCCATTTTTTCTAACAACCATGTGAACCCAGGGGTAGTATAGTCCTTGGACATGCAGAAAATTTACCAAAAGCAAAATATTCAACCGACCAGGTCAGCCTGTGCAGATTACACAGGCTGACCAGTCTTGATAGGTTTATGCAGATGAATTAAACCCTCTTTTCACAGAGCATGGCTCATTTCAGTCTAATTCTCAAGAAATTTCCACAATTGGAAGTGACACAATTTCTGATGCAGCTAAACCAAAATACCATTTGGTTTTGCAAATAGTTCAGCCGACGAGAAATTTTGTTACTTTTTCTATCTAGAATAGGACAAAGAAATCAAATAAAGAACATACTGTTCAATATAGCCCAAGACTTATTTATAAAGTATTAAGCAAAAAGTGCCTCAACAAAATTTCAATTCAAAGCAGGCTGCTTAACCATTTACTAAAAGACAAAATTTTAGACTACTCCAAATTGAAAGCAGTTGCAGACAACAAAATAAATGGGACTGAAAAAGTGAAGTTTGTTGTAGGAAGGGTAGGAAATATTGTGGAAAAAGGAGAAAATGCTGACTACCAGCATTTTCTCCTTTTCCTACGATGTTTTCAAAAGGCTTCCTTCTCAGGGTCGTTAAAAGTCGGGATTGTGTGGTAAAGACTTAAATAAGTTAAAAAGCACACGCATGAATAACTGAATGCTTAAAAATATTCCACCAGTTCCCCCCCCCCCCAAAAAAAAAAAATTACGAGACATGTTCAACATTAAATTTTTATTAAGTCATTTTCTTAAAATAATGATCCTGATCTCAGTTAACGTTGGAAGTTAACCAATTATATTTCAATACATGTAAAAATTTGAATATGAGCAATGCTCTGCGAAAAGTGGTTGAATATATCTGTAAACGTATTGATCCATGCCAGCATGTGCAGTCCATGTAGGCTGACACGAGTCAAAACTAATATAATTTGCTATTTGTGCATTTTCTGCAGGTCCAAGGACCATTCTACCTTCAGATTCACTTGGTTGTTGACAATATGGATTTTGTGGATCCATAACAATATATGGAGATATGTTAACCCTTTACCAGACGACAAAATTGTACCCTTGTTCAAATTGAAAGCATTTGCAGACGACAATTTCAGTGTGGCTCAAATGGTGCAGTTTTTCTTTGATAGAGTAGAAAACATTGTGGGAAAAGGAGAAAATGCTGGTTACCTGCATTTTCTCCTTTTCCCACAATGTTTTCCAAAGACTTCTTTCTCAGGGGCGTTAAAAGGCGGCATTGTGCGGTAAAGGGTTAAACCCCTTTTGTCAGAGTGTCATTCATACATGAGCCATGCTCTGGCAAAAGAGGGCTTTTTTTTTTAACAACCAACTTAATCTTGAGGTAGAATGGTCCTTGAACATACAGAAAACTGCCCAATACCGAAAAGTATACATTCAGGTCAGCCTGCATGGACTGCACAGGCAGACCTGGGTCGATATTTTTAACAGATGCTATTCACGGAGCATGACTCATATATTTGTGACAGTGTCCCTAATAGTTGTACATTTAAATTTAGTTCAGCACTATGTCATGATGTATGAAAATATGAAAACATCTAATAATAAAGAGATGCTAAAATTGGAGTGAATCAATGTATGGTCTTTTATGGTGCATCACCATCTAGTCACTTAGCACGCAAAATAAAAAAAAAAGTAATGAAACAACAAAAGTAGCTTGTAAGAATGTAAATAATGATTACATTGATGAAAGAGGTGTTATAAAATGATTCTGTAATGGAAATAAAACAAGAACAATACATGCAGGTCCCAACGTTCTGCTCCAGTTGCTTGTCAAAAAGGTCCATAACTTTGTAAAAAATACTTTGAAGGTTATTGCCCTCGTTGTATGGGTTCCCCTTTCGATGGTTAACAACTTGTCTGTCAGTTTGAAGTAAATATCTATAGTAATAATAGAGATATTTGAAAATTTCGAAGTTATTGCACCACACGGCAGGGGCTACAATACCAAGATGTTTTCTTCAAAAACAGCAAAGCTAATAAACAGATATACAGTGATAAGAATAAAATAGTCTGAATAGGAAGAAAACGTTTTAAAACTAAATATCATAGTTTTGTTTAAGGTCTAATCTCCTTGAGGAAAGCAGTGTCCCTGATTAAAATGACAACTTTTCTGGTATGCTTTCATCCATCATTGGCCAAGGTTTTACTTGAATAACTGTAATTTGCCAGTGTATTTGGCCAGGAAAAAAAAAATTATTTTCAGTGTCGTAATCTTTAGGAAATTATAATTTTGAAAAAAAGGGGGTGGCCGAAATCATAGGTTTACCTTTTCCATATAGGCTCCATATATTTTCTATATATGGACCTATACAATAAGGGTAAATCCAGCAAATTTAGATCTGCATGTATCATTTGGGAAAATGTGGTGTATTTCGATATTGTTTGGTATTTGTCAAAGAAAGGTCGTCAAACTGTTCCATCAAGCAAAGCTAGGTTATAGAAAATTACAGACATTTCACTAGGCAATCACAGAAAATTACAGACGATCCAGATCACGGCAACCAAAATTTAATGTACTTGTAAATCTCAGGTGCAAACTTTTAAAATTGATCACGAAAGACCATTTAACCATAAAATCTTTCGAACACCATTTTTACCCATGATAAATGTCACTTGATATTAAACAAAAGTGTAGGGAAACTGTTTCCAAACCTGTATGGGAACTGTCTTCAAGGCTGTCTGGGAACTGTCTCAAAAACTAGTGTTGGAGAACTGTCTTGTTCCCCACAAATGTTTGCAGATTAGGGGTAACATGCAAATTATCCAGAGTGAAAGGGTTGTATAGCCTCTGTTTTTGTTCACACTCTGTTAAATAGATCTACCTGTTGGCCTCCAATCAACACAAAATGACCATGCAATAAGTTTATATCATTCCCACTTTACACTAGCTAATAGTGCCTTTTTGAGTTTAGTAATAGTTATTTCTGAAGCACCTGGACAGTCATGTCATACAATTTCCGCAGTCAGCAGAAAAAAAAAAAATTCTGCCTGTTTTTGCTTTAAAAAAGATTCCTTGCAGCCGGAATAAAAAGGAATGCATACAATAATTAATGCATTAGATCTAGTTTTAAATATAAATGGATTACCAATAAATAAAGAAAAGAAGCAGCATGGCTTGGTATTTATAGATCTTAATTCTTTTATATTGTTTATAGAGGGACAACAAAGTTAAGGGAAAGACTTTTCCCACTTCTGAAGGTGCCTTTTGAGAAGTTACAAAAAAAGGAGAAACTACTTGCACAACATCAAAAAAGCCGAACAACATTTTAAAAACCCTTCAAGCACCTTTCAAAAGTCGTCGCTTTGGGGCCATATGTAGATAAACATCACACCAGGCAGAATGTTTGGTCTGATCTTTAATTTAAATCTACACTGTCCATTTTGATGAAAAGTTTTCAACAAAAACAAACTTGGTGATGCATTTTTTTTGGTCAAACTTCATGACTTAAAATAAGCGCTGGGTTACTCGGCTCTCTAGGGATTCATGTTCACAATGATGTCAAATATCTCTGATGCAGAAATGTGCAAATTTATATGCAGTCGATTATTATCAGAAACATTTTCTAAAAAAAGATGTGTTTGATATTTTGGAAAGTTAATGTCACAGACTGCCCTAATATTTAGGAAATCTTATTTTTTGGACTGTATGGAGTAAGGACTCAAAATGAATTATTTTTGAAAATTTTTGAATGTTTCCCAACTTTAAGGTGTCCCAATACATTGGCGAATTACGGTAATCTAGAATTTATAAAACTAAATGTTTGATTAATAATTACTTTATACAACATCGTGACGAAATCTTCAAACAGACAGATTTTGTATTCGCAAACAACATCCACTAAACTAAAGTGACTTTCTATAGTTTATTTATTTATTTATTTTTTTTTTGCAGAATCGACAAATAGAACTATTTATTCATGTACATATACGTCTAAGACCATTTACCACACAAAATATTAAAATAAAGGAATTACATAAATAAAACTTCAGAATGTTAGTAATGAGTATATCATGAAAGAAGTATTATGGAATGATTCAATGATCGAAATAAATAAAACAGATATAGCGATTAGAGTGAAATAGTCTGAATAGGAAGGACACGTTTTAAAACAATATCACAGTTTTGTAAAGGTTCACAGTCTCCTTGAGGAAGGCAATAGTGTTGACAATATCAAAGAAAGCTCTCACACTTTCAACACCGAAGTGCTTGGGACAAATGGGATGAAGATCAAAACAGTCAGGAAAAATGTGTTCAACAGAAAGAGGCACATTGCAGGGAGTGGGCTTTGGTACCTCATCACGTGTTAACAGCCAAGAATGTGTTAAACGTGTCTGTCTGCAGCAGGAAAATCACCTCCTCTCAACAAATAGATCTGCAAGCAGGGTACCATTCACCTTATGATGAGTTTAACTGAAAGTAACTTGTAAAAAATGTCAGCATTCCATTATCATTGCCAAGAAGATTGGATATAGATTAAAAATAAAGGTTTAAAATCTGTGTATGAAACTTTATAACTGGATTTGGGAAGGGACAATGCTGACTTGGCAGTTACGTCGGCCTTTTCATTGCCCCTTATGCCGATGTGAATAGGGTGCCAGCAGAAGACTCTTCTTTAGACTCGACCAAAAGTGAAATGCATTAGAGGACATCGCAGACAGACAGATCCTCAAGTTTCGGGTTGTACAAGGCTCGAAGTGAGGATAATGTATCAGAAAAGATGATACAGTGAGTAGAAACGGGCTGTTCAACAAGATCAAAGTCCAGGTCAAATGCTTTCACTTCTTCCGAAAAGACAGATGATTTATTAGAAGGCGACATTTTTGTTAATTTTAGTTCCTTACACAGTGGCAGCTGCAACTGAATCACCATCTTTAGACCCATCTGTGTAAATAGCCTTGGAAGAGACGTACTGTTCCTTGATATCATTGTATCAGACTCTAAATGTACTTTGGTCTCTTTCTGATTTCGTATCAGAAGTAAGGTCAAAACAAATCTCTGTTGTTCCCATTGTCCATGGTGGAATATCTGGAATTTTATATTGAGCAATGGTATCCAGATCCTCATTAAGATTACTTTGTGTGAGGTTCCAAGCGAATACCAAAAGGTAGTATTGCATCGGTTTCCTGTCAAACAGATGTTTATACTGAGGGTTAAAAACAACCTTATGAGTTGCATTAAAAGGGGTTTAAAAGGTATTAAAGGGCCAACTTTTGCCTTCTGGTGTAAAGAGATGGTTCATTGGGCTCAACATACGGGCTATTACCCGGAGAAGTTCTTAATGCTCCAAGGGCAACACGCAAGCCTTCATTCTGACGAGAATCAAGAACTTTAAGGTAGATCTACAACTTGTGAGCAAATCCATATACAGTTTGGATCGGACAAGAGAATTATAAAAGGGAAGAAGAAATTTTCAATCAGGCCACCCCATTCAGAATGGGTGAAGACTTTGAGAAGATTAAGGGCCTTTTTACATTTCTGTTTGAATGCACTGATGTGTGGAATAAATGTCAGCTTTGAGTCACAGGGAAATTATATTCAGGGACAAAATCAGTGTATGTTTCATTCAAGAAATTATCAGGTTTTTGAAGTTGACAGCAAAGGCTGCAGAAATGCATTCCAGGCTGACCTAGACCGAAACTTTTTGCTATTGGTCAATTTTCTGTATGTCATTATTACTAAGGACCAGTCTACCTCATGATAGACAGTTATTAGACATAATGAGTTTTATGGATCCCTTGCTATATGATGTATTGTTTGGTATGATGTAGCATGGCGATGCACTAAGTCCCCTTATGCCAGAGCATGGCTAATATGGTTTTAGTTTTAGAAAACTTGAAACTGTTTTCATCCGACCAAGACTGGAGTTTACTGAGACATTGCTGTACTTGTCTCTCTAAAGTATTCATGTTTCTAGCCCTGAAACGTAAGACAAAGTCGTCTACATATAGGGAATGGTCAACTCCTGAGTTTATGGCTTTTACAATGCCATTGATTTTAATACTGAAAAGTGTTACAAATGGGCCACAATCCTCCAGTACGCCCATTTCCTGTTCTTGAGGGCCTGACAGGGTAACAGCAAAGACTCAAAAGAGCTGTTAATTTAAGAAGGTCTCAATGGAAAGACGAAGGTAGCCTCTAAGACCCAATTGGTATAAGTTCCTTATAATTTCATATTTCCAGGTGGTGTCATAAGCACCTCTAAGGTTAAAGAGTACAGACACTGCATGTTGTTTATCAATAAAAGCTTCTTGAATGAAAGTTTAGAAGCAAACAATGTGATCAACTGTACTTTGTTGGCTGCAAAATCCACTCTGAATATCAGCAGTAATTGTCTTACAATGGTAAGACATGTTTTGGCCCTTGAAATACTGAATGTTGGTTTTCTCAAAGTCAAGCAGATTTGCCTTTGTTTCAAATATGTTCCGCTTGTATTGCATGTATTAATTGTTCTTTTGTAAGAATTAGCCTACAGTATTGGGATAATTGTAGACCTTTCCATATTTAAAACAATGCAAACCTGAAAAATGAATCTACAAGGGCTTACTGGTTTTTTCTCCCAAATGTCAGTCACGATGAAAGCGTAACAGCTGGCCTGTAAGCTCTTGTATGATGTGGTCGGACAATAACTGATTCTAAAATAGCCAGGAAACGTGAATATGTGAAATGTCGCCATAAAATACTTTTGATTTGGCATTAACCACCACGCATTTGACTCTAGAAGCTGAGGACTGGAAAACAGTAGCAACTGAACATACTTGAATTTTAAATTTTGATAGTTTTAAATCTAAATATTCTCATACATATCAAAAGTCTGGTCTAATGTTAGATCCGTAAGATACATACTGAAATATCTTAGGGATACTGTCATGACCAAACAACCTGGATATATATTCCACTCCACAAGTTATGTGGATACATATATATCATAAAGATAGCAGGGGGTCTGTTTGACAATAACATTAGTTACACAGTAAAGACACCCGATAGGCAGCTAATCTAACAGTGAGACTCGGCTATCATCGGGAAACTCCGGCACAGCCCGAACAATCACGAAAAAAAGTGAAAAATAGGATACGGGCATTAAAAAACTGTAAAAAGGACCAAAAGTTTATTTTTTTAAATGACTCAAACTTATACCAACTTACAGAGCAATAAATGAAATTTCTGACCTCACTTAAGATAATTTTGGCATTTCAACACAAGAAAAGAAAATTCAACAAATATTTCATTTTTTAACTGTGGAAAATGCTTTTTTCCTCTAAATTCTTTGTAAACCATACCTGCAATTTTAAAGTTTAAAAAGGAGCAAAAGTTTTCATGATATTTATCAAACTTAATTTATTTGAAAGAGCATAAATTGAATTTTCTTACCTCACTTGAGATAATTTTCAGTTCTGAAAATTGATGAAGTTATAAACGTTTATCTATCAGGGGCCTTCATAATTGTATATAAAAAATTACAGGTAAAATAGGCAGATATCCATTTTTACATGTCCACGAAAGTTGGCTATACAGTACTTATTTGGAACAATATGAAGTAGTTCATCCTTCTTATTTAGAGAGAGAGATAGTGTGCATTACAGGTATGATGTGAAGTTATTACACAGTAAATAGAGTAATTTCGATGCCATACATGTTTTACAGGTTTTGTTTGTATATCCTTCATCACATCCATTAGGACAGGAGCCGTCCGTAAAGTTACATACAGCCTTGTCTTTACAGTGTCCACATTTCTCGATGCAGTTGTTACCGTACCATCCTTGTTCACATGCTGCGACACATTCAGGATATTTGTGACATTTGTCGAAAGTAAATTTCCTTGGATTATTTTTTACAATGAGTCTGACAATGAAAATGCGTTGCAGTACTGTCAGTCAAAAGTCCAGTCACTGGTAGAAAAAATGATTTGTAAAAGTAGATCAAGAATTAAAGTTGCCAACTTTATTTCTAGTTTTATTTATTTATTTTTTTTGCCAGCTACTGGTAGTTTGACAAACTGTATTGTAACACAGTGTCACGCTTATGGTAGTATCCATACTTTTTAAAGGTATAAATTAAACTTGTCTGCATATTGAATCCTGAAGTGTTTACTTTTACGTGCTTGGGGACGTTTAATCTTTTACCAAATGCCAAGCCCCGTAGCTCAGTCGGTAGTCTACAGGACTTGAGGATAGGAGGTCGCTGGTTCAATCCCCGGCTTTGCCAATTTCTTTCCAAGGATTAATGATAGTCATTGTGGCAGGATTCATTCCTCTCTCACTGCTGACCATTGTTTCAATGATGGTTATGTGGGAAAGCAGCCAGTGGCTTGGAAAGAATATTGTATGAAGTACTGGTAAAAGAAACTCCAGGAAAGCATGGATAGGAGCACTGGCCGCCGCGATATAACTGAAATAATGTTGAAACGGAATTAACACCATACAGTAAATCTTTTACCAAACAACAAAAATTTGGACTCGACCAAATTAACCCTTTACCACACAATGACGCCTTTTAACACCCCTAGGAAAGAGGCCTTTTGAAAACATTGTGGGAAAAGGAGAAAATGCTGGTAACCAGCATTTTCTCCTTTTCTCACAATGTTTTCTTTCCTTCCCAAAACAAAATTCAATTTTCGAGTCACATTTATGTTGTCGTCTGCAAATGCTTTCAATTTGGACTAGTCCAAAATTCTATCGTGTGGTAAAGAGTTAAAAGCATTGCAGATGACAGATTAACTGTAGTTCAACTGATAATTTCTGTCTTTGATAGAGTAGAAAACATTGTGGTTAAGGGAGAAAATCCTGTTTACCAGCAATTTTCTCCTTTTCCCACAATGTTTACAAAAGACTATTCCTCTGGGCTGTAAAAACTAAAATGATATTCACAGTGTTGTAAAGACTAAACCCTTTATCAAGTTTTAATGACCATGAGAAAGGAGGCTTTTCCCACAATGTTTTCTGCTGTTTCCAAGTCAAATCCAATGTGGCTGGTTACCAGCATTTTCTCCTTTTCCCACAATGTTTTCAAAAGCCTCCTATGTCAGGGTCGTTAAAACACTGGGTTGTGTGATAAAGGTTTATGTACTAAATCTGGATGTCATGTATCAACCATTAACCCTTTCCCAAACGATGAATTTTAGACTGGTCCAAATTGAAAGAGTTTGCAGACGACAATTTTAAATCTGATGAAAATGACAGAAAGTTCTCTAAAAGGGTAGAAAACACTGTGGGAAAAGGAGAAATTGCTCATTACGAGCAATTTCTCCTTTTCCCACAGTGTTTTCAAAAGACTTGTACAGCAGACACGTGAAAACCAGGGCTTGTTTGGGAAAGGGTTAAACAAAGGGAATCTTACAACTGGACAAAGATCTTATCAAAATATATAACATCTACTTTAATCCTTTACCAAACAATCCCTTGCTTTCACGATCCTGGGGAAGAGGCCTTTTGAAAACATTGTGAGAAAAGGAGAAAATGCTGGTAACAAGCATTTTCTCCTTTTTCCACAATGTTTTCTATGCTGACTAAGAACTTTAGTATATTTGTACCACCCTCAGATTTGGCACCTGTAGATGCTTTCAATTTTGGCACCTGCAGACGCTTTCAATTTTGGAAGAGTCTAAAATTTGTTGCTAAGGAATATGCCCGCCTGCTAAGATCCGTTCGCATAAATCAAGAATTTGCATCTCAACTCTCTCTAATGCTCAAGAAAATAATTGGCCGAGCTCAGTAGCGTTCTTAGTAGTGTACATTATCTGACACCTTGGGGGATGGGGGTTGTTGGTTCGAATCTCCACACAGGCAAATCTCTTCCCGAGGACTCATTCCTCTCACAATGATGATTAATGTGTCAATATTGTGTCAAGTACTGGAAAAAATTCAGGAAAGCATTGATAGGTGCACTGGCTAATGCGATATTACTGAAATAATATTAACAAGAGGGCTATGATGGCCCTGAAGTCGCTCACCTGAGCCTTTTGACCAAACAATCTCTTCCCACTTATTACGACTACCATTCCAACAAAACATTCATGGTTATTGGACTGCAAATGTGACCTTTAGAGTGTCACATTTGTAGTCCAATAACATTTCTAGAATTTGTGAACTACTTTTAGCCAAACATGGCCCATTTTCAAACTTGATGTAGATATTGTCAAGACAAACATTCTGACCACCTTTCACTAGTGTTGGGTATAAAAAGTGGCCTCTAGAGTGTACACAAGGTTTTCCAAAAATTTGACCTGGTGACCTAATTTTGACCCAATTGGACCAATTTTCAAACTCGATCTGAAAACCATTAAGGCACTGATTAACTTTCATGAGCATAGGACTGAAAATGTGGCTTCTAGAGCAAAGTTTTTAAAAGATTTGCCCTGATGACCTAGTTTTTGACCTAAACTGACCCATTTTTTAAGTGCAGGATATTATCCTTCTGACTATATCTCATGAGTATTGGACTGAAAATATGGCCCTTAAGGATGTACACAAGCTTTTCTAGAATTTGTACCAGTGACCTAGTTTTTCACCCCACTTGACCTATTTTTAAACTAGTCCAACATTATTACCAAGACAAACATTCTTACTGTGTTTTATGAATACTGGATTGAAAATGTGGCCTTTAGAGTGGACACAAGGTTTTTCTAAGGGTTGGCTTGATGACCTAGCTTTTGCAAATAAATGTTTATCAAAGATTTGACCTGGTTACCTGGTGACCTAGTATTTGACTATTTGACCAGATGTAACCTATTTTCAAATGTTGCCTCTATAGTGTAATACACAAGTTTTTTTTTTAAAAGATTTCAAAAGATTTGACATGATGACCTAGTTTTTGATCAGACTTGACCCATTTTCAGACTCGCCTAAGATATCATCAAGACTAATATTCTGACCAACTTTCATGAGTATCAAACTGAAAATTTGGCCTATAATATGTGCACATGGTTAGACTGACATTTGACCTGATGACCTAGTTTTTTTTACCTGACATGACCCATTTTCAA
Source organism: Tridacna gigas (assembly GCA_945859785.2). Classification (NCBI taxonomy): domain Eukaryota; kingdom Metazoa; phylum Mollusca; class Bivalvia; order Cardiida; family Cardiidae; genus Tridacna; species Tridacna gigas. Next base: position 9,062,819 of record OX244033.2, on the reverse strand, counting down.
ACACATTAAACATGTCATCAAAACAAAGGTTCTGGCAAATTTTCATGAATCCTGGACTCAAAATATGGCCTTTAGTGTGTACACAAGGTTTGTAAAAAATTTTACCCGCTGACCTTGTTTTTTTGACCTGTTGTGACCAATTTTCAAACTTATACGCGATATCATCAAGACAAACATTCTGAAAATTTAGCCCCTCGAGTGTACACAAGCTTTTTCAAAGATTTGAACTGGTGACCAGGTTTTTGACCTGATGCGACCCTTTTTCAAATACTTCCTAGATATCATTTAGACAAACATTTTTTTGGTAATTTTCAATTTTTCGGTAATTTTTACGAGTACTGGACCTAAAATGCCTCTAGAGTGTTCACAAGGTTTTTCTAAGATCTGACCAGATGATCTAGTTTTTAACTTGACATGACCATCCACACTATTATCAAGACAAAGATTCTGACGAACTTTCAAGAGTATTTGACTGAAAATGTGGCCTCTAGAGCATACACAAGATTTTTCAAAGATCTCACCGGGTGACCTCATTTTTGACCCAGTGTGACCCATTTTCAAACTTGCCCAAGATTTCATCAAGAAAAACATTCTGACCAACTTTCAAGACTATTGTACTCAAAAGTTGGCTTCTAGAGTGTACACAGGGTTTTTCTATGATTTGACCTATGGACTTATTTTTGACCTGACATGACCCGTTTTCAAATCCGTCTGAGATATTATTAAGACAAACATTCTGACTAAGTTTCTCTAGTATCAGACTTCAAACGTGGCCTCTAAAGCCTACACAATGTAAAAGTTGACCACACACGACAGATGAGGCAGGATGGATGACGGACACAGTATGATCACAAAAGCTCACCTTGAGCACCGATATTGATAATGTTATGTTATGTTTTTCTTTCTTGGCTACATGTATACTAGTGAAAGCTACCATCACCATAATCAACCTACTAGAATTGCACAGGGCCCCAGCATAGCCATTGGCACATCTTGTACAAGTACCATTGTCTTTATTACAAGGTTCCTTGTCATAGCACTTTCCGCAGGTCTGGTTGCATTCAGCTCCATAGCTTCCATTTGTGCACTCTGATAAAAAAGAAAAATAAAATCAGCTGTAGATCTAGAATAAAGCTCTTTAACCCTTAGCCATACAATCATTAGTTCTAAAGACTTTGAGTACTGGTGAAGCACAGGATATACATGAATATGAGAACTGTCGCTGAGATGTGACTGAAATAATGTTGAAAGCAGTGTAAAAAAAACATTCAATCAATCAATCAATCTTATGACCATGAGGAAGAAGACTTTTGAAAACATGGTGGAAAGGAGAAAATGCTAATAACCAGCATTTCTCCTTTACCTACCATGTTTCCTACCCTTTTAAATACAATATTGCCATCATTTGAGCCACATTTATTTTGTCCTTTGAAAACGCAATATGGACAAGTCTTAAATTTTGTTGTATGGTAAAGAGTTACATTTGTAAAGTCGGTGTAATGGAATTAATTTGATTTCATCAAACAAGTATGTTTATTTTAACCCTTTCCCAAACAAGCCCTGGTTTTCACGTGTCTGCAGTACAAGTCTTTTGAAAACACTGTGGGAAAAGGAGAAATTGCTCGTAATGAGCAATTTCTCCTTTTCCCACAGTGTTTTCTACCCTTTTTGAGAACTTTCTGCCATTTTCATCAAATTTAAAATTGTCGTCTGTAAACTCTTTCAATTTGGACCAGTCTTAAATTTATCGTTTGGGCAAGGGTTAAGTGAAATACAGCCATTACAAATTTTCTAATCCTACAAATGTAAGAGATGAGCAAATATTGCCGTATATGGTCCAAGTTCTGTAATCATACACCTCATTCCTACAACATTGATGACAAAGATTTCTGCATGAAATAAAATGTCAAAATCATGACAAAGTTACATATTTCAACATCTTTTAGACTTAAAACAAAATTAATATAATATGCAAGCATCTTTTGAACTATTATTCATCTGTAATGTACACAACTGTCAAAGAGGCCAACAAACTTAACCCTTAAAGTCTCTTTCACAACTATAGTTGCCTTTGCAGCCAGAGTAGATCAAGATCAGACTGCACAAAACATGCACTCTGATCTTTGATCTACACTGTCCACTTTGCTGAGCCATGCTGGACAAAAGCAGCCTTGATGTTGCAATTATTTCTTGACTGAAAGTGTCCATTAAGGTTTATTTCGCACTTTAAAGGTTAATTGTACATTTCAATACACATGTACATGAGGGGCTATATTTTAACTCTATCAAACAACACAATTTTGGACTAGACCATATTGAAAGCATTTGCAGATGACAAATTTAATGTTGCTAAAACTGATGATTTCTCTTTTTGATAGGGTAGAACACGTTGTCACAGAAGGAGAAAATGCTGGTGACCAGCATTTTCTCCTTTTCGCCCAATGTATTCAAAAGGCTTTTTTCACAGGGTCATTCAAAGTTGGGACTGTGTGGTAAAGGGGTTAAACTTCTTGAGATCAAAGAATCTGACATTTGTTGGCTTTTGAGGTAAAATTTTGCTAAACTCGTTTTCAAAAATGTTATCAATTAACTTGCCAAAGGCTTGCTTAACCCTTTACCAAACAACTAAATTCTAGACTGGTCCAAATTGAAAGCATTTGCAGACAACAATTCAAATGTGACTCAAATAATGGACGTTGTCTTTGATAGGGAAGAAAACATTGTGGGAAAAGGAGAAAATGCTGGTTACTAGCATTTTCTCCTTTTCCCACATTGTTTTCAAAAGGCTTCTTCCTAAGGGTCGTTAAAAGTCAGGATTATGTGATAAAGGGTGAAGAACTTTTCTTAGACTCTCTTAATAAATGTTTGACTAAGATGCACAATCATATCAGATCCTATATACATAGTTGGTTGAAAGGTTAATTCTAACGAAACTATTTTCGGGTCTTCTCGCAATAGGAAGGTACACACAGGATATGATAATGTAGCACCCAAAACTTATACAGAACAGTCACAAGCTTTCTTGATCAACCTAAAATCATAACAAGAGTCAGTCTGGCTCGCCAAACTATAAGTTATCAAGAGTCACAGGTTTAATTAATCTAGTCTGTAAAAAATGATACTTCTTGCGCTGGAAGAAAAACTAGAAGCATGTTGAGCCTGGCATGGGTAGTTAGTAAAGAACCTCATAAGCAGCACTTGGAAAAAAGGTGATTAATAAATCACTGTGCGTCTATCTTATTTCAGATCCTTCTGTTTTCAGATTTGCAGGAGGAAAGGAGTATTCCCTATCTATGAAAAAGTAGAAGCTTAATTTATGACCTTTAAGTATGATTTTGAATTTGAAACTACTAAAGTTAATAATTCAGAGAGATACTTACTACTCATTTAGAAGAAAAGATGTCAAAAGCTTTATTGTTTGACCATCTAGTTTGAACTTGACCTTAGACCTACATGAACACATTTTTGGAATGGCACGTGTACTCATAAAGGAGAAGGGTTGTGTAAATTTATGTTGAAATCCATCCGTATGTGTAGAAGTTATGGCTCAGAAAAGATCTATTCATGATAATTTTATCATTTGATCTTAAAGCATGACCTAGACATTTGGCTGTATATGACCAAATATTTTAAAAAGCACATCCGCTCATGAAGGAAAATAATTGTGCCAAATTATTTTAAAATTCATCTAAAATGTAGAATTTATGGCTTGGACATGCTCTATCAATGACAATTTTATCATTCGACTATTTAGTGTAACCAGTGTAACCTTGACCTTGGACCTAACTGAACAAATTATTTAAATTGGCACTTCTGCTTGTAAAGGAAAACACTTGTGTAAAATAATTTTTAAACTGATAAATAAATGTAGAAGTTGTAGCTTGGACAAGCTCTATGTATGACTGTTTTATCATTTGACCTTTAAGTGTGACCTCGACCTTGGACCTACTTGAACAAATGATACAAACAGTACTTTTACTGGTTAGGGAAAACAACTGTGCCATATTATTTTTAAATGCATCCATAAATATAGAAATTATGGCTCGGAGAAACTCCAACGACAACTTTATCATTTGACCTACAACTGTGACCTTGACCTTGGACCTACCTGAAGAAATGTTTCAAATTCACCTCTACTCATAAAAGATAACATTTTGAAATCCATCCAAAAATGTAGAAGTTATGGTCCAGACAAATCCGGATGGACACACATACTCTAACACACACATACAGACACGCACATACACCGGAATGACATTGTGACAACTATGTCTCGCAAATCGCAAGTGGGCTAGACAATAACGAAATGATTTCTGTCTACCTTGCTATTACTGAGATATGGTTGAAATCAGCTGAAAATCGCCATTTAACCTTTTCCGTACCAAAGGCGAAAACAGAACTTTTTGCAGACAGCATAGATTCACGATCAGACTGCACAGCACATGCTGCCTGATCTTAGATCGTTACAGTCTGCTTATTTAGTCATGCCTATAAGAACAAAATCCTCTGTGGTTTTAGAGGTAGAACTAACATAATTGGCACTTGAAGAGGTAAGACTGTGACTGTTAAGTAACTTGCCTCCATATACTGAAAGTTCACATATCACAAAAAAATTTTTAATATCTGGACGTTCTAGTGTAATGAAACGGGTTTCCATCGGTTTTGGGAACGTATAATTGAAACGGTACATTTCTTCTGTTACACTTGTAAGCTCCTTTGCCACCTGAAGTTTTGTTTGACGGGCCAAGAAAATCTTCATCTGCTTTAAGTGATCTGGAACAAAACAGAGTTATCGACATTATTAATTGAAATTAGAAATTGAAAACTTCCTTTCCTTTTACTTTGTCAGTTGTCATCTAAAAAGCCACAATCATGCATTTTTCAGTTAGTGAAACCTAGACCATACATGAATAAATGAGCTTGTTGCTTTATATCAACTAAAAGCCAGGCCAGCCAACATATTTCTATGTTTGAATGATAACGTAGATGAATGCCTTTGAAAATATTGTGAAAAAGGAGAAATTGCTGGTAACCAGCTTTGAAACTCAACAAGTTTAAAATTTGGTTGTCTGGTAAAGAGTTAAATAAAATGCTTACTTTTTGGCTAAATATCAGTCTAGATAAAGATTTTACCAAAACTTTTGGATCTACAGACAGCTTTACTTACTCTTTATAATCCTTGGTTGTCATTATAAGAGACAAGAGGTCATAATGTAATGGCCCTAAAGCGCTCATCTGAGTAAAGTCATCTTGGATTTATAAAGTTGAAGAGATCCTGGGTCCATATTCACCAACCATTCTTCAGAAGGCTATTAGTCTTATTCTCCAGAATATTCTAAATTTGAAAGTAATACAACTTTTGATAGGCTAAACCATTTGGTTTGGCCAGTAAATGGTTTAGCCTATCAAAACTTGTTACTTTCAAATTTAGAAAATCTTGGAGAATAAGACAAGAAATGTTCTTAAGAATGGTTGGTAAATACAGACCCTGGTTGTGAAGATGTAAAACACATGAGTGTTAGTGATCTACTTTTTTATCAGATGTGACTCATTTTTTAACTTACTTGAAAATATCATCGAGAGAAACAATTGTGGGCCCGTATTCACCAACCATTCTTAAGAATGTTCTTGGTTTTATTCTCCAGAATTTTCTACATTTGAAAGTAACACAACATCTGATTGGCTAAACCATTTGGTTTAGCCAATCAGAAGTTGTGTTACATTCAAAATTAAAAATTAGAATATTAAAATTAGAAAATCTTAATTAAAATTAGAAAATTAGAAATTCAAAATTAGAAAATCTTGGAGAATAAGACTAAGAATATTCACAAGAATGGTTGGTGAATACAGGCCTGATGGTTGGTGAATACGGGCCCTGATCACATTACATAATAATCAGACTGAGGATGTGGCCACTAGAACAGACACAAGACTTGTCCTAGTGACCTACTTCATGACCTGGTGTTGCCCAATTTCAAAGTTGTTCAAGATATTTTCAGGACAAAAATTCTGACTAAGTTTCATTAGTATCATACTGAAAATGTGGCCTCTAGAATGCACAGCGCGTTTTTCTAAGATTCGTCCCATCGACCTACTTTTTGACCCAACGTGACTGAATTCTATATTTGTCTGAGATATCATCAAGACTATCATTCTGACCAACTGTCATGAGTATCTGACAAAATGTGGTCTCTAGAGTGCACACTAGGTTCTCTAAGATTTGTGCCACTTACTTACTTTTGTGCCACTTACTTACTTACTTTTTGACTCGACATGACTCAATTTCAAACTTGTCAGAGATATTTTCAAGATAAACATTCTGATTTAGTTTCAGGAGTAGTGGACTGAAAATGTGCGAGTGCACACAAGGTAAATGCCTGGACAAGGGACGACAGACACAGCCCCATCACAAAAACTCACCTTGAGCACTTTGTAAATCCTAGAAAAAAAACTCACTCTTTGAAATTGCTGGTTGTCATTGTAACTGGTCAGAGTTATACAATTAAAATCCCAAAAACCTCTTCTACTCTTGGGAATCGTTGGATGTCATTTAACTCTTTACCACACAACAAAATTTTACACTTGTCCAAATTGAAAGCATTTTTAGACCACAATGTCAGTGTGACTCAAATGATATGATTTGTCTTTGATAGGGTAGAAAACATTGTGGGAAAAGGAGAAAATGCTGCTTACCAGCATTTTCTCCTTTTCCCACAATATTTTCAAAAGGCTTCAACATCAGGGTCGTTAAAAGTCGGGATTATGTGGTAAAGGGTTAACACATACGAAATAGAGCTACGTACGGCCATAGCGCTGTTCACCAGCCCTTCCCTCTACACTGATTCTTGTGATGAGGTACTTTCTCCCTAGATCTAATTCATACCAAGCACTGTGCTCTGAGTTAGTTGCTGCACAACATTTGCACTTGTCTGGAGTATTGGTATGGTTTCCATCTACCGCATGTTGCACATCCCAGTTTTCATTATCCTTGTGGTGAATGCTGCTTGATTTGATACGTTTGTTCAGGGACAGAAGTTTTTCACCTAAAGTGCACCGTTACACATCATATACTTAATTTTTAACTCTTTCAGCCCAAAATATATAAACAACTCTGTTGACAGTTGAAAATACAATCTCAGGGGCTAAGATAGATTTTAGCTTTATATGTGTTGTCTGTAGAAGCAGAGGGTATAGATCAAAGATCAGACTGAACATTCTGTGTTCTGTGCAGTCTGATCTTGAACAAATGTGCAGTCCGATCTTGAACTATGCTGTCTGCAAAATCCCCTGTAATTTACAATGTAGCTAATTTTTTTGTTTAAAACAATCACTCAATAAAACTTCATTAATAATTCATTATTGAATTAAGTAAACCAGTAGCTGGCAAACTGTTAATTAGAAGAAAAACAAATGTAAAAAAAAAAAATATGGGCATTTTCTTAACCCTTTACCTCACAATCTCGACTTTTAATGACCCTGTGAAAGAAGCCTTTTAAAAACATGATGGGAAAAGGAGAAAATGCTGGTAACCAGCATTTTCTCCTTTTCCCACAATGTTTTCTATCCTTTCCAAAACAAATTTCTATTTTTCAGTTTCATTTATTTTGTCATCTGCAAATGCTTTCAATTTAGATGAGTCTAAAATTTTGTCGTTTGGTAAAGGGTTAACTGGCTGAGCTAATTAGCCTTTTTAATTTTTTTCAGGATTTTGTACCGGTCAGATCATCCCAAAAGTATGCATGAAAGATGTGTGATCAATAGGGTATGTCTGTTATGTGGGGTCGTATCCAAGTAAGCATGATGATGTCATTATTTGATATTACAGTCTATTAAAATCAGACAGAGTTTTGAATCGCAAAGCCTCACGGCTGGCCAACTAAAATTACTATTAGTCTTTGGGCTGAAAGGTTAACCCTTTACCGCACAATGCCGCCTTTTGACGCCCCTAAGAAAGAAGCCTTTTGAAAACATTATGGGAAAAGGAGTAAATGCTGGTAACCAGCATTTTCTCCTTTTCCCACAATGTTTTCTACCCTATCATAGAAAAATTGCACTATTTGAGCCACATTGAAATTGTCGTCTGCAAATGATTTCAATTTGAACAAGACTAAAATTTTGTCGTCTAGTAAAGGGTTAAACCCCGGTCCCATGTGATAGTGTCATACACCTAGCATGTTAAAGAACTGGGCATAACTTGGGAAGGGTTTTATCCTGTATCTTGCACTATCCCCTGTAACATTAATAGCCTTCAGGGGGCATCGCCCATATGGTCAAATGGTGGCGACGATAAATAAATGGAAAATCAAGTCAATCGCAGAGCAACCAAGAATTTAATTGAATGCAGAATCTGCATATTTTTACTGCATATTTTTACTGCACGCAACCGTCAGGTAATTTGCAAAAGCAGAAAAAAAGAAATGCAATATTTATCAGTGTTTCACTAAAAAAAAAAAATTTGCAACCAGGAAATCTAAAAAGGTCCTTTTAACAAATTAATCATAGTAAAGTCTCCCTAACAGTATTTGTTATACAAAGTGATTATTGGCACATTTTAGGATTAACAGAAAATATCAAAGTATTTGAGAGCACTCGACCATGACAGACAATGCTTCACGGCCTAAAAGAATCTCTGAAACTTGTGTCCTTTCTAAAATAAAAGTAAAATCCTTTTAAAACCCCTAACCTATAATAAATTAACCCTTTCCCAACTTTTAACAATCCTGAGCAAGAAGGCTTTTGAAAACATTGTGAGAAAAGAAGAAAATGCTGGTAGCCTGCATTTTCTTCTTTTCCCATAATGCTTTCTACACTATCAAATTTTGTCATTTGAGCTGCTTTTAGTTTCTCGTTAGACAACAATGTTTAAGACTCGTCCAATTCGAAAGCATTTTCAGATGACAAAATATTTATTACTCAAGATTTAAAATTGGTTTTTCTGAGGGGTGGAAAACATTGTTGAAAAAGGAGAAAAAGCCTGTTACCAGCATTTTCTCCTTTTTCCATAAGGCTTTCAAAAATCTCCTTCAGGGTTGTTAACCCTGAGAGTACCAAATAACCCTATCAGGTATTTTCATCATAGAAAAAGGACCATATAATTGCAATTTCATGGTTACCTTTGTCTATACAGTGTTTCAGCAAATTGGACAGTGTAGATCAAAGATCAGGCTGCATGTTTTGTGCAGTCGGATCTTGATCTACACTGGCTAAATTAAAGGCAACTATATTCTTGAAAGGCGCTTTAAAGGTTACCTTTTTAACCCTTTACCGCACAATGCCACCTTTTAACGACCCTGGGAAAGACAGCTTTTGAAAACATTGTGGGAAAAGGAGAAAATGCTGGTAACCAGCATTTTCTCCTTTTCTCACGTTTTCTACCCTATCAAGGGAAAATTGCACCATTTGAGCCACACTGAAATAGTGGTCTGCAAATGCTTTCACTTTGGATAAGGCTAACTAAAATTTTGTCGTCTGGTAAAGGGTTAACACTCCACATTGTTTGGTAAAGAAGTCCTCCTAAGCAATTGAAAAGATAATTAACCCTTTCCCAAACAAGCCCTGGTTTTCACGTGTCTGCAGTACAAGTCTTTTGAAAACACTGTGGGAAAAGGAGAAATTGCTCGTAAAGGGCAATTTCTCCTTTTCTCACAGTGTTTTCTACCCTTTTTGAGACCTTTCTGCCATTTTCATCAAATTTAAAATTGTCGTCTGCAAACTCTTTCAATCTGGACCAGTCCAAAATTTGTCGTTTGGGAAAGGGTTAAGTATGAGCAAGTCAGAGTAAACAGTTGTTTTTACTAAAATGTGTGGTGGACAACAACATGCAATTAACAATATGAGCCATGCTCTGTGAAAAGAGGGGCTTACTGCATCTGCGAAAAGTATCGACCCAGGTCAGCCTGCGCAGGCTGACATGGGCTGAAACTTTTCGCTATATGTCAATTTTCTGTACGTCAAAGGACCAGTCTACCTCATGATTTAGACAGTTGACAAAATGGATTTTATCGATCCATACTGACATGACAACTTGTTTGGTATCATCCATTATGGAGACGCATTAAGCCCCCTTTTGCCAGAGTATGGCTCATATATATAAATATTCAAATTAAGTTTTTACTGCTTAAGGACTTAACTCACATGTAACTTCCTGGCAAAGGATCAGCCAAATTAAATGCCTCAATGTTGATTTCATCGCTGTAAATATGGCCAATATAATCTGAAAATAAATAACTCTTTACCACACAATCCCGACTTTTAATGACCCTGGGGAAGAAGCCTTTTGAAAACATTGTGGGAAAAGGAGAAAATGCTGGTAATCAGCATTTTCTCCTCTTCCCACAATGTTTTCTACCCTACCAAAGACAAATTTCATCATTTGAGCCACATCTAAATTGTCGTCTGCAAATGCTTTGAATTTGGACAAGTCTACATTTTTGTTGTGTGGTAAAGAGAGATGCATAAGAGATATTAATCATACAGATATTATTTACCGAACCCCTGCTCATGCTAACCTACCTGTAGTTCCTTGATCATTAATTAGGTAATTGAAATAGTCATTGACTTTGCCCATGCCACTATCAAGTAAGATTATTTCATCATTTGAGTGTGCATGTTTGTTTTTTAAAAGGGTGGAGAGGGGGAGAGCTTGACTAAGGAGAAGAAAAAAAAAAAGTGTGTGAAATATCATAAAGAGAGAGAAAGAGCTTGACTAAGGAAAAGGAAAGAAATAAAGTGTGTGAAATTGTATCAGAGAGAGAGAGAAAGAGAGAGTTTGTCTAATGCAGTAGGAAAGAAATAAAGTGTATCATATTATATCATAAAGAAATGACGAGAGAGATTAACTAATGCAGTAGAAAATAAATAACATGTAAGAATATTATATCATGGAGAGAGAGAGAGAGAGGGGGGAGGGAAAGAGAGAGAGAGAGAGAGAGGGAGAGAGAGAGAGGGAGAGCTTGATTAAGGAGAAGAACAGAAATAAAATTTGTAAAATTATATCACGAAGAGAGAGAGAGCTTGACTAAGGCAGTAGAAAAGAAAAAAGTATAATATTATATATAATAATGTAATACTATATCGTGAACAGAGAGAGAGAGAGAGACTGAATTGGGGTAGAAAGGAAATACAGTTTAGTTATCACAAAACTTCCACACAGCTTTAACAAATGGCTTGATACTCTGTATGAAAACATCAGATAAATATGAATCAGTATCATTAGGGACGCTATACTCATAATAATCTGAGTCATGCTTTGTGAAAAGGAGGTTTAATGCCTTTGCAAAAAGTATCAACCCATGTCAGCCTGCACAAGCTGACCTTGATTGAAACATTTTTCCACAGATAAATTTTTCTGCTTGCCAAAGGAAGGTTCTAACTCACAATACAGTTGCTAAATTTTAGACCAAGTTGATCAAAATTATGCAATAACTTACTTAGTTCAATGCATTAACACTTAGATCCTTCAGAAAAACCCTATTTCCCAAAGCAGCTGTCAGATCATTTTAACCCTTTACCAGACGACAAAATTATAGCCTTGTCCAAATTGAAAGCATTTGCAGACGACAATTTCAATGTGGCTCAGATGGTGCAATTTTTCTTTGATCAGGTAGAAAACATTGTGGAAATAGGGGGAAAATGCTGGTTACCAGCATTTTCTCCTTTTCCCACAATGTTTTCAAAAGGCTTCTTTCCAAGGGACGTCAAAAGGCGTCATTGTGCAGTAAAGGGTTAAGCCTTTCCCAAACAAACCCTGGTTTTCACGTGTCTGCAGTACAAGTCTTTTGAAAACACTGCGGGAAAAGGAGAAATTGCTCGTAACGAGCAATTTCTCCTTTTCCCACAGTGTTTTCTACCCTTTTTGCGAACTTCCTGCCATTTTCATCAAATTTAAAATTGTCGTCTGCAAACTCTTTCAATTTGGACCAGTCTAAAATTGATTGTTTGGGAAAGGGTTAAGCTTACACTTGGAGACCAACAAAACTTGGGCAAAATTGAAGCAGCACAGCACTTACCATTGGCAAAACAACTTTAAGTGCATTTAAGGATTCTTTCTCATTTTCAACCAGATTTGTACAGTAGCTTTTAACTTCCCTGTGCTGGGTTGAGTGGTCGGATGTAGAAAACTACCAAAGGATTGATGATAATCATTGTGACCGGATTTATTCCTCTTCCACTGCTGTTCATTGTTTCCACCATGGTTATGGGTCAGAACATTCTGCAAAGAACTGGTAGAAAAAACTCAAGGAAAGCATGGATAGGTGCACTGGCCGCAAAAATACAACTGATATCAGGTTTAAAGCTGTGTTAAACATCATACAGTTACTGATATACCACACAGTCCCGACTATTAACAACCCTGAAAGAGAGGGCTCTTGAAAACATTGTGGGGAGAAAAAGAAAATGATGGTAACCAGCATATGCTGGTAACCAGCATTTTCTCGATTTCCCACCATGTTTTCTACCCTATCAAAGACAGATATCATCAATTTAGCAACATTTAGGTTGTTGTCTGCAACTGCTTTGAATTTGGTTCTATCAGTTTTTTTTTTTTTTTCATTGGTAAAGGGTTAACCCTTTAATTTTTGTCCAATTTGAAAGCATTTGCAGACGACAATTCCAATGCAGACCAAACGGTGCAATTTTTCTTTGACAGGGCAGAAAGCATTGTGGGAAAAGGAGAAAAGGCTGGTGACCAGCATTTTCTCCTTTTCCCATATTTTCAAAATGCTTCTTTCCCCAGGTCATTAAAAGGCAGCATTGTACGGTAAAGGGTTAAGCGAAGATTTTTTCCTGTTTCCAGCAGTAGATTACGATGAAGAATCATGGTGCTTGTTAGTTATAATCCCACACAATTGATAATCTGCAGTAAACCCATCTCAGGATTTCCTGAAAGCACCACCTTCATCCTTTAGCACACAGAATTTTAACCCTTTACTAAACAACAAAATTTTGGACCAAATTCAAAGCATTTGCAGACGACACATTATATGTAACTCAAATGATTTCTGTCTCTGATGGGATAGAAAACATTGTGGGAAAAGGAGAAAATGCTGGTTACCAGCATATTCTCCTTTTCCCACAATGTTTTCAAGAGCCTTCTTCTTCAGTGTCGTTAAACTCGGGAACCCTAAGAAAGAAAGTTTTTGAAAACAGTGTGGGTAAAGGAGAAAGTGTTGGTAGCCAGCATTTTCCCCTTTTTAGCGGATTTGTACAGCAAATCTGCTGACTGTTATCGTTCTGACCGAAACCAAATACATCATGCGTAACGGCGCATGTGCAATCACACTGCACTATGATACCGGTTTGGCCTGAACCAGATTATACTGTCATTCACGCTTGTGCCCATTTTACTTTAAGGTTTGGCTAATACACCTCAACCTCGCTTTTGTCACTACAGTATATACAGTCCTACATGTGTGCACATATAATCTGAAATCTAATACCAGCAAAAAATCTACGTAAAATTGAGCCGACGGATCAAACTGCCACTGACCTTAAACAGTAATAGAATAATAGTTACTGCGGGACCCGCTCGGCAGAATAATGTGGACTTTCCCTGCCCTTGCTAACTCCATTTTGAAATGATTGCACATACGTCGCATGTGTTTTTTTTTTTACAACATATTACAGCTTTATGCTACTCCACAAATCCACTTTCCTGGACTCCAAGTCCTTTGATTCCATCATGTTTTCCCATGACTGAACTCTTTATCACATGATACCGGGTTTTAATGACCCTGAAAGAAAAGGCTTTTGAAAACATTTGAGGAAAAGGAGAAAAAGCTAGTAACCTGCATTTTCTCCTTCTCCTAAAATGTTTTCCACCCTATCAAAGACAGAAATTATCATTTGAGCTATGTTAAATTTGTTGTCTGAAAAAGCTTTCAATTTGGACAAGTCTAAAAATTTGTCGTCTTGTAAAGAATTAAGCAACATTTTTTTTCAAGTCTGCACATGCTTTCAGTTTGGAGAAGTCTTAAACTTTGTCTTTCGGGAAAAAGTAAGCCTCGGTTTACTGACAAACTTCAGTTTCAACCACCATGCCGAAGAAGGCTTTGAAAACATTGTGGGAAAAGGAGAAAATGCTGGCTACCAGCATTTTCTCCTTTTCCCACAATGTTTTCTACGCTTTCAAAGACAAGTATCATCATTCAAGCTACATGTCATCTGCAAATGCTTTGAATTTGGACAACACTATAATCTTGTTTGGTAGAGAGGTAACCTTTCATCAGATGATTCTGAGTTTCAATGACAATGAAGAAGCCTTTCGAAAAAAAAAATGCAGGGAAAAACAGAGAAAGTGGTAATTAGAATTTTCTCCTTTTCCCACCATGTTTTCTACCCTTTTGAAGACAAATTTTATTACCTGAGTAATATTTGTTCCATAATCTGCAAATGGTTTCAATTTGGAAAAGTCTTTAATTTTGTTGTCTGGTAGAGAGTAAGCCATTTACTACACAAACTTCAGTGTCAGCCACCATAGGCAGGCAGTTACCACACAATTCCTTACAAAGAGGGCTTTTGAAAACATTGTGGGAAAAGGAGAAAATGCTGGTAACTAGCATTTTCTCCTTTCCCATCACCTTTTCTACCCTTTCAAAGACAAATACCATCATTTGATGTACATTTGCATCATATAACTTGAATTCGGACAAGTCTAAAATTTTAATTGGTAACGAGATAGCCCTTTACCATACAATCGTCAGTTCCTAAAGCCATGTATAAGAGGGCTTTTGAAAACATTGTTGGAAAAGAAGAAAATGCTGGTCACCAGCATTTTCTCCTTTTCCCAAAATGTCTTCTACCCTTTCAAAGACAAATACCATCATTTGATCTACAATTGCATGAAATAATATGAATTTGGACAAGTCTAAAATGTTATTTGGTAAAGCTTGACCCCTTTACCATACAATCATCAGTTTCAAAAACCATGGGCAAGATGGTCTTTGAAAACATTGCAAAAAAAGGGAAAAATTGCTTTTCTTCCTTTCTCACTATGTTTTCTACCATTTTACCCTTTACCACACAATCCTGACTTTTAACAACCCCAAGAAAGATGCCTTTTGAAAACATCATGGGAAAAGAAGAAAATGCTGGTAACCAGCATTTTCTTCTTTTTCCACAATGTTTTCTACCCTTTAAGAGAAAAATTTTATGTTTTCAGCTACATTTAAAGTGTCGTCTGCAAGTGCTTTCAATTTGGACTAGTCTACGTTTTTGTCGTTTGTTAAAGACAAATCCTATTACCTGAGTATTTTGTTTTCTAGTCTGTTCATGCTTTCAATCTGGAAAAGTCTAAAACTTTGTTATTTGGTAGAGAGGTAGTCATTTACTTAGCTCATTACGAAACGACAAAATTTAAGACTATTCCAAACTGAAAGCAGTTGCAGACGACAAAATAAATGTGACTGAAAAACTGAAATTTGTTCTGGGAAGGGTAGAAAATATTGTGGGAAAAGGAGAAAATGCTGGTTACCAGCATTTACTCCTTTTCCCACAATGTTTTCAAAAGGCTTCTTTCTCAGGGTCGTTAAAAGCCGGGATTGTGTGGTAAAGAGTTAAGAATCCTGAGTTTCAACCACCTTGGGGAAGAAGGCCTTTGAAATTATTGTGGAAAAAGGAGAAAATGCTGCTTAAACCCTTTACCATACAATCTTGAGTTTCAATGACCATGGAGAAGAGGGTATTTGAAAACAGTCTGAGAAAAGGAAAAAAAATCCTGGTAAGAGGCATTTTCTCTTTTTCCCAAAATGTTTTCTACCCATTTATAGATAAAACCTATTTTTTGAGTAATATTTGTCTTCTGATCTGCTTTCAGTTTCATGGAGTTTAAAAAATTTATTGTTTGGTAAAGAGTTAAATCTATATTACACAGTCCTGAGTTTCAAAAACCCCTGGGAAGAAGGCTTTTGAAAACATATTGGGAAAAAGAGAAAATGCTGGTAACCCACATTTTCTCTTGTTTCCACAATGTTTTCTACTTTTTCAAAGACAAATTCCTTTTCTTGAGCAATATTTGTTTTTCAGTCTGCAAATGCTTTGAATATGGACAAGTCCAAAGTTTAGTGGTTTAGCAATGAGTTATCCCTTTACCAGACGATCCTGAGTTTTAACGTTCCCAAGGAAATTTTAACGTTCCCAAAGAAAAAGGACTTATGAAAACATTGTGGGAAGAGGAGAAAATGCTGGTAACCAGCATTTTCTCCTTTTCCCACAATGTTTTCTATCCTTACAAGGAAGATTTTCCTATTTTTTGCAAAATTTAGTTTGCCTTCTGCAACTGCTTTCATATTCGACCAGTCTAAAAGTTTCTTGTTTGGTAAAGAGTTAACCTTTTATCTCATAATACAGATTTACCATGACTATAGGAAAGAAAGCTGTTAACCCTTTACCAGATGACAAAAATTTAGGGGTGTCTTCCCATTTGTCCCACATTTCAAAAAAAAAACCAATAAGGCACTTACGGGTATGGGTTAGGGGTGATTTGAGTATTATAGTCTGTATCAAACAGATTAATTTGGGAGGCCATAGTTTTGCAAAGCTTGCAACATGGTACAAATTAGAGAAATATCTCTTGTCATGCAAACGTTTTTTCACCTTTCTAGAAACCATTCCTTAAAATATAAATGATAAAATCCTTATTTGTCGCAACCAAAATAGAGATATAATTTGAACAGAATACGTGTTTCTACTCTTTTCTCTATTTTTAATGCAGTATTATCTTTTATGGCTACAGACAATAACAAAATCTATAACATTTATGTTTTATAAATGAATAAAGAAATGCATGTAAAATTAAAAAAAAAAAGGATTCTTTCACACATAACTTACCTCTAACAATTAGCACCGATACAGACTATAGTTGTAAATTAGCCCCTGTAACATTACCTGTTCCAATTCCCATTTGTCCCACATTTATATTTTAGTCTAAAAATCAAAATATGGGAAAAATGGGATTAAACCATTTTAGGATTGTCCAGATTAAAAGTATGTGCAGATGACAAAATAAGTTTGACTTGAAAAATAAAATTTCTTTTGGTATGGTAGAAAACATTGCAGGAATAGGAGAAAATGCCAGCATTTTCTCCTTTTCCCACAATGTTTTCAAGAGCCTTCCTCCCTTGGGTTGTTAAAAGTTGAGATTGTGTGGTAAAGGGTTAAACAAATTTTGAGAAAAGGAAAAAATAGCACCACGTGCAGGTGCCAATGCTTGGCTGCAGTTGCTTTTCAGTGAAAAATCCTAAGTCAAAAAAGGGGCTTAACTGTGTCAAAATTATTTTGATGGTTACCTGTCCCCATAGTGTTGGTTGCCGATTTGCTAGTTAATACATGTATCTAGACCTAGGTTGAAGTAAATATCTTTCATCACAACAGAGTTGTATAAAATGTCAAACTTTTGCGCAATGACAAAAGACAACAGGGCTATGAAAATATCTTTCTTCAAAAACAGTCTAACTAACAAGCATTCCTCTTCTTTTCCTTTCGAAGACAAATTTCATCATTTGAGCTACATTTGCTTTGTTTTCTGCGTTATGCTTTCAATATGGACAGGTCTTAAATTTTGTTGTCTAGTTCAGAGTTTACTATTATAGAAAATCCCCTATTATACAGGCAAAAATTTGAGTTGTAATCTGAAGAAACATTTAGAATGATAGAAATTATATGAGCCATGCTCTGTGAACAGAGGCTTAATGCATCTGCAAAAAGTATCGACCCAGGTCAGCCTGCACAGTTCACACAGGCTGACCTGGGCTAAAAGTTTTTGATATAGGTCAATCTTCTAGATGTCTGAGGACAAGTCTACCTCATGATTAAGTTGGTTGTTAAAAAGGGTGGCTATTATATTATATTTATGTGATGATTGTTTTTGGTATTATGGATCACTAAGATGCATTAAGCCCACTTTTGCCAGAGCATGGCTCATATTATTATATGATACTGCTTCATTTGATCAAGCTTTGATAGGTTATTTTACTTTTAACCAGATGACAAAATTGTAGACTTGTCCAAGTTGAAAGAATTTGCAGATGTCAAAATAAATGTGATTCAAAAATCAAAATTTGTCATTGGAAAGGTAAAAAAAAAACATCTTGAGAAAAAGAAGAAGTGCTGGTCACCAGCATTTTTTCTGATTTTCCTGCAATTTTTTTGGAGGCTTTCTTAGGATCATTTAAAGTCTGAATTGTGTGGTAAAGAGTTAAAAATTTATCCTTTGACTCTACCACATGAGAAAAATGTAGACTTGTCCAAATTTTAACCCTTAAAGCGCCTTTCATGACTATAGTTGCCTTTGCGGCCAGTGTAGATCAAGATCAGGCTGCACAAAACGTGCAGCCTGATCTTTGATCTACACTGTCCCCTTTGCTGAGATACTAGACATAAAAAGCGACCACAAAATTGCAATTGTCTTGATTTTATTCTAGACTGAAAATGTCCATTGGGTTTATTCGGCGTTTTAAGGGTTAAAAACATTTGCAGATGACAAGTTAAATGTAACTCAAATGATGAAATATGTCTTTGATAGGGTAGACAACATTGTGGGAAAAAAAGAAAATGCTGGTTAACAGCATTTTTCTCCTTTTCCTACAATGTTTTCATATGGCTTCTTTATCAGGGTCGTTAGGTGGCATTGTGCAGTAAGGGTTAAATAAGTTGTTTTCCGTGACATATACATGTACCAAACAGGATGCTATTTAGATAATATGCTAGATAACTTGTTTAGTGTTAGAAGTTCAGGAAATTTGATTTAGATACTTTAATTTATCAGATGCAGTTTTGAGGCAACATTTCCGTTCATTCAAAGTATTCATTACATGTATACTCAGTTGTTAGTGGTGTTTAATTTAAAAGAAATAATAAAAGTAATAATAATAATAATAATGATAATAATGACTAGCCCTTGAGGGCCTGAATCACACTACTTGCAATTATTTTGCTTTTTATTGTAGCATACATTATGAATTTATGATGCAAAAAGGAAAACGACAAACACAAATAAAAAGGGGGGTGGGGACATTGTTGCAGCTGGGCTTGATCCCACTAAGACAGCATATTATTTGGCATTGAACAAATTGTGAAAAATTGAAGTAAAATTTCTCAAAACCAAGTCTTTGGAATCCAGCCAAATTTAATAGGGTTTCAGTAATCACTGTATTAAACAATCCCTGCAAGCTTCAAAGAAATGTAACTTATAATGGGGACTGTGTTGAGTAACAATATTAAGTCATGAAATGGCTGCTTTTCCTAAACTGATTGCAAAATATTTTTCATTTCTAATAGGGTTCAATCCCTTCCTAATACAATCTTTGCAAGTTTCAAAAGAATTGGATAAAAAATATAGACTTCAGTCTTAATTGCGTAAACAAGAAATGTAAATTTACAACTTTAAATGGCTACTTTTCCCACACTGATCATCATTTTTTTTTCAAATATCTTTAGGGTTCAAGCTATTGATAATATAAAGCAACTGTGCAAGTTTTATGAAAATTTTATCAAAAATGTGGACTTATCCCGTGAACAAGAAATATTAATTTTCAACTTTAAATGGCTACTTTTCCCATACTAATAGTTGGATTTTTCTGTCAAGATCAGTAGGGTTTGATGACACAAAGCAGCTGTGCAATTTTGATGACAATCATTCCAAATGCTGACTTTATCGCCTAAACAAGAAATGAAAATTTCCACCTTTGAATGACTACTTTTCCCATACTGATTGTCAGATTTTTTTTTTCAAAGTCAATAGGGTTCATGCTATTGATCAGATAAATAAACTTTGCAAGTTTCATGAAAATCTGACCAAAATGCAGATTTTGACGTGTAAACACTTTGAATTGGACAGATGGGCCCACATACAGACGAACGGACAAGGGAAACAACGCCATAACATAAGCTCTGCTGGCTTTCAGCCAGTAGAGCTAATAATAATAATCATCATCATCAGCATCATAGTAAAAACTAACATAGCTTAACCCTTCACCTAAGAAAATTGACCATTGAAAACATTGTGGGAAAAGGAAAAAGCACTGGTAACAAGCACTTTCTCCTTTTCCCATGTTTTCCACTCTTTCAAAGGCAACTTATATCATTTAACCCTTTACCAAACAATCACGGGTTTTTATGACCCTAATAAGGAGGGCTTTTGAAAACATTGTGGGAAAAGGAGAAAATGCTGGCTACCAGCATTTTCTCCTTTTCCCACAATGTTTTCTACCCTGTCAGAGAGCTTAAGCTCATTAGTAACAATTTTGACTTTGTCGTCTGCAGATGTTTTGAATTTGAAAGAGTCTAAAATTTGTCGTTTGGGAAAGGGTTAAGACACAGCTAATTTGTCGTCTGCATTTGCTTTCAATTTGTTTAAGTTTTGTCTTCTGGTGGAGACTTACTGTTAAACCATTACAAGATGACACAATTTTAGCCTTGTCCAAATCAAAAGCATTTGCAGACGACAATTTCAATGTGGCTCAAATGGTGCAATTTCCCTTTGATAGGGTAAAAAATTTTGTGGGAAAAGGAGAAAATAATACTAAGTACTAGTGTTTTCTCCTTTTCCAGCAATGTTTTCAAAAGGTTTCCTTCCCAAGGTCATTAAAAGGTGGCATTGTGCGGTAAACGGTTAAACCAATGTAATGAAAATATCCATTGCCTAATTTTAAGCAAAACGGCTTTACAAGTAGCACACCCAATCACCTATTTTTTCTAAATTAATTTCAAAGTTGTGTTTTTGGTTGTTTTTTAAGTAATTTTCCACAAAACACAAAGAGCAACTGTTTAACTGTCCCGAAAAAATGTATTCTGTATTCTGTACATTTAAAAACTTGTATACTTTCTTTGTTTATTTCTTTCCCACATGGCAATTAATTTCAGACTCTTCTAAATTGAAAGCACCTACAAAATGATGAATTCGCAATTGATTGATGAACTGAATTTCTCTGAAAGGTTAAAAAATGGTAACCATGGTTACCAGAATTTTCTCCTCTTCCTACAATGTTTTTGAAAGGTCTCTTTCCAAGGGTCAGTAAAACACAGCTTTATTTAGTAAGCGGTTAACTCTTTAACTCTTTACCAAAGGACAAAATTTTAGACTGGTCCAAATTGAAAGCAGTTGCAGATGACAAATTAAAGGGGGTCAAATGCTTGGATTTGTTTCTGAAAGGTCAGAAAACATTGTGGGAAAAGGAGAAAATGCTGGTTACCAGCATTTTCTCCTTTTTCCACATTGTTTTCAAAAGGCTTTTTTTCTTAGGGTCATTAAAACTCAGGATTGTGTGGTAAAGAGTTAAGGAACAACAAAAGCTGGGCATGTTTGTTTACAAGGCATTGGCAGACCATAAATCATATAACGGCTTGAATGGTAGGATTTTAACTTTGAAGAGGAGGAAACAATTGTGGGAAAAGAAGAAAATGGCAGAAAAGAAAAAAAAAAGAAACAGCATTTTTTTCTTTTCCCACAATGTTTTTTAAAGACCACTGTCTCAGGGTCTTTAAAACAGGGATTGTGTGTTTTACCCTTTACCACACAATCCAGACTTTTGACCACCCTAAGGAAAACGCCTTTTGAAAAAAACATCGTAGGAAAAGGAGAAAATGCTGGTAACCAGCATTTTCTCCTTTTTCCACAATGTTTTCTACCTATCAAAGACAAATTCCATCATTTGAGCCACAATGTCATCATTGTCTGCAAATGCTTTCAGTTTGAATAAATCTACTTTTTTGTTGTGTGGTAAAGAGATGTCCTTTACCACGTACACTGTAGTCCCGAGTTTTAACGACCCTGAAAAAGACGGCTTTGAAAACATTGTGAGAAAAGGTAAAAATGCTAGTAATCAGCATTTTCTCCTTTTCCAACAATATTTTCTACAAAGTCACAAAAATATTTCAACAATTTAGTGGCATTTATCTTTTCATCTGCAAATGCTTTCATTTCGGACAAGTCCAAAATTCTGTCATTTGGTAAGAGTCAGAGGCTGTCAGTGTGCTCCTTCATGAACTCTTTACGAAACGACAAAATTTTAGACTTGTCCAAACTGAAAGAATTTGCAGACAACAAATTAAATGTGAAATAAATAATGTGATTTGTCTTTGATAGGGTAGAAAACATTGTGGGAAAAGGAGAAAATGCTGGTTATCAGCATTTTCTCCTTTTCCAACAAGGTTTCAAAAGCTTTTTTCTCTAAGGTCATTAAAAGTTTGGATCATGTGGTAAAGAGTCAAAAGGTTTTATAAACAGTTAAATAGTTTTTGGAAATTTGTAGTGTTTACCCTTTCCCAAACAACAGATATTAGGCTTCTCTAAATTAGAAGCATTTACATATACCACAATTTTCTAATTGATACAAGTGGGCTAAAGTTCTCTGATAAGGTAGAAAACAATGTAGGAACAGGAGAAAATGCTGGTTACCAGCATTTTCTCCCTCTCCTACAATGTTTTCAAAAGCATTCTTCCTCAGTTTCATTAAAACTTGGGATTGTGTGGTAAAGGGTTGAATGAGGGAATATTGTCACATCTACTTATATGTACATGTTTAATGAGGAAGTTAATCAGACTCTTATACTAATCTCTGGTAGAGCAGTCAGTAACGTAGACAACTTAAGATGAGGGGTGTCGCCTGTTTGAATCCCCTAGCTTGGCCAATTTCTCTCTGGGGATTGATTAGGGTCATTGCGACAGGATTCATGTTTGTCGATTCTTGTTTTGTCGATGGTTATGTGGGAAAGAAGTCAGTGGCTTGTAAGAATATTGTGCAAAGTACTCGTAAAAAAAAAACCAGGAAAGCATTCAAAGGTGCACTGGCTGCTGCAATATACATGAAATAATGTTTAGAGCTGTGTTAAACACCATACAATCAATTAACAAAACTTTTATACCACAGCCAACATAAGGCTCTTTTGTGGATAGTACATGTATTATACTTTTCCGGTGATGTTTTTTTTTCTTTTTCAACTATGTTTTTTTTCCACTATTCAAAAATTTCTCTTTTCTGTCAATTGTCGTAAATAGTTATACAGTATGTTTGAAGAGGCCTGTAGGGTAATAGATCTTCAAGATATTCCATCAAGTTTATAAATACATCTACATGAAACGCATACAAGTGGCACTCTGGCAAAAGGGGGTTTAATGCATCTCGATGATGCATTAAACCAACCAAGTCATCACATAACCATGAATCCATAAAATCTATTTTGTCTAACACCCGACTGAATCATGAGGCAGAATGGTCCTTGGACTTGCAGAAAGTAAAAAGAAAAAAAAAATTACCTTTGTCAGCTTGCAGTTGGTTTAGTTACTATTTAGGCCAATGAAAGAGGGTCTTAAAGACTTAAGTTTACACATATACATGTACATGGTAGTCTGGATTACCTGCCTCTACCACTACGTTATCAGGTCAGGCAAAGCGCAATAATGGCGGCCTCCTAGGTGTCCTCAAGCGTACCCCTACATGCTTACCCGTTTTCCCCAATTTTATGTGATCTAGTTTGATCAGTGAATAAAGTGAGATCAATTTTGTACAAAATATACTTTACCGAATCTGAAATGTGCTGTTGGGGTATGGTCTAAATATAAATATGACTGTGAATCATTTTAAAAGTAGCCCTGTTTTCGGACATTATAAAGGTCAATTGAAATTTCAGATACTTAAAGCATTTCTGCTATGTAGTTTTTCTGGCTAAATAAGAATGACAGTTAAAAAAACTAACTGCCATTACTTTATTGCAAGCGATTTAATTTGAATTTAGCCTATGATCTGATTTAACCCTTTCCCAAACAAGCCCTGGTTTTCACGTGTCTGCAGTACAAGTCTTTTGAAAACCTGTAGGAAAAGGAGAAATTGCTCGTAATGAGCAATTTCTCCTTTTCCCACAGTGTTTTCTACCCTTTTGGAAAACTTTCTGCCATTTTCATCAAATTTAGAATTATCGTCTGCAAGCTCTTCAATTTGGGCCAGCCTAAAATTTATCGTTTGGGAAAGGGTTAAGCAAGTGAAATAACAATATCCCGTTACCTCTGCATATTACCAACGGGTGCCGCCATTATTGCGCTTTGCCTGACGTACTCTTGAAGTACAGCTGGATACCAGACTAAAATACATGGTTGCAAATTTTATAATAGAATATTTGTTTTATATATACAGGACTGTATGCTCTCACATGTGGGGCTCTGGAGGCCCCAGGTTCGAGACTCACTAGAAGCATTGGGCTTTTCATGGGAGTATCTCTGGGCAAGTAATTCAAAGCCCCAGTCTAATACTGGTGAAACCAGGATATACAAGAATGTGTCACCTGTTGCAGTAGTGAATAAAATGATGTTGAAAGCAACATAAAACATCATTCAATCAATGAATCATTCAATCAATGCATCGATCAATGTCCTCACATTTTAATTTAGAATCTATTTTTCACTACAGTGTCAAGCAATGAAATTTAACCGAAACATTGTCAACCAATAACATACATTCCTGAAAATAAAATATCATGACTGGATCAGTAACTTTCTTTAAATCATTGCATCATATATTTAATAAACAGTCAAGGAAATACCAACACAGCATGTAGAGTCATTCATTACTTTAGCACTATCCAACATTCATCAACATTTAAGCAGGTACCAAAATAAGGAACAACTCTGTCGTTTAACCCTTCATCAAACAGTTCAATGATTTCAAGAACCCCCTGAGAAAGATGGCCTTTGGAAAAATTGAGGGAAAGGGAGAAAATGATGGCAACCAGCATTTTCTCCTTTTCCCACAAAGTTTTCTGCAATCAATTTATCAGAACTGAATTTATCAACTGCCAATGCTTTCATGTTCAACAATTCTGAAATCTAGTCATCTGGTAAAGTTTTAACCCTTTATCACACAATGCGGCCTGGAAAGGTGCCTTTTGAAAACATTGTGGGAAAAGGAGAAAATGCTGGAAACCAGCATTTTCTCCTTTTCCAACCATGTTTTATACCCCATCAAAGAAAAATCCCACTAATTGAACCACATTGAAATTATGTCACCAGCAAATGCTTTCTATGTGGACAAGGCTAAAATTTTGTGAGGGGATGAAGGTGAGGAAATTTCAAAATATGACATTTCATATTCATTTTTCATACCAGTTACCAGTAATTTTTCCCTTTCCCACAATGTTTTCAAAAGTCTTTTTCTTTCAACAGGATTGTCTTGTTTGTTTGTTTTTAGAAATTATCGCAAACTGTAAAAGAATATATGATTATAAAAAAAAACAACATATTGCCACATTAGTATCACATACTTAACAACAAACAAATGAGCCATGCCCAGTAAAAAATTTGATTTAACCCTTTCCCAAACGACAAATTTTGGACTAGTCCAAATTGAAAGGGTTTGCAGACAACAATTTAAAATTTGATGAAAATGGCAGAAAGGTCTCAAAATGGGTAGAAAACACTGTGGGAAAAGGAGAAATCGCTCGTTACGAGCAATTTCTCCTTTTCCCACAGTGTTTTCAAAAGACTTGTACTGCAGACACGTGAAAACCAGGGCTTGTTTGGGAAAGGGTTAATGCATCTGCAAAACGTATCAACTCATGTCAGCCTGCACAGTCCACACAGGTCCACACAGGCTGACCTGGGCCAAAAACTTATAGCTATCGGTCAATTTTCTGCATGTTCAAGGACCTTTCTACCATATCCTGCCTCGTATTTCAGCAAGATTGTAGGTAAACCTGGTGTATCTTATGCGACAACTTGCTTGTTACAATACATAACAGAGATGCATTAAACCCCATTTTTCACAGAGCATGACCCTTGTACAGTATTTTGTACATTTGTATCACAAACTTCACAACAAACAAATATATCTATAACACATAAAACTCGAGCATTGACAGTAGCATAATAGGGAAAATGGAAGTTTCGCACAATCTAGATTGATAACATAAATGGTTTTTTATCTATCTGTCAAAAATATCTTTTAACTCTTTACCATACAATTACAAGTTTTAATGACCTTGAGGAAGAAGCCTTTTGAAAACACTGTGGGAAAAGGAGAAAATGCTGGTAACCAGCATTTTCTCCTTTTCCCACAATCTTTTTTTACCCTTCCCCAAAACAAATTTCAGTTATTGAGTCACATTTATTGTGCTGTCTGCAAATGCTTTTAATTTGCACTTGTCTAAAATTTTGTTTTTGGGTAAAGAGTTAAATAATACAATATCAAATCTTGTCATATATATTGCAATGATTTTTTTTTTAATTCAATAAAATTAAATATCCAAAGTTCAATGCTGTTCAAGTCAGAATAGCTCTCACATTATGGGATAGTGTAGATCTAAACTGAACACAACACTTTTCTTGAAGACCAATCTTCCTTTAAACTTGAGCATTCTTTCATCAGAATTCAAAAATGCACCAAATACCACACTAACATGCTTTTCTTACATGTTTAACCCTTTCCCAAACAAGCCCTGGTTTTCACGTGTCTGCAGTAGAAGTCTTTTGAAAACACTGTGGGAAAAGGAGAAATTGCTCATAATGAGCAATTTCTCCTTTTCCCACAGTGTTTTCTACCCTTTTTGAAACCTTTCTGCCATTTTCATCAAATTTGAAATTGTCATCTGCAAACTCTTTCAATTTGGACCAGTCCAAAATTTGTCGTTTGGGAAAGGGTTAAATTTGCAACTAGGAAACAGAGCTATCAGAAAGGAGTACATGTGGGCAGTAAAAGATAGGCCTTCCAAACTGTTCTGGAATGAATATTTGAGCTATGCTCTGGCACAAGGGGATTTAATACATCTCCCCGACGCATTATACAAAGCAAATCATCACATAATTATGGATCCATAAAATCCTTTTTGTCTAACAATCAACTGATTCTGGAGGTAGAAATTGTGCTTTGACATGCAGAAATTTTACAAATATTATTTCACTCCATGTCAGCCTGTGCAGACTGATCATGCTGACATGGGTCGATACCTTTTGCAGATGCATTAAGCCCCCTTTTTTCACAAAGCATGGCTCATTTCCAAGTACAAAATTGTATGTTATAAATATGTGTTAGACCTGACTGAAACAGAAATTGTATTTTTTTTTTTCTCCCAGCGGGATTCACTATGTCTTAAGTTTAAGTGTCTGAGGCCTCGATAGTTTCGAGGCTAAGTCCAACACCTCCATCTTTTTTAGATTTGTTGATACTGCTCACCTCCTCTTTTGAAATGTCAAAATGGTAGATTTGGTTTTCAAACCCAATGTCATCATCATCATGCTTAGAGCTACTGACTGGGATCTTACGCTTCCACACTACAACACCACCTCCAACAGTAAGTACCACAAGCAAGCTTCCAACGACTATTCCCGCTATAGCTCCACCGGAAACACCAGACTTCTTCGAGCTGTTGCCTGTAAAAAGTATCTACATGTTTTTGGGCCAGGCTAGCTTTATATAAAGAAATATTGGCAGAGTTTTACTCTGTACCAAATGGCAAAATTTCAAACTATTCCAAATTGAAGGCATTTGCAGGCGACAAATTAAAATTAGCTGAAATGATGGTAATCATCAAAGAAAGTGTAGAAAACCTTGCAGGAAAAGGAGAAAATGCTGGTTACCAGCATTTTCTCCTTTTCCCACAAGGTTTTTAAAAGATCTTCAATATCATTAAACTTGGGATTGTGTGGTAAAGGGCTCACTGATAAGTTTTTCAAATGGATGATTGTTAATAAAGTTAAATAAATAATTGATGAATATAGATCTATGTCAATTTTTTGTGGCAAAAAGCTTTTTGGCCTGAAAATTTTCAAAATAGGTGATTGCTGATAATTACATGACTGATAAACATAGATCTGTGTAAAATTATTGTGGCAAAAGGTTTCTTTGCCAGAATGTTTTCATAGGATGTGTCCAAGACAAAATCAGTTGCTTACAGGTAGAAGCAAATTTGAAGAACTGATAATCTCTATTGAGATCATTTCTGTACATTGTGCTGACATCCCTGGGGTTGACGTTACCGTATTTTATTGCCTTTACAGATATCATGAGCAATAATACTGTAATAACGTTAAATTTTGGGTAAGACATCTGCCATCATAAATTTAAACTACATTACGGTAAATTTTCTAACCAAGACACTGGTTCATGTGGGAGAGGTTGACCAGGACCCTTGTCGCCATCAATGAGTGCCTTTTTTCATCATAGTCTACCAGAAGACCAGTCTAGTGGCAGTTAACTCTTTCCCAAACAACAAATTTTCGACTGGTCCAAATTGAAAGAGTTTGCAGACGACAATTTCAAATTTGATGAAAATGGCAGAAAGTTATCAAGAAGGGTAGAAAACACTGTGGGAAAAGGAGAAATTGCTCGTTACGAGCAATTTCTCCTTTTCCCACAGTGTTTTCAAAAGACTTCTACTGCAGACACGTGAAAACCAGGGCTTGTTCGGGAAAGGGTTAATACTGCCAGCTAAATCATCAATACAGGATGCAAGCACAAAAACAACTTCTATGGAATATTGTGTGTTGCATTTTTTGCGGAAATTAAAAGATGCATAAGATCAGCATTTTGTAATTTGCAAAAGTTTAGCCCTGCAATAATATCCCCTTTTACAGTATTCTATACGAACTGATAAAATATTTTCAGCCATTTTTCCCTTGTCACACAAATGATGTGAGAAGGCATAACATGAATAAGCCATTTCCAAGCAAAAAAGAAAGAATAATTTTTCCTTTTCTTCTAACACTAGTTTGTGGTTACTTTTCCACACTGCTTTGTATGACATAAAAGTTTCAAGCACTATTGCAGAAAGCACTGACAATTCATTCTTAGTAAAAGACTGATAAGCAAACCATGCTTTGTGAAAAGGGGGCTTAATGCATTTGCAAAAAGTATCAACCCAGGTCAGCCTGCGCACTCCATGCAGGCTGACCAGGGTTGAAACTTTCTGCTACTGGTCAATTTTCTGCATATCAAAGGACAAGTCTACCTCATGATTCAGTTGTTTGTTTGATAAAATGAATTTTAAGGATCCACAATTATGTGACGACTGTCTTCGTATAATGCATCATGGAGGTGCAATAAACACCCTTTTGCGGAGTGTAGCTCAAATATTTTGCTCTCCAATTCTGTTTCTCTACTTTTTTGTGCACTCCCTGCTAGAGGTATAAATATAAAAATAAAAAATTCATCTTTTATTCCTAGAAGGAGTTTCTCATTCATTCAAGAAAAGCCATTCAAATGCTTGGTATACGAGAGGTGTTTTAACTGCACACAGTTTTAACTCTTTACCAAACAATCCTGAGTTTTGAAGACCCTGAAAGAGAGTGCTTTTGAAACTTTTGTGGGAAAAGGAGAAAATACTGGTTACCAGAATTTTGTCTTTTTGCCACAATATTGTTTACCCTATCAAAAGCAGAAATCATCATTTAAACTTCATCTAATTTGTCGTCTGCAAATGCTTACAATTTCGTTCTGTCCAAAACTTTGTTATTTGGTAAAGAGTTAATTTACTCTCTTTCAATCAAAATACTGCCTCTACAAAGAAAAGAATATTAAAAAAGATATCAATCACAAAAACTTTACCTGTTTGTTGTTGTGACAACGGTCCTGGACTTCCAGCAGTAGGTATCATATTTGTTGCTAAACTCCCAGTTTTTCCAGAACTCGGGGACGAAAGACCATTCAATGGTTTAAGACGCCGTGTGCTCGATACAGGATTAGCAAAAGGAGATGGTTTGGGTGTATGATGGTCTACATATGGGCTTGGATAGTAAGAGGTTGTGGAGGGCCCAGCCAGGGGTGGGGATTTTGGAATCACAACACCAGTGCTACCAGGTAAAGTGGGTACTACCTGAGAGGGAAGGACAGAAGGAATAGAGATGGGTAATGGGGTGGGGACACTGAATGACGAAGTTCTTCCTTGATGAGCAATACTGTTATCTTCACCTGGTAATGAAATAATATTATTCTATGTTTGTCATCTAAACCAAGATAAAAACCTGGCATGCCTAACTTTTTATCTTGATTTAGATAACTTGTTGAATAAATTCAAAGTAACATGAACAAGCATGTAGGATCCTATGTGCTAACCCTAGAAATAAAACAAAATTGTTAACTACTCCTAGAACTACATCTATATTGTTAGCTACACCTGGAAATAGACCAATAACATTACCTTCACCTGGATACAGACCAGTTCTGTTACCTACACCTAAAAATATAGTGACATGTTATTTATGCCTGGATATACAGCAGCAACACTGTTATATATGCTTGGATATACAACAGTTATCTACACTTGGATATACAGCAATACTGTTATCTACACCAGGTAGCAGATAAACAGCAATAGCATTGTCTGCACCTAGATATACAGCAATACCATTATCTCCAAAAAGATATACAGAAATACTTTCATCTACACCTATATATACAGCAATACTGTAATCTACCCCTAGATATACAGCAATGCTGTTCTTTAGACCTGGATATAGCAGCAATAGTGATATCCACATTTGGATATACAGCAGGACTGTTATCTACACTTAAATATAGAGTAACACTGTTATCTACACTTGTATATACAGCAATACTGTTATCTACACTTGAATATAGAGTAATACTGCTATCTACACTTGAATATACAGCAGTACGGTTATCTACACTTGAATATACAGTGACACTGTTATATAAACTTGGATATACAGCAAAACTATTTTATCTTTCAAATAGCCGGATATCTATGCAATAACACCCATGTGATATTTTTTTTGATATACCACAGATATTTAAAGATTTTTTATATACCACGGATATTTATAGAACAGTAATTTCCAGTGACTCCACCCCCTATCACCATTTATGAATGAAATGAATTCCAAAAATAGTAATGATTACTACAGAAAGCCCACAAAAAAAAAAATGATGTCATAGCACGCGTGCTTCTTTCCGATGATCTGCCTACGTAATTCCTGCCTGTGACGTCATTTGAACGCTCGTTTACTGCGTCTTCTCAAATAGAATAATCCCAAGCGATCTCAGTCACAATTTTCGGACGTTTAATTACTACGATAAAGTACTGTGTCTGTGGGTAATGCAATTTTAAAATGGGAGTTCCGATAAAAATAAACTTTTAAAATTTATTTGTCAGCAACATTTTTCACATCTTTTCACAATGAGTACAAATCAGAGGTTAAAAGATAAATAGAATACGTACATAGTGTTGTCGTAGATCAAAAATATCTAACTCGGTTGTAAGAATTGATAATTGTCTCGCCAAGGCTCGACAATTATCAATTCTCCCAACCTCATTAGATATTTTCGATCTACAACAACACTATATACGTATTCTCTATATCTACAATTGGATATACATAAATGCTATTATCTGTAACTGGATAAATGCAATACTATTATCTACACTTGAATATACAGTAATATTTGTTATCTATACTTGGATCTACAGAAATTGTTATTTATACTTGGATATACAGTGATACTGTGATCTACCCTTGGATACACAGTGATATTGTTACCTACACTGGAATATACAGTGATACTGTTATCTACACTTGAATATACAGAGATACTGGTATCTACACTTGAATATACAGTAATACTGTTATCTACACTTGAAGATACAGTAATACTGTTATCTACACTTGGATATAAAGCAATAATGTTATCTACATGCAGATATACAGTACTATGGTTACCTACACTTGGATATACAGAGATACTGTTATCTACACTTGGATATACAGTGATACTGTTATCTACAACTGGATATACAGCAATACTGTTATCAACACCTGACATGCTATTATCTATCTGTGTTACCTACGCCTAGAGCAGTAGTGCCATCTAAACTTTGAAATGAACCAACGCTGTTTTCTCTACCTGCAGATAGGGCTATAATCTCATCTTCCTCTCGAAGTAGAATGGGGGTAGATAACTGTATAAAATCCCTTTATGAAGAAAGATATCTTTACTCCTTTTTATAAATATGCTTGATTTATTTCTTTCAAATCCACTTCTCAAATCCCCCTTTTCAACTTCCTACCTATTTGTTTTTCACAGACAAAATCTCTTTTCACATCACAAAATTCATCGTTCCATTGACCAGTCTGCACAACAACTTCCATACAGTTTTCTCCAAAGGACATTGGACCATGAGCAAAGTTGTTTGGTTCCCCAGGCTTCCAGTTGATATACTGTAAAGGGGAACCATCACTCCATGCGAATCCAGCTGTTCAAAAAAATGTTGAAAAAGAAGAAAATATAGAGCTCTACAATATAAATTTCCTTAACCTGTAACCCTTCACAACACAATCTGAGGTTTAAACAACCAAAGAGAAAGACTACTGAGAACATTGTTGGAACAGGAAAAGATGCTGGGTACAAGCAGTTTCTCCTTTTTCCAACAATGTATTCTGCTTATTTTGACAAGAAAACTATCACTGAAACCATTTTCAATTTACAGTCTGCAGATGCTCTCTACATGTACTTTCAAGTATAAAATTTTTTCATGTGGTAAAGAGTTAAAAGTGTTTACTGAGTTAAACAGACTTTTTCAATCAGGAAAACACACCAAACAAATACAACTTCAAGAAAGTTTTGGCAAAATTGTTTTAAAATAGCAGACAGAGTAAACCTTAGATCAAACTGAACATTCTGTGCAGTTTACTCCTAATGTACGCAGTCAGCAAAGGTAGTTTAATCTTCATTTACTTTGTCTACAAATAGAAAAATATGAGCCATAAAAAGGGCTTTAACCCATTACCACACAATCTGAACTTTTAACGACCCTAAAAGAAAAGCCTTTGAAAACATTGTGGGAAATGGAGGAAATGCTGGTAACCAGCATTTTCTCCTTTTCCCACAATGTTTTCTACCCTTCCCAAAACAAATTTCAGTTTTTGAGTCACATTTATTTTGTTGTCTGCAAATGCTTTCAATTTGGACTAGTCTAAAATTTTCTCGTTTGGTACAGAGTTAATGCTTCTCCATGATGCTGTATACTAAGGAAATCACAAAATCATGGATCCTTAAAATCTATTTTGCTAACAAAAAGAGGCTGAATCCTGAGGTAGACTGGTCCCTAGACATACAGACAAGTTACAGAAAGCAAAAAGAATTGACCCAGGTCAGCTTGCAAAGACTAGGAAGGCTGACCCGGGTTGATACTTTTTGCAGAAGCATTGACCACTTTTCACAGAGCATGGCTCAAATTAAGATGCGTTCAATGTTTTTCAGGACATCTGTTTATGTCTCATATGGAAGTATTTTGACACAACAGCATCAAATGACCTTGAGTAACCTAAACAAAAAGGACCAACTCGTCCAAAAAAAAGAGCCTTCATCCTTTTCGACACAATCCAATGCTTTCTGGCCCTCTGAAGGAAAGACTTTCATAACATTGCGGGGAAAGGGAGAAAATAATTTTAACCAGTACTTTGTTTTATTTGCACAATGTTTCCCCTCCTTTGAAGACAATTCCAATGTAAGCCATATCTAAACTGAGATCATCAAATCTTTACCAAATGACAAAATTTTAGCCTTGTCCAAATTCACAGCACTTGCAGGCAACAATTTTAATGTGGCTCAAACGGTCAATTTTTCTTTGAAAGGGTAGACAACTTTGTGTCAAGTTTTTCATCTTTTCAAGACTAAAGCCCACTGTTTCAGCCACATTTAATTTTCCAACTGCATTTTTTTCCAATACAGATAATTCTCTAACTGTATTTGTCTGGGAAAGGCTTGGCTCTTTGCCACATGACAATATTTTAGGCACATCTAAATTGAAAGCATCTGCAGATGACAATTTCAAGGTGGTTCCAGCATTTTCTCCTTTGCCTACATTGTTTTCTAACCTTCAAAATAAAATTTCAATTTTTGAGTCACATTTATTTTGTGGTCTGCAAAAGCTTTCACTTTGGACCAGTCCAAAATTTTGTCGTTTGGTAAAGAGTTAAAATCTTTCTGAGATTTAGAGAATTATATTATCAGCCCTTGAGCAGATCAAGTTTTTAAATTTCCCACAATACTTTCTACTCTTTCACAGAAAGTTTCATCATGTGGGCAAAATTTAGTTTGTCATCTGCAAATGCGTTCAGCTTGGATTAGTCTAACATTTTGTTGTTCATTAAGGGTTAACCATTTACTACATGAAAAAAAAAAAACAGACTTGTCAAAATTAGAAGCATTTGCACAGGACAATTTCAATATGGCTCTACTGATGAAACTTGCATTCAAATGGGTAGAAAACATTGTAGAAAAAGGAGAAAATGCTGGTTACCAGCATTTTCTCCATTTCCTACAATGTTTTTAAAAGCTTTGCTATATGGGGGTCATCAAAAATTGGCAATGTATGGTAAAGGTTTAAACACTTATGGGACATTAAGTAATACACTTACAGTCTAATGACTTATATAAACTGGTCCAGAATGCAAAGCCATGGTTAGGCATTGAACTGAAGGTCTTCACTAGAAACTGATTGACAGTGGCATTGTGAATAGACACTAAATCCGCTGAAAATCTCTTGCAATAGTAACTGGCATCTAAAAATGTCCGTTTTAAGCCAAAGAAGTAACATTTTCCCGCATAGGAAACCCAGCCCGGATCACAAACTGCATTTGGAGGCAAAGGTGTCAAAGTGGGTGATCCTATAAAAATAAAAGGAAGGACGTGTCGGAAACTCTAAACTCTTTACCAAACAATCCAGACTTTTCATGACCCTTTTCATGACAAGGCTTATGAAAACATTGTGGGAAGAGAAGAAAATGCTGGGAACATTCTCCTTCTCCTTTTCACAGAATGTTTTCTATCCTATTGAAGAAATCTCATCATTTGAGCAAATATATAATTTAATGTCTTCAAACGTTTTCAGTTTGGACCAGTGTACAATTTTGTTGTTTAGTAAAGTGTTAATACGCCCACAGCACTCTCAACCAAGAAAACAGATCACAACATTGCAATTGCAGAAGTACTTTTGCCAGAATATTTCACAAAGTAGTGGACAAAGATAAAAGAATAGACTGAATCTTCCATGCAGTCTGATCTTAACTTTTACTGTCCATACATGGCAGTCTAATCTTAATCAAAGCCGTCAGTAAATATTTGATTGTGCTATCGCAACCATAAGTGAAAAAACACAGAGATACATAACTGAAAATCAAGCTGTAACATACTATATTGTGCTTAAGTTTTGGGCCATCCAACGTATTGGGACACCATCAAAAAACATGAAAATAATCATTTTTCATGATCAAAAGATTTGTGCCATACTAAAAATTGCAAAGCAAGATTGGTATTTTTTCATTTCAAAGAATTGGGACAGTGAGCATCTACTGAAAAAAAATCTTCCAAGTAGTTGACATGTGTGTGTTTCACTGTCAGTCTGGTTTGTTGTTTATACAGAGAAATCAACATATACTGTTATATCATCTTTGCAAACCAAGGTGACGATCACTACAGTGGATCCTTGGCTTATCAAGTCGAAATTTGTTAGCACAGCGGCACCCACCTACTGGATTTTGATTGTTATCACCCCTAGATTTATGTCGTCGAAAACCAATCAAACATCGCGTAACATAACTCTTTCTGCATTTTGTTAAATATGGCTAAAGGCTTTTTTACCTTTCTAGGTGTTGAGCTATTACTCACTGAAGCACTTCAGTGTTGTTGTTTTAACAGGGTCCTTGACAATTGGCAACTAAGATTTGGTTAAATGATAGTTTGTTTGGCATACTTTCTCCGTTATTCGCCAACAATTGACTGCTTTTCAGATCGCAAACTTGACAAACAATTTATCAAGTCCAAATCTATTTTTCGAAATCTTGTTAAGTTTCGTAAAGCGAAAGCCACACATGTACACTGAAAGTCCATCATCTGGTGTTGGGATATATCCTAAAATTTTATTGAATTGATTTGTGACAGTGAATGTTGAAGAAAATATTGTTCGTCTGTATTTTTTTGGTAATAATTCACAGCATATCCGACAACTTTCTCCTGTGGTTGACATTTTCTTTTACGTTCTGCTGATGTTGGATAGCAAATGTAACATGCTATTGGATTGGTGCTTTCAGTCCTGACAGCAACCAATGATTATATGTATTGCGAAGTTAACAAATTTCAACTCGATCTGCCAAGGGGAAAGATCCACGTAGTGATCGTCACCTTGGC
The DNA here is from genome assembly GCA_945859785.2 of Tridacna gigas. NCBI lineage: Eukaryota > Metazoa > Mollusca > Bivalvia > Cardiida > Cardiidae > Tridacna > Tridacna gigas. Next base: position 9,026,694 of record OX244033.2, on the reverse strand, counting down.
TTGCGAAGATGCTGTTATATATTCTAATGAGGTTACAATTTTAGAACTGGCCAAGCAGGTACTTTTCAGAGTGGAAAACAAATTGTCGTTCATCCCATGTCAACAGGTAATTATGTCGAAAAAGTACCTGTAAAAATACCACTGCTCATTGATTCTCCTGGATACATAAAATAATGAGTGAAAACAATAGGTTAATCAGTAATGAAAACAATGAAAAAATACAAAGTTTTACATTCTTACCGCACAAATTGACCAAAAGAAAATTCCAATTTGTCTAAAAATAGACCAACCTGCATGTGATCATAATTTCACTGAAATCAATGATGTAGCAATAATGGACTGGTGAGTAGGCAGTGACAAACGGTATAACAGCTTGTCTAGCCTGACCATAGGTTTTGGGACACTTCAAAAAAATAATTCTTTTACATCAACCTAAGTATTGGGACATCAAAGAAAGCAATAAATTTTACAGACCCAAAACTTAAGCACTTTACGGTAGAAAGGGTCTTCTTGTTTTAGCGTACCTGCGGAAAAAACCTTTTAACCACCTAGCAGGAAAAAAAGAGAATGCATTTTTTCCTTTTCCTACAAAATATTATAATTTGAGCCACATTTGTCTTCTGCAAATGCTTTCATTTTGGTCAATTCCAATTATTTGTTGTCTGGTAAAGGGTTCAATAAAAGACTTATACGGTTAGTGGTTCACTGTTCCTGTTTTTGTACTTTTATTCAAAAAAGATGATTAATCAAACAGCTAGTGGAGAAAACTTTTTACTTTTCTATTTACCAGATGCCAGTAGTTTAGAACTGTCCCTTTTGAAAAAAGTTGAAGACAAGAAACTGCATGTGTCTCAAATGATGCTATTGTCTTTAACTCTTTACCAAACGACAAAATTTTAGAACACTCCAAATTGAAAGCTTTTGCAGACGGCAAAATAAATTTGACTCAAGAATTGAAATTTCTATTGGAAGAGTAGAAAACATTGTGGGAAAAGGAGAAAATGCTGGTTACCAGCATTTTCTCTTTTTACCATCATGTTTTCAAAAGGCTTCTTCCTCGGGGTCGTTAAAAGTCGGGGTTGTGTGGTAAGGGGTTAAATGGATAGAAAACATTGTGGGAAACAGAGAAAATGCTGATAATCAGTATTTTCTTCTTTTCCCACAACATTTTAATAAGCTTTCTTCTTCAGGGCTGTTTTAAACCTTTCCTAGACAAGCCCTGGTTTTCATGTGTCTGCAGTACAAGTATTTTGAAAACACTGTGGGAAAAGGAGAAATTGCTAGTAACGAGAAATTTCTCCTTTTCCCACGGTGTTTTCTACCCTTTTGAAGAACTTTCTGTCATTTTCATCAAATTTAAAATTGTTGTTAATTTGGACCAGTCTAAAATTCATCGTTTGGGAAAGGGTTAAGTCAGGAATGTGTGATAAAGGATTGATAAAAACTCTAGTACCTTGTTTTAGATCTTACGCAAATTCAGGGTTTATCATTGTACTGATTGATATGTAAATTATTTGTACATATGGCTTGTTGCCTTATGGTCTTATTTCTACCCAAAAGATATAAATGTACTAAAAACACATCAGACAAACTTACCTGAAAATATTTTACAAACTGATCTGTAAGTTGTTGAACATGTGGTGTCAACCCATCTCCCTGTGGAATTAAATACCACACATCCTTCCCCAGGCCCCTTGTTTGGTTCCCCTTTCTGCCACTTTGTGTACACAACAGGCCAGGAATCAGTCCATGTGTAATATCCTGTATTCTGCAGAAAACGTTTAACTTAAATCTGTGGCAAAACCTAGAGAAAGTCACTTTTTTGCTCTTCTCTTCCTATCAGACCTATTATTATTCATATCTTGAGACATTATGGAAAGGAAAAAATGAGAGGCACACAGACTTAAGCATACAGACAGAGATTTACATACTCACATGAAAATCATTTGGACCAACAGAGAGTGAGAGAGAGAGAGAGAGAGAGTTACATATTTTGGACCAAACCGGAGAGTTTTTATTACCCAGACATAAGCTACATCCATTCACAGATGGCCTGACTAATAGTTGGACAGAAGGACAGACATGGTGGACAGGAGACAGACAGACTATTTGAATAATTACCTCAACATCCCTAAGAAACAATCCAGACAGACACAGACACATGCAGACATGCACACAGGTAGGCAGACAGGCAGACAGGCAGACAGACCGAGACATAAAAATAGTACATGGAAATAACCCAGACCAATCAAAACATAGAAACAAACAGAATCAGAAAAAGACATATAAATAGTTACCTGAATATCATTTAAACCAATCCAAAGAGGTTGTCCACCATTTTGTTTGAAGAGGATGTAGATGAAGGATTGCTCAAACAAGGAGGTGATCGAGGTTAGAGAAGCACCTTAAACACAAGATTTCTGTTGTTGTCAGTTAGTTCACCCCTTACCATACAATCCTAACCTTTAATAACCCTGACAGAGAAGACTTTTGAAAACAATGTAGAAAGAAGGAGAAATGCTGGTAACCAGCAACATCTCCTTTCCCAATAATATTTCCTACCCTTTCATCTACAATTCCCACTATTTGAGCCACAGATAATTTGTTATCTGCAAATGCCTTTAACTATTTACCAAACGACAAAATTTTAGACCACTCCAAACTGAAACCTTTTGCAGACGACAAAATAAATGTGACTCAAAATTTGAAATTTGTTATGGGAAGTATAAAACATTGTGGGAAAAAGAGAAAATGCTTGTTACCAGCATTTTCTCCTGTTCCCCAATGTTTTCAAAAGGCTTCTTCCTCAGGGTCGTTAAAAGTCAGGATTGTGTGGTAAAGGGTTAAAATGGAGGAGTCTAAAATTTTCATCCAATAAAGAGGTAATGCAGTTTTCAAACATTACTTCACTAGTAATTTATTGTGAAGGCCAGTGCAACTAAAATATCCATGCTTTACAGGAGTCTATCTGACACAAGTTTGCACAACATTCTTCTCAAGCCACTGGCTGTTTCCCAAAATAAACATTGTTGACACAGTGTTCAGATGAAACAGAGGAATAAGTCCTGTTGCAATGTCTGTCAGTTATCCTACAAAAGAATTTCGCTTAGAGCCAAACAGACAATCCCTGGACATAAGCCCTGTACCTCACCGACTGACAGGGCATGACAGTTTGAGTATTGGATGACAAGAAGGGGATATCAGACTAAATTAATTACCTATAGCATGACAGTTGGACCTTGCATCAGTCCATGACATCGGACTTTTCATGTAGACATAACAATTACTCATAAACTGCTGCTGATCTTTACTAGTGTCGCAGATTGTTGGAACTGGTTCTGGGGTTGTTATGTAACTATCTGAATGTGAATGATAACAACAGTGAATAATCTAATTATACGAATGTAAATTATAACAACAATGCACAATTTGTGATAACAATGAACAGTTTAACTATCTGAATGTAAAGGATAACAACAATGAATAATTTAAGTTAACCACCTGAATGAATATGATAACAAACAAAGATAATGTATTTATATCTGAACATGAAAAACAACAAAACTAGACAGGAAGTGATAACAAGAAAAAAAAAAAGGTGATTGATAACAACAATATAATGTTAATGATAACAACAAGCAGTTAGTATAATATAATGTTAGTATCTGAAAAGGAAGGATAATATCGTATGTAAAGGGTTATGCTACTATATAACTGAGCCATGCATGGGCAAAAGGGGGTTTAATGCATCTCCTTGATGTATGATATTAAGCCAGTCATCACATAATTAGGGACGCATAAAATCAAGTATGTCCAACAACCAAATGTATAATAAGGTAGACTGGTCCTTTGGCATACAGAAAATAGACCAATAGCGAAAAGTTTCAGCCCAGGTCAGCCTGCGCAGGCTGACCTGGTCGATACTTTTTGCAGATGCATTAATTCGCCTTTTCTCAGAGCAATAAAAAGTGAAAGATACCAACATTATACAGTGAACAACAAAAACAATGGATCATGTAACTGTCTGAATGTGATTGTTTGACAGACTGACTGACTGATTGATTGATTGATTGGTGTTTTACACCACTTTCAACATTATTTCAGTCATATCACGGCAACAGATCACATATTCATGTATTTCCTGGATTTCCCCAGTACTAGGCTAAGGCTCTGAAGTGTCTTGTCCTTGGGCAAGACACTTCAGAGCCCTAGCCTAGTACTGGTGTAACCCAGTAAAATACATGAATATGTGAGCTGTTGCCGTGATACGACTGAAATTCTGAATGTGAAGTTCTACAACAACAGAGAGTGAATTATAACAAAAATAGAAAGCAAAGGATCATATAAATCAGAGATCTGGTCCAGGATTTTATAAATAAATGAAAAAAAAAAACGATGATCAGAAATCATTTATCAGTTTGAAAAAATATAAATAAAGCAGTTCTTAGGGGACAAAAATGTAATGTTGAAAATGCACAACGTGATGAAAATTTCCTCGTGGATCAAAGTAGAGTATGTAAGGCCAGATTAGAATATGTGGAGATAAGAGGGAAGATAAAGTATTCAAAATGTAACAACTCCTTAACCCTTTACCGCACAATGCCGCCTTTTATTGACCCTGGGAAAGAAACTTTTTGAAAACATTGTGGAAAAAGGAGAAAATGCTGGTAACCAGCATTTTCTCCTTTTCCCACAATATTTTCTACCCTATCAAAGAAAAAAAGCACCATTTACAACACACTGAAATTGTCGTCTGCAAATCTTTCAATTTGGACAAGGCTAAAATGTTGTTGTCTGGTAAAGGGTTAACCCTTTACTAAACAACAAAATATTGGACGTGATCAAAATTGAAAGCATTTGCAAATGAAAATAAAATGTGGCTAAAGTTATTGGAATTGTCATTGAAAGGGTAAAAACATTGTGGGAAAAGGAGAAAATGGTGGTTACTAGCATTTTCTCCTTTTCCCACAATGTTTTCAAAAGGCTTGTTCTCTCAGGGTTGTTAAAACTCAGGACTGTTAGGTAAAGGGTTAACCTCCTTTTCTGCAAACTTACCTCTTCTCACCATACAGATATAAGGTAACAGAATGTTACATTCTCTATCATTCCATTGCCCTGTTTGATAGTTCCCACCATATATCTAAAATCAATGAATATAAAAGATAATATTAATTATGACAAACTATTTTGTTGGAAAATCCAAAAAATGTAACACTTGTCTTACAAAGAAATATAAATGATATTTAATGGAACATTTTCACTGATCCACTACTGTTTGGTAAAAAAAGTAGAGCTTGGATAAGTGTTCACTATAGTGTAAAAAGCTAAGTTTATGGTTAATCAGGTGTATCTTTTGAACACTTAAGCTGCTGAATAAAATTAATGAAACGCAAATTTCTACTCAATACTAAAAGCCCAAACATTGTGGTTTCAAAGTTGATTTCACCGGAAAGAAAATACCGTATCGGACAGTGTAGATCAAAGATCAGACTGCACGTTCTGTGCAGTCTGATCTTGATCTACAGTGTCCGCAAAAGGTCAGTGGGTCGCGATTAGCAGCTTAAGGGTTAACACTTATGTAGATTACTGTACCAGTTAAAATGTTTTTTTTTGTTAAATCTTTGATTTGAAAGTATGTCCGGTCATGCTCTATCGTGCACAGATTTTGGTTCTGCAATATATGTACAAGTGCAATTATATATATGTAAGCATCTACTTAATGTCAATATGATTGAATGTAATGTCTCAGTTTTTGGTGACACAGGCAGATTCCTTATCCAGATCATGACTTCTAAAAAGGTAATAAGATATTGGCTAAGAGTTCTAAAATTGCCAGAGTCTCGATTTGTTAAATTGTCTTATAAAATGCTATTACACTATGACAGTTTGGGTTACGTTAATTGGGTAATATTTGTAAGAATGCATCTTAATAGAAATGGTTTTCGGCATGTATGGCAGGAGCAAAGTGTTGTAAATGAAAAATATTTTTTTTTATCAATACAGAACATCTAAAGGATATTTACTTAAAAGAGTAGAGGAAGGCATGTTTAGGCATGTCTAGGATTATTAATAATAATCCATGATTCAAGCTACAAATAAAGTTTTTGTCTTGAACCATATTGAAGTATTGTAGATGTTAAGAAATTTAGGTCTTGTCTCTAATTTTAGAAGCATCTCACACACTGTCCTAATGATAGAAACTGGACAGCTCTGTAATATCCTGAAGGACTACAGATTTTGTATATATTGTGAGGGTGTGGTGGAGGACAAGTTACATTATCTTCTACTATGCCCATTATATGCCGATTCAAGGAAAAACTATATTGGACACAATTATCCCTTTCCCAAACAAGCCCTGGTTTTCACATGTCTGCAGTACAAGTCTTTTGAAAACACTGTGGGAAAAGGAGAAATTGCTCCTAATGAGCAATTTCTCCTTTTAACACAGTGTTTTCTACCCCTTTTGAGAACTTTCTGCCATTTTCATCAAATTTAAAATTGTCGTCTGCAAACTCTTTCAATTTGGACCAGTCTAAAATTTATCGTTTAGGAAAGGGTTATACTCGTCTGCAAAATCAGTTTTCCTTCTACAATATATGTCTTCTAACCCGGAAAATGTTATTTGAAATTTGGCAATGTTCATTTATTATGCATTTACGACATGAAAAAGTTTCATAGAGGAACAAGAACGATAAATCATTATGGTATTTTATTCTGTTTGGTTTTGATTCTCTACGCCAATGATTGCTTGATGATCATTTCATTTAAATAACTATAAAACATATACAGTTATGTGGAAGTGTTTGAATATACATGTACATGTATACATGCAGGTGCAAGTATGCATACATGTATATGTAAGTGTAGGTGTATGTGCATATATGTATGTATAATTTAGATAAGTAGAATTTTGATTTTTGAACAGCAGAAACTGAACCTGGCTTAGAATTGATTCAAAATACTTATATTCATCTGATTTATATATTTACACTCTAGTGTAGTTCTAGTAGGGTTACCAGCTAGTTTTGGTCATCCTTCATGCTGTTTAGTAATATGGAAATGAGATATACGATTAAAAATATTATCCCTACACATAAACAAACTGTTTGTTTTGATTGTATATGTACTAGTACAAGGGCCTGTGGCCTATATATACAATAAACATATTTAAATTTGAATTTGAAGATGCAGATTAACTAAAAACATTTTTTGTTTTCCCTAATAGCCTGGCCCAAAGGGGTAGGGTAAGATTTATCTAATGTATAACATTTCAATTAACTGAACACATTTTTCATTTCCCCCACTAGAATGGTGCATAGGGTCAGGGTTAGGTTAACACTTAAGCTGCTGAATAAATGAAACACAAATCCCTACTCAATACTAAAAGCCCAAACATTGAGGTTTCAAAGTTGATTTCACCGGAAAGAAAATACCGTATCGGACAGTGTAGATCAAAGATCAGACTGCACGTTCTGTGCAGTCTGATCTTGATCTACACTGTCCGCAAAAGGTCAGCGGGCCGCGATAAGCAGCTTAAGGGTTAACAAAATGTATAAATTCTACTTACCTGAACGCACTTTTCATTTCCCCCACTAGGCTGGCCCATAGCAAAGTTGGTGTAAGTTGTGTCATCATTGTTGATCCATAGAAAGTTGGTATTACTGTAGGTAGCTTTCATTCCTATCCATGGACTGACATGCATGTCCGCTAACAACGTCACTATAAATGCTGGTAAAACAAAACTGTTGATTTGCTTTTTATCAAAACACCAAAATTTTACTCTTGTCCAAATTAAAAGCATTTGCAGACAACAAATTATATTTTATTCAAAGGATATGATTTGCTTTTGGAAGGATAGAAAACATTGTGGGAAAAGGAGAAAATGCTGGCTACCAGTATATTCTCCTTTTCCTGCAATGGTTTCAAAAGCTTTTTTTTTTTCTAAAAGGTGGTTCAAACTGGGGATTGTGTGATAACGGGTTAAATTGCATTACTGGTATATGACAGTATTTTAGTGTATCACAGCAGCATTTCAAATCATCATGACATGTATTCCCTGGGTCTTACCAATTCTAGGCTGGGGCTCGGAAGTGGACAAGGGATACTCCCACAAAAACCACAGTGCTTTGCATGAAGATAACACCTTAACCTCTTTCCTAAACGATCATGAGATTTGCATGAAAAAGGTCAAATGAAATTTTCTTATTTGAAAGCAGTAAAAAAAATCAAATACAATTACAGCAAATAACTAAAACTGTCACAAAGCAGACATATACCCCCACCAGCTCCTTTTCACTGAAACAGCACAATCACAGAATGGAAATGATTTTCAAATCAAAGATCACCAGTGACCTTGACCTTTGACCCATGTGATCCAAAAACAATAGTGCACCCCCATGGGTCATGAGCAACACTTGTATAAAGTTTCAGGGTCCTTGGTCAAAGGGCTTTTGAGTTAGAGCAAGGAAACTAAAGGAAGATGGACAGATTGATAGACTGATGGACGGATGGACAGACAGACAGACCTCCTGAACCAGTATATGTCCCTGTACTTCATAGGTGGGGGTATAAAAATATTGGGTACAAAAACTTTTAAAAAAAAATCATGTTTGTAAAGAAGTGGATGACACAGGAAAAGAAAAAGATGATTTAATCTCTTGACTAGACGACAAAATTTTACACTGGTTTAACCCTTAAAGCGCCTTTCAAGACTATAGTTGTATTTGGGGCCAGTGTAGATCAAGATCAGGCTGCACAAAACGTGCAGCTTGATCTTTGATCTACACTGTCCGCTTAGATGAATCACTGTAGATAAAAGCAACTATGAAACTGCGATTATTTGGGTCATATTTCTAGGATGAAAATGTCTGGCAGGTTTATCCAGCACTCTAAGGGTTAATATCAAAGAATTTGCAGATGGCAAATTAAATGTGGCTCAAATGATGGAAGTTGTGAGTGAAAGACACCAGCATTTTCTCCTTTTCCCACATTTTTTTTTAAAAAAAGTCTCTATTAGGGTTGTTAAAACTTGGTTAAATCTCTGTACTAGATGACATAATTTTTGACTTGTCCATATAAAAAGCATTTGTAAACAAAAGATCACATGTGATAATGGAATCTGTCTTTAAAACAGGCAGAAAACAATGTTGGAACTGGAAAAAATGCTGGCAAATCAGCATTTTCTCATTTTTTTCCGCAAGGTTTTCAAAACCTACTCTCCCTAGCTTGTTGAAACATAGGATTGTTTGGTAAATATTTAAACATTGAAGAAACAGGCAACAAATTGTTACGACTTACCGTTTTCCACGTCAGATCTGATACTGGCTAACGTATAACCAGGTCCAATATTTCTACACTTTTCAAACGCCTTCCCCCACTGTAACTTATCTGTAAACACCTTATAGCATCTATCATTGAGCATGTGGTACCCTGCGGGACAATATCCTGTCCAAGGGGTTGTTGGCGGAGCAGGAGTTGGATGTGCTCCCTTGAACTTCTTACAAACATAGCCAAAGCGAACAGAACAGTGAGCATCTTGCCACATTCCTGAAATAATAAGGATGTGCTGACTGTATTTTCTATTGTTCTGCCAGGTCAACCCTTTACCACACAACCCTCAGTTTTCATGAAACTGAGGAAAAAGCCTTTTGAAAACATTGTGGGAAAAGGAGACAATGCTGGTAACCAGCATTGTCTCCTTTTCTCACAAGGTTTTCTACCATTTTAAAAACAAATTACATCAATTGAGTCATATTCAATTTGACAGTTGCAAAGGCTTTAAATCTGAGGTAGTCTAAAATTTTGTTGTCTAGTAAAATGTCCAAGATAAACAATACATAGAAACACAAACACAATAGAAGGCATTAACGAACCAGTTATGGTCAGTGACTGCACACAGGGTTTACCATGACACTCTGTTAAATGAAATCATAAGAAATTAAAAAAAACTACTACAAATAATAATGAATACCACACTCAAACTGTGCTATGACCTACCATTATTTATAGCAGCACAATCTTCCTGGCCCTGGTAGTCATTGGGCTCGCCTGGCATCCAGTTTGTATAGGTCAGTGGTGATTTGTCTACCCACCTTCAAATAACAGGAACCAGGAAATATATAGAAACAAAAGCCGTTTAACACTTTACCATAAAATCCGAACTTTTTATGACCCTGAAGAAAAGCCTTTGAAAAGATTGTGGGACAAGGAGAAAATGCTGGTAACCAGCATTTTCTCCTTTTCCCATAATGTTCACTTCCCTATCAAAGAGAGATCTTATCATTTGCATTACATTTGATTTGTTGTCTACAAATACTTTTGACTTTGTGGAGTCCTAAATTTTGTCATTTGGTAAAGAGGTAACCTCTTACTAAATAGCAAATTTTCAGACTGGCCCAAATTTAAACTATTTGCAGTCGAAGACTTGCATGTTACTCAAAACTGAACTTTGCCTTTGGACAGGTAGAAAACATTTTTGGGTAAAGAGAAATGCTGATTACCACCATTGTCTCCTTTTCCCACAATGTTTTCAAAGGCCTTTTTCCTCATTGTCATTTAAACTTGGGATAAAGGGGTACAAATTAACTCTTTTTTGCACCAAATATGTATTGGACCTCTTTTGACTGCAATCTACTGAAACTAAGAAGAATTTAGGCTTATAAGCTTGATGAAAACAAGCAGAGGGTAAAGATTCAAGATAAGACTGAATGTTCTGTGCCTCTGCTTTCATCCATAGTGCAGTCAGGGTTAAAGATTTCTTAACGCTTTACCACACAGTCTTGAGTTTTAACAACCCTGAGAAAGACATCTTTTGAAAACATTGTGGGAAAAGGAGAAAATGCTGGTTATCAGCATTTTCTCCTTTTCCCCCAATTTTTTCTGTCCCATCAGAGAACTTAAGCTCATTTGTATCAATTCTTAACCTGTTATCTGTTAATGTTTTTGAGAGTCTAAAATTTGTTAAGTGGGAAAGGGTGAACCCATACTCATTACCTCCTGAAACAAAGCTTTAACTCTTTACCAAACGACAAAATTTTAGACTGGTCCAAATTGAAAGCAATTGCAGACGAAAAATTAAATGTGACCCAAAAAATGAAATTTGTTTTGGGAAAGGTAGAAAACACTGTGGGAAAAGGAGAAAATGCTGGTTACCAGCATTTTCTCCTTTTTCCACAATGTTTTCAAAAGGCTTCTTTCTCAGGGTCTGTAAAAGTTGGGACTGTGTGGTAAAGAGTTAAACCCATAGAGCGCCGAATAAACTATCAGATATTTTCCTCCTAGAAATATGACCTAAATACTTGCAATTTCATGGTTGCTTTCATCTACAGTGATTCAGCAAAGCGGACAGTGTAGATCAAAGATCAGGCTGCACATTTTGTGTAAGTATAGATGTGAAAGGCACTTTAAGGGGTAAAATATGCTTGCAAAATAGGGATTATTGTTACACATTGATTTTTCATGCCCAAGGTTAAGAAAAATATATCATTTCATAATTTTGGGTAGTATAATCGGGAAATAATGGTGGATTATGGTATGATAATTTCACCCTTTCAATCAGTGAATTTACCGATTGATAATTTACTCGCTGGATTAGAAATACCGTAATTCGCCAATGTATTCGGACAGAAGAAAATAATTAATTTTTTTTTGTGTCTGAATCTTTAGGAAATTATCATCTTGATAAAAAGGGGGTGGCCGAAATAATAGGTTTTACCTTGTTGTCCAAATGTGTGTCCGGAAACAATAAGGGTAAAATCGGACATTTAGATCTATTTATAGCACCGATGAGAGGGGGATCAAAGTGTAATATATCTTAAGTTCCAGCGTGTTTTCAATCTTAAAAGCATCTGTTTTAAATATTTCTTAATCTTTTAGACTAAAATGCAGTAGCTCTCTAAAGTCTTAGTTCAGTAGTGGATGGTATATATCCAAGATCAGACCACACATTCTCTATAATCTGATCTCTATCTACACTGTACGCCAACATTTTAAACTCCGCCATCTTGCCATCATCAAACAGCCATCTGTCAACAAGATTTCACACCTGTCGTGGGTACACAAATGTTTGCAGTAAAATTTGGATTATGGGTATGACGTAACGTGCAAATCATCCAGAGCGAGAGGGTTGTAAAGCATCTGTTTTTGTACACACTCTCCCGGGTTAACATGCTGACCTTCAATCGACATAAAATGACCACGCAATAAGCGTATATCAACCCCACTTTATACTAGCTGATAGTGTATTTTACGCTTAGTAATGGTTGTTTCAGGAACACCTGGGCAGCTTTGTCACATAATTTGTGTAGCCAGCAGAAAAAAAAAAGTCTGCCTGTTTTTTTCTTTAGAAAAGATTCCTTGCAACCAAAATAAAAAGGAATGCATACGACAATATTGCATTAGATCTAGTTTTATACATATAAATGGATTTAATACTGATAAATAAAGGAAAGAAACAATGAGGTTTGGTACTTATAAATTTTTTAATATTGTTTATGGAGGGACAAATTTCACGGTGCTGTAGGTGCCTTTTAAAAACGTTACAAAAAAAGGAAAAAACTGCTTGCACAACACCAAAAAGCCAAGAAATATTAAACTCTTCAAGCACCTTCCAAAACTAGTTGCTTGAGCAGCCTGTGTAAATCAAGATCAAACTAAGCAGAATGTTTGGTCAGATCTCTGATCTAAATCTACAATGTTCGTTTTGGTGAGAAGTTTTCAACAAAGACAGACTTGGTGTTGCATTTTCTTTTTTGTCTTATGTCATAACTTAAGATAACCACTGAGTTACACGACTCTAAGGAATTCATGTTCATAAGGATATATCAGCAATGCATAAATGGGCAAATATGCAGCTGATCATTATCGAAAACATTTTCTAAAAAAAGAAACATGTATTTACTGGCTGATATTTTGAAAAATTAATGTAACAGGCTGTCCGAACATTTAGGAATATTAATTTTTTGGACTGTCCGGAGTAAGGACTCTAAATAAATTATTTTTGAAAATTTTTGACCGTGTCCAAACTTTTAGGGTGTCCGAATACATTGGCGAATTACGGTACCGAGAGCTCCTCTGTACTTTGCAAGAACCAACAAAAAAGGGGTTAGAAGCATGAAATAAATAGGATACTTGTTTTTTTTTTCAGTGAAAGATTGAAGTTTATTTCATTTCGTGAACATCAGGCAGAAATATTTTCATTCTTGGCTGCACCACCAATGAAAATATTACTGACCATGTTCACATGATAAAATAAATTTCTGTCTTTCACCAATGATATAACATTTACAGTGATGATATCAGTGTCTATAAAAAATAATTATTTCTTTACCAAACAACAAAATTTTAGACTGGTCCATTTGGAGGCATTTGCAAAAGACAAATTAAACATGATCAAAAACTGAAATTTGCTTTTGGAAACATAGAAAACATAGTAGGAAAAGGAAACAAGAGGACCATTGGCCCTAAAAGGCTCACCTGAGTAAAGCCACCTACAGTTGCTTAAGCTGAAGAGATCCTGGTTTTAATGATGTAAAATACACAAGTGTAAGTGACCTACTTTTGGACCTGATATGGCCAAATTTCAAAGTTGTCCAAGATATCATCAAGACAAACATTCTGACCAAGTTTCATGAGTATCAGGCTAAAAATATGGCCTCTGGAGTGCACACAAGGTTTTCCTAAGATTTACCCCAGTACCTAACTTTTGACCTGACATGAAGTAATTTCAAACTTGTCCAAGATATTATTAAGGCAAACATTTTGACCAAGTTTCCAGAGCATCAGGCTGAAAATGTGGCCTCTAGAGTGCACACAAGGTTTTCTAATATTTAGCCCAGTGACCTACTTTTTGACCCAACATGACCCAATTTCACCCTTATTCAAGATTTTATCAAGACAAATATTCTGACCAAGTTTAATGACTACCGGTATCTGACTGAAAATGTGGCCTCTAGAGGCCCACAAGGTAAATGTTGACAAACCGGACTATGGACGATGGACACAGCACAATCACAAAAGCTCAACTTGAGCAGTTTGTGTTCAGGTGTGCTAAAAATGCTGGCTACCAGCATTTCCTCCTTTTCCCACAAGGTTTTCAAAAGCCTTCTTCCTCGAGGTCATTAAAACTTGGGATTGTGTGGTAAAGGGTTAACTAGTACAAATCTATAAATAACTGTTTGGTTCATTGTAGATATAACTAAATGAGAGAAAATGCCTACCTGTAGCCTGACCCAACATCTGTTATTTCACTTAATCCTATCCAATTGTAGCTCCTACTCTCATTCAGCTACAACAAAAAACAAAGCTTTGTTTTTAAGCACTATAGTCCTAAGAAAATCAAAAGGACTGTTTCCAGTCTTTGAACAAAGACAAAAATGTTACTTTTTCTCCAGTTTTTTTTTTTTACCAAAATTTTCACAAAATTGCAGACAGTGTAGATCCAAGGTCATACCACAGGTTTTGAGCAATGTAATCCCGATCTACACTATCAGCAAAAACAACTAAATGTCCTTTAGGCTCCAAGTGTGAAAAGTACTCAGCACAATTTCCACTAGCATTTCACTTACATCATCGTAGTCTAAGCAAGCAAACATACATACAGCCCTGTTGTTTTTTACCAGAATTTGACTTGACACTTTTTCTAAGGACCTGGCAGCTTTTCCAAATAAAACAAGAAATATCTTTAAAAAAAGACAGAGGGCATAAATTTACCCACACAAAGACCTGCAGTGGTCATTACAATAAACTTGTCCTCAGTTTTTACCAATCGCAAATCTCTATTTATTCATTCAAATATATCATTACCAAGAAGCAGGTCAAAACCCAGCGCATCCAGCTCAGCCGAAAAATACAGTACATGCACTACTATGCTGTCAAAAATGAAAATACTGTTTCAAAAGGAAACATAGACATCAAATAAAGTGGAACACAAGGTTGGGTACAGGGCTACCTCTTTACCACACAAACAAAAATTTGGACTCTGCTTAACTCAAAGCATTTGCATTCATATGTATCTCAAAGGATGATTTCTGTCTTTAAAATGATAGAACAAATTGTGGGAAAAGAAGAAAATGCTGGTTACCAGCATTTTCTCCTTTTCTCACAATGTTTTGAATTCAAAAGGTTTCTTCCTCAGGGTCATCAAAATGAGATGGCACCTACCATCACATAAAACACAAACTGGTTTTCTTCTTGAGACAGGATGGACACAAGATCACCACCACTGTTCTGACAGTTAGCTCTGGCATTTCTCCATGTTGTTGCATTGTCACCAACACCAGGAACATACTTGTAACAGTGATTCTTGTAGTGGGACCAGTTTGCATCACAAAGACCACCTGTGCAGAAACGCAATATTTTACTTCAGTTTTTGTGACACTGTAACATTTCATTTGAAAGCTTTAACCCTTTACCACATGACATAATTTTAGCCTTGTCCAAATTGAAAGCATTTGCAGACGACAATTTCAATGTGGCTCAAATGGTGCAATTTTTCTTTGATAGGGTAGAAAACATTTTGGAAAAAGGAGAAAATGCTGGTTACCAGCATTTTCTCCTTTTCCCACAATGTTTTAAAAAGGCTTCTTTCCCAGGGGTGTTAAAAGGCAGCATTATGCGGTAAAGGGTTAAAAAGAAAGGAAAGTGTCAAAAGGGGTACTTGCTCTGAAGTCCCAATTTTATGAAAGAAAACAAGTATGATATTTTATGATTTTCTTTTCAGTGACACTTTAATTATTTTCTTTTGCCATTTTTTTTTATTGAATTAACTAAATTTTATGCTACATTTTGCCTGAAAAACGGCACAAAGCTGTATCATATACTTCATATATTTCAATCTTCAAGTTGCACAAATGAAAATGGTTGTGTGTCCAAGCAGTGAATACTTACTTGTCCCAGGAGTGGAAATTGGATGAATGGGTAACACATGAGTAGGAAAAAAGGGGGTTTAACCCTTTCCCAAACAAGCCCTGGTTTTCACGTGTCTGCAGCACAAGTCTTTTGAAAACACTGTGGGAAAAGGAGAAATTGCTCGTAACGAGCAATTTCTCCTTTTCCCACAGTGTTTTCTACCCTTATTGAGAACATTCTACCATTTTCACCAAATTTAATATCGTCGTCTGCAAACTCTTTCAATTTGGACCAGTCCAAATTATGTCATTTGGGCAAGGGTTAATGGATCTCCATGATGCATTATACCAAGCTGGTCATCACATAATTATGGATCCATAAAATCCATTTTCTCGAAAATCCAACTGAATCATGAAGTAGAATGGTCCTTGAACATGCAGAAAAATTACAAATAGCAAAAAGTTTCAACCCATGACAGTCTGTGTGGGGTGTAGACTACAGGGGCTGACATGGGTTGTTACCTTTTTGCAGATGCATTAAACCCCCTTTTCACAGAGCATGTTCATTTTTTGAAATTCATACATGCCTTCTTCGTTATGCAAAATGATTTGGGCGAGTGGGTAAACTAGCTATTTGAAATATATTCACACTTACTCTGCCAAGCAGTTGGCTTCGGCTGAGTAGGAAATTTCTGAAGCTTGTATAAAGATATTTGGGCAAAGTTTACTTACTTGGGCCAGCAGTAGGAATTGGCGGGGTTGGTACTGTAGATAAGTGCCCTCCTGTAAATTGATACATTCATTGTGTTATTTGTGACATATCCATACATTTGACATTTCCATACACAATTTTAACATATATAACTCTGAACACAGTTACACCAATGTTTTTCTTGTCTTTGTGAATATACTTTCCCTACCTCAGTGTTTTGATGCAGATTCACAAGAACTAATTTATATGTTTGTTGAATTCAGATTTTTGGTCTAGGATTCATTATCTGCCTTTATGTACTCAAAAGAACATAAGCAGGCGACAAATTAAATGATACTTACAACCTAGGTTACTCAAGAAATTAAATTTGTCATTCAAAGGGCAGAAGACATTGTGGGAAAAGGAGAAAATGCTGGTTACCAGCATTTTTCTCCTTTTCCCACAATGCTTTCATAAGGCTTCTCCCTCAGGGTCATTAAAAGTCGAGCTTGTGTGGCAAAGGGTTAAAAAGAAGATGCCCTACCTCTTTTCACCATACAAATCCAACTATGTGGTGTATTACAGCCGTTGTCATTCCACAGTTTATTTCGGTTCATAATGACGCAGTCTTCACTTCCACCATAATCATTGGGCTCACCTTTCATAAAGTTCACATAGTTGACAGGTGAGTTATCTGACCATGCAAACGCTGAAATATCAAAAAAGAACTTTGTCTGAACATAGAGTTACATCAATGGACGGACTTTAGTCTTTGCAATCCAGTCCCACATTCACAAATCTAAAATCATTCTTCATAACATTCTTTAAGAAAAACGTGTATTCTAAATTTGAAAGTAACACATTTTTGGATAGGCTACACCATTTGGTTAAGCCTATCAAAAATTGTGTTACTTTCTAAATCTAAAATAAGACTAAGACTGTGATTTAGAATGGTTGGTGGAATACAAACAACCCTTGAAACTCTTCCCAACTAAATGATTCTGATAACTAATACAAATAAGGAGAAAAGCTGGAATTAACTAATATTTCTCTGTAAAAGTAATTGGCAAAAACTAGATAATTAATACAGCCAATGCGGACTCTTCTGATTGTCAAGTACTTTTCCTTTCAAAACAAGAAGAATTCTCTTCATGAGATACTTTATAAAAAAGGCCAAAAGAATTTTTTAAATGTTACGTATCTGTAGATTGATATTGATAAAAAAGTTTGCCACAGACCAAAGAATAAACAGTACTATAGGAAAGTGTTACAAAATGGATAATAAACAATTGTAAACATTACGATTTACAAAATAGTGACGGAATAGTAGAAGAAGAAAAGTTGTTTTCTCTTCATGGTTTTCTTCCTAAAAATTCGAAATGATTTTTAACATGTTACTTATCTGTAGATTGATACTGATAAAAAAGTTTTGCCATAGATGAAAAAAATAAACAGTACCAGAGGAGAGAGGTAAGAATGATAGATGATTTACAAGTGTAACCATTAGGGTTTACACAATAGTGATATCAAAGTCCTTACTGTTTTCTTTATTCCTGTCTGTAAGTCCAATCCAGAACGAGTCTCCATTTCTAGAAATAGTATTAACCCTTTACCACACAATCCAGAGTTTTAACAACCCTGATGAAGAAAGCTTTTGAAAACATTGTGGGAAAAGAAGAAAATGCTGATAACCAGCATTTTCTCCTTCTCCCACAATGTTTTCTATCCTATCAAAGACAGAAATCATTATTGCACTACATTTAATTTGTCATCTGCAAATGCTTTCAATTTGGTTGAGTCCTAAATTTTGTTGTGTGGAAAAGTGTTAACTTGCAGTATTAGCTTGTAATCATCAGGAAAATATTGCAGATAAAGAAGTTGTGAAAAGGATTTTCCTTTATTTCTTGATTTCTCTTTTGCATGCAGCAGGATCTATTTTTGTAGTTTGATTCATTTTATTTTCTTGCAGTAACTTTCACTTAGTTAAGACCAGTATCAATATCAAAAGCCAATTTTTGCTCCAATCATACATTTCCTAGTTTCTATGTCTTCAACAATGAACATCAAAATGTGAAAGTACATGTATATAAGAAAAAAATGTAAGAAACTACCAACACAGCATTAAAGTACATCTTTAGACTAAAAAATAGGGATGGCAACAGTTAGTGAAATTACTAACCGGTTAACCGTTCAATCTTTCGATCGGTTAACCGGTTAACCGAACGACCATGTAAAAAAAATTAAGATGAAGGTACCTGCCATATTTGCTCGAGATGTCAACATTGATAACCGGTGCATAAGAAATGCATACCCATAACGTTTACTTTTTCTGTACTTTGGCGCAGAAGGCGGCCAATCTATTGACGATCTCCCTCACGGCAGTATAATCAATTTTCCACAATGTTTTCTTCAGTGTACTAGAAATTATCAGGCTATTCACAACTTCTCATAATCAATTAACTGGATCATGCAGATGACGCTATGGTTATCGTCAAACGAAAGGGCCATCGCTAAGTGAATCGGGTGTTAACCTTCTCCCAAACGACAAATATTAGTTTTTGACCCTTCCAAATTCGAAGCCTCTGTCGAACACAATTTTATTTGTTATTGATACAAATGATTCTTACTTCTTTAAAAAGGTAGAAAACATTGTGGGAAAAGAAGAAATTACTCGTTATGAGCAATTTCTCCTTTTGTCGCAATGTTTTCATAGATTTTCAACCTCAAGGTCGTGAGAACAAGGGATAGTCTGGGAAAGGGTTAAGATAAATCTGGGGCAACAATCTCCATCAAATTTCGAAACCCATCTCCTTCGACGATGCTGAGAGGAATGTAATCTAAAACTACCATATCGGCTATAGCTTGTGTAATCTTCTCCTTCTGCGATGAAGTCGTTTTCTTTGGTGTATTGACAAAGAGTGTCATAGAGGACTGGTTTTCCTTTTCTCTCTGTCCTGTTTCATGAGATGGGTGCTTCCCCTTCAAGTGGTTGCGCATGTTTGACGTACCACCTGTCATCTTCAATTCTTGACTGCACAAAGTGCATTTTACAGTGTTCCCGTTGTTGTTTCGCTTGAAATACTTCCAAACGGCTGATGTAGGTGGAGGCATGTTGTTTGTTTTTGAGATTTGTGCTTAAGATTAACTTCTAAAGTTATATTTCGATTTTCAAGGATACTTATCAAACTGATAATCAACGAAGAGTAATCGCTGTGCGTTTTTGACTGGAGGTCGATTAACTTGTTAATTTTAATCCGTCTTACGCTGATTGGTCAATCAATGCACATATTTGAATGGGGGCGGGCACTTAATGAAATAATCCAAACAAATCAAATCAATAAACTGTAGAAGCGAGTACCTTTGATTAGAGGAGGACACCTGTTTTTGACTGTTTATTATCGGAGACAGGAGACCAATTAGCGGATTAACAATGTTTATAGCACAGACATGTCAAACTGTGTATCACACCTTCGCCGCGTCTTGGCGACATAGATGCGCGTATAGTGCAGTTATGGTTTTCAGAACCGGCCAAGTTAATTTTGTAGACGTTTTTCTTCACTATTTTGGTACATTTTTGGTAATTTATATTTCTGGTTAATCGGTTTCCGATTTCCTAACCGGTTAATCGGTCATTCGATCGGTTAACCGGTTAACCGGTTAACCGTTGCCATCCCTACTAAAAAACACTATATGAGGAATAACCATCATTACATGTTAGTACATCTTTAGACAAAAATATAGAAGGCATTACCAGCACAATGTAATACTACATCTTTAGACAAAAATATATAAAGCATTACCAGCATGTAAAGAACATCTTTAAACAAAAATATATGTATATAAGGAATTACCTGCCTAATATTACAGTACATCTTTAGACAAAAATATATAAAGCATTACCAGCATGTTAAGAACATCTTTAGACAAAAATACATGTATATAAGGAATTACCTGCCTAATATTACAGTACATCTTTAGACAAAAATATATATGTTATTACCAGCATAACATTACTGTACATCTTTCGAAAAAAATATATAAGAAATTACTAGCATAACATTATAACACATCAGTAGACAAAAAATGTATGTTTTAAGGAATTACCAGCATAACGCTACAGTACATCTTTAGATCAAAATATATGAGGCATTACCAACATAAAGTACCATAAAACTAGAATAAAAGTTGCAAGCTTCTGCGCCAGTTTTACGAAACATTTTTCTGCCAGCAACACAAACTTTGCAAACTCCACTGTAACACATTTTCAGACTCATAATAATATCTAAATGGTATAAATTAAACTTGTTTGCATTTTGATCCCCAAATCATTTACATTCTGCAGCTAGTGGGCCTTTAACATTTTACCACACAATCCAGACTTATTTACAACCCTAAGAAAGAGAGGTTTTGAAAACAATGTGGAAAAAGGAGCTGGTGACCAGCATTTTCTCCTTTTCCCACAATTTTTTCAACTGTTCCCAAATCAAAGTCCATTTTTTGAGTCATTTTCTTGTCTGCAAGTGCTTTCACTTTGGACTTAAGATTATAGTTGTCCTGCAGGAATACAAAATGTACAATGAGTAAGAACAACTTACACTGTAGTTAAATTATTGTAAATGATGTCGACTTCAGAAGATTTGTGAAAAGAGGCTAGGTCTCCTCCTTTGGAGAGACAGTCTTGTCTCGCGTCATCCCACGTTTTTTTGCCTATTCTTGGGTCATTTATCTGCAAAAGAGCATCAAAAATGATAATTCAGAAAAACAGAATAGTGTAGATGATTTTCTGGAAGAAATGTATTTTCTCTCATACATATCTGACAACTTTACCTTTTTTTTTTTTTAATCAACAGACTATTGTTTCAACAATGCTTATGTTTGAAAAGCAGCCAGTGGCTTTGAAATGATATTGTGTGAAATAGTGGTAAAAGAAACCCCCAAGAAAGCGTGTATAGCTTGACTGGCTGCTGTGAAATGACAGAAAGTTCAAAATGGTGTGGCTCATCATACAAACAAATATTTTCTTTTTTATTTGCAAACAGTATTTCTTTCATTTTCATGCGCCAGTGGTATCTATCTGTTTACTTCAGGATATACAAGACAAATAAAGAAACATGCTTAGCATTAGTCTCACAATTTTATTAACCCTTTATAACACTCTCAAATCTAAACAACCCTGAGGAAAGAGGGGTATTTGGAAACAGTGCTTTTGAGAGCATTGACGGAAAAGGAGAAAATGCTGGGAACCGGCATTTTCTCCTTATCCCACAATGTTTTCTACCCTATCACTAATGTCCATTGGGTTTATTCGGCACTTTAAGGGTTAAAAGCCTCCACTGTCAGGGTCGTTAAAATTTGGAATAGTGTGGTAAACAGTTAAAGAAAATCTGCTGCTCCTGACTGGAACTGCCAGCTATCATAAAGATCCCTGTGAGTATCTTATCTTTAGATTAACTCTTCATCTCTTTCCTAGAAGACAAAATTTAAGATTTGTCCAAAATGAAAGCATGTGTTGGTGACAAATAATAGATTGACATAAGTTGGATTTTTTTTTCAATAAGAGAGTAGGAAAACACAGTATGAACTGACATACAAAATTATGACATGTATTGGATTTTTTTTTTTTTTCATAAAAGAGAAGAAAACATGGTGTGAAATGGAGAAAATTCAGGTCACAAGTTTTTTTTTTTTCTTTCCTCAAAAAATTTCAAAATCACTTTTCTAAGGATCGTTAATTCTTTAAGACAAGTGAAAAAAGTAGACTCGTCCAAAATGAAAGCATCTGCAGACAACAATATGAATGGGGCTCAAATAGTGGAAATTTTCTTTAAAAGGATAGAAAAACTTTGTGAGAAAAGGTAAAAATGCTGGTTTTCTCCTTTTCCCGTAATGTTTTTAAAAGGTTTCTTTCTCGGCGTTGTTAAAACCGAAGGATCTACCTGATAGCAAGCAGAATCTGTCTGTACAAGACCTGGATCACACTCAGGAAATGGGGGTGTTGTAGGGGGTGGGACAGGGGTTGTGTAACCAATTCTCGCCTTTTCACAAACACTGCCGAGTTTTGTTGAACAATTACTGTTGAACCAGAGTCCTGCATTGCCACCAGCTCCAAGATAGACACAACTTTCACCTGTGCTGCTGCCACCTAGAATGGCACATGTTAACCCTTTACAGTGCAATTCTGAATTTTAACAACCTTATGGAAGACCTCCATCTTCTGCTACCTGATGCTAAATTATGACCAAAACTATATATAATCACTTTGGAATTGCACAGGTTAAACCTGGAGAAGATATTAAGATATTAAGTTGGCAAGAAAAAATTTAATTTATAGGGCAACACTTTCCCCTTGGTCTGGAAACATGTATTTTCTTCTTCAGAATCTAATTTGTACAAGAAATGGTGAAGAAAAGATCAACAGTTCTCCTTATATAATTGAATTCTAAGACACTAAGAGTCAGCCCTAAGAATACAAAATTAGAAACAAATGCTTTTCCAGATACAGGGGACCAAGTAAAGACTGCAGAATTAGCAGTCATATTTTTGACCTGTATGCACTTTGCCATAACTCTTTACCAAACAACAAAATTTTAGACCAATTCAAATTGAAAGCTTTTGCAGACAACAAAATAAATGTTACTCAAAAATTGAAATTTGTTTTGGGAAGAGAAGAAAACGTTGTGGGAAAAGGAGGAATGCTGGTTACCAGCATTTTCTCCTTTTCTCTCAATGTTTTAAAAAGGCTTTGTCCTCAGGGTCGTTAAAAAGTCGGGATTGTGTGGTAAAGGGTTAAACAATTTTTACTCAACCAATCATGAAATTGGACAATTTGGTATTTTCTAGAGCCTAAAAAACATCTAGCCTGAGTGTTTTTTCTGGGCATAATAATTATGTTAACCCTTTACCGCACAGAGCCGACATTAAACGACGATGAGAAAAGGGGAAACTACTGTTTACCCGTATTTTCTCCCTTTGTCCACAATATTTTTTGATAGGCTTCTTTCTTCATGTTTTAGAGACACAGAATTGTCCAATAAAGGATCAATATAGGGTATTAGAAAGAAGCTACCTGGCTGGTATGGTCCCCAGTTGCTATACATAAGCTGTGAAGACCCATAGCTGTACTGGAAGGAACCTGAATGTCCCTGGGAAGTTATACTAGTCCAGTATTTCCCTGACCTGCTCCCCAAAATGCTTGCCAAATAAGCTTGTTCATACCTGTAATAAACACAGGATTATCAAATTTCCAAGATACTTTAGTTTTAACCCTTAAGCTGCTGAATAAATAAAGAAAATTTCTACTAAACCGTAGAAGCACAAATGTTGCATTTTCAAAGCTGATTTCACCAGACAGAAAATACCGTATCGGACAGTGCAGATCAAAGATCAGACTGCACATTTTGTGCAGTCTGATCTTGATCAGCACTGTCCGCAAAAGGTCAGCAAGTTGCGCTTAGCAACTTAAGGGTTAATCCTTCCACTACTTACGGCGATTTAACTCTTTACCAATGACAAAATTTCACATTTCTCTAAATTCAAAGCATTTGCAGACAACAAATTAAAAGTCTTAAAATGTTCTATCTCTGAAAGGGTAGAAAACATTGTGAGAAAAGGAGAAAATGCTTTTTTCAAAACTATCTGGTCTTTTAACAACAGTAAAGAAGAAGGCTTTTGAAAACATTAATGGAGAATTAGAAAATGCCAGTAACCAGCATTCTCTCCTTTTTCCCCAATGTTTTCTATTGCATGAAGCCAAATCCCATTGCTTTTGGCCACACTGAATTTGTTGTCAGCTAATGTTTTCAGGTTGGACAAGTCTAAAATTGCACGGTCTAGTAGGGATAAACAGCTTTTGCAGGCTGTAAACAGTGTGTAGTCTGATCTTTGATCAGCACTCTCCGTCACCTGGAGCTAAACTATGATAAAAACTATCACATTCATCTTCAACTGCAATAGTTTCCCTATTCCTTCAAACCACTGACTGCTTTCAAAAACAAACATCACTGAAATAATGTTCAGCTGTGCGAGAGGAATAAATCTTGTGGCAAGGACATCATAAATCCTCTGAAAGTTTGTTTGTTTGTTTTGTATTGCAGTTTAATGCTGTTTTAACGGCTTAGGTCATATCATGGCAGTCACTGCACTTTCACATGTTTCCTGGCTTTCTCACACCAGTACTGACGCAAATTTCTCTCCAAGTCACTGACTACTTTTCCCACATGCATCAGAGGTGAGAGGCAAAAAATCGCCGGAAAGAAGGTTTGCCTCAACCAGGTATCAAACCCGCAACCACTAGGTCACAAGTCAGATACACTAACCACCAAGCTATCCGGCCTGGCTCCTCTGAGAGAAGAGAATACACGATCCACACAGGCTGACCTAGCTGGGCCGAAAACCTTTTGCTTTTGGTCAATTTTCTGCAAATCCAAGTACCAGTATACCTCATGATTCAGTCAGCTGTTAGACAGAATGGGTTTCTATGGATCTATGATCATGTTATGATTTGCTTGTTATCATGGATCATGGATAAGCATTAAGTTCCCTTTTGCCAGAGTGTGGCTCATATAAAAACCATACATATCCAAGATATTTAGGATCTAGTCAGAACAATCACAGAAAGCCAGTTGTCTATTTAACTCTTTACCAAATGACAAATGTTGAACATGTCAAAACTGAACTGATTTGCAGATGACAAATCAAAAGTGGCTCAAATGATGAAATTTGTCTCTGAAAGGATACACAACGCTGTGGGAAAAAGCGGGTTAGCAGCATTTTCTCCTTTCCCCACAATGTTTTTGACAGCTTTCTTCCTCAAGGCCATTAGAAATTTGGATTGTAAGGTAAAGGGCTAACTCCATCAAAAGATTTCTTGTGTTAAGCTTAACCCTTTACCACACAATCCCGACTTCTAACGACCCTGAGAATGAGGCCTTTTGAAAACATTGTGGGAAAAGGAGAAAATGCTGGTAGTCAGCATTTTCTCCTTTTCCCACAATGTTCTCTAACCTATCAATGACAAATTTCATCATTTGGGCTTCCTTTAATTTGTCGTCTGCAAACGATTTCAATTTGGACCAGTCTAAAATTTTGTCGTTTTCTAAAGAGTTAACAGCTGACCTATCATCAACTCTGACAATGTTTCCACCCAGCGTCTGGCACACTGATACAGCCTGTCTCCATGCTCTTACAGCGTCTGCCACGAGATAACAGGAAGCCCTATATCCCAGCCAGCCCGAGGGGCACCCTTGTATCTGTGTGGCTTTACTGGGCTGTATGGAGGGACGCTTGTCCGTCTGACACACATACTGGTATACTGAATCACAGGTGTCACTCTCCCAACCTCCCGTCTGAAAAAATACATACAGATACTTATCTTTCCATATACTAAACTTTTGTGTTTAACCCATAGGCTGCTAAGTGAGACTCACTGACCTTTTGTGGGCAAATTATAGTAGATCAAGATCAGGCTGCACAGAACATGCAGCCTGATCTTGGATCTACATTGTCCTATAAAGAGACATCTTTTTTCCAAGAAATATGTTTGAAATAGCATTATTCATGTTTTTTACTTTTGGTTTGAAAATTTCCTTTCACTGTTTTAGCAGGATGAGGGTTAAATGACCCTTAACCCTTAGAGCGCAAAATAAACCTATCAGACATTTTCAACCTAGAAATAAGACCCAAAAGATTGCAATTTCATGGTTGCTTTACGCTGTTTCAGCAAAGCAGACAGTGTAGATCAAAGATCAGGCTGCACATTTTGTGCAGCCTGATCCTGATCTACACTGGCCACAAAGGCAACTTTAGTCCTGGAAGACGCTTTAAGGGTTAAAGGAATGCTTTTGAAAACACTATGAAAAAAGAAGAAAGAGCTGGTAACCTGCATTTTCTCCTTTTCTCAGAATGTTTTCTTCTCTTTAAAGGAAAAATCCTATCATGTTAGCCTTATCTATTTTGCAATCTTCAATTAGTCTCAATTTGGATGATTCCATAATTTTGTCTTCTTCCAAAAAAATAGAGGCTGAGTTTGGTATCTTTGATTTTTGTTTATTTTTGTCATCACAACCTGTAGTTACGGATTGCCCATTTGAGTGATGCCATATTCACCAACCATTCTTAAGAACGTTCTTATGTCTTATTCTCCAGAATTGTCTTAATTTGAAAGTAACAAAACCTCTGATTGCCTTAACCATTAAATACAGCCAATCAGAGGTTATGTTACTTTCAAATTTAGAAAATCTTGAATAGTAAGACTAAGAATATTCTTAAGAATGGCTGGTGAATACGGAGCCAGTTTGTCTAATGTGCTCAGTGTACAGCACTTGTTACCAGTACTTCTGCTTTTCCCTCAATGCTTTCCAATGTCTTCCTCCTCAAGGTCATTAAAAACACATGATTGTTTATCAAAGAGTTAAAGAAAATACACAAACAAAATGAACCCTCACTTTTGAATTCATCTGGACACAGTCCTGTTGATTATTTACACTACCGCTAGGCTGGTTCAAGCCCCAGTTTGTGTATTTGACCTGGGTACCATCTGACCATTCAAACAAGGATTCTTCCTGAATGTCATTAAATCCAATCCAGGCATGAAATCCAGCTGTATAACAAAGGTAACACAGAAAGTCTCATTCACCATTCAAAATAGTAAAACTATCAAAATATAAACAACAACTCTTTCACTACTGATTCAGAAATTCCACATTTTTCCAAGGTTTTAACCCTTAAAGTGCCTTCCATGACTATAGTTGCCTTTGCAGCCAGTGTAGACCAAGATCAGGATGCACAAAATGTGCAGCCTGATCTTTGATCTACACTTTCCACTTTATGGAAACACTGTAGACAAAAGCAACCATGAAATTGCAATTAATTGGGTCATATTTCTACAATAAAAGTGTCTCATAGGTTTATTCGGCGCTTTAAGGGTTAAGTAGATTTCCAGCACTACTGAAGACAACTTCTGTCAAGATTTAATATCAGAAGAGTGGATGGTGTATATCCAAGATCAGAATGCATGATCTGTGCTGTCTGATCTTCATCTACGCCATCCGTAAAAGGTACATAGATTGTCATTAATAGTGAAAGAATTAAAAGAAATGAGCCATTCTCTGGCAAAAGTGGGTTAACCTTTTACCAGACAAATCCCCAGATTCCTTGACCCTAGGAAAGACAGCTTTTGAAAACATTGTGGGAATAGGAGAAAATGCCGGTATAACTGGCATTTTCTCCTTTTCACACAATGTTTTCTGCCCTATCAGACAGCTTAAGGTCATTCTTACCAATTTTGAATTTATTGTATGAAGATGTATTGAATGTGAAAAAGAGTCTAAAATTTGTCATTTTGGGAATGTGTTAACCGTTTACCACACAATCCCGACTTTTAACGACCTTGAAGAAGAAGGCTTTTGAAAACACTGTGGGAAAAGGAGAAAATGCTGGTAACCAGCATTTTCTCCTTTTCCCAGAATGTTTTCTACCCTTCCTAGAACAAATTTCAATTTTTCAGTCACATTTATTTTGTCGTCTGCAAATGCTTTCAATTTGGACCAGTCTAAGATTTTGTTGTTTGGTAAAGGGTCAATGCATCTCTGTGATGCATTATACCAAGCAAGACATCACATAATTATGGATCTATAAAATCCATTTTGTCTTACAACCTGCTGAATCCGGAGGTAAGATTATCCTTGGACATGCCGAAAAATTACCAAAAGCAAAATGTTTCAACCCAGGTCAAAAGGCGCAGGCTGACCAGGGTCAATACTTTTTGCAGATGCATAAAACCTTCTTTTCACAGGACATTGCTCAAATAAAATTGCATAGACTTTCACAATTTTAATTTTGGAATTACATTTTACCATTCAAAGTAGACCATACAAAAAGTACCTTGCTCAAATTGTGTTCAACACTCTGTTTTACACTTAACCCTTTACCACACAATCCCGAATTTTAACGACCCTGAGGGAGAAGCCTTTTGAAAACATTGTGGGAAAAGAAGAAAATGCTGGTAACCAGCATTTTTTTCTTTTCCCACAATGTTTTTCTACTCTTTCAAAAACGAATTTCAACTTTTGATACACATTTATTTTGTCGTCTGCAAAAGCTTTCAATTTGGACTGGTCTAAAATTTTGTCGTTTGGTAAAGAGTTAAACAACTATTAACCCACTACTAAACAACATAAATTTGGACTGGTCCAAACTGAAAGCATTCGCAAATGACAAATTAATGGCACAAATAATGGAATTTGTCTCTTAAAGGTAAGAAAACATTGCAGGAAAAGGAGGAAATGCTGGTTACCAGCATTTTCTCCTTTTCCCCCAATGTTTTCAAAAGTCTATTCTGTCGGGGGAGTTAAAACTCGGGATTTTGTGGTAAAGGGTTAAAGCATTATAATGTCAAAGCTGAAATTTTCTGGAAAACTTTCCAAAACCAGTAAAGGAATGTTGTTTGTTTGTTTGTATTGGAGTTTAATGCCATTCTCACAGCTTAGGTCATATCATGGCTGTCAGGGATGCACCCATGTGTTTCCTGGCTTTCTCACGCCAGTACTGACACAACTTTCTTTCCAAAGTCACTGACTACTTTTCTCACATGCATCAGAGGTGAGAGGCCAAAAATCGCTGGATAGAAAGTTTGTCTCAACCGGGTATCAAACTCGCAACCACCAGTTCACAAGTCAGATACGCTTACCACTGAGCTACCCTGGTGGGCAGTAAAGGAATAAGCAGGGCATTTCTTCCAAGACACAATACCAACACTCATGACTAACTTTGTACAGACTCTGAATCAGACATAATTTTCCTGAAATAACAGATACTAGTCAGGAATGAAATGGAAAAAAAAAATCTATCTGAAATGTCATCTCTTTCGCTTAGTTATTTCAATAATACCTTAGAAACTTCAAACACTGCACATTTCAAATATGAAGGGAGATATAAATTAGTTAAATCATGCACAAAAATGTCTTAAAAAGTGGGAAAAAAGCTGCTTAACTCTTTCCCAAATGACAAATTTTGGACTAGTCCAAATTGAAAGATTTTGCAGACAACAATTTTAAATTTGATCAAAAAGGCCAAAAGGTCTCAAAACAGGTAGAAAACACTGTGGGAAAAGGAGAAATTGCTCATTACAAGCAATTTCTCCTTTTCCCACAGTGTTTTCAAAAGACCTGTACTGCAGACATGTGAAAACCAGGGCTTGTTTGGGAAAAGGTTAAAGCATTTTATCCTTTACCTACAATCTATTCTACCTTGCCATATACTCATATCTTCATTTAAGTCTTTGGCAAACATCAAAATTTTGGACTCATTCAAATTTAAAGCTGTTGCAGACAACAAATTAAATGTGGCTCAACTGAGGAGAGTTGTGTCTGAAAGAGTAGAAAACATTGCAGGAAATGGAGAAAATGCTCGTTATGAGCATTTTCTCTTTATCCAACATTATTTTAACTCTTTACCACATGACAAAAATGTAGACTTGTCCAAATACAAAGCATTTGCAGACGAAAATTTAAACGTTGCTCAAGTGATGGAATTTGTCTTTTATAGGGTAGAAAACATTGTGGGAAAAGGAGAAAATGCTGGTTACCAGCATTTTCTCCTTTTCCCACAATGTTTTCAAAAGGCTTCTTTCCCAGGGTCGTTGAAAGTCGGGATTGTGTGGTAAAGCGTTAAAAAGCATTCTCTGTAAGGGTTGATAAAACTTGCGATTGTGTGTAAATAAGTTAATGAAGATTTAACTTCTTGTCTATAAAAACTTTCAATACTGACAATCCTACAAACTGTCAGATGACCATTGCAAATAGCTAACCCTTTACCACACAATCCGAAATTTCAACAACCCTGAGAGAAAGGCCTTTTGCAAACATTGTGGGAAAAGGAGAAAATGCTGGTAACCAGCATTTTCTCCTTTTCCCACAATGTTTTCTACCCTGCCAAAGACAGAAATCATCATTTGAGCTAGATTTAATTTGTCATCTGCGAATGCTTTCAATTTGGCCGAGTCTAAAAGTTTGTTGTTTGGTGAACTTTGGTTAACTTTCGACAGCAAAACTATGTACTGGTCCATATACAAAGCATGTGCAGACACTGGATTGAACATTACTGAAAGAATGTGAATTATCTTTGACAGAGTAGACAACATGGCGGGAAAGGAAGAAAATGCTGGTTAACATTGTTTGGTTAACTCTACCAAACAACAAAATTTCAGACTAGTCCAAATTGAAAGGAATTACAGAGGACAAAATAAATGTGCCTGAAAAATTAAAAATTGTTTTGGGAAGGGTAGGTAACATTGTGGGAAAAGGAGAAAATGCTGGTTACCAGCATTTTCTCCTTTTCCCACAAAGTTTCAAAAGGCTTCTTTCTCAGGGTCGTTAAAAGTTGGGATTGTGTGGTAAATAGTTAAGGGTTGAAAATACAAACCTCCAGCCTGTAAAATACTGTACACAAAGTCCTGTTGTTGTTGATTGTTTGGAGAAGCCAGATCTCCTCCCAGCATGTGACAATCTGCCTGTGCATCGTACCAGGATTTAGTGTCCAACATAAGTATATAGCAGTTGTCAAGGTAACTCTTCCAGTTGGGTGGGCACACTTTGAATAGTGGGGCTGAAGAGTTCAAAAGTGTTTGTACAAACATGTATTTTGCTTTTTCTTAACCCTTAACTCTTTACCACATAACAAAATTGTAGACTTGTCCAAACTGAAAGCATTTGCAGACGATTTAAATGTGGCTCAAATGATGGAATTTGTCTATAATAGGGTTGAAAGCATTGCGGGAAAAGGAGAAAATGCTAGTTACCAGCATTTTCTCCTTTTCCCACAATGTTTTCTAAAGACTTCTTTCTTAGGGTCGTTAAAACTCAGGATTGTTTGGTAAAGGGTTAAAGTGCCTTTTACAACCATAGTTGTCTTTGCAGCCAGTGTAGATGTAGTTTTCTCCTTTACAAATAGTCGTCATGAATTATAAGGTCTGTAAAACTTTTATGAGAAATTGCCATGAAAAGTTTTTGGAGATTTTCATAAGTTATGTTAAAACCAAATATACTTCTGATTGCTAATTTTGTTTGTATAATAATTAACCCCTCTTTCAACATTATTTTAGCTTATATCAGTAGCCAGTGCACCTATTCATGCTTTCCTGGAGTTTCTTTTACCAATATTTCTTTCAATATACTTCCAAAGCTACTGCCTGCCTTCTCAAATAATCTTTGTCAAACCACTGATCAGCAAAGAGCAAGAGGAATGAATCCTATCACAATGACTTTTACCAGTCCTTGGAAAAAAACTTGCAACATGCAAATCACTGGTCTCAAGCCCTGTACTTTACAGTCTGAGCTACAGGGCTTGGCAGGATCCTTTTGAAAGACTTAGTTCACAAATGATTTGAATCCTTACTCAATCCTGTGCTGTAGACTTGATTAGAAGATGGTCCACCACAAAAGAAGTTGTTTTTAGGAACACAACTCAGATCACAGTCCGTCGCCGGTCCATAGCGTCCATAGGAATTTCCACAGAAACATTTAAACTGGTCCTGTCAAAAAACATTTGAGCGATGCTCTGTGAAAAGCAGTTTTTTGTATCTGCAAAATATATCAACCAAGGTCAGCTTGCGCTGTCCTTACTGGCTAACCAGTGTTGAAACTTCTGCTATTGGTCAATTTTTTGCATGTCAAAGGACCATCCTAACTCAGGATTCAGTGGGTTGTTAGACAAAATGTAATTTATTGATTCATACTTCTATGATGACTTGCATGGTGTAATGTATTACAGAGATGCTTTAAACCCTCTTTTGCCAGAGAATGGCTCATTTAAATTCAGTATCAAAAACAGTATTAAAAAATCCTCCATCTTGAAGAAATTTCCAGGCAACAAATGTGGTAAAATGGTGAGATTTGTTTTTGAAAGCATTTTCTCCTTTTGTCATGATGTTTTCAAAATACTTTCAATGTTTCTGAACTCTTCTCTCTCAGAGTTTTTAGAATATGAGAGAGTTTGGAAAAGATTACATATTAGCTTGTAGTAAAATATGAATCATTCAATCATTCCTGATTTATATATATCTGTACATTTAACCCTTTACCAGACAACAAAATTTTGGCCTTACCCAACCTGAAAGCATTTCCAGACGACAACTTAAATGTGGCTCAAATGGTGCAATTTTCCATTGATAGGGTAGAAAACATTGTGGCAAAAGGTGAAAATGCTGGTTACCAGCATTTTCTCCTTTTCCCACAATGTTTTCAAAAGGAATCTTTCCCAGGGTTGTTAAAAGGGGGCATTGTGTGTAAAAGGTTAAAGTTTTTCAGGTGGAATCAGACCCACTGTCATAATTAGGTCCATGCACAGATGGAAAAAATTCAATCATATGTACATGTTACAGAAGATAAATGGCAACAATAGAAATTTATTTTGAGACATGTTTGGATGTTTGTAGTTGCAGTACCTGAGTTTAGTTGGCAATTAAGCCTTAAAGTGCCTTTCACGACTATAGTTGCCTTTGTGGCCGGTGTAGATCAAGATCAGGCTGCACAAAACATGCAGCCTGATCTTTGATCTACACTATCCACTTTGCTGAATCACTGTAGACAAAAACAACCATAAAATTGTAGTTATTTGATTCATATCTTAAGGCTGAAAATGTCTGCTGCTTTATTTGGCACTCTAAGGGTTAACTCTTTACCACACAATCCCGACTTTTAACAACCCCAAGAAAGAAGCCTTTTGAAAATATTGTGGGAAAAGAAGAAAAATGCTGGTAACTAGCATTTTTCTTCTTTTCCCACAATGTTTTCTACCCTCTAAGAGACAAATTTCATGTTTTGAGCTACATTTAAAATGCTTTCTGCAAATGCTTTCAATTTAGACTAGTCTACATTTTTGTCATGTGGTAAAGAGTTAAGATGAAATTTTATAAAATGGGTCTAGTAAAGCTGAGCCTTTGAGCTGAAACAAATTCTTCCCCATAATTTTCATAAATGTTTACCACAAAAGCCAATGAATGTCACATTTGCAAGAATCCCATATTCTCATAGAGAACATGGGCTTACACGCAAACGTGTAATGAAATTTAACAAATGCTAGCCATTTCCACAATTACATTTCACAAATTTTGATTTAAATCAAGGTTTAAAAGATTAACAGCTTTGTCAAATATATGAAATTTGACAGCTAAATTAACAGAAAAATCTATGTCAGCAATGTTTTAGAAATCAGGTTTTTGATGACATAGCTTTGAGCAATTACACCATTTCTATGATTTGTATACCTCAAACAAATTTAAGATGAGATTATTTGTCGTGGCTATTTGACAATAACTCATCTACTTTCGCTTACCTGAATCCCAGCATAATAAAAACCTTTCCTGAAGCAATGATGTACACACATCGGGGGCCACATCCCAACCCTGGGGTCTGTGAAGGGCTCAAAGGGTAGGTCCCTGTTCAGGGAATTATCCGCAAAACATCCAATATTTGTACCGGAGTCCGATCCTGTATACAAGCACCTCATATTTCACTTTAGCTAATCACAATTCACTCACAGCAAAATTTTTTTAACTCTTTACCAAATGATAAAAATCTAGATTTGTGCAAATTGAAAGCATTTGCAGATGAAAATCTAAATGCTGCATAAATTAGGAAATTTTTCTTTGAAAGGATAGAAAACATTGTGAGAAAAGGAGCAAATGCTGGTTACCAGCATTTTCTCCTTTTCCCACATTGTTTTCAAGAGACCTTTTCCTTGGCTTTGTTAAAAGTGGGGATTGTGGGGAGTCAAACATACTTCCTGTCACAAATGCCCTGAAATTTTATGTGTAGGCATGATAGAAGAAAGAAAGTTTAAATGATTACATTATTTACAGTATTTTACACAAGACTTTCAAATTAAAAACACCTCTGAAAAAATACTTATTTAAACAAAGTAATGAATAAATATGCCAATGCACTCTCTTATACATGTAACTGATTAACTGTTTATGAAAGGCAATTTGTTCATTTTTCAAGCATATCGTCAAACTTTTACTTCTACTTTCTTACTCAGCAAATCTATGTAAAGTTCAACAAAGAACATAAAAAAAGATGTACCGTTAATAAGAGTGAAGTTTTTGTAACTGAACCCCTTACAACACAATTGTAAGTTTTAACATTCCTGAGAGCGGGAACTTTTGAAAAAATTGTGGGAAAAGAAGAAAATGCTGGCAACCAGCATTTTCTTCTTTTCCCACCATGTTTTCTAACTTTTCCAAGAAATATTCAATCATAAGAACCACATTTATTTGTTCATTCGCAACTGCTTCAAAATCTGTCAGTCTTGGATTTTATCGTCTAGTATAGACTTATTCAATTCACAGTTAACATTGTTTTATCCCATTTGATTCAATTAAAACCTTTTTCATTTGAGATCTATCACTCTCCAAGAATTTCTACTAATCCAGGGAATTATCTTTACCTGGACATCCATATACTTCCAATCTCATTGCAATTCTATTATGCCAAGCCTGGGGCCATATTCTCACATATCTAGCTATAAAGGGCAATAACATATACTGTTTCCTGGATACTTTGTTGTCCCAATTACCATCAAATACCTGTTTCATAAATACAGGAGAAAATGCATTATTAGGGCATGAAAAAACAAGATATTCTTTAATAATTTAATTGATTCAGCCAATCATTTGATTTAGCCAGTAAGAAATTAAGCTTCTCTCTAATTCAAAATTAGACAAAGAATGCAAATTAGAATGATTGGTCAGTTCAAATACATCCCCTGAATTCATGCTTGATTTTTCTGACAAGAATTTTCAATGCTTAATTTCAATGTTGTATAAGAATTGTAATACTATAACATCCAAGAAATGTTATCACAGGGATCTTATATACACACTTGTATCTAAGACCCCTGGTTAACATTACAATCCATAAATAAGTTTAAAGACACTATCACTTATTTTTGCACAATTTTCACAAAACATCAAAACTCTTTAAATAATTGAATAACAAAACTTCACAAATTTATGTTCCCTACTAATCTTTGAACATAATGCTACCTGGAGAAAGCTCGGCACTTAACCCTTAATCACATAATCATGAGGTTTAATAATCTCGAGGAAGAAGCCTTTTGTAAATAATGTGGGAAAAGGACAAATTGCTGCCTACAGATGTTTTAACCCTTTACCACACAATCCCGACTTTTAACAACCATGAGAAAGAGGCCTTTTGAAAACAATGTAGGAAAAGGAGAAAATGCTGGTAACCAGCATATTCTCCTTTTCCCACAATGTTTTCTAATCCATCAAAAATAAATTCCAACATATAAGCCACATTCAAATTGTTGTCTGCAAACGCTTTTAACTCGGACAAGTCTACAATTTTGTTGTTTGGTAAGGAGTAAGCTTTCAAAAACAAAGTATATGTTGTATTTGATTGGTAAAGTCTACTGAACAGCCAGGCTAACTACCTCTGGTGTTGAACATGTTCAGTAACTGCAGTCCAAAATGACACAAGAAGAATGATGGCAGTTGAACCCTACATGTATGTCAATCAACCCTTTGCCAAATGACCAACCTTACATTACTTGATATTTAACCCTTTACCAAACGACAAAATTTTAGGTTGGACCAAATCGAAAGCATTTGCAGACGACAAGTGTAGCTTAAATGGTGATGTATGTATTGGATAGGGTTAGAAACCATTGTGGGAAAAGGAGAAAATCACATTGTTTTCAAACGGCATCTTTCTCATGGTCGTTAAAAGTTGGGATTGTGTGGTAAAGGGTTAAAACATCTGTAGACAACAAACCCGAAAGGGGTACAAATGAATTTTACAACTTCTTTGACAGAGTACAAAACATTGTGGAAAAATGGAGAAAATGCTGGTTACCAGCATTTCCCCCTTTTCCCACAATGTTTTTAAAAGCTATCTTCCTCAGGGTCGTTAAAACTCATGACTGTTCAGTACAGAGTTTAGTGGCCAGTACTTACAGTAATGTCCAACTTCACTATTTATTGTGTAAGCATCAAGTGAAAAGTTCATTGCGGTAAAGACCTGTAAAATCTATTTCAAGTAGCTCTCAACCAGACGACAAATTCTAGACTTTTCCAATTGAAAGTAGGGCAGATGACAAATCAAGTGCGGCTTAAATGATGATTTACGTCTTCAAAAAGGTAGAAAACATTGTGATAATAGGAGTAACTGCTGACTACCAACATTTCTCCTTTTCCCACAATTGTGTAAAAAGTCTGATTCCTTAAGGTCATTAAAACCTGTGACTGTTTGATAAGAGGTCAAAGGTTAGATCAGGTCAAATACCTACCCATACTTGACTGCTAACTCCATAATATGATACCCAAGTCTTGGCATCCTCTGAATAACTCAGTCTGTAGGTGGTTACCCAATCCTGGCTGTCAAAAGCACCTTGTGTCGCAATGGCTGAGACATGGACCATGAACCCTAAATCTACCTAAAATACGTAAATGTGGATTTCCTGATGTAATCCAGTATTTAGAATAAACTTATTTCTGTTCATGTTTGTAACATAGTTTTAACCCTTTACCACACAATCCCGACTTTTAACGACCCTGAGAAAGAGACCTTTTGAAAACATTGTGGGAAAAGGAGAAAATGCTGGTTACCAGCATTTTCTCCTTTTCCCACAATGTTTTCTGACCTTTCAGACACAAATCTTATTATTTAAGCCACGTTTAATTTGTCATCTGCAAATGCTTTAAATTTGGACCTCTCTAAAATTTTGTCGTTTGGTAAAGAGTTAAGGCCTGGTTGTTGGCCTAAAGTAAACAATTCTTGTGTTGTGATATATTTAAATTAAAATTGTACTTTTAAAAAGTATGTAAATTATTGTGAAATTGACAATGTGTTATTTATGGCCAGTCCAAGTTTTAGTTATGGCAGAAAAATGAAGTTTAAATCTACCAGTAGGTAAAGTGTTGCCAAGTCCCTCTATCCTTTGTTTACTTTTTACCCAGTTCTGAAATTAACTTTTCTGTAAGCAACTAACTCTTGAACCCATCATACAATGACAG
Source organism: Tridacna gigas (assembly GCA_945859785.2). Taxonomy (NCBI): domain Eukaryota; kingdom Metazoa; phylum Mollusca; class Bivalvia; order Cardiida; family Cardiidae; genus Tridacna; species Tridacna gigas. Next base: position 8,989,127 of record OX244033.2, on the reverse strand, counting down.
ATTGTCATCTTTTTGTCATTTACATACTTTTAAATATGATTTAAACTCAAATGCATTTTGACACCTGCATTATTTACTTTTGGCCACTTTTGGGCTTTTAACAATTTAAGTGAGCCATGTTCTGTGAAAAGGGGGCTTAATGCAGGGGGGGGGGGGAGAGTACTGACTCATGTCAGCCTGTGCAGGCTGACATGGGCAAAAACTTTTTGCTTTCTTCTGATTTTCTGTCAAAGAACCAATCTACCTCAAGATCCTATCATTTATTAGACATAATGGATTTCATGGATCCATCACTATGTGATGAATTGCTTGGTATAATGGACCATAGAGATGCAATAAGCCCCCTTTGCCAGAGCATGACTCAAGTAAATCATTTCTTTAAGTTACAGAAGAGTTGATTCTTTCACTACAAACTTACAAGAACCTTGGTATTTTTATGTGATCTCAAATACCTACTGTATTTAATGCTTCTGTTTTATCTATTCATTATCTTTTTATCTATTATTCATTCTTTGTTTATTCATTTTTCTTCTTTTTTTTTTTTTTGAAATTTGAAATTGTGATGGTTAATGAAGACATTTCTATGAATAAATTTCTGTTATCTTAATTTTGTTGCTTCCACATCAATAATCTTTTCTTGTGACAATACTTTTTGGAAATAAAAGCAAATACAAATAAATCATGCTCTGTGAAAAGGGGGCTTAATGCATTTGCCAAAAGAATTGACCCAGATCAGCCTGTGCAGCCAGTGCAGGCTGATGTGGGCCGATTTTTTTTTGTTTTTGGTAGATTTCCTGCATATCAAAGGAGCAGTGTACTTCATGATTCAGTCTGTTGTTATACAAAACATATATAGATTTTAGGAATGTATGATACTGTGAAGACTTGCTTAGTATCATGCATCAAGGTGATGCAATAAGCCTATGTTTGCCAGAGCATAACTCAAATAAAATTGTTATAAATTGTTGGTATTTATGGAGAAAATCTCTTTCCTGCGAGGAACTTAACCCTTTACCAAATGACAGAATATAGGACTCTGAGTCCACCAAATTGAAAGTATTTGTAGATGACAAATTAAATGTAGTGCAAATCATGACTTCTGTCTTTGATAGAAAAGAAAATATTGTGGGAAATGGAGAAAATGCATTTTCTCCTTTTCCCACAATGTTTTCAAAAGCTTTCTTCCTCAGGGTTGTTAAGACTCAGGATTGTGCGGTAAAGAGTTACCGGTAAGCTGCTAAATAAATGAAATGAAAATTTCCACACAATGGTAAAACCCTGAATATTGCAATTTCAAGGTTGATATGACTGGAAAGAAAATACCATATTGGACAGTGTAGATTAAAGATCTGACTGCATGTTCTGTACAATCAGATCTTCATCTACACTGTCCGCAATGGGTCAGAGAGTTGCACTTAGCAGCCTAAAGAAAACAAAATAATGGTTATTTCTAGATTCCTTTTGATCAGAATGTCTTGGTGATGCCGACAACGTAGACCAATGATCAGACTGCATATTTTGTGCAGTCTGATCTTGATTTACGCTGGCAGCAAAGACAACTAAAATTGTGAAAAGCACTATATAGATTAAGATGTTTATCAGGACCTGGTTTCACTAAAAAACTTAAGTCTCTTATTTTACTCAAATCTACTAATGGTCCCAGGTTCTGACTTACGTTTTTTATTTGAAACATATTTCAGCAACACTGATCAGACTGTAGGAACATTCTCAAATCCTGAATTGACAGTAAGTTTAAGACTCAACCAAGCACAATAAATGGACGTAAGTCAATTAACCCTTTCCCAAACGATAAATTTTAGACTGGTCCAAATTGAAAGAGTTTGCAGACGACAATTTTAAATTTGATGAAAATGACAGAAAGTTCTTCAGAAAGGTAGAAAACACGGTGGGAAAAGGAGAAATTGCTCATTACGAGCAATTTCTCCTTTTCCCACAGTGTTTTCATAAGACTTGTACTGCAGACACGTGAAAATCAGGGCTTGTTTGGGAAAGGGTTAAAAGACTTAAGTCCATCCTTTTGTTGAGTTGAGCCTGAAACATTTTGTCTGCACAGGACCTGAGAATGTTACGTAAGTCTGTTAGTGAAATGCGTCTGTTTGCAGATTTGAGTAAAGTTAGAGACCTAAGTTTTTTCCTGAAACCGGGCCCAGCAACTTACTTGAATATATTGATGTGTATCACTATATTTTGGTATCCAAGCTCCGCTATATGATCCATGAGAAGCTTGGTTTAATCTGGCTCTGAATGCAGCATGGTTGTTGTCCAGTATACTGGATGCCGTAATCTGGTCATCAGGTATAGGCATTTCACCGCTGACCAATGGTACCCCATGGCAACCTTACACAATAAAAAAAAAAAATGGATGTACTGCTAAATCTAAATGCCTACTACATTCTTAAGAATTAAGGTTTTGTTGAAGTGTATTACTTTTCTCTCTGACTTTTGTCTCCTTCAACTCTTTAACCCTTTCCCACATAATAATATTTTAGTCTTGTACCAACCCAAAGTATATGCAGACAATAAATCAAATGTGGCTCAAATTATGGGAGTTGCCTTTGATTGGAAAGAAAACACTCGGGGAAATGGAGAAAATGCTGGTTACCAGCATTTTCTCCTTTTCCCACGCTGTTTGGAAAGACCTCGTCCTCAGGGTCGTTAAAACTCAGAATTGTGTGGTAAATGATTAAGAGAATCCAAACACCAGTTCTACAATTATTTCTTAAGGTATTGTATCGGAATGTACATATTTTGTCGATAAGTTTGCTAACTCTCTGTCCACAAAAATATAGACAAGTCATAAGAATTTACTCCAAAATCCTCATTTTAACAACCCTGAGAAGTAAGACTTGTGAAAATATTGTGGGGAAAGGAGAAAATGCCAGTGACCTAAGCCACAAATAAGCAAGATTAATCTAAAAGCAAATTATCAAGCATTTCTCGTATGAAAATATTGTTTTTTAGATTTCTTACATCAGTTTTATGTCTCAACCCTAAAAATGCTAAATAAATGAAACAAAAATTTCCACTATTAGTAGTAAAAATCCAAATATTACGATTACAGGGGGGAGAACAGAAAACAGCTTGAATACTCTACCTGTATTACAAACCAAAACATCAAAAGCCAAAGCAATGCCCGTATTCCATGTTTCTGGATAAACCCTCACATATCTGGCTTGGATGTGCATCTTGAAATAGTATGTGACAGGGGACACATTGTCTGTATTCCCTTGAATATTCTGAAATACAATTATTGGTGTTGATTTATTTGTTTAACTCTTAACTACACAATCCCAAGCTTTGATGACCCTGAGGAAAAAGCCTTTTAAAAAACTTGTCGGAAAAGAAGAAAATGCTGGTAAACAGCATTTTCTCCTTTTTCAACAATGTTTTCTTTCCTTCCAAAAACAGATTTCAATTTTTGAGTCTTATCTAATTTGTTGTCTGCAAATTCTCTCAATATAGAAATATCTAAAATATTTCCATGCAGTAAAGGGTTAAAGCCCATTTCACAACTAAAGTTGCTTTTGCAGGCAGTGTGAATCAGGATCAGACTGCACATAATGTGCAGGCTGATCTTTGATCTACTATCTTCCTTTAGTTAAGCCATGCTGGACAAGAGTAGCCTTAATATTGCAACTAGTTGGGTCTTTTTATTCACCAAAAGTGTTGATTTGGATTCATATTGTGCTTTATGAGCTTAGCAATAAAAATTTCAACACAACTTTTTCTTTTTCAGCCAACTTAGATCAAGCTGAGACTGTCTTTTGTGGGTATTGTAAATCAAGGTCAGACTGTACATTCTGTGCAGTCTGATCTTAGACCTACACTGTCCACTTTTTCTTTTAAAACGCTCTTGCAAAAAAAAATTGTAATTAGTGTTTTGGTCTTATTTCTAGTACTGGAAACAGACAATGAACTGTGACTTATCTGTGAGGGTTCTGTGAGGGCTAGATTTTAGCAATATTCAGTAACAGCTAAGTATTTCTAGCAATTCTATCATTTTTTTCTTCTTTCACTGTGTCTTCAAAAGCCTTCTCCCTTGGTGTCATAAAAAACAAGAAGGACATGATGGCCCTGTATTGCTCCAATGTCTTTTAAATACATGTATCATGCACATGTATCACACACTTAATAGGTATTGACGGAGATGTAAATTATAAGCAGTCTGTACATCAAAAAACATCCATAGAAAAAAATAGCCCAGCCCCCCCCCTCCCAAAGAAAGTCATTTCTTTTACTGTACAAGATGAAATTTTTGCGACCTGGAAATTTTTGTGATTGATTTGAATTGAAAGATTCGCAAACTTTTCTGTTCGCATATTTTACAACCAATATACTAACAAATAACGAGTGTTTGAACATGCAAAAATTTCCGTAATCGGTAATTCGCAAATTTTTTGACATGTGTATATATCCACGTATACAGTATGCTTTTCAATAATTTATAGAAATCTAGCACTGAATCATATCCTTATTAATTCAATGGTGAATGTTATAATTCACAGGTACTTTTCTATTTTTGACATGTCGAGGATATCTATAGAACATGAATGAATTATTAGCAGGTTAATGTCAATTTTTATGATGTGGTCAACATCACTCTTGATGTCATTATTACAGGTAGTCCATATCTGACTAGATTGAATAGGCCATTTCCCTTATATTTTTCACGATAAGCAAAAAATCAGATGTGAAAAGAAAAGTTAAAGTGAAGAGAATAAAAGAAATAGGATAATTGTTTGTTTCAGTGTATGATTTAATTTTCTTTCATCTAGTGAAAAGCAAAGGCCATATTTTCACTCATGGCTTCGACACTTGTGAAAATATAGCCTTTGCTTTTCACTCGATCTTTCGATGAAGAAATTTTCGATCAAACACCGAAAGAGACAATTATCCTCTACATCTTTTTCATATGCAAAGAATATGTCAGTGAATATCAGCAGGTCTAATCAAGAATCATTCCTACCAAATATCAATGAATTCTACCTAAGAATGTAGCAAAAAGTTTTATCTCTTTACCAAACGACAAAATATTAGACTCGTCCAAATTGAAAGCATCTGCAGACGACAAAATAAATGTGACTTAGAAACTGAAATTTGCTTTTGGAAGGATAGAAAACATTGTGGAAAAAGGATAGAATGCTGGTTACCGGCATTTTCTCCTTTTCCCACAGTGTTTTCAAAAGGCCTCTTTTCCAGGGTCGTTAAAAGTCGGGATTGTGTGGTAAAGGGTAAAATGTTTACTTACATAAACTTGGCCATAGGGCTCCTGGTAGTAAACAAATTCAGACTCGACGTTTTTAGCAGCATATTTTACTGAGTATGTTGTCACCCACTCAGGGGCGTAAGGATTACCCTTGATGGTGATACCCCGAATAATCATGTTATTACCAAGATCAACCTGAAATTTATAAGAGATTGCAATTTTACAAATGGATTTCCCTTCTGCAGTAGACAAACATAGGTTAACCCTGATCCTGCTGAATAAAAGAAGTGAAATTTTCAAACCGGTAGCATAAACACAAATTTTCATATTTCAAAGGTAATTTTGAAGGACAGGGAAAATCCAAGATCAGATTGCATGTTCTGTGCAGTCTGATCTTGATCTTCACTGTCCGCAAAAGGTCGGTAAGTCGCACTTAGCAGCCTAAGGGTGAAAATAAACAGATGCAAATAGATTTTCACGTTTACCAAAAGATTTCATGTTTTAACTTTAGAACACAAAAAAATTTTGGACTTGTCCAAATCAAAGCATTAGCAGATGACAAATAAAATGTAGCTCAAATGGTGGAAATGGTCTGTGAAAAGATAGAAAATATTGTGGGAAAAGGAGAAAATGCTGGTAACCAGCATTCTCTTCTTTTCCAACAATGTTTTCAAAAGCCATCTTCCTCAGTCTTTAAAACTCCAGATTGTATGGTAAAGGGTTAAAGAATGGCTAAGACAAGGAAGGCTTTTAAAAGCATTGTGGGAAAAGGGAGAAAATGCTTGTTACCAGCATTTTTTTCTTCCCACAATGTTTTTTGCCTTTTCAAATACAATTAGAGAGAGATAGATTTTTTCAAATGCAAATGTTTTCAATGCTGACAAGTTTGAAGTTTATGGGTCAAAACATTTTGCCGTCAGTAAATTTTCAACTCCAAGGACAATTCTACCTTAGGGTTCAGCCGGCTGCTAGACAAAATGAATTTATGGATCTATAAGTATATGGTGAATTGCTTGGTATAATGTATCACAGAGATGTATTAACCCTTTCCCAAACAAGCCCTGGTTTTCACGTGTTTGCAGTACAGAGTCTTTTGAAAACACTGTGGGAAAAGGAGAAATTGCTCGTAACGAGCAATTTCTCCTTTTCCCACAATGTTTTCTACCCGTTTTGAGACCTTTCTGCCATTTTCATCAAATTTAAAATTGTCGTCTGCAAACTCTTTCAATTTGGACTAGTCCAAAATTTGTCGTTTGGGAAAGGGTTAAATCCCCTTTTCCCAGAGTATGGCTGATATTCATTGTATTATGAAGTGAAATGGGAATGTGTATTTCTCCTTTAACCCTTTACCAGATGACAAAATTTTACCCTTGTCCAAATTGAAAGCATTTGCAGACAATTTCAATGTGGCTCAAATAGGGCAATTTTCCTTTGATAGGACAGAAAACATTGTGGGAAAAGGAGAAAATGCTCGTTACCAGCATTTTCTCCTTTTCCCACAATGTTTTCAAAAGGCTTCTTTCCCTGGGGCGTCAAAAGGCGTCATTGTGCGGTAAAGGGTTAACATCCATTTTACTATTTAATCCTTTACCACATAATCCCGACTTTAAACAGTCCTGAGAAAAAATACTTTGAAAACATTGTGGGAAAAGGAGAAAATGCTTGTAACCAGCGTTTTCTCCTTTTTCAAAATGTTTCTACCTTACCAAAAGTACACTTCAATTTTTGAGCCACAATTATTTTGTCATCTTCAAATGCTTTCAATTTAGACAAGTCTAAAATTTTGTCTTGTGGTAAAGAGTTAAGCAGCAAGTGTTATTCAAAGTAAGAACAGTTGAATGGTAAAATGATAAAGCTAAAACTCTCCCAAAGATAACCAAAAAAAAACCTTTCAAAATTCACAAACCTGTATCCACTGATTAGTATCTGAAGTTTTAGGCTTCCAACATGAAGGGGTAATGCCTGGCATGACAGGACGGACTCTGGCCGAGGCGGCATCATGGCCCACATCCTGTATAGAAGACGCAGTCAACTGATTGTCCTTTACGACTAATGGTCCACTTATTGCATAGTCTGGACTGCAATCCTCTGCAAAAATCAAAAATGATCTTTTCTTTTTTTTAAACCCTTAATCACTTAACCCTTTCCCAAACGACAAATTTTGGACTGGTCCAAATTAAAAGAGTTTGCAGACAACAATTTTAAATTTGATGAAAACGGCAGAAAGTTATCAAAAAGGGTAGAAAACACTGTGGGAAAAGGAGAAATTGCTCATTACGAGCAACTTCTCCTTTTCCCACAGTGTTTTCAAGACTTGTACTGCAGACACGTGAAAACCAGGACTTGTTTGGGAAAGGGTTAATACTCAGTTTTGATGCCCCTTAGGAATAAGCCTTTAGAAAGTCCAAGGAAACTTCAACCCTTTTCTTTAAAAGCATGTGATTTTGAGATGAAAAATCACAGTTCCTTACTACAGAGAGCTGCTTAACTCTTTACTACACGACAAAATTTTATACTCTCCAAATTGAAAGCATTTGCAGACAACAAAATAAACATGACTCAAGAACTGAAATTTGTTTTGGGATGGGTAGAAAACATTTCGGGAAAAGAAGAAAATGCTGGTTACCAGCAGTTTCTCCTTTTCCCACAATGTTTTCAAAAGCCTTCTTTCTCAGGGTCGTTAAAAGTCGAGATTATGTGGTAAAGGGTTAAGACAAATAGCTGCAAATGACTGATACTTCAAAGTATGAAAATATCTCTTCCATGAGAAAATTTTTTAAAAAATCCGACATATCTGGTCTTACCACAACAGTTTTTGTCTGGTATGTCCATAATCAAATGAAAGCCATTTCAAAAGTTCAACAATATCAAATGGTTGCCATTTGTGTCAGAAATTTAGATTTATACAGCAGGGCATGTAGGTCATTATTAGCCTGCAACCTATTGCAGTCTGATCCAGGTCTTAATTTTCTGCCTCTCTTTTGATGTAATTCCCTGATATGTTGATATGTCAAGTACTTACCTAAACCCTTTACCAGATGATAAAATATTAGCCTTGTCCAAATTGAAAGCATTTGCAGACGACAATTTCAACGTGGCTAAAATGGTGCAATTTTTCCTTGATAGGGTAGAAAACATTGTGGGAAAAGGAGAAAATGCTGGTTACCAGCATTTTCTCCTTTTCCCACAATGTTTTCAAAAGGCTTCCTTTTTAGGGTCGTTAAAAGTCAGGATTGTGTGGTAAAGAGTTAACTAAAATCTACTTTTATGATTATTTTATGACATCAGAGCTCAAAATAGAGGGAGTGATTTTGATTTGAAAATATTAATAACTCTCCACTAAACCCTACATTATTGGTACTCATTAGAATCGTCTCATCGAGACGATTCTAATGAGTACCAACAACATAGGGTTTGGAAGAGAAATAATGGATTTAGAATGCTATCACTCCCTTTTATCTGGAGGCCTGCACATACATATGTAGATTTTGCAGAATACCAGTTAAAAAAGAACAAAAATTCAGTCTTTCTCATTACCTTCAAAACATCCAAGAATCTCCCATCTTAAAGATATTCCAAAATGCCATTTGACTGGTACAAGTTTAACACCTTTAGCCTCAAACGGAAATAGAAGTTTGTTTGTCACGGGGGATGTTCCATCTGTGTTGCCCGTAAATATCTGAATCATAAACAATCTTTACGCTTTACCAAATGACAAAATTTTAGACTTGTCCACAGCGAAAGCATTTGCAGACTACAAAATAAATGTGATTAAAAAAAATTGAAATTTGTGTTGGAAAGGGTAGAAAACATTGAGGGAAAAGGAGAAAATGTTGGTTTTCAAAAGCCTTCTTTCTTAGTGTCGTTAAAAGTCGGGATTGAGTGGTAAGGGGTTAACATAGTGTGTATGGAATTAGCTTTTAACCCTTAACCAAAACAACAAAATTTTATGCCATTCGAAATTGAAAGCGTGAGCAAATGAGATTTAAAATGTGCCTGCAATATGGCTGCAAAAGAGTAGAAAATATTGTAGTGAAAGGTGAGAATGCTGGTTTTCTATATTTTCTCCTTTTCCCACATTGCTTTCAAAAGTTTTCTTCCCCAGAGTTGCTAAAATTCAAGATTGCGTGATAAGAGTTAAGGGCTGGATTTTTTTTTTAATATTCATTATGACCCTTTTAATTTCAAGAAAAAAGGCTCTACAGAAAAAAAAAATCTGGTGTTTGAAGTGAGGTTGAGCCCCAATAGAGCAGCTAGTAGTGTACAGGACTTCAGACCGGGGGGGGGGGGGTGGGGGGTGGGGGGGATGTAACTGGTTCAATCTCCAGCTCGGCCAATGTCCTTCAAAGGATTGATTACAGACACTGGGACAGGATTCATTGCCCCCTCACAGCTGATCACTGTTCAATGATGATTATGTGGGAAAGCAGGCAGAAGCTTGGGATAAATATTGTGCAAAGTACTGGTAAAAAGAAATTCCAGGACAGAATGGATAGGTGCACTGCATGCTGAAATTATGTTGAAAATGGCATTAAATACATGTACCATAAATCGATGTTTGAAGTGAGATATTGTTTAAAATCAAAAGGTACAAGTAAGAGTTAAACAGCAAAAAAAAATGTGTAAGTGAAGTGTAAAGAAAAAAGTAAGGGTCTAACTTCTGTAATAGTCGATCAATGATAAGGAAAATTACTGCTGTACAAGCTCCTGTGGTAGGCAGGCTTCCATCAAAGTCACAATAGTGGCCAAAAGTACCAGTAAACAACAGGGTGTTAAAATGCACTTTAACTCTTTACCAAACGACAAAATTTAAGATGGGTCCAGATTGAAAGCATTTGCAGACAACAAAATAAATATGACTAAAAAATTGAAATTTGTTTTGGGAAGAGTAAAAAACATTGTGGGAAAATGAGGAAATGCTGGTTACCAGCATTTTCTCCTTTTCCCACAATGTTTCCAAAAGGCTTCTTTCACAGGGACGTTAAAAGTTGGGATTGTGTGGTAAAGGGTTAATTCACACCATTTAAAAGTATGGAAATTACTGTGAAGATGACAATCTCTCATTGTACAGTCAGTCCAAATGTTAGTCACTGGTAGGAAAATGAATTTCAAAACCAGGTAAAAAGTAAATGACAGACAGTGCAACCTAGCAACTTTTGACCTACTTTTAAAATTCATTTTTCTGCCAGGAACTAACACTTGAACCAACCGTAAAATAACAGAATGCCTTCTACTCAAAAATTTCCATGGTATGATTTAAATTTTAATGCATTTTATAAAGCCCATTATTTCCTTCTGGCACCTATTGGGACTTTAAAATTTCAGCCAAACTGGTTGAGAACTGTAGGAGATGAAAGAAGATGTAAAACTGCATCTACAAAGGGAAAGACAGACTGACCCTAAAATATCATATTTTTTTGTAGGGAAGTATAATCAAAGCTTTGAAAACACTGCTGTGGCATTTGTCAAGGGAGCCATTGTGTGGAATTAATAATTTGAAAAATAAACAACAGAAATAGTTTAGAAAATATTCGCTTGAAAGTCAATCATCTATAAATCCGATAGAGAAGGGTGCAATCTTGATGGACGAACAAGTCAGGGCAAACAAGCCCTGGGACAGGTAAGCCCAGGAATGAACTGGTTTTGGGACAAACAAGCACGATATGTGTGTATCATTACCCCACTATGGAAGGCCATAGCGGATTAAGCTATTTTCGATAAAATGGAAGTATTTCAACGATCAATGGCCTAATCCAATTTATTGTAATACACCATTTTTAATTTTATATCCGAGTGCATTCAAAACACTTATTTGTCTCAGAAAAATTTATTTTAATTGGGTTTACTTCCTTCGGTTTTGCACAAACTATGATACATGATTTTCAAAATGCTGTATTGAACTTATAGGGGCACTGTCTTCGACAAATGCCACAAAAATTGTTTTAACCTTGTCTACTCCAGGAGGGTCCTGGTATGTCAACCAGTCTGCATAGTAACTCTCGCTGTACTGTATTTTATACTGAGTGACCCACTGGTTGTTGTCGGGACGACCTAGTGTTGTTATTCCCGTTACCGCAATCATATTGTAAAAACTCACAGAAACGTACTGATTAAAGGTTGACGTCTTCGCAGTCCAGCCACCTAGAAACAGAATCCAAAGAAGTGTAAATGTGCATGCACTACTACAATGTCAAGTCCTTCATTAATCCTTAACCACACAATAGTGAGTTTTAACGACCTTAGGCAGATGCCTTTTGAAAACATTGTGGGAAAAGGAGAAAATGCTGGTAAACAGCATTTTCTCCTTTTCCCACAATGTTTTCTACTCTTTCAAGGTTAAACACTATTATTTAACTCTTTACCACATGACAAAAATGTAGACTTGTCCATACTGAAAGTGTCTGCCACGATGATTGAAATGTGGCTACAATGGTGGAATTGGAGTCTGATAGAATAGAAAACATTGTAGGAAAAGAAGAAAATCCTGGTTACAAGAATTTTCTCCTTTTCCAACAATGTTTACAAAAGTTCCATTTCCCAGGGTCGTAAAAACTCCAGATTGTGTGGTAAAGGTTTAAGCTACAGTTAACATGTCATCTGCAAATACTTTCAATTTGGGAATGTGTTAAATTATATTTTGTGGTAAAGAGTTGAGTCCACTCTTCACAGAACCCTTTGTAAAGTGACCCTGAGGAAAAAGGCCTTTGAAAACATTTGATCCATAGAAGAGCTACATACTATAAAATTCAGCTTTCTTAGTTTACCACGATGTTTTCAAAAGGCTTCTTCCTCAGGGTCATTAAAACTCGGGATTGTGTGGTTAAGGGTTAACTTTTTTGTGGTTCTGTAATATTTATGTAGGATGATTGACAAGGAAACTAGAAATTGACCGCTTATTAACTTAAAAAATCGAGTAGAATTCACTTTTGCATTTTTAAGACATTTTCATTTGTAGAGAGTACTATTGTTTAAGCTTATATTTGCACAATGACAAAAGCACTTCGGTCAACAAGGTAAAATTTTTATTTCCACCATGCCCTTTTTTTCCTTAATGATAAGTTCCTAAAGATTCAGACACTAAAAAAAGATTTTTTTTTTTGCTTCTGATCAAATTTATTGGTGAATTACATGTAGAAATGTTTCAACCCATGTCAGCCTGTGCAGACTGTGCAGGCTGACATGGGTCGATGCTTTTTGCTGACGCATTAAGCCCCCTTTTCACAAAGCATGGCTCACTTATGCTTTAGGGACAAAACATTTAAACAAAAGTTCTCACAGCTTCAGTTAAAAAATAACTGGATCTAGTCAAAGCATAAAGTATTCTTAACCCTTTCCCAAACAAGCCCTGGTTTTCACGTGTCTGCAGTGCAAGTCTTTTGAAAACACTGTCGGAAAAGGAGAAATTGCTCATAACGAGCAATTTCTCCTTTTCCCACAGTGTTTTCTACCCTTTTTGAGACCTTTCTGCCATTTTCATCAAATTTAAAATTGTCGTCTGCAAACTCTTTCAATTTGGACCAGTCCAAAATTTGTCGTTTGGGAAAGGGTTAAACAATCTGTTTCTGGTAATCCTTGCAAAATATGCAACAAGTCATGTGATTTCTTTTTTTGATTTAGCCATGGGAATCAGGTGATCACATGACTTAATTCATCCATGAAAAACAAAGGAATTGTAAAGAAACAAGTGAGAATATGATTTAATTTATCAATGAAAAACAAAGAAAATGATATCATCTATATATAGATACATTTCACCATCTTCACTGATAACATGATTACGGCTGTTTTAGGCAATTTTCATTGGTGTTGTGAAGTTTTTCAGCATTTTGCTTCGCGGCAAAGATGATCCTATGCATCAATTTTTTCTTGTATACATTTGCACGTTACACCAGTGTTATATGCATGTAATTACCAAAAGTTTACTTTAGATACGAACCATAGTTTGAAGATGTAAAATATCTGGAGTTATGTGGAAGGTGTAGAGGGTCTGCGGATGAACTTGCATCAAAGGCATCTGTGTCTACACTGTAATTACCAGACATCATGGCTTCTCCTACACACTTAGCTGTGAAAAGCCACAAAATACATGAAACAAATCAATATATTGTTAACCCTTTACCACACGATCATGAGTTTTAACAACTCCCAAGTAGGATTTTACAGACATTGTGGGAAAGGAGAAAATGCTGGTAACAAGCATTTTCTCTTTTTTGAACAATGTTTTCTACCCCTTCAGAAACAAAGGCTATCATTTCAGCCATGTTTAGTTTGTGGTCCAGAAAGACTTTTGATATGAACAAGTCTGAAACACTGTTGCTTAGTAAAGAGTTAACCCTTTACCACACAACAAAATTTTAGACCTGTCCAAATTGAAAGCATTTGCAGATGACAATTTCACTGTGGCTGAAATGGTGCAATTTTTATTTGATAGGGTAGAAAACATTGTGGGAAAAGGAGAAAATGCTGGTTACCAGCATTTTCTCCTTTTCCCACAATGTTTTCAAAAGGCTTCTTTCCCAGGGGCGTCAAAAGGCGGCATTGTGCGGTAAAGGGTTAAAGTTTTAACTCTTTACCAGACAATGACATTTTAGACTTGCCCAAATTAAAAGTATTTGCAGACAACAACTTAACAGTGGCTCAAATAATGGGATTTGTTTGTCTTTGATGTGGTAAAAACATTGTGGAAAAAGAAGAAAATGCCAGTCACCAGCATTTTCTCCTTTTCCCAAAACGTTTTCAAAGGCTTTGTTCATGATCTGGGTCAAGAAAACATGGGACTGTTTGGTAAAGTGTTAAATGCCTGTACATGTTATAATAGGGAAAAACCCCTACTTTCTTCTGATTTCAATTGCTTACTTTCCATAGAGTATCAATTTTCTCTTTAACTCTTTACCACACAATCACAGGTTTTACCACCCTACAGAAAAGCCTTTTCAAAACATTGTGGGAAAAGTAGAAAATTCTGGTTACCAGCATTTTCTCCTTTTCCCACAATGTTTTCAAGAGGTTTCTTTCACAGGGTCGTTAAAAGTCAGGATTGTGTGGTAAAGAGTTAACTCTTTACCATACAATCCCAAGTTTTAATTACCCTGAGTAAAAAGCTTTTTGAAAACATTGTGGGAAAAGGAGAAAATGCTGGTAACCAGCATTTTCTCCTTTTCCCACAATATTTTCTACTCCTCCCAAAACAAATTTCAATTTTTTAATCACATTTATTTTGTCATCTGCAAATGCCTTCAATTTGGACCAATCTAAAATTTTGTCATTTGGTAAAGAGTTAAGCAATGTCTTTTCATTTGCAAAAGAAATGCACCATGCTCTGTGAAAAGGATGTTTAGCCTTTTACCAAATGACAAAATTTTGGAGTCATCCAAACTGAAAGCATTTCCAGACGAAAATATTTTTGTTGCTCAAATGTTTGGATTTGTACTTGAAAGGATAGAAAAGATTGTGGGAAAAAGAATGCTGGTTACCAGCATTTTCTTCTTTTCCCACAATGTTTTCAAAAGCCTTCTCCTTCAGGGTTGTTAAAACTCGGGATTGTGTGGTAAAGGGTTAATGCACAAAGTATCGACCCAGCATGGTTCGAGTGTATTTTCAGCCTTCCAGAAAATTAATTCATTTAACACTTTCCCAAATGATGAATTTTAGACTGGTCCAAATTGAAAGAGTTGCAGACGACAATTTTAAATTTGATGAAAATGACAGAAAGGTCTAAAAAAGGGTAGAAAACACTGTGGAAAAAGGAGAAGTTGCTCGTTACGAGCAATTTCTCCTTTTCCCACAGTGTTTTCAAAAGACTTGTACTGCAGACACATGAAAATCAGGGCTTGTCTGGGAAAGGGTTAACTGAAAATAAAAGATCAAGCTGTTATTCCATTGAGCACAAAATACATACATGTAATGTTCTATGAAAAGGGGGCTTAATGCAAAAGCGAAAAGTATCAACCCAAAGGAGAGTAACTTTAAGGTGAGGCCGAAAGGTATAAATCAGATGCAAGTCATTTTTGACAAAGATCAGTGATTGTTACCTGTCACTAATTATTTTTGTGTCATTTGTCGAAAACAATGCCACTGTGAGTTCAATACGGCATTTTGAAAATCATGTATCGTAGTTTGTGCAAAACCAAAGAAGTAAACCCAATTAAACTCAATATTTCTAAGACAAAAAAGTGTTTCGATTGCACTCAGATATGAAATTGAAAATGGCGTATTAAAATAAATTGGATTAGGCCATCAATCGTGGAAATACTTCCTTTTTATCGAAAATAGCTTGATCCACTATGGCCTTCTATTGGTGTAACAATACACACAATCTTTGTCTCCTGACCACCCAATTCCGTACTTGTTTGTCCCAAAACCAGTTCATTCCAGGACTTACTTGTCCCCTGGGCTTGTTTGCCAGAACTTGTTCGTCCCACAAATTTGCATGCTGCTCTATCGGATTGTGCATGACTAGCCTATACGGTAGGCTGACTTTCAAGCGAATATTTTGAAACTATTTCTATTGTTTATTTTCCAAATTATTAATTCCACACAATGGCTCCCTTGACAAATGCCACACCAGTGCTTTCAATGCTTTGATTTTCCTTTGTTTCCAAAGCTGTCCATTTCCTCATTTATCTAAATTCTGTATTTATACTGTATTGGATTACAGGAAATCTTACCACTTGGGGGTGTTCCTGATGGTGGAGTTATCCCTGTCAGTGTTGTCATCACAGCTGAAAATGAGAACAGTGAGGTAACAGGCCTGTAGGAATACAGGGGCAATGGGGGCTTCTGCAGTGACCCCCAAAGTTTTTTCAGG
This sequence comes from Tridacna gigas, assembly GCA_945859785.2. Lineage (NCBI taxonomy): Eukaryota > Metazoa > Mollusca > Bivalvia > Cardiida > Cardiidae > Tridacna > Tridacna gigas. Next base: position 8,973,093 of record OX244033.2, on the reverse strand, counting down.
GAAAAATAAATGTGATAAAAAGGAAAGTGACCTTAATTGTTAACTCTGTGCCAAATGAAAAAAAATTTTCACTTATTCAAATCGAAAGCATCAGAAGAAGGCAAAATGATTGTGACACAAAAATTGAAATTTGTTTTTGGACATGGAAGGACAGAAAACATTGTGGAAAAAAGAAACTACTGGTTTCCACAATGTTTTCCAATGCTTTCTTTCTCAGGGTCCCTAAAACTCAGGATTGTGTGGTAAAGGGTTGATAGCCTTTTTGATGTGGTTACCAAACAACAAAATTTTGGACTAGACCAAATTGAAAGCATTTGCAGACAACAAATCAAATGTAGCTCAAATGATGATTTCTGTCTTTGATAAGGGAGAAAACATTGTGGGAAAAGGAGAAAATGCTGGTTACCAGCATATTCTCCTTTTCCCACAATGTTTTCAAAACGTTTCTTTTTCAGGGTTGTTACAACTCGGAATTGTGTGGTAAGGAAATAAACATCCAGGACAATCTGGACAACATCAATAATGGCAGATACAGTTCTGAGCTTTTTCCCTACTGCCAACTGATAACTTATCTCTAAACCAAATAAAGTTTTAGGCTAGTCTAACTTGAAAGCATTTGCAGACAAAAAATTAAATGTTGCACAAATTATGAATTCTGTCTTTAAATGGGTAGAAAACATCGTGAGAAAACAAGAAATTGCTGGTTACCAGCACTTTCTCCTTTTTCCCACAATGTTTTCAAAAGTCCTTTAACTTGTGGTCATTAAAACCCGGAATAGTGTGGTATATGCTTATAAGATGCTTATAAGATTAACACTATTTTTTCCCCAGCTTTTTTGAAGACAAGTCCCACCATTTTAATATGGACAAGTCTAAAATCATGTTGCCTGGTGAAAAGAATCAAAATCAGAAATAAATAATACAATCAGAAGCTCCAATATAAAAGTTATCTAAAAGGTATTTAATCTTGAAGACAGTGTTATGTTCTATCTGTTTTTTTATTATTTTTGACAAATAACTTGGTCAAAACAGTCAGTTTTACTTACCATTTTTCTTACATATATACAGCTGCTCCTTGCTGCAATATCGGTCATTCCACTGATAATTCCATGCAGATACAATTTCTGCACAATTTTCTGGTTCAGCTCCTGTCAGTATATTGTTAGGCTCCCCTGGATACCAGTGTAAAAGTCTGAAAGTTAACATGTATTATATATATATCACGCTGTAGAGCACTAAGCACCAATTTCAGTTAATTTTGTAGATGATGGAGATCAAGCTCAGGCTGCCTTATAAGGACAGTGAAAATCTAAAATAACACTGCACAATATGTGGTCTGGTCTCGGATCTATGTTGTTCATTCTATAGATCGTACTGAAAGTTCATATGTCTTTTTTTATTTCTAACATGGCTAAGCATAGCTATAAGTCAATTCTGTTTACAATGTGGATCAAGATCAGACTACCTGTTGGAGACAATGTAGATCAAGATCAGATTGCACAGAATGTGCAGTCTGATGTTGAATCTATACTGTCCACTATTTTGTAAAATATTCTGTCAAACATACCACTGAAATTGCAATGCTTTAGTCTGGTTCCCTGACTGAAAAAGTCCATTTTATTTATTTTGAGTCTTAACCCTTTACCGCACAATGACGCCTTTAACGACCCTGGGAAAGAAGCCTTTCGAAAACATTGTGGAAAAAGAAGAAAATGCTGGTAAACAGCATTTTCTCCTTTTCCCACAATGTTTTCTGCTCTATCAAGAAAAACTGCACCATTTGAGCCACATTAAAAATTGTCATCTGCAAATGCTCTCAATTTGGACAAGTCTAATATTCTGTCGTTTGGTAAAGGGTTAAGGCTTAACCCTTTACCACCCGACAGAATTTTAGACCACTCCAAATTGAAAGTATTTGCAGATGACAATTTCAATGTGCCTCAAATGATGAGATTTTTCTCTGGTAAGGTAGAAAACCTTGTGGGAAAAGGAGAAAATGCTGGTTACCGGCGTTTTCTCCTTTTCCCACAATGTTTTCAAAAGGTTTCTTACGCAGGGTCGTTATAAGTCGGGATTATGTGGTAAAGGGTTAAGCTACTTTTGCATGCAAAGCGTTATATTTCTATTACTAATCATCAAAAATAATGTGATGGGATGCCATATTCTAGAATTTTTGGAAGAAAATAAGCTTAGTATATAATATCCATAAAATTAAAATCTATAAACACAATGTTGTTATGCTTTTTTCCTGCTAAAGCTAATTTGATCTTTATCAAACACAAAATTTTACACTCATCCAAATCAGAAGCATTTGCTGACAACATATTAAATGTTGCTCAAATGCCTCGATTTTTCTATGAAAGGTAAGTAAACATTATGGGAAAAGGAGAAAATGCTGGTTACCACAATGCCACAATGTTTTCTACCATATCAAAGGCAAACTTCTTCATTTGAATCACATTCAAATTTTTGTCTACAAATGCTTCCAATTTGGACAGATCTACATTTTCGTTGTGTGATAAAGGGTTAATAAGGAGAGTCCTAAGCAGAACCTAATTTGAACAAAAAAACCTGAAAGGTGAGCCATCAGTCCATTCCCATCCTCCCTCTCTTGTCTGATCTGTAGCCCCTATCCAGTAATTCAGTTCAATAGACCCAAACTGGCCAGTGCTCAACATCGCTAAAAACAATTAATAAAACACCTTCAACTCTTTACCAAACGACAAAATTTAGGACTTTCTCCAAACTGAAAGCATCTGCAAGGTAAATAAGAAACAAAAATTTAAAATTCATTTCTGGAAGGGTAGAAAAAGGAGAAAATGCTTTATATCAGCATATTCTACTATACTAACAAGGCTTTCAAAAGCCTTTCTCATTGCAGTTGTTAAAACTTGGGATTGCTGAGTAAAGTAATAATAGTGACAGCATTATATGCACACATTGGCAAAATGTTGGCCCTTCAAAGGAAATCAGATCTGCAGCAAAAAACATAGGAATAAACAGTTCTGCATCTTATACTCTACCAACCACTAGTGTAAACAGTGGTAGTGTGATCTCAAAAGTAATTCTCTATTCAAATCATTATCAATATAAATTACCATGTTATTGACTGAGGCTGAAAAATTAAATTTTAGCTTTTTCATTGATTCGATATGAATTAAATTTTAAGTTTTCTTAGTATTTGATGCTGGACTAAAATAGATAAATTTCAATTTACATTTTCATTGTTAACCAAGATAAGTGACTACTGAGCTTGAAAATGTTGCATTAAATTACCTTTTGACAAGAAGGGACAATTAACCCTTTACCACACAATGCCATCTTTTGACACCCCTGAGAAAGAAGCCTTTTGAAAACATTGTAGGAAAAGGAGAAAATGCTGGTAACCAGCATTTTCTCCTTTTCCCACTATGTTTTCTACCCTATCAAAGGCAGAAATCATCACTATAGTAACATTTATTTTATCATCTGCAAATGCTTTCAAATTTGATCAGTCTAGAATTTTGTCGTATGGTAAAGGGTTAAAGCCCTAACAGCGGCAAATGAGTAACACTTGCACCCACTGTACAAAAAACAGATTGTCATCAACACAGTTATTTTCATTTTTGACTAGTGAAGCTAGTCTATAGGCATCAAGATTGGCCTAGATTCAAAACCCCACAGTTGCCAAATACTGCCACACAGAAAATACTTCTATCTGTTAGAAATCTTAAATTTGGACGGATGTAAAATTTTTCGTTTTGTAAGGAGAGTTAAATAGTTAACTACATCTTGTGCTATTAGATTTTGACTAATTGACTGCATGGTGTTTAACGCCGTTTTCAACATTATTTCAGTGATATTGCGGCGGCCAGAGCACCTGTCCATGCTTTCCTTGAGTTTCTTTTAACAGCACTACTGCGACTCAATGATCTTTTGCAGACCGTGTGTGCAGTCTGATCTTGAATCTACATTGTCCGAAAAGAGGATAGATTTTCTCCAAAGTGTAACTGTGAAATAGCAATATTCAGGTGTTTACCATCAGCTTGAACGTTTCATTTAACATTCTTTAGCAGGTTAAGGGTTAAACTTAAACTGGATTATAGTTAACCAATAGCACATATAGCCCCAGCAGTTGTCGGTAGCATACAGGACTTGAGAACAGGAGGTCTCTGGTTTGATCCTCAACAAATTTCTTTCTGAGGATTGATGATAGTCATTGCGACAGGATTCATTTCTTGCTCACGTTTCGAAGATGGTTATGTGGGAAAGGAGCCAGTGGCTTGGAAAGAATATAGTGCGGAGTACTGGTAAAAGAAACTCCAGGAAAGCATGGATATGTGCACTGGCCACCGCTACATAACTGAAATAATGTTGAAAACAGGGTTAATACACACCATACAATCAATCAATCAATCAGTCAATCAAACAATCAAATTCGCTAGTCTGTCAGTACTTTCAGTACTTTGATTCTGAAAAGGCATAATTTAAATTTAAAGGCATTTTAACACCTGCATTGTTTACTTTTCACTACTATTGGGGCTTTATATCTTTTTTCAGTATCATCTGGTGACCAGCATTTTCTCCTTATCCCACAATGTTTTCTACCCCATCAAAGACAAATTCCATCATTTGAGCCAAATTTAAAATTTTTGTTCGCAAATGCTTTCACATTGGATGGGTCTAAAATGCTGTGGTGTGGTAAAGGGTTAAAAAAAAATAGAAAAATTGCTCTGTTAGGTGGGTCAAATCAATTCTGTATAGTTTTGACAGGTCATGCTAAGCTGAGTTGAGCGCAAAAAAAAGTTTTATAAGCACCTACCCACACCTCTAAAATTAACTACGTTGCTGAATGAAAGAAAGATATATCATAACAAGACTCTTACCTTCAAGAAAATTCTGCTCTCTCTGTCCCGAAATACTCATCAAATCTCCACCTCTGGAAATACAATCTGCTCTTGCAAGAGGCCATGACTTTGGACTGTTGAGTACAACTTGGTAACAGAAGTTGTCACCAGAGTTGTATACCCAGCCTGCTCCACAGTACGGAGACAGAAGATCTGTAAAAAGAATGATACATAGAATATATCTCCAGAATTTTGTACTCACCAGGACTCGCAGTAAGGAAAAGGAAGATCTAAAGAAAAGTTTAATAAATCAAAGCTTTGAAAACACTGGTGTGGCATTCGTCAAGGAAGCCATTGTGTGGAATTAATAATTTGAAAAATAAACAACAGAAATAGTTTCAAAATATTTGCCTGAAAGTCAACCTACTATATAGTCATGCAAAATCTGATAGAGAAGGGTGCAATCTTGTGGGATGAACAAGTCCGGGCAAACAAGCCCTGGGATGAATAAGCCCAGGAATGAACTGGTTTTGGGACTAACAAGCACGGTATGTGTGTATCATTTGGCCACTAAAGAAGGCCGTAGTGACCAAGCTATTTTTGATAAAAAGGAAGTATTTCCACGATCGATAGCCTGATCCAATTGTAATACGCCATTTTCAATTTCATATCTTAGTGCAATCGAAACACTTATTTGTCTCAGAAAAATTGATTTTAATTGGTTTACTTCCTTCAGTCTTGCACAAACTACGATACATGATATTCAAAATGCCGCATTGAACTCATAGTGGCATTGTCTTCGACAAATGCCACAAAAACTCTAAGCAATCATTTAGCCATCATGACTCACAGTATGCAGAGAGAAGATTTGATGTAAAGTATGCATACAATCTGTAAATGAGCCATTCTCTGGCAAAAGGGGGCTTAATGCATCTCCTTGATGCATTATACTAATCAAGTCATCACATAATTATGGACCCATTAAAAAAAAATTTGTCTGACAACCAACTGTATCATAAGGTAGACTGTCCTTTGTCTTACAGAAAATTGAACCATAGCGAAAAGTTTTGGCCAAGGTCAGCTTGCGCGGATTGCGCAGGCTGACCTGGGTAGATACTTTTTGCAGATGCATTAAGCCCTCTTTTCACAGAGCATGGTTCAAATCATTTTATCTTACAAGTGGCTGAATCATGATGTAGACTGGTCCTTGTACATGTAGAAAAAATACCAAACACAGAAACTTTTGACACAGGTCAGCCTGCAAGAACTGTGCAGGCTAACCTGGGTCGATACTTTTTGCAGATACATTAAGTCTTTACAACACGACAGAATTTTAGAACTGCGCAGGCTAACCTGGGTCGATACTTTTTGCAGATACATTAAGTCTTTACAACATGACAGAATTTTAGACTAGTCCATATTGAAAGCATTTGCAGACAACAAAATAAATGTGACTCGAAAATTGAATTTTGTTTAGGAATGAAAGAAAACATGGTGGGAAAAGGAGAAAATGCTGGTTACCAGCATTTTCTCCTTTTCCCACAATGTTTTCAAAAGGCCTCTTTCCCAGGGGCGTTAAAAGGCATCATTGTGCGGTAAAGGGTTAAATCACTTCTCATATAGCATTACTGAAATGGTTGTGACTTACACAGATATAAGATAAGACCTATGGCCTACAGGAAACATCAGACGTGTGCATTATATAATCAATTATCCTTTTATAGGCCAACAAGATTTTAGACATGTCCAGACTGAAGGCATATACAGATGACAAATGAAATATGGCTAAACTGATGACATTTATCTAGAAAAAAGTGAAAAACAAGGTAGGAAAAGAAGGAAACGCTGGCTACCATCTTCTATGCAAGAATGAAAACCACAAGCTATTAAAGCATCAACTTAAACTTGTACCACACAATCCCAACTTTTAACGACCCTGAGAAAGAAGGCTTTTGAAAACATTGTGGGAAAAGGAGAAAATGCTGGTAACCAGCACTTTCCCCTTTTCCAACAATGTTTCTGCCCTTCCAAAGAAAATTTTCAATTTTTGAGTCACATTTATTTCATTGTCTGCAAAATGCTTTCAATTTGGACTAGTCTAAGATTTTGTCATGTGGTAAAGAATTAAACCTTTACCACACGAAAAAAATTTTAAGACTCATCTGTATTCAGAGTATTTGTAGAGGAGATACTTTCCATGACTCAAATGATGAATTTGATTCTGGCAGAGTAAAGAACATTGTGGAGAAAGGAGAAAATGCAGCATATCAGCACTTCCTCCTTTTCCCATGTTTTCATAGGCCTCTTTTCTCAGGGTTGTTAAAAGTTGAGATTGTGTGGTAAAGGGTTAAACAAATATGTCATCCTTATAAATCTGCAAAGGATAATGAAATAAATTCAGTATATTACTTGGAACTGTGGTTGGGTTTGTCATGCTTCCAGCTCCATTTACTGAAACAGAAATGAATCAAGGATTATCTTCATCACAATTAGCTAGAAAAAAAATCCTCAAAGTCTGAGATTTCTTCAAACATCAAAATAGAAACTGGTGACAAAAGAAAACTGACTGAAGAAAATCGTAGTTAGAATAATACTTTGTGGTACTTGAAATATATACAGAAATTTTAAGTAAAGTACAAAAGGCTATTACAGCAGATATAGGTATTCGCCCCTCCGCTGCTAAGCGTGACATAGAGGGCTTTTTGCAAACAGTGTAGATCAAGATCAGACTGAAATGAAAGTGTAGTCTAATCTTTGATATACACTGTCCAACAGAGTGAGATTTTTCCAGAAAAAACTTTAAAAAGTAACTATTTTGGTTTTTGACAGCAGTTTGTCATCAAAATGTGTTTTACAGTTCACATTTCTCCATATTTCAGTTACGTTCAATTGTCTCCTACATGACAAACAATTACAGAATTTTGTTTCACTTACCAGGATCTTTTTCACATATGAAAGACTTTGGTAGAGTACAGTTTCCATCGTCCCAGCTACCAGTGTAATCCCTTCTCCCACCCACTATCTGTATACATTCCTGACCATTGTTGATATTATCTGGCTCCCCAGGGTAAAAATTAGTCTCATTTACCTACAAAAGAAACCAGAAATATCTCTAAAAAAGATAGACAGCATAAAAAATGCCAGCAAATAGGTATGAAGGGGTCCTTAACCCTTTTAAAGCGCCTTTCACGACTATAGTTGCGTTTGCAGCCAGTGTAAGTCAAGACACAAAACGTGCAGCCTGATCTTTGATCTACACTGTCCACTTTCCTGAATCACTGTAGGCAAAAGTAACCATGAAAATGCAATTATTTGGGTTGTATTTCTAGGATGAAAATGTCTAATAGGTTCATTCGGTGCTCTAAGGGTTAAAATATACATGTCGACATTTTTGACCAATCACAAATTTCTATTTATTCATTTGTTATCAGTACCAAAAAGTAGTTCAAAAGCAAGCACTTTCAGCTATGCCAAAAAAAAAGTCATCATACACAGAAATTTTTATTACTAGAACAACAATGACAGAATTTGGACAGAATCTTATGGTAATGGGAGTATTAGACAATGAGAGAGAAAGAGAGAGTAGCTTCAATTTAACATTTTAGTGTCATAGCTGAAGACAAGAAGCTTGTGAAGATGGCACAGACGCAGATCAGACTGCACAAAATGTCACATCCAACAACCAATTTAGACATATGTATGTATATTGTTTTTCTAACAGCCAAGACTACTTAACTTTTTACGTTTTTAAGTCCCCAAAGGAAAAGGACTTTTGGAAACATTTTGGGAAAAGGAGAAAATGCTGGTAACCAGCATTTTCTCCTTTTTCCTACAATGTTTTCTACCTTTACAAAGAACATTTTCCCAATTTCTGCAACATTTTGTTTGTCATCTGCAAATGCTTTCAATTTGGACCAGTCTAACATTTTGTTATTTAGTACAATCCCGACTTTTAACGACCCTGAAATAGAGGCCTTTTGAAAACATTGTGGGAAAAGGAGAAAATGCTGGTATCCAGCATTTTTTCCTTTTCCCAAAATGTTTTCTATCCTTCCCAAAATAGATTTCAATTTTTGAGTCACATTTACTTTGTCGTCTGCAAATGCTTTGAATCTGGACAAGTCTAAAATTTTGTTGTTTGGTAAAGAGTTAAAATACAAATATAATAGTATTATCATTTCTAGACTGAAAATGTCTATTTGGTTTATTTGGTGCTCTGCTGATTAATTTCAGTCTTTAATGTAAATTGAGGCTTTTCACAATCTTGCTTCTCTTTCATTTCTTTCAACTTGGTATTGTTGGCAAAAAAACAGAAAATGAAGTACAGAAATTAGGTATTGTCCTCATAAGAAGTGGTTCTACAGGTTAAGATCTGAAGACAAACTTGTATACAGTGAAAAAAAAAACAACAGTGTCCACTTACATTATTTTGACCAGGTGAAGTTTTGTCAACCCAGATAAGTTTCTGTAACTGTGTATCATATTTCAGTCCAATCCATGTCACAGTGTTCTTTAACTGTTGAACTGTGTTAAAAGTATGTTAGTTCAACTTAAACTTCATAAGACTTTCTTACTTGATAACAATTTTCAAGACAATCTGGTTTCATGGTTTCTAAAGGTTATATATCAATTAAAATTGAGACACACTCTCTGAAAAGGGGGCTTATTGCATCTCCATGGTGCATTATACCAAGCAAGTTGTCACATGATTATGGATCCATAAAATCCATTTGGTCTAAACAACCTACTGATTCATGAGGTAGACTGGTCCCTTGACATACAGAAAACTGACCACTAGCAAAAAGTCTCGGACCAGGTTAGCCTGTGCAGACTGCTGAGGCTGACCTGGGTTGATATATTTTGCATACATTAACCCTTTACCAAACGACAAATTTTAGACTGGTCCAAATTCAAAGAGTTTGCAGACGACAATTTTAAATTTGCTGAAAATGACAGAAAGTTCTCCAAAAGGGTAGAAAACACTGTGGGAAAAGGAGAAATTGCTCGTTACGAGCAATTTCTCCTTTTCTCACAGTGTTTTCAAAAGACTTGTACTGCAGACATGTGAAAACCAGGGCTTGTTTGGGAAAGGGTTAAGACCCCTTTCACAGAGCATGGCTCGATTACATTGTAGTGAATGGAGAAGATAAGCTCAAGTAGCAGAGGTTTAACTCTTTACCACATGACAAAATTTTAGCCTTGTCCAATTTGAAAGCATTTGCAGACGACAAAATAAATGTTACTCAAAAATTGGAATTTGCTTCAGGAAAGGTTGAAAACATTGTGGGAAAAGGAGAAAATGCTGGTTAGCAGCATTTTCCCCTTTTCCCACAATGTTTTCAAAAGCTTTCTTTTTCAGGGTCATTAAAAGTCGGGATTGTGTGGTAAAAGGTTATTCAGTTTAGGAAATCATCAACATATCACAGTATTTTTCTTTGAAAATAAGGTTGTAATTGGATCATCACTTAACAGTTCATCTTAAAATTCACAGGCAGGTGATACAAACACTATAGAGTAGAAAAATAACAGAAAAGAGCAGTTATAAACTCAGAAATTGCTCAGAACAAGAGAAACCATCCTATTCATACAAATAGTTCGAAATTCTTCATTACAAATCTGTGCAGTCATAAAAGTCTACAGGAAATATGAAAAAAGTAAGGAAAATAACATTATTTTTTTCATACAGATGGTACATAACTTGATAAAGACAGAGGAAAAGACATCAAAATGAGTGATAACCTGGGTCCGTATTCTCCAACCATTCTTAAGAACATTCTTGGTCTTGTTCTTCAAAATTTTCCAAATTTGAAAGTAACACACCTTCTGATTGGCTAAACCATATGGTTTAGCCAATCAGAAGTTGTGTTACTTTCAAACTTGGAAAATCTTGAAGAATAAGTCTAAGAACGTTCTAAAGAATGGTTGGTGAATACGGACCCTGGCTTGCTTTGCAAATTTTCATTTACTCTGATGTAACTAAGACCTATAGAATGTATTAACTCTTTACCAAACGACAAAATTTTAGCTTTGTCCAAATTGAAAGCATTTGTAGATGATGATTTCAATGTGGCTCAAGTGGTGCAACTTTTCTTTGATAGTGTAGAAAACATTGTGGGAAAAGGAGAAAATGCTGGTTACCAGCATTTTCTCCTTTACCTACAATGTTTTCAAAAGGCTTCTTTCCAACTCGTCAAAAGGCGGCATTGTGTGGTAAAGGGTTAACAGAACACACAAGATAAAATCAAAGTGGTATGTCAAATGGTAACTTATCTGAACGTATAAAAGAAACTGTAGCAGTGTAATTTGTAATGTACATCTACATGACTGTATCTATCAATGTATCAATATGGTATACCAGCTTGTGGCATATCTACATGTTTAACTCTACCAAACAACAAAATTTTAGACTGGCCCAAATTAAAATCATTTGCAGACAACAGGTTAAATGTGGCTCAAATTATGGAACTTGTGTCTGAAAGAGTTGAAAATACAGTGGGAAAAGGAGAAAATGCTGGTAACCAGCAGTCAAAAATACAGTGGGGAAAGGAAAAAATGCTGGTTACCAGCATTCTTTCCTTTTCCCACTGTATTTTTGACTGCCGGTTACCAGCATTTTCTCCCTTTTCCACAATATATAATTTGAAAAGTTTTATTCTTCAGGGTCGCTAAAACTCTGGATTGTGTGGTGAAGAATTAAATGACAACATGTCACATGTATAATGCAGCAGACCATTGCTGACAAGATACCAAAAGACAAACAAGATGACAGTAACATGCGATACAAACCAGTAATGTACGACATCTCGTACGGATCATTAATGACTACCAACTGTCCTCCTGATGCTTCGCAAAAGTCCTTGGAATCAAGCCAATTTTTCATTGTCTGATTGCCAATAGGCCCAAAGTAGTAACACTTGTTTCTGTATAACTGCCAGTTTGGGTCACAATGCACTGTCACTAAACAATATAATGTAAACTTTAAACCCTTCACCACACGACAAAAATGTAGATTTGTTCACATTGAAATCAATTTTAGACGACAATTTAGATGTGGCTCAAATGATGGTACTTGTCTTTGAAAGGATAGAAAACATTGTGAGAAACGGAGAAAATGCTGGTTACCAGCATTTTCTCCTTTTCCAACAATGTTTTCAAAAGGCTTCTTCCTCAGGATCATTAAAACTCAGAATTGTGGGGTAAAGTGTTGTTCATAATCCAATTCAAATGAACACATAAGTGAAAAGCAACTCATATGCTGAATACTTACTTTAGGCACTTTAATGCAACAATAACTTGTGGATACAAAATTAATGCTGAACATTTTCCAGTAAATAGGAAAAGTGAATGTATCTTCATTGGGTGACAGTTGAACACTTACTTTAACCCTTTCCCAAACGACAAATTTTGGACTGGTCCAAACTGAAAGAGTTTGCAGACAACAATTTCAAATTTGATGAAAATGGCAGAAAGGTCTCAAAAAGGGTAGAAAACACTGTGGGAAAAGGAGAAATTGCTCGTTACGAGCAATTTCTCCTTTTCCCACAGTGTTTTCAAAAGACTTGTACTGCTGACACATGAAAGCCAGGGCTTGTTTGGGAAAGGGTTAACTACTTCAGTGCAACAATAACCTGTTGATGCAAACTAATGCTATGTTTTTCAGTATGTTAACCCTTTCCCAAACGACAGATTTTAGCCCCCTTCCAAATTGAAAGCATCTGCAGACGACAAATTTGAAGGTGGTATGCATGAACTTAAGGTGTTTTGACAGGAAAAGAAAACATTGTGGGAAAAGGAGAAATTTCTCCTTTTCCCACAATGTTTTCAAAAGGCTTCTTCCTTGGGCACGTGAAAACACGGGATTGTTTGGTAAAGGCTTAAAAAGAAACGGATGCATCTTCACTGGATGAAAAGTAAAACTATACCAATATCAAGAAAAATTAACTCTTTACCAGACAACAAAATCCAACATATTTCCGGAAACCAAAAGCATTTGATGGCAACAAACTAAATGTGATTCAAATAATGGATTCTGCTTTTAATAGAGTTGAAAACATTACAAGAGAAGAAAAAAATGCTAGTTACCACAATTTTCATTTTTTACTCCATAAAGTTTTCAAAAGCCTTTTTCCTACAGGTTATGAGAAAAGGATTGTTTGGTAAAGGGTTATTGAACTATGGGAAATTTCTTTTGTTAAGATTTCTATTTTAGATCTACAGACAGTATATGAGCTGCGCTCTAGCCAATAGGGTTGAATGCATCTCCAAAATGCATGATACCAAGCCAGTCATCACATAATTATGGATCCATAAAAATCAATTTGTCTTACAACCAAATGAGTTATCACGTAGACAGGTCTTTTTTAAATGCAGAAAATTTACCAATAGCAAAAAGTTTCAACCCATGTTAGCCTGCACATACTGCGCTGGCTATCATGGATTGATACTTTTGCAGATGCATTTAACCTCTTTGTCACAGAGCATGGCACATATATTTCTGAGATAAAGTAACGGTTTTAAAATTACCTGGAGCATGTGTAGGGTTCAGTGGTACATCAGTGACTTTCATCTCACAGAAAAAAGGGTTCGTATTGAAACAATAGCCTGTAGCCCATCTTGAATCTGTTGGGTCTGTTGTACAAACATACAACAATGAGGAAACTAGTATTCATATCTATTATGCTTACTCACTTTTTTTTTTGTTTCCAGGAAAAAACATTTTATACCTTGACACATTACCAAACAACAAAATTTTAGACTGTTTCAAATTGAAAACATTTGCAGACAACAAATTAAATGAGATCAAAAACTGAAATGTGCCTGTGGGAGGGTAGAAAACATTGTGCAAAAAGGAGAAAATGCTGGTTACAGGTATTTTCTCCTTTTCCACCATATCTTCAATAGGCTTCTTTTTCAGGGTCATTAGAAATCGGGGTTATGTGGTAAACTAGGGTTAAACCTTTTTTCACAACTGTAATTCTGTTTGCAACCAGTGTAGATCAAGAGCTGACTGCTCAAAAAGTGCAGTCATCTTTGATCTGCACTAACTTCTTTGCCAATACACTATTTCAAAATGCAACAATGGAAAAGCAGATATTTTGGTCCTGTTTCTAGATTGAAATTGTCTGTTGGATTTATTTGGCACTTTAACTCTTTATCACACAATCCTGAGTTTTAAAGACCCTGAGCACAAGGCTGCCTTTTAACGAGCCTGGGAAAGAAGCCTTTTCAAAACATTGTGGAAAAGGAGAAAATGCTGGTAACCAGCATTTTCTCATTTTCCCACAATGTTTCCTACCATATCAAAGACAAATTCCATCAGTTGTGCCAAATATAAATTGTCGTCTGCAAATGCTTTCAATTTGGACATGGCTACATTTTTTTTGTGTGGTAAAGAATTAAGCCATTTCCAAACAATCCCAATTTTTAAAAACCCAGAGGGAGAAGCCTTTTAAAAAAACTTGTAGGTCAAGGAGAAAATGCTGATAACCAGCACTTTCTCCGTTTCACAAAGTTTTTTACATGTTGAATGACAAGTGACATTTTCAAGTCACATTTATCACCTGCAAATGCACTCGATTTGGACAGGGATAAAATTTGGTAGTCTGGTAAAGGGTTAAGGCCTAAGAAACTGAAAGAAAAGAGTTATGATTATATAACATGAAGACCAAACCTACCTGAATGAGTCATATTTAACTCTTTACCAAACAACAAAATTTTGGACTCGACTAAATTGAAAGCATTTGCAGACAACAAATTAAGTGTACCTCAAATGATGGTTTCTGTCTTTGATTGGGTAGAAAACCTTGTGGGAAAAGGAGAAAATGCTGGTTACCAGCATTTTCTCCTTTTCCCACAAGTTTTTTAAAAGTCTGCCTCTTCAGGGTCGTTAAAAGTCAGGATAGTGTGGTAAAGAGTTAAAAATTGTTGTATTTGGTGTGACATCTCACCTCAACCAAACAGCGAATCCTAATATTTACTTACTCACTATCTCCTGACATACATTGTATGGATTCCATGCATACATGTAGCTTCTACAGATATCATGCTGTCACCCTCCCTCCCCATGACTGATTCGCCAACCGATAACAAAAATAAAGCATTATGTTTGATATCGTTGTTTACGATGTACATATACAGTGTTTCCATTTGAATAAAATTTTAATGAGTCCATGGTACCCAGTGCAACTGCAAAAGTTGAGTCCCATTGCGTTCCTTCTGAGTCCCATTTTTGCTTGCATAAATTGTCCGTTTATTAAGGCCAAATTTGGTTAGTGGATAAAAAGAAGAAGCTATTTCAAATGACTTCTTTATGGGACCTTTTGCAGATTTACTGTGCTGGGCACACCGGTAACAGTTGCTCGAAATAGTGCGAATCTTACGTCACCATTGGAACTTCTTTGAAAGTCCATGCAACTTGTTGTAAAAACCTTGTTTCTGCTTAGACTCATAACAAATCAAACACATTTACAGGAACAGGGGAATATAGATATATTTCTCTTAGCATCTAATCTTGGAAGGTAGGATCTTTCAGCCATTGGTCTTGGAAAGTTTGTAAATATGCTTTTTCTTTTTGGCCTGAAAAGCCATCGTCAGGAAAGAAATGCTAAAACAACAGCTGTTTTCCTATGATCAGTTCGCAAGACAATATGGGTAACGGGTAACCAGTTCTATGTTATATCTTGGCATACCAAGATCTATATACAGACACTTTGGAATTCCAACGGTCACTTTGTACAAGAAATGTTAAATCTTCGTACTGGGATTTTGCATTGTTTTCGTAATTGATGTAGATATAGTTAAATCATGGTTTTGACTCATTTTCGACTGTGTCCAAGGGACAAGATCAGCTTTGATATTTTGCGTCCAAGCTGATTTTCATGTGTATATAGATACTTTTACGTCGTAAAAGGAAACCCTGATATAAACAAATACTGATGTCGAGTCTGTCTAGTGTAAGATTGTATATGTTTGTTACCAAATATAGTCAGGACTTTTTAGTTATATGATGCAGGCCTGCAGGTAAATTCAGCAATTGAAAAAGATATGAATTCTTACAACAATTTAAATAGGCTCTCAACAACATGTCCGATGTGACAAGTTTGAAATATCATGCATATTCTTTTGTAGCATCATTTCAACTGCTGGGAAATTAGTAGATCTATTTCATTCTTTCAAAAAGCAATAAATGTCCAATACGTCCCTGTTTTTGGTAAACTGATACATTTCAAATAACTATATCAAAGAATAGTAAGACATTACAATACATACTTGTATGCTTTTTTGACAGGCAAGATTTAACTCTTTACCACACGACAAAGATGTAGACTGGTCCAAATTGAAAGCATTGGCAGACGACAATAGAAATGTGGCTCAACTCATGGAATTTATCTTTGATAGGGTAGAAAATATTGTGGGAAAAGGAGAAAATGCTGGTTACCAGCATTTTCTCCTTTTCCTACAATGTTTTCAAAAGACTTCTTCCTCTGGGTCATTAAAAGTCGGGATTGTGTGGTAAAAGGGTTAAAACATTTGATACTGAATAAAAAAGAAATGAAATAGAAAAGAAAAAATACTTCTTGAAATCATTCCACAGTCAAAACGGTTTCCCTTGAGAACTGGCTGACTATTTGCCCAATGTTTGTATGTAACTGGGGAGCCATCTATCCAAGCCAATGTGTCTGTCTGGATTTCATCTGAACCAAAGGCAAAATCCCATTTCAATATTGCAATATAAATGTTATTCGAAATTGTTCTGAGAATTTAAAATAATGAGCGTTCATCAAGTCATATTAGTTCCTAAAAGATGACTTGGATAAAACTGATTATCAAAGACACTAGTTCATGGTGTGAGTTTTTCTTAGTGCACAGCATATTGTTCTGCCAAACAGTATAAACTTTTAGCCGGTTCGTTTGGGCCAACGGTAGAGCTGCCAGAATTGGAGGAGATATTCCGGTGCGTTCGATTGGGCGTCTTCCGCCTTTAGAAGCTCTGCCGTCTCTTCCACTCGATATTTGGAAGAGCCGGCAGAGATTTGAAACAAAATGGCGGAAGCGGCCAACAAAACGCGAGTTGAAGAATGGTTTCTTTTCAGTTGACATTTGTTTTTATTGTTGTCATGTGCAAATATTGTGTTTTTACTTGCTGAAAAGATCGCTCTTGCTCAGTATCCAATTTGCGGTGGTAAATATACAGTAAATACTGATTAATTCCTTCGCATGTCTTGAATCGCCCTCAGAATTTTTAGGGGCGAAATGTCTTGGGTTCGAAACGTTCTAATATCTCTCGAATTGGTATAAAAAGTATATATATTTTTATCACTAATTCGACTTACACTGATGAATACAAAGCTGCTATTTTGGGGATTGTTCAAGGCCTGTTTAGACAGAACAAGCTAGCGCCATTCTCATCAAATAGCCATTCTTCTACAAACAACAGCAGTTTGTTGTAAAAAGCCGCCATGTTGAATAATTCTAAATTCGTTTGATTGGCTTTCTATTCTAATCGCTTCTGTGAATAGCATTCTCTTCTTAGCAGAGCCCAAATGAACCGGCTATTTGTTTCAAAGTGTTCATCTTAAGTCTTAACCCAAAATAAATACGACCCAAATAATTGTAATTTCATGGTTGCTTTTGTCTACAGTGATTCAACAAAGCGGACAGTGTAGATCAAAGATCAGGCTGCATGTTTTGTGCAGCCTGATCTTGATCTACACTGGCCGCAAATGCAGCTATAGTCATGAAAGGCGCTGTAAGGGTAAATGAAAATGTTTGACAGTCATCAGTGAATCAATACATGGATATAGTTGGTGGAATAGTATCAGATAAGTTTCACAATAAGTAAAGTTTACCAAAAACGTACTTTCAATTTCATATATCAATTTCAGTATCTATGTTATATAATCATTATGTAATGGTTAGTCAAAACTTTAAGTTTATTAGGTTTAAAAATATTTGAGCCATGCTCTGTGAAAAGGGGGCTTAACCCTTTACCGCACAATGACGCCTTTTGACACCCCTGGGAAAGAAGCCTTTTGAAAACATTGTTGGAAAAGGAGAAAATGCTGGTAACCAGCATTTTCTCCTTTTCCCACAATGTTTTCTGCCTGATCAAAGAAAAATTGCACCATTTGAGCCACATTGAAATTGTCGTCTGCAAATGCTTTCAATTTGGACAAGGCTAAAATTTTGTCGTCTGGTAAAGGGTTAATACATCTGCAAAAAGTATCGACCCAGGTCATCCTGTGCGGACTGCGAAGGCTGACCTGGGCCAAAACTTTTTGCTACTGATCAATTTTCTACATGTCCAAGGACCAGTTTACCTCTTGATTCAGTCAGTTGTTAGACAAAATGGATTTTATGGATCTGTAATCATGTGTTGACTTGCTTGGTATCATGGATCACTGAGATGCAATAAGCCTCCCTTTCACCAGAGCACAGCTCATTTGCTTGCTTCAGCTTCTTCTTACCAATAACCAAGTATGAAATGATATATAATACCTGATAAGCCAATCCAACTGTTGTCAATGTGGAGGTCATTCAGTGTTTTACTGATAAACTGCTGTTCTGTATCACTATAACCAAAACAAAGAACATTAAAAAGAAAATTGTTTTAACCCTTAGGCTACTAAGGGCGACCCGCTGGCCTTTAGCGGACAGAATTTGCAGTCTGATCTTGGGTCTACACTGTCCGATTAGGAGATATCTTTCCTCCAAAAATACCTTTGAAATAGGAAAATATGGGTTTATGCTATTGGTTTGAAAGTTTAATTTCTATTATTTAGCAGGATAATTTTCTTCTTTACACATAGTTACACAGAGAGAAATTTTGAAGACCCTACCATTGTTAGTTTTGGAAGGAACAATGTGCAAGCTGCAACCTTGATCCTTTTCCTGAGATATTTTTCTCACAAGTCAAGAAAGGGATACTCCTTTTCTTCACAAGTCTCTTCATTACATTTTAGAATCTTATGGAATTTTGTAAACTATTAGTCAGATGATAAAACTCAAGACTTCCTTGAGGGTGAACTTAACCCTTTATCGCACAATGCTGCCTTTTAACGACCTTGGTAAAGAAGCCTTTTGAAAACATTATGGGAAAAGAGAGAAAATGCTGGTAACCAGCATTTTCTCCTTTTCCCACAATGTTTTCTACCCTATCAAAGAAAAACTGCACCATTTAAGCATCACTGAAATTGTCATCTGCAAATGCTTTCAATTTCGACAAGGCTAAAATGGTAAAGGGTTAATGAATTGAGTACAAGTTAATCTGTACTTCACATAGATGAAAAGTGACAATTCTGATGAAGACTTCCTGAGCAGTTATTAATCTACATGAATATTTCCTTTGACAAAAAGATGTTCTAATTTTCTTTTCCTTGACAGTTCACTTAACCCTTTACCACACAATCCCCAGTTTTAATGACCTTGAGAAAGAGGCCTTTTAAAAACATTGTGGGAAAAGAAGAAAATGTTGGTAACCAGCATTTTCTCCTTTTTCCACAGTGTTTTCTGTCCTTTAACAGTCATATCTAACCATTTGAGGTATATCTAATTTGTCTTCTGCAAATGCTTTCAATTTGGACTAGTGTAAAATTTTGTGGTAAAGGGTTAATATCTAATGTCCTTTTTCTACATTTTATCACCTATCTATAGAGATTCTTTACATAAAATGATCTGGAAACTTAACCCTTTACCAGACGACAGAATTTTAGCCTTGTCCAAATTGAAAGCATTTGCAGATGACAAGATAAATGTGACTGAAAAAGCAAAATTTTTTGGGGGTAGGGTAGAAAACATTGTGGGAAAAGGAGAAAATGCTGGTTAACAGCATTTTCTCCTTTTCCCACAATGTTTTCAAAAGGCCTATTTGTCAGGGTCCTTAAATGTCAGGATTGTGTGGTAAAGAGTTAATGCTTCCTAATATATTCATATGGCTGCACAAACATATCACCTGTTGATTATTAAAAGGCTAGTTCCAAGTGACTGACAATATAATTTTGCATCAAACCATGTTTTGATAGATCTGTCTTCCGAGTTAGGTTTGTAACATCTATCCTCATTCTGCAACCATCCTGTGGGACACTCACCTGGAGCAATCAATGGTTTTAACTGTTATCAAGTTGTCACAAACAGAGACTTTAATCCTTTACCACACAATCCTGACTTTTAATGACCCTGAATAAGAGGCCTTTGGAAACCATTGTGGGAAAAGGTGAAAATGCTGGTCACCAGCATTTTCGCCTTTTCCCACAATGTTTCTACCCTATCAATGACAATTTCCATCACTTGAGTAACATTTAAATTGTTGTCTGCAAATGCTTTCAATTTGGACAAGTCTACATTTTTGTCATTTGGTAAAGAGTTAACCCTTTACCAGACGACAAAATTTCAGACTTGTCCAATTTGAAATCATTTGCAGACGACAATTTCAATGTAATCAAATGGTGGAATTTTTCTTTGATAAGGTAAAAAAAACATTGTGGGAAAAGGAGAAAATGCTGGTTACCAGCATTTTCTCCTTTTCTCTCAATGTTGTCAAAAGGCCTCTTTCCCAGGGTTGTTAAAAGGAGGCATTGTGCGGTAAAGGGTTAATAGCTCTGCAAAGTACTGCTAACTAACCAAACTGATCCTGGGTTTTTAAGAAAATGAAAACAAGACTTTGGAAAACATTGTGGAAAAAGGATAAAATGCTGGTAACCAGCATCACCTCTATTTCACAGAATATTTTCTACCCTTTCAAAGACAAATTTCATCATGAGCCACAATGACTTTCTTATCTGCAGAATATTTTTTAGCCATGCTCTGTGAAAATAGGGCTTAATGCATTTGCAAAAAATATCGACCCAGATCAGCCTGCGCAGTCTGCACAAGCTGACCTGGGCCAAAACTTTTTGCTGTTGGTCAATTTTCTGCATATCAAAGGGCCAATGTACCTCCTGATTCAGGAGGTTGTTATACTTAACAAATTTTATAGGTGTATAATACTGTGATGACTTGCTTGGTATCATGCATCACAGAGATACATTAAGCCCCTTTTCACAGAGCATAGCTTTTTTAATTTGCACAAGTCTAACACTGTGTTCTTCAGTATGGAGTTAACCCTTTACCATACAATCCCGACTTTTAACGAGCCTGAGACTTGAGCCTTTTGAAAACATTGTAGGAAAAGGAGAAAATGCTGGTAACCAGCATTTTCTCCTTTTTCCCACAATGTTTTCTTCCCTTTCTGGTACAAATCCCATCATTTGAGTATCATTTAATTTGTCGTCTACAAAAGGTTTGAATTTGGACCAGTCTAAAATTTTGTCGTGTGGTAAAGAGTCAATGTACCTCACAATCCCAAGTTTTAACGACCCTGAGAAGGAAAGCTTTTGAAAACATTGTGATATCGCCAAGCCCCCATAGCTCAGTCAGTAGCCTACAGGACTTGAGAACAGGAAGTTGCTGGTTCGATCCCCGGCTTGGCCAAATTTCTTTCCCAGGATCGATGATAGTCATCACAACAGGATTCATTCCTCTCTCACCGCTGACCATTGTTTCGACAATGGTTATGTGGGAAAGCAGGCAGTGGCTTGGAAAGAATATTGTGCGGAGTACTGGTAAATGAAACTCCAGGAGTAAATGAAACTCCAGGAAAGCATGGATAGGTGCTCTGGCCGTCGTGATATAACTGAAATAATGTTGAAAATGGTGTTAAACACCATACAATCAATCAATCATATTATACCACGAAACCCTTTGCCACACAATGCCGACTTTGAACAACCTTGAAAAAAAAAACACTTTTGAAAAAGTTTGGAGCCAGCATTTTCTCCCTTTTCCACAATGTGTTTTCTACCTTATTTAAGACAACTTCCACAATTTTAGCAACTTTCAATTTACCATCTGCGTAGGCTTTGGTTTGGACAGGGTTAAAATTTTTTTTATGTGGTAGAGAGTTGATAAAATACCAAGCTATTGGCATGTAAGGATACACACCTACAAAAGCATGTCCACAATACATATAAAGTCAGGTTGGGTAACACACATAACTTCTCCACAATTATATTAACCCTTTAACCCTTTCCCAAACGACAAATTGTGGACTGGTCCAAATTGAAAGGGTTTGCAGACGACAATTTTAAATTTGATGAAAATGGCAGAAAGTTATCAAAAAGGGTAGAAAACACTGTGGGAAAAGGAGAAATTGCTCGTTCCGAGCAATTTCTCCTTTTCCCACAGTGTTTTCAAAAGACTTGTACTGCAGACACGTGAAAACCAGGGCTTGTTTGGGAAAGGGTTAAGTGAACCTCAGTATGGCATCACACACATGCTTTCGCTTTAAACTTAAACATGAAGTTTAAACACACATACCAATTGACCTGTTACAAATAAAACTAAGTCGGGTATCACACACAAAATTTCTCCAGCTCCAACCTTGTGAGGGATCTGCAGCCGCACAGGTAGAGCCATTCTTTCTGTAAAATCAAAATAGAACCATCACAAATATGAGCCATTTACTCTTTACCACACAATCACAGGTTTTAACGACCCTGAAGAAGAAGCCTTTTGAAAACATTGTGGGAAAAGGAGAAAATGCTGGTAACCAGCATTTTCTCCTTTTCCCACAATGTTTTCTAACCTTCCCCAAATGAATTTCGATTTTTGAGTCACATTTATTTTATTGTCTGCAAATGCTTTCAATTTGGACAAGTCTAAATTTTGTCGTTTGGGAAAGGCTGGATACACTTCAATGAATTTGGGGTTGCTAAAAATGTATTTCAAAAGCCTATGTTTCCAAGTGCCCTGCCACCTGACAGTACAACTAATTATATATATATTAAGCCTGGATACACTTCAATGAATCTGGGGTTGCTAAAAAAGTATTTCAAAAGCCTATGTTAAATAGAAGTTTATTTTCTTGAAAATGATAATAATAAAATAAACATTATTGAAAATAATATGAAGTCATATGAATTAAGGTTGTGTTTTTGGAAATAGTAAAAAACACTCACAGAATCTGGTTTCCATAAGGGTACCATCTTGAATATCTCATTGTATCATTATTTATCCATCTCCACTGCCTCGGCACAACCTTTAAAAGAGTAATCAATGGTTTGATCTGTATAACAAGTACCACAGTAGTTCAACTCAAAATGCAGGACTCTTTTGAGTGAAAGCAAATGAACAGAAATTGCCATACTTAGGAATTGGGAGAAATTTGCATGATCATGAAAAGTATTTCTCTATGTCTATATTCACTATTTATCGCAATTTCTCTGTTTAAATCCAGTGTATCAAACAGTTGGGTTTGTCTTTGATAGGGTTAATTCTATGTAGCATCAAACCAGATAATTTAACCGCATCTATGTAATTTGATGGAATTTGTAGTATGTATCAATGGTATAATCAATGATATGTCGCCAAGTTTTGGTATTAAAATGTTCATCAATAATTAATTTATGGGAGAAATCTATACACTTCTTGGAAATGTCAACACACTTCTTGGACAGCCCTTGTACTTACAGTGTCTGACAGCCCAATCCAGGCAGTATAGTTGTAAAGTCTACAAGTTAGGAGGTCATTGAGAGCCAGTAACTGATCGTAATTTTTGAATATCGTTAAATCCCCCTGATGACTCTGGCATATTTGTCTGGCCTGCTGCCACGTTTGGTGGTCACTGAAGTGCTTCAAACATCTACCATCAATGTAATGCCATCCATTTTCCAGATCACAAATGTCTAGCATGGCTGAAACACACAAAACAGAAATTATCATCCCTTAACTCTTTACCATAATATCCCAACTTTTAATGACCCTGAGGAAGAAACCATTTGAAAACATGGTAACCAGCATTTTCTCCTTTTTCTACAATGTTTTCTAGCATATCAAAGGCAAAATTTCTCATTTGAGTCACATTTGAACTGACAGATCTACATTTTTCTTGTGTGGTATAGAGTTAATTCTTTACTACAGGATGAAATTTTAGATTGTTCAAATTGAAAGCATTTGCAGACAACAAAACAAATATGAATTGAAAATTGAAATTCGTTTTAGAAGGGTAAAAACATTGCGCGAAAAGGAGAAACTGTTGGTTACCAGCATTTCCTCTTTTACCCTCAAAAATTTCAACCGCTTTCTTCCTCAGGGTCATTAAAAGTCAGAATTGTGTGGTGAAGGGTTAAAGGGTCTTTTACAAGTATAATTGCCTTCCAGACCACTGTAAATCAAGATCAGATTTCACAAAGTATGTGCGAGATCTTTGATCTACACTTTCTGCTTTGCTGAAATAAGTCAACAAATGTGCCAGAAAAAGTTTGTTTGTCCTGGCATTCCCTTTAGATTGATAAACAATGAAACAAGTGGGCCATGATAGCCCTGAATGGCTCACCAAGGCCCTAATATCTTTGACAGAAAAATGATAAGTTCATTTAAAAACATATCATCATCAAGACAAACAATTTTACTACATTTCATAAACACTGTGTTTAAAAGCATGACTTTGAAAATGGTAGAGTTCCTACTAGTGTATGACCTATATTCTTATTCCAGATGACCCATATTTCAACCCCATAAGAACTTAAATGAAAATGTAGTTTCTACAGAATAAACAAAGCTTTTCCACCATTTGACCTAGTGACCTACTTTTTGAACTAAGATGATCCTGTTTCAAACAACTTTAAGGTATTATCTAGACAAATATTTTGCCCAACTGTCAGGCTCATTTGACTGAAAATATTACCTCTAGCATGCACCCAAGCTTTATCTAAGAAATGAACACAAGTCACCTACTTTCTGACTCCAAAAAGCCCTGTTTCAAACTCATTCAAGATATTATCAAGATAAAAACTGATTATGTGGCAGTGAAAGTGTTGATAGTGTTGTAACCGTTATTTACCTTTAGGTCTTGTACAAATAGTTCCCCAGCCATCTCTACACCGTTTCTGCTGAAATTGTCCCGCTTGTCTATCATAGCCAAACATCGCAGCACAGAGCTGACCCGCGTCATTTTTGTTCCCTTCTTGATTTCTGTACCAGGGCCTTTACAGAGAAATTTGTTTCATCCCCATACTGATTGACTGATTAACTCTTTACCAAAATATTACCGGTATCTCTTTACCAAATTACAAAATTTTAGACTAGTCCAAATTGAAAGCAGTTGCAGACGACAATAGATTGTGACTGAAAAATTGAAATTTGTTCTGGGAAGGGTAGAAAACTTTGTGGGAAAAAGCATTACCAGCATTTTCTCCTTTTCCCACATTGTTTTCAAAAGTACACTGTCCTAGGGTCATTGAAACTCAGGATTATGTGGTAAAAGGTTAAGAATGAAAACATTGTGGTTACCAGCATTTACTCCTTTTCCCACAGTGTTTTCAAAAGCCTTCTTGTTTAACCCTTTAACGCACAATGCCACCTTTTAACAACCACGATGAAAAAGGCCCTTGAAAACATTGTGGGAAATGGAGAAAATGCTGGTAACCAGCATTTTCTCCTTTTCCCACAATGTTTTCTATCCTATCAAAAACAATTTTCAGTTTCTGAGTCATATTTATTTTGCTTTCTGTAAATGCTTTCAATTTTAATATGCCTAAAATATTGCCGTGTGGTAAAGGGTTAAGTTCTGTAAAACTCGGGATAGTGAGCTAAAGGCTTAAAGAACAAATAAAAATACCCAGATCCTCTTTCAAAACAAGAAGCAAGCAAATTAAGAACAAACAAGCAAATGCCAAGTTCTCTTACACATTACTCTTTTGATAGGCCGTTCCATCAGCCCACGTCCAACGTTTGTTGACAATCTTCAAACCTGTCCACCACATTATCCGGGGCCCTTTCTTCAGTATATTTGCAACCCAGGTCTGAAATATAATAAAAAGAAGATTTAACCCTTTCCCAAACGAAAAATTTTGGACTGGTCCAAATTGAAAGAGTTTGCAGACGACAATTTTAAATTTGATGAAAATGGCAGAAAGTTATCAAAACGGGGACAAAACACTGTTATCAAAAAGGGTAGTTATCAAAAAGGGTAGAAAACACTGTGGGAAAAGGAGAAATTGCTCGTTACGAGCAATTTCTCCTTTTCCCACAGTGTTTTCAAAAGACTTGTACTGCAGACACGTGAAAACCAGGGCTTGTTTGGGAAAAGGTTAAGGTATCTCCATGATTTATAATACCGAGAAAGTAATTACATAATTATGGATCAGTAAAATCTAGTTTGTCTTACAACTGACTAAATCATGAGATAGAATGGTCCTTTAACCCTTTACCACACAATCCCGACTTTTAACGACCCTGAAATAGAAGCCTTTGGAAAACATTGTGGGAAAAGGAGAAAATGCTGGTAACCAGCATTTTCTCCTTTTTCCACAATGTTTTCTAACCTATCACAGGCAGAAATCATCATTTTAGCATTATTTAATTTGTTGTCTGCAAATGCTTTCAATTTGGTCCATTCAAAAATTTTGTCGTCTGGTAAAGAGTTAACCCTTTCAGCACCATAGGCGAAAACGGGGTATTGCTGACAGCACAGACTCAGACCTGTGCAGTCTGATCTTGGATCTATGCTGTCAGCTTGTTCAGTCAAGCCTATGCTATAAAATTCTGTCTGACTTTCAGTGGATTGTATTTGCAGCTGCAGAGGTTGAGTTTTTTATTTGGCGCTGAAAGAGCTAACATGCTGAAAATTTACAAACAGCAAAACGTTTCAACCTATGTCAGTCTGTGTGGACTGCGCAGGCTGACATGGGTTGATACTTTGTTCAGATGCATTTAGCAACCTTTTCACTGAGCATGGCCCATATTTAAATATCAGTAATATTTGTGATCAATTGGGACCCTATAAGTGACTGAAAATGGAGCAATGCTGTCCATGGTTGCTAAACATAACCACCATAGCTTGTCTTGAAATGGCCACAATGACCAGACTTGTTCTGAGGTGCCTATGACCATACCTGTCTCCTCCTTTTTCTTCTTTCACATTTTTTTCATATTGATGCCATCTCAAAGTGTAATAGTTTTGACTTCCCTGAAAAGATTTTTTCTTTGGTGGTCCTAAATACCTTGCATATATTAAGGAGACCAGTCATTCTCCCTAATGCACTAAATCTGAATTCTGTTTGATAGATCAGACAGATAGACAGACAGAGGGACTGAAAGACAGAAGGAAAGATTACTCACAATTTCATCCGCAGAATGAGCAGTCCAAAGAGTTGCATTATGGAGAGTGCAGGTCCTCATCAAGTCATTCATGTTATGACGAACATCAGATATATAGTAACATGTGTCATAGTAACCATACCACCCTGGTTCACAGTCACAATTTACTGGTGTCATACCTAATATTGGACAAAAAAATCAAAGATTACTTGTTTTCAAGTGAATACAGAGTCTGTATTCACATGCCATTCTTAAATCTTAGTCTTAATCCTAAGAATTTCCTAAATTTGAAAGTAATACAACATCTGATTGGCTAAACCTTTAAGTTTAGCCAATCAGAAGTTGTATTTCTCTCAAATTTAGAAAATCGTAAGATTGGTTGGTGAATACAGGCCCAGGTCATTTCGATGCAAAATGCTCATCCCAAAACTTAGGCTGGAAAGACCTACACTGTAGACCTAAATGACATACCCAAAAGAACCTGGGGGTTAGAATTATTCAGGATCAAAATGATTCTATACCTTTCAAGTTAACCCTTATTAGAGCTCTATAAACAACTTAACTGTTGCCTTTGAGTAAATCGGGATCCCTTTCCTTGAACTTAATTACACTGTTCACAACTTGGTATGACATCATGGCAAAAACAACCTTGAAATAGCAATATTTGGCTAACTTTCGTTATTGAAAATGTCCATCGAATTTATTCAGTGTTCTATGGGTTAAGATTATATCAAGAAAGAAAAAGACCTGTGACAACAAAAACAAGTAGATCTAGATATCATTATGTAATGGCTAATGAGGTCTTACTTATCTTTCCATCTTTGGATCTTGAATTGTACAAAAAAAAAAGTTCTTCATCTTGTGAAGAAATGCACCACGTAAGTGCATATCATCCATCGTAATGCAGTAGAGGAATTTTGTCAATGGATCACCTGTGGTTTGCCTTATGCCATAGCAATATTTTGCTTAATTAGAACACAGAAAATGAAAAAGAGAAAAATATAGTGTAAAACCGTTTAACACAGGCATCTATGGGATACTCAAAATGTGCTTGTTTAACTCTTTACCACACAGTCCTGAGCTTCAACGACCTTGAGGAAGAATGCTTATGAAACATTATGGGAAAAGGAGAAAATGCTGGTAACCGGCACTTTCTCCTTTTCTCACAATGTTTTCTTACCTCTCAGAGAAAAATTCCACAATCTGATCCATGATGATATGTGGTATGAAAATGCCTGAAAATGCCTTGGATTTGGACAAATCTAAAATTATGTCATGTGGTAAAAAGTTATTAATGACAGGTGCTTGACTAGGACAGACACTTCAAAGTATTTACCCTGTTATGGAAAACAGAAAATGCTTGCTTCGTACAGTTTTCTTCCATAATAGCAATAGTCACTAATTTTGTTGTTGGTTTTGTTTTATTTTTGTTTATCTATTTTTTAAGGGTTTTTGCCTGCCAAGCAAGCAGTTATTTCTCCAGGGCGCGTTTTTTGCGTCTTCGATGCGTTTTTTACTCACTTGTCCAGCAGAAATTTTATACTTGTGTCTTTTCTGACACGCTTAAATCGAAATCCATTTTCCGAGTTTATTAATGAAAAATATAGGTGACGAATCTAAATGACAAATTTTTCTGGTTCCTGAATGCAATCTGCACTACGCTCTACTAAAGTGGGGGACCAGTTGTATTGGTATCTGATCCAGAACTCAAATGCTGTACCAGCGCTGATAATCTGGGAACTGATTGAGTCTCAAATCAAACTTCAAAGAAACCTTGACAGGGTAAAATATCATCAGCACCAAAAAAAAACAAACTTTTAGCGACGTTAATAGCACCCAAAAGCAAACAAACTGATCTGAATGGTAAATCTAACAAAAATCATACCATGTCAACATTCTCAAGTACTGATTTTTGACTTTTACATGGCATAAAGTGTCTTCCGCATTAAACACTCAGCGACTTTGGATGGCGTTTTTAATGAAGCCCGTCATTTTCCACAGTAAGTTAGAAAGTTCATAGTATGACTGAACATATTGATATTTGGTGATGTAAAAAAAAAAAAAAAACAAATATCGAAAATTTGTTTCTTCATCATTTATTTGAAAATGACAAAACGAAATTTCACCCCCAGTTTTGACTTTTGACCCCCAAATTCCTGGATAGGGATCAAAATGACCCGCCAAATTTTACGCTTGGAGAAAACACTGAACAAGTGTCCCGTACGACGGAATGGATGTAAAGCCGTAAGGCTTTACAAATATCGAACCGTGTAGATCAAAATCTGAGTGCATGTTGCTGTCTAATCTTAACTACACCGTTCGCAAATCCGTCTATGACTCGTCTTTGGCTCCATTTTGATCAGTGCAGGGGTTCTTCATTGTGCTTTCAAAGAGAAAAGAACTAGCAGCACTTTGATTATTTTGACCGTTTCGTCTTGGATTTCGCCCCGTTATTTTTGAGAGAGACCATTTCGAACTTCGGTGAATTGCCATGGTTTATCATAAGTATCATCTATTTGTTTTTAAACCAGAAGTAGGGCGAATGAAATGTTTTTGTGGCTCTGTAAGATTCACATAGAATGACTGTCAAGAAAACGAGATATCGTTCGTTATTTACCTCAAAATTTGAGTAGAATCATAATTCGTAAGTTTACGATGTTCTCCTTTGTAGAGAGTATAATAGTGTCCCGGCTTGCGTTTGCGTAAGATGAAAAGCAGGGTACAGTTTTAAGAAAAGTTTATTATACGGGTTTATAAGAATGTGTGAGGCTAATGTTTGTTCTGCAGCCGTGTAAAGCTATATGCAACAATACCCTTTCTCTTTCATGTGTTTCTTCTTTTTACAAAAAACGGCCAAATTAGCAAATACATGTACGTGAAATCTGCTTACCCATGCTTGTTGTTTTACAAAAGCTTGATTTTAAAAGGTTTTGAACAGAATATTTGGGGGATATGTAAACAATAACAGTAACAATTTTTAAGAAACGTGTTAGGACTGTTCCAATCGTATGTTTTGTTATGATTATGATAACGATAATTATCACGTATTACTGTTATCAAAATGATAATTAGGGATCGTAATATTAACCCTGATTCCACTCAATTTAAGTTATTCACTGTTACAAAGGTATAAGCCATGCTCTGGCAAAATGGGGCTTAATGCATCTCCGTGATGCATGATACCAAATAAGCAATTACATGATTATGGATCCATAATAACCACTTTTTTAACAAACGACTGAATCATGAGGTAGACCGGTCCTTTAGCATACAGAAAATAGACCAATAGCGAAAAGTTTCGGCCCAGGTGAGCCTTCGCGGACTGCGCAGGCTGACCTGAGTCGATACTTTCCGCAGATGCATTAAGCCCCCTTTCCTCAGACCATGGCTCATATATTTCGTTAAGTTTATTGGTATTGGACTAGATTTACATGATGGAAACTGCTGATAGTGCAGCGGAGAGTATAGAGCAAGATCAGCGTGCACGTATGTGCAGGCTGATCTTGCTTTACACTCTCCGCTAAACATATTCATGGTCGCGAAAGGTAGGAGAATACTTAGTTAGCTTATAATACGCGTAGGCTGACATGGGCCGAAACTTTTTCATGGCTATCTTTTAAATTTTCCGCGTGTTAAAGGACCCTTCTACGTAAGGACCCTTCTACGTCATGATTCTGTCGGTTGTATAACAAAATTTATTTTACAGATCCATAATTATGTGTTGACTTGATCGGTATAATACATCACGGTGATGCATTAAGCCCCCTTTTTGCCAGACCATAGCTCATTTTTTTATTTGATATTGAAAATCTACATACCAAGAGCCATAAACATAACCACCAGTATCAGATTTTTTGCACCGATTCCCATTTTCAAGCTTTTTATAAGTCCAATATAAAAAAATATATCACATCATTCCTGCTCTGACATAACACAAAATCTTACTGAAGTACCCTGATATGTATGTACCCTAAATGCACTTTAACCCTTTACCCAGACAACCCCGTAATATAACGACCCCAAAGAAAAATAACTTAAGAAACATTATGAGAAAAGGAGAAAATGCTGGTATTCATTTTTTTCTCCTTTTCCCATGTTGCTTTCATCCGTCTCAAACACGATTCTTGTCATGAAAACCACGTAGAATCGCATTTAGTGTGTCGCCTGCGAATGCTTTGGGATTGGCTGAGTCCAAAATGTTGTGGTCTAAGATAATATTCACATTTAACTCTTAACCAAGCGACAAAATTTTGGAATGGACCAAATTGAAAGCATTTGGCGACGATATATTATTAATGTAACTCAAATGACGATTTCTGTCTTTGATAGGATAGAAAACATTGTGGGAAAAGGAGAAAATGCTGGTTACCAGCATTTTCTCCTTTTCCGACATTGTTTTCAAAAGCCTTTTCTTTCAGGGTCGTTAAAACTGGGAATTGTGTGGTAAAGGGTTAAAGTTACAATGTAAACCTCCGTACAGTTTACTGTATCTATATACATTGACAGCATCTCATATCAACTGATAACAATTTTGATAGTAATATCAGTGATAAAGTCTAGCTCAAGATTTTGTGGCGGGTTTCGGCTGGCTCCGATAACCCTTAACCCTTTACCACACATTAAATCCCGAGTTTTAACGACCCTTAGGAAAAAGACTTTTCAAGCATTATGGGAGGAGGACACATGTCATATCTTTTGAGTTATATTTGATTTTTCATCTGCAAATGCTTTCAGTTTGGACGAGTCTAAAACTCTGTAGTTTGGTGAAGAGTAAGAGCTGCTTAGAACTAGATTTAATTTAAAAAAAAAGATAGACCTTTAAGAAAAAATAGGAGGCACTGGAATAAGGATACTGAAACTCTTGTGGCCTGCAAAGACCCGCAAAATAAACATGTCCATATATTTTATCCAATCACAAATTGCTGTTTATATTTTGCCAGCTTATACAGCAACGCCGACAGACTGCTTCTTTGAAAGTTGGTATTGAATGATAAAAAAATCATTGGGTGTGACAGGTGAATATTTAGTAAGGGAAAAAACACAAAAACACCACAGAAAACATTTTTCATCGATGGTAGTCAAACCGACGACCTTCAAAATCGTACTCAAATGACTCTGAGCTTTACGTGCAACATATTACTCGATATATGTATATTTAACACGTATCTATCACATGTTATGCAATAATGGCTACTTCGTCAAAAAAAAAAACAGATTAGACCACCCTCGCCCACACCCCCCTCCCCACCCCCTCCAAAAAAACCAGGGATGAACACTCTTCATGTTAACTAAGATTTGTTTCTCCTTGTTTTGAAGAAATCTTTAAAGGCGAATAAGAAATTATCAGTTTTAGCTCAGATTTTCTAAACTACAAAATTCGAAATGAAAACTGGGCTGTATACTACTTTAATCTATCTAAAAACAAAATTTTAGACTCGTCCATATTGGAACCATTTCCAGAGGACAATTCAAATGAGCCATGCCCTGGCAAAAGGGGGCTTAATGCATCTACGTGATTCATCATACAAAGCAACTCATCACAATATTGTAGATCTTTACAATACGTTTTTTATAACAACTGACTGAATCATGAGGAAAATTGGTCGTTTGAGCTACAGAAAATTTACTGAAAGCAAAAAGTTTCGGCCCATCTCAGACTGCACGGACTGCGCAGGCTGACCTGGGTCGATACTGTTTGCCTATGCACTAACCCCCCTTTTCACAGAGCATGGCTCAAATGTGATTCCATGGATGACAGGGAGCTATGAAAAAAAATGTGTGAAAAGGGGAGAATACTAATTACCAGCATTTTCACGTTTTTACACAAAGTTTTAATGGCGTTCTTCAACACAGCGGTATACATACAGGATCGTTTTGGTAAAAGGTTAAACTGATAAATAGACAACCAAGTAAATAAATGAAAATTTCCAGCCGGTGGTGGAAAACTGAATTTTGAAATTTACTTTCGTCAAAGAGATCTCACATGATCGAACGATGAAAACAGCATCAGACTGGACGGTCTGTGCAGTCTGATCTTGATCTACAAAAAGCATCTAGTCGCACTAGGTAGCCTAAAGGTCAACCGATACAATTACTGAATTGATTGTTTTATTGAATGTTGTTTTACGCCGCTTTCAACATTACTTCAGTCATATCGCGGCGACAGGTCACATAATCGTGTATTTCCTGTAATACACCAGTAACAGGCTAGGGTTCCGAAATGTCTTGCCTATGGACACTCCCACGAAAAGCCCAGCGGATCAGGTGGGGCTCGAACCCGGGGCCTCCAGGTCACGAATCCCACAATTTACCATTGAGCCACACAGGTCCCCTCAATAACTGAATGAAGAGATATCGAACAAAATGATAACTATATACAAGTGTTAGGGCTGGTTCAATTTTACTTCCGAAATTTGACTCAAGGCGACTGGGAAGCCACAGGCTCCTGTCCAAGGATAATACATATATACTTTTGATTGATTGATTGATTGATTGATTGATTGATTGAATGATTGATTGATCGATCGATCGATCGATCGGTCGGTCGGTCGGTCGGTCGGTCGGATTGGATGGATGGATGGATGGATGGACGGGCGATTGGATGTTTAACTTTTTTTTAACAGTATTTCAGTCATATCGCCAGTGGCAGTGGACAACCCGTGCTTTCCCGATGATTCTATTTACCAGTACTTACGAGATCGAAATACAACATTCTTTCGAAGCCATCAGCTGCTTTCCCACACAGTCTTCGTCAAAATAAAGTTAAGCGACGAGACCGGAATGCATCCTATCGCAACGCTCCTGGAAAAGGTTTGGCAGAGCCGTGATTATTGACTGAACTACCAGGCTCGACAGAGCCGTGGTTACCAAGTGGCCTACCTAGCTCGGCAGAGCCGTGGTTACCGACTGGTCTATCGGGCTCGGCAGAGCCGTGGTTACCGACTGAGCTACCAGGCTCGGCAGAGCCGTGGTTACCGACTGAGCTTCCGGGCTCGGCAAAGCCGTGGTTACCGACTGAGCTACCGGGCTCGACAGAGCCGTGGTTACCGACTGAGCTACCGGTCTCGGCAGAGCCGTGGTTACCGACTGAGCCACCGGGCTCGGCAGAGCCGTGTTAACCGACTGAGCCACCGGGCTCGACAGAGCGGTGGTTACCGACTGAGCCATCGGGCTCGGCAGAGCCGTGGTTACCGACTGAGCCACCAGGCTCGGCAGAGCCGTGGTTACCGACTGAGCTACCGGGCTCGGCATAGCCGTGGTTACCGACTGAGCTACAGGGTTCGGCCACCTTATTTTTGGTATAGCTGATGAAGACTGTCAAAAAAGTGCGTTAACTCTTTACCAAACGACAAAATTTTAGACTGGTCCAAATTGAGAGCATTTGCAGACAACAAATTAAACATAACTCAAAACCTGAAATTAGCCTTTGAAAGGGAAGAAAACATTGTGATAAAAGGAGAAAATGCTGGTTACCAGCATTTTCTCCTTTTCCACATTGTTTTCAAAAGGCCTCTTCCTTAGGGTCGTTGAAAGCCGGGATTGTGTGGTAAAGCGACTTACCACTGACTTTATCGTTCTTTTGAACGAAAAGATCATATGTTAGTTAGTGCTTTGTTTTGAGTTAACAGGGCGTGAAATAATAAAGAATTAGCGAATCTATTTTACTCTCATGTGCTAGCGTTAGATCTATAGAAATTTAACGGTTTATCTTTATATGGCTTAACCCCAAAACTGCTAAATAAATGAAACGAAAATCTCCACGCAATAGTGAAAAAACAAATATTGCGATTTCAAAGTTGATTTTACCGGAGAGAAAACATCGTTTCTGACAGGGTAGATCAAAGATCAGACTGCACATTCTGTTCAGTCTGATCTTGATCTACACCGTCTGCAAAATGTCAGTAAGTCGCGCTTAGCAGCTTAAGGGTTAAAATAACCATGAGAATTTTTGTAGTGGGGTTAAATATTTTGACATCTAGTTTAACTTCTTAAAACCTGCTCTGCGAACTCCAAAATCATGCACAATTTCTTTGACAAACGGTCCCGCATCTTCACGACCCTGGAAGAAGAAAACTTCCGAAAAAATTTTGAAAGCAGAGCAAATTCTTGTAACCAGCACTTTCTCCGTTTCCTACGATGTTTCAATTTTTTTTTTCAGATATCTCCAACTGTTTGAGCCACATTAATTTTGTTGTCAGCAAATGTTTTCAATTTATAGGAGGTGTTAAATTTTATTGTCTAAGTGAAAAGGCCAGACTAATAAATTGAACAAGGCATATTCCCTTAGTTCAAGGCAGATACGGTAAATTGATCGATTGAATAATTACTTGATTGATCAATTGATTGACTTATTGATTGATTGATTGATTGATTGATTGCGTTTAACGCTGTTTTCAACATTATTTCGGGTCATGCTTTCCTGGTATTTATTTTATCAGTATTTCGCACATTATTCTTCCAGCGTAGGACGTGCACAGAACGTGCAGTCTGATCTTAGATCTACACTGTCCGATGCGGTGCATTTTTTCCAGCGAAATTATCTGTCGAAATTGCTGCGTTTAAAGTGTTAACTCTTGGTTGTAGATGTCCATATATTTTGTTTATCAGGTTAAGGATCGAGGAAAAATTTAGACAACGATTTTTTAACTCTTTCACTACAAATGACGACTTGACTACCTTTTGCGGACAGCGTAGATCAAGATCAGACTGCACAGAACGTGCAGTCTGATCTTGATCTATGCTGTCCGCTACTCTATTTTTAAACTATGATGAATGTCGTTTTAAATGGCAGTGGAAATCTATTTTTAGAGCTCGGAAAAAACATGTAATTTCTGGAGTCAGTAGTGAAAGAGTTAAACATATTGCATTTGGAAAAAAAAAACTCAAATGTGTAGAACCGTATAAACAAAGGAGTTATGTCTGATTTCGTTTAACAAACAGAGATCAGGTGCATGCAAACAAAGGCATAATATTGTTTTTCTTTACGTGCTTATGTTTGTGACTTTTTTTTTTTCAAAAATTTATGTTTTCATCCATACAAGGATAAATTCATTACATTAAATTAATTTTTGAATTATTTGTAACTTGTTTCAGCATTTTTTATTGTAATTTATTCAATTACTCTCCATTAGGAGGAACTGACGTGATTATTGTTATTATTTTTTTTTCTATAAATCGGATTTTTTTTTAGAAATTTTTATTAATATACCTATTCTTCTAACGGATAAATTGCTGGATTGGAATGATCGGATTAAAATGATTAAAAAACAATAAAACCTAATAATGCTTAAACTTGTATTTTCATGGAACATGAGAGCCCTTTTATTTAGCAAGTAAAAGACAACAATTTGGAATACATATTTTCTTTTTTGACTAGACAACTATATATATATTTTTTTTAATGAAGTTGTTGTTTTTGCTGTTGCTGCTGCTGCTGCTGCTGATGATGATGGTGATGATCATCATCATCATCATCACCATCATCTCTGATGGTTCTCGAAATAGAATGGTTAAAAAGACAGTGATAGAGCTGGTCACCGTTACGGTGGAAGATAAACTGGAGAGTAATGGGGCTTTACGAAACGTGGCTGTAAAAGACGCTTGGAAAAGGTTTCGACAAAAAATCGAAGTAGTAAGTAGAATTCCTATTGATAATTCTCTCTCTCTCTCATTTTCGCCCTTTTTGAAATTGTCTCAATGCAGGCTAGACTCTGCTAGCGCCAAATATAGAAACTTGGGCCCGGATTCAAGAAAAAACTTAAGCCTCTTATTTTTCTCAGATCTGCTAACGGACTAAAATTGAGTTCGTTTTTTGAGACGCATTTCACTAACATTAACACACTTAAGTAACGATCTCAAATTCTGAGGTGACAGAATGGTTCAGACACAACTCGGCAAAATAAACGGATTTAGGTCATTTAACAGTCTTAATTCCATCATCTTGCCGAGTTTAGTCTGGAATTTGTGTTAATACAGGATTTGAGAACGTCACTTAACCCTTTACCAGAGGACAAACTTTTTGCCTTGTCCAAATTGAAAGTATTTGCAGACGACAATTTCAATGTGGTTTGAATGGTGCAATTTTTCTTGGATAGGGTAGAAAACATTGTGGAAATAGGAGAAAATGCTGGTTACCAGCATTTTCTCCTTTTCCCACAATGTTTTCAAAAGGCTTTTTCCCCAGGGTCGTTAAAAGGCGGCATTGTTCGGTAAAGGGTTAAGTGTGTTCATGTGAGTGAAATACACCCCAGATAATGAGTTAATGTCTGTGAGATGCGTCACAAAGAACGAACTCAATTTGAGTCGGTTGGTAGATTTGAGAAAAATAAGAGATTTAAGTTTTTTCGTGTAACCGGGCCCTGGCCTTTGTTAACGGCTGAAAATGCAATCAACTGAAACTTGAGTTTTTTATCTTATAGTCCTGACTAAATAAGCGGACGGTTTAGATCAGAGATCAGACTGCATGTTCGGTGCATTCTCATCTTGATCTATGCTGTCTGTAAAAGCTCACGTTTTCGCCTATGACGCTGAAAGGGTTAAATTAGAATCAGAATATTTTATTGCCTTGAACTACAAAATTTTGCGTCATCAACAAGAAAAATTGACATAAATCTATTACGGAATAGGTCAGTGACACATATACAGAGTTTTAGCGTAGACAACAATGCTGTTGTAGACATTTTTACAATATATAAGAGGAGAAGGGAAAAAAAGGAAAATGGCTAAAATAAGTAACCTCTACAACAAAAAAAGACATCGCATCAATTCTCTGTATAAAAGCTGTCCGTCACTCTTCTGCGGGTTTCATGGGTGTTCTTCAAGTACTCACTGGTTGTTACAGCATCCTTGCTTCTCAAAACCAGAACTTCTGGAATACCCTGTGTAATTTGTCATTTTCTTCTGTTTGTATCGAGTGTTTTATTTATTGGTTTATTAACCCACAAAGCGCCGAATAAACCCAATGGACATTTTCGTTCGAGAATAAAACCAAGATAACTGCAAATTCATGGCTACCTTTAGCCTGTAGTGAACAGTGTAGATCAAAGATCAGGCTGCACGTTTTGTGCAGCCTGATCTTGATCTACACTGGCTAAAAAGGCAACTATATTAGTGAAAGGCGCTTTAAAGGTTAAAGGGAAAAGGAGAAAATGCTAGTAACCGGCACAATGTTTTTAAAAGTCTCTTTTTGCGAGGTCGATAAAACACAGGATTGTGTGATAAAGGATTAACACGTACGAAAACGAATTCATATTTCATGATAAACTCCTTTCACACGAATTTTTATGTACATCAGAAATCCTGGAAGGAAGCAGAGGATGTCCTACAAGAGTTGACAGACAGTTTACAGAAAATCAAGCTGCTCAAATCTGTATCGTCCTTTATCAACAAACTTAAAACAGCTGTAAGTGCGGCATAATTACACTCAGAAAAAGTTACAAACCGCCATTTTTGTTTCTCATGCAAATTTGACCAAATAATAGGCAGGCAAATGGAAACAAAGTGTAACATATATCTGGACGTTAGCCATGGTATTGTAATGAAAAGATTCTCGATTCTGTCAACAAAGGCATGTCTCGCTTGCGCATGCACGGTGTCTTTTTGCCAAAACAGGTTAAAAATGGAAGCCTAAAGTTCTGAAATTTTGTCAGCAATAGGAAAAAAAAAAACATGAGAATTGTTTGCTGGACAAACATAATTATAATCCGTGAAAACGAGCATGACGGTTTCAAGAATTTGATTTTTCAATTTTCAATTTTTATAAAGCGAATCTAACAATTTTTTTGTAAGTGAGCCTTTGTCGAGCTAAGAACTTCTGTTTACTTTTGAGACGAGTTTTAATATAAAAATTTATTTTAAGATTCAAGAAATGCCAAATTCCTTTATCACATACTAGTTACTGTATCTCAAGAATTTGCTTCATAATATGGTAGTGTTTTGAAATTTACTCGGGCTGCTTTCCCACATAAACGTCGCCGAAGCAATGTTCAGCTGTAAGAGAAGGGGCAATTTTCTTCCAATGACTATCTTCAATCCTCGAAAAGAATTTGGCTGATCAGGTTATTTTATTAACCCTTAGGCTGCTAAGCGCGACTCACTGACCTTTTGCGAACAGACTAGATCAAGATAAGACTACACGAAACACTGTCCAAAAAGGAGACATTTTTCTAAAAAAAAATAGGTTTGACTAGGCATTACTATCGGCTTGAAGGTTCTATTTAACTTATTTAGCAGGATGAGGGTTATCCTTAGAATGCCATATACACCCTCTAAACACTTTCAGACAGGGACACACACACACACACACACACACACACACACATACATGTATTTGCAATGTCAGGGTTGCTCATATCAAGAGTGACTCAGCAAAGCGGATATTGTAGATTAAAGATTGGACTGCACGTTTTGTGCAGTCTGATCTTGATCTACACTGACCGAAAAATCAATTATACTTGTGAAAAGCGCTTTAAGGGTTAAGATGGCGTCAAGGATATCCCAGACTGAAACTGCTGGTGGTAAACTTTATTAGCTGTAACTTATTCAAGGGAAATAACTAAGTTGCTCAATGTGTGTGGTATGACCTATTTAACTTGCCCTTTTCCTAGTCAATGGTTGGGCGAAATATATGTTTAAAGGCAAAACGAGAGAGAAAAGGAAGGGAAGGTAAAGGGGGGAAAGGAAAGAAGAGAGAGAGAGAGAGAGAGAGAGAGGGGAGAGGAAAAGAGGCATATAACATGAACATGGCAGAAGAAAATTTGAAATTCTTTGACATTTTTAATAAACCCTTCCCCCAAATCGATTGAATTATGAGGTAGAATGGTCCTTGGACATGCAGAAAATTTACAAATGGCTTTTAAAAGTTTTGACCCAAGTCAGCCTGCACCGACTATGCAAGGTGAAATGGGTATGGCTCCTTTTCAGAGGGCATGGATCATGCATTTATAACTGAAAGGTCAGACAGACCAGTTTTCAGAGACGTTATAATTGTTAAAATCCCGCCATTTCATAAAGTTCCAGGATCCCGAGGAGATGGTGGACGAAAACGAATTTGCTCCGAAAGATACACCAAGAGAGGACAAGAGTCGAACTTTGGAACTAGCAAAGTAATATAGTTTTTTTTTTTTATGTCTAGTCGGAAGGCGACGGGAGGGGAGGGGGATGTCTTATTGACAAAGTATTATAGTTACTCATTTTAGTGTAGGCAGGGGGCAGGGAAGAGTAGCGTGGGTACCAGCCCCATCTTTTTTTTCCGTTTTACATTCAGAAGTTTCTATATCCTCATTTTTGACAAAGTAACGTCGGAATATATACGAGGAAAAAAAAAAACAAAATGATCGGAATGCAGGCTAAGGGAAGAGGGACAGTCAGAAAAGGCGACTTTTTAACAAAGTATTATAGTTAGCCTTCGTAAAGCTTTGTTTTGGACATGTCTTATCACGAAATGGGACGGGGAGG
This sequence comes from Tridacna gigas, assembly GCA_945859785.2. Taxonomy (NCBI): domain Eukaryota; kingdom Metazoa; phylum Mollusca; class Bivalvia; order Cardiida; family Cardiidae; genus Tridacna; species Tridacna gigas. The sequence continues at coordinate 8,932,678 of OX244033.2, read as the reverse complement.
TAGGAACAAAGCGATTAATGTTAATCTGCGTAAGACTTTGCATCAGAAACGGTCTGTATTACGTCATTTGTTAATGTGCGGTCGTTATATAATTTACTTGAACCGTCCTCTGGCAAAAGGGGATTTAAACCTTTACCACACAATCCCGACTTTTAACGACCCTGTGAAAGAAGTCCTTTGAAAACCTTGTGGGAAAAGGAGAAAATGCTGGTAACCAGCATTTTCTCCTTTTCCCACAATGTTTTCTACCCTACCCAAAACAATTTTCAATTTTTCAGTTAAATTTATTTTGTCGCCTGCTAATGCTTTCAGTTTGGACCAGTCTAAAATTTTGTCGTTTGGTAGAAAGTTAATCCATCTCGCCGCTGCATCAAAGCAAGCAAGACATCACATAACTATGGATACATAGAATCCTTTTTGTCTAACAACCGGCTGAATTCTGAGGTAGAATGGTCCTTTGACATGTAAAAACAACCAAAAGCAAAAGGTTTCTACACGAGTCAGCCTGCGCGGACTTCGCAGGCTGACCAGGGTTCGACTTTTTCCCCTAAAACAGATGTATTAAACCCCTTTTTACAGAGCATGGCTCGCTTGTTTTGTTTTCACTGAAATTACAGATAATTTTTAGACAAAATGTGGAAAATGGAAGATAGTCTAAGAACTGTTGTTGTAATGCTATTTCAATTTTTGCTTTCAGTGATTTGCAAAAGTCTTTGAATGAAGTCTCGAAACTGGAAGATTTCCTTAGAACTCTGAAGCAGAAACTAGAGAATTCAAACGACGCTCTGCCTGTCTCTCCACCCTCCACATTCATTTCCAGCGACATGAAGAGCTGTTATGAATCTGTATTTGCTATATGTGATAAGTACAGGAGAACTGTCAGGTAAAAGGAATATAGTATATTGATTGATTGATTGATGGGAAAGAAAGGGTGGGTGCGCGGATGGATGGATGGATGGATCAAAATTGGCCTGCAACATGCGAAATGCGATCATCGGACATTTGCGTAAAGTGTCGTCCCGGATTAGCCTGCGCAGTCCGCGATGGCACTTTACGACTACATAAGATTTTTTCATACAGTAGACATTCGTGAAACAGAAAATCGCAAAAAAACGGGAAGTGTCGTCTCAGATGAGTCACAGACTGAACAGGCTGATCTGGGACGACACACTTTTACGCGTATGTCCGAAGGCCCCTTTTCGTGTGTTGTAATTAATTGATGAATCAAATTGATAGATAATTGTTTGATTGTTTGATTGATTGATTGATCGATTCATCAGTCGGCCGGTTGATTTACAGACATTTGTTTGAAGTTATTCGCAGGGTAAGCGTATATCGTCTAGCGTCATTACGACTGACTGTATTGATTGTACAGTGTTTAACGCCGTTTTCAACATTATTTCAGTTATATGGCCGCGGCAAATGCACTTATCCATGCTTTCCTGGATTTTTTTTTTTTTTTAACCAGAACACCACACAATATTTTTCTCAAGCCATTTTCCACATACCAATCACTGAAACAACGATAAGCGGAGAGAGATGGACTATCATCAGCCCTCGGAAAGAAATTGGTAGAGCTGTGGATTCGAACCAGCGACCCCCTGTTCTCAAGTCATGTACGCTACTGACTGCACTGCCGTGGCAGCGTCATGATAATTATACATTCATATTTTACATTTTAAGGCCCAACATAAAACTGCCAAACAATTTTTGCGAGATGTATGAAGAGCTGTTGTGAGTCTGTATCAGTTATAAGTGAAATGGACAAGAAAAATGCTAGGCTAGACAACTTTTAAACGGCTTTACCTGAAGGCAAAAATCTTACAATCGTCCATTTTGAATGCATTTGCAGAGGACAAACTGACCATATCTTAAATGATGGGATTTAGGGAAGAGATAGAGAATACGTACATAGTGTTGTCGTAGATCAAAAATATCTAACAAGGTTGGGAGAATTGATAATTGTCGAGCCTTGGCGAGACAATTATCAATTCTCACAACCGAGTTAGATATTTTTGATCTACGACAACACTATGTACGTATTCTATTTATCTTTTAACCTATGATTTGTGCTCATTGTGAAAAGATGTGAAAAACGTTACTGACAAGTACATTTTAAAAGTTTTAAAAGTTTATTTATGTCGGAACTCCCATTTTAAAATTGCATTACCCACATACATAGTACTTTATCGTAGTAATTAAACGTCCGAAAATTGCGATTGAGATCGCTTGGGATTATTCTATTTGAGAAGACGCGGTAAACGAGCATTCAAATGACGTCACGGGCAGGAATTACGTAGGCAGATCATAGGAAAGTAGCGCGCGTGCTATGACATCGTTCTTTTTTCGCGGACTTTCTGCACTAATCGTTACTATTTTTGGAATGCATAAAATTTCATTCATAAATGGTGATAGGGGGCGGAGTCAGTGGAACTTACTGTTTTATAAATATCCGTGGTATATCAAAAATCTACAAATATCCGTGGTATATCAAAAAAAAATATCGCATGGGTGTTATTGCATGGTTATCCGGTTAGTTGAAAGATAAATAGAGAATACGTACATGGTGTTGTCGTAGATCAAAAATATCTAACAAGGTTGGGAGAATTGATAATTGTCGAGCCTTGGCGAGACAATTATCAATTCTCACAACCGAGTTAGATATTTTTGATCTACGACAACACTATGTACGTATTCTATTTATCTTTTAACCTATGATTTGTACTCATTGTGAAAAGATGTGAAAAATGTTGCTGACAAATACATTTTAAAAGTTTTAAAAGTTTATTTATGTCGGAACTCCCATTTTAAAATTGCATTACCCACATACATAGTACTTTATCGTAGTAATTAAACGTCCGAAAATTGCGATTGAGATCGCTTGGGATTATTCTATTTGAGAAGACGCGGTAAACGAGCATTCAAATGACGTCACGGGCAGGAATTACGTAGGCAGATCATCGGAACGTAGCGCGCGTGCTATGATATCGTTCTTTTTCCGCGGGCTTTCTGTAGTAATCGTTACTATTTTTGGAATGCATTTCATTCATAAATGGTGATGGGGGCGGAGTCAGTGGAACTTACTGTTCTTTAAATATCCGTGGTATATCAAAAATCTATAAATAACCGTGGTAGACTATATCAAAAAAAAAAAAAAAAAAATCGCATGGGTGTTATTGCATGGATATCCGGTTAGTTGAAAGATATAAAAAAAATATATATATCGCATGGGTGTTATTGCATGGATATCCGGTTAGTTGAAAGATAAAAGAAAATATTGTGGGGGAAGTTAGAAATTGTTTTGCCCATCCTTTTAAAATCTTCTACTTCAAGGTTACAGTATTAAACCACAGAATTGTGTGGTAAACTGTGAAGATAAACTTGATCTTGTTCCCCCTATTTTTCACTTCTCACAGGGAACTTGAACACAGTAAAACTAGGATAGAGCACCTCGAATCCAAAACAAAAGACGCAGAGAATAAACTGGAGGACAGAGAATCCCAAATAAATCAGTAAGTAACAGTTCTTATACCCTGATGCAACATACAATACGAGGGCAATTCATTTAATTGTGCCACTGGGTGTTTATGAGACGCATTATATTAAATGCATATATTTTGTTCGTTTCATCCCTTCAAATTATTCTCCATTGACAGAAATACATTTTTCAAGTCTGGAAATCCAGTCTGTAAATGCTGCAAAGTAGGTTTTTCTGGCAATACCTTACAGACACTGAAAAACGTCACTTCCCAGGGCACTTTTAGAGTCATATCAACGCCCAGAGAGAGTTTTCTTCAATAAAGGAAAGAGAAAAAAGTCACATGGGCTGAGGTCGGGAGAATAGGGTGTGTGGGGAAGCTGTACCACCGTTTTCGTTTCCTGGAAATTCTGAACAATTGCAGACTTGTGAGCAGCTGTCTTGTCATGAATAAGGCAGTGTGTATAACTGCACCTACTTTAACTTCCAATAACTTTTGAAAGAATGAACATATTACAACAAAATTTCGTGCCAGTATTCAAAATAACTTCCTTGCGAAAATACCGTTATTTCTTTGTGATACGTATGGTCATGCGGTATGGAGGCCAATTAGTGACACAAATAAATGACCCTCGTACAAGCCCACAGGTACAGGGGGGAGCTGGGGCGACTTATCACACTCTATCAATTCTTTGCAAGACGATAAAATTTGGACTTGTACATTATGCAAGAGCTTGCAAAAGACCGACGGGCTGACAAACAGATAGAAATAAGTTTGGCTCACTTGATAGGGTCTTTCTTTGAAAGAATAGAAAACATTGTTGGAATAGAAGAAAATGCTAGTGACCAGTATTTTCTGCTTTTCCCACAATATTTTTTACCATTTTAAAGACATATCCCACAATTTGTGATGAATCTTATTTGTTGTGTGCAAATGCTTTCGATTTGGATAAGTATAAACTTTTGTCTTTTGATAAAGACTTGACCCTTAAAAAAATGACAGAAACCTGGACTGGTCCAAATCCAAAGTATTTGCAGACGACATATTAACCCTTAAGCTGCTAGGCGTGACTCACAGACCTTTTTCGGACAGTGTAGATCAAGATCAGACTGCACACATGGTGAAATCAGCTTTAAATTCGCAATATCTGGGTGCTTACCAGTGAGTGGAAATGTTCGTTTCATTTATATAGCAGTTTAAGGGTTAAGTGTGATTCAAATTGTCCCTGAAAGGTTAGAAAATATTGTGGGAAAAGGGGTAAATGCTATTTACCAGCATTTCCCCCTTTTCCCAGGATGTTTTCCGAAACATCCTCCTTTCTTAGGATACTTAAAAAGTTAAGATCGGTGCACCCCTCCATCACATTTTGAAAGGTTAGAAAACATTGTGGGAAAAGGAGAAAATGCTGTTAACCAGCATTTTCCCCTTTTCCGACAATGTTTTGAAAAACCTCTTCCTTTCATACAGGACAGTTAAAAATTAAGAATTGTGCATCCCTCCATCACCTTTTGAAAGGTTAGAAAACAGCTTGGGAAAAGGAGAATATGCTGTTTACAAGAATTTTCCCCTTTTCCCACGATGTTTACCTAAACCTTCTTCTTTCTTGGGACAGTTAAGAAGTTCAGACTGGAACACCCCTCCATCACATTTTGAAAGGTTAGGAAACATTGTGGGGAACGGAAAAATGCTGTTTACCAGCATTTTCCCGTTTTCCTACAATGTTTTACAAAACCTCCACCTTTCTTAGGATAATGCAAATGTTAAGACTAGTGCACCCCTCCATCACATTTCGAAAAGTAAGGAAACATTCTGGGAAAAGGAGAAAATTTGTACCAGCATTTCCCCCTTTCCCACAATGTTTTCAAAAACCTCCTTTCTTAGGATTGTTGAAACTCAGGATTGTCTGGTAAAGTGTCAAGACTGGTAAACCCCTGTATCACATTTTGCTTTCTATGAGGCTGTGCTAAATAAATTTGCACTAACTTTATGTAAAGAAATACCGTAAAAGCATGCTATTTTTTTTTTTGTTTGTCTATTGCTTGACGCTATTTTAACAGTATCCCATTCTCAATTTTTATGATTACTATTATTATTATTTTTATTAGTATCATTTATAATACATGTAAACTGAAATACTCTCACATTCATTACAAACTACTACCTTACCCACTTACCGAAACTGTAAGTGGATCAGGCAGTAAACAGAAATAGAAACGCAATATTAGTATGGATCTTTAAATTTCTTCATATATTTCTCCATGTCTATGAATTGATCCATACAATCTATAATCTAACATTTCCATGCATGTGTCAATTTCCTTTGTCTTTATATTTTATTGTCAATGAGCTTATATGCTTTATGTCAATATAAAATTATGTTATGTTAAGTATTTAAGGTGTATCAAGGAGACCGGTTCACCTATCCATGTTTTCAAAGACTTTCTTTTACCAGCACTCACTGCAAGATTCTACAAGTTTATCATTTAGGAAAGTGTAGACCAGACCACACTGAATATCTAAAATCAGACAGCACTTTCTCTGCAGCCTGATATGTGCATTAAGTCTCCCTTAGCAGCAGATGGGTATATATAAAAAAAAAAAAAAAAAAAAAAAATACTATGAGTCATGCTCTGGCAAAAGATGGTTTGATGCATTCCCACGATGCATTATACCAAGCATGTCATCTCATAATTATGGATCCATAAAAATCCATTTTTTTTTAACAATAGATTGGCTCTGGAGGTAGAATGGTCCTTGGACAAGTAAAAAATTAACCGAAAGCAAAAGGTTCGACCCAGGTCAGCCTGCGCGGACTGCGCAGGCTGACCTGGATGGATACTTTTTGCAGATGAGTTAACTCCCCCTTTTCACTACGTGGCTCATAGATTCTTGTATCGTTTAAAAGTCTAACAGTCGCGATCGACACTCTAGAGAAGAAGCACAATAGCATGAAAGAGCAGAAAATGGACACATTTAAAGACCAAATGAAGGTGAAAAGTCTGGAAAGGCAGGCCGAAGCTAAAGACGCTGAACTGAAGAAAGCAAAGGAGGAGTTATCTGACCTGAAACAGAGGTATGAGACCCGCCTGTGTCATCATCGTTGGTTATCTTAATTGAGATGCACATTGAACCACCTACAGCACATATGTTGAGATTGAACATTTTTTAACTCTTTACCACACAGTCCCAATTTGTAACGACCCTGGGCAAGAAGCCTTTTGAAAACATTGTGGGAAAAGGAGAAAATGCTGATAGCCAGCATTTTCTCCTTTTCCCACGATGTTTTCTAGCCTTCTCAGCATAAATTTCATTTTTTCGGTCAAAATCATTTTGCCGTCTGCCAAAGCTTTCAATTTAGACTAGGCTAAAACTTTGCTGTGTGGTAAAGAGTTAACCCTTATCCTGCTAAATAAGTTGAATGAAACTTTGAAGCCGATGGTATAAATCAGAATAACACTATTTCATTTTTTTTTGAGAAAAGTATCTCCTTATCGGACAGTGTAGATCCAAGATCAGACTGCACGTTCTGTGCAGTCTGATCTTGATCTACACTGTCTATAAAAGGTCAGTGAGTCACGCTTAGCAGCTTAAGGGTTAAGACAGAAAGACTTACGGTCAGACGGACAGACGGACAGGTAGGTGGATGCTTAGTGGGCGGGCGAGCAGGCAGGCAGATAGGTATGGGGAATCAATTGTATCTTTTAAGGATACTTCACAAAATGGAAAAGCGGTCAGTGTAGATCTAAGATCAAGCTGCATGCTCTCTACTGTCTGGTCTTTATCTACAATATCCGCAAAGGCAGCACACTCTCGATCCAAATCGTCAGCAAAAATAGCCTGTGTTGTTCTTAGTACCTTTATCAATTCCACAGTTTCTAGGTAGATTCAAACCTGGCGCAGATACATACACGTAGATACAAATTTATAGTAGATCAACGACTGTACTATTTAAAGTTACAGAGGAAAAAGGCATATGAGCCACGCTCTGGCAAAAACGGGCTGGATGCATCTCCGCGATGCATGCCACCAATCAAGCCAGCAAATAACTATGGATTTGTTATAGCCACTTAATCACGAGGTAGACTGACCCTTGGACATATAGAAAATTGACCAATGGTGAAAAGTCTTGGCTCAGGTCAGCCTGCGCGGAATGCGCAGGCTGACCTGAGCCGATACTTTTCGCAAACGCATCAAGCACCCTTTTCACAGAGCATTTTCTTACAGGTTTGATGCGCTGATGAAGTCCAAAACTGGAGACACAAGTGAGGCAAACAACCCATATCCCCCAGCCAAAATTGCTGATAAGTACATGGAACTTTTTAAAACCGGGCGAGCCGCAGCGGTTGACTTCTATAAAACAACAGAGAATAAGAGCGATATGGATGCTGCCACTAGAGCTATAGACATACTGAAGGTAGGGCCTCCTTCTCATTTCTGTACTTTTACATGTACTCAAGTAGCGGCTCCTTCTCATTTCTGTAGACATACTTTTACATGTACTCAAGTAGCGGCTCCTTCTCATTTCTGTAGACATATTTGATCCAGGTTTCCATCTCATTTCTGTGGCATTTGTCGAAGACAGTGCAACAGTGAGTTCAACAGGGTATTTTGAAATTCATGTATCGTAATTTGTGCCAAACCGAAGGAAGTAAACCCAATTAAACTCAATTTTTCTGAGAGAAATTAGCGTTTCGCTAGAACTCAGATATATAATTAACAACGGCGTATAAAATAAACTGTATTAGGCCATCGATCATGGGAATACTTCTTTTTTAATTGAAAATATCCCTACCCGCAATAGCCTTCTATTGGCGCAATGATACAAACAACTCCTGACTGTGTTCGACCCAAAACCAGTTCGTCGCTGGGCTTGTTCGTTCCCTGGCTTGTTCGTCCGGGCTTGTTCGTCCCACATTATTGTTTGTTTACTTTTTTCAAATTATTAATTCCACACAATGACTCCCTTGACAAATACCACACCAGTGCTTTCAACGCTTTGATTTTTTTTATAGATGAGCCATGTTTTCGCAAAAGGGGGCTTAATGCATCTCCACGGTCCATGACACCAAGCAAGTCATCAAATAATTGTGGATCCATAAAATCCATTTTCTCCAACAACCGACTGAATCATGAGGTACATAGGTCCTTTGACATGGAGAAAATTGACCAATAGCAAAAAGATTCGGCCCGGGTCAACCTGTGCGGACTGGGCAGGCTGATCTTGGTCGATACTTTTCGCAGATGCATTAAGTCCCATTTTCACAGAGCATGCCTTATTTCATTGAACATGAATCCCCGGCTGGGCCAATTTCTTTCCGAGGATTGATGAGAGTCTTTGCGACGGGATTCATTCCTCTCTCTCCTCTGACCATTGTTTCGACGATGGTTATGTGGGAAAGCTGTCAGTGGCTTGGAAAGAATATTGTGCGGATCACTGGTAAAAGAAACTACAGGAAAGTATGTATAGGTGCACTGGCCGCCGCGATATAACTGAAATAGAGCTGAAAACGACGGTAAACACCATACAATGAAATCACGATTCCCAATTTCTACCAGTAAGCTCAAGATGAATTCCCCCTTTCATTTCTATAGACATACTAAAAGAGACACATTCTCATCTTTACAAACATACTTGAAGGTTCAGTAGTGGCCACCAGTAATGAATGCGAGTGTTAAAAGGCATTTAGATTTAAATCATACCACTTCAAAAGTATTGAAATCATGATAGAAATCAAAATCTGTTATCGCGCGGTCGGGCCCAGTATTAGTCGCCGGCAGAAAAATGAATTTTAAAATTAGGTTAAAAGTTGCTAAGTCGCTCTACTTTTTGTTTACTTTTTGTCTGGTTTCGAATTTCATTTTCTCTGTCAGCGACTAACACTTGGACCGACAGTGAATCAACAGATTGTCATCTTCACAATAATTTCCATACTTTAAATGGTACGATTTAAAGTTAAGTGATCCGTGCTCTGTGAAAAGGTGGCTTACTGCATCTGCAAAAAGCATCGACCCAGTTTAGCCTCTGCATTCCGCGCAGGCTCACCTTGACCAAATCTTTTTGCTATTGGTAAATTTTTTGCAAGTCCAAGGACGGGTTTACCACATGGTTCAGTCGGATTTAAAACAAAATGGATTTTATGGATCCCTAATACTGTAATGACTTGCTTGGTATCATGCATCACGGAGATGCATTAAGCCCCCTTTTCACAGAGCATGGCTCAAATGTATCTTAAATACCCGTTTTGTTTTCATTTTGACCGCTACCGTGCCTTTAACGTATCAGTTTCCTTAGAAAATCTTTAAACATATGTAAAATATTGTCTTCCCCATTTGAATAAACATACTTATTGTAGATTCCCCTTCCTCTTTCTGCAGACGCACTTGACTTGTGGTAATAAACATAATTAACACTTAAGCTGCTGAATAAATGAAACCCAAATTTCTACTCAATACTAAAGGCCCAAACATTGCGGTTTCAAAGTTAATTTCACCGGAAAGAAAATACCGTATCGGACAGTGTAGATCAAAGATCAGACTGCACGTTCTGTGCAGTCTGATCTTGATCCACACTGTCCGCAAAAGGTCAGTGGGTCGCGATCAGCAGCTTAGGGGTTAAGAAAGAGTCTTCTTCCTCATGTCAAAATGCAAGCTTAAAGTGGACTTGCTTTCTCATTTCTATAGATTACTTGAGCTATAGTTCCTTCCCCGATTTCTATAGACAGCCTTTGAGTAGAATTGTTTAAGAAAAAATAACATTCAGTTAGTAGTAACCCCCATCCGTTTATTTAACTCTTTACCAAACGACACAATCTAAGCCTAGTCGAAATTGAAAGCATTTGCAGACGACAAATTAAATGTAACTGAAAAATTGTAATTTGTTTTGGGAAGGGCAGAAAACATTGTGGGAAAAGGAGAAAATGCTGGTTACCAGCATTTTCTCCTTTTCCCACAATGTTTTACAAAAGGCTTCTTGCTCAGGGTCGTTAAAAGTCGGGATTGTGTGGTAAAGGGTTAAGAGTTCTTCTCGGAAAAAACAAAATATATATCTGACGGAGTTGATCCTAGACTGCACGTTCTTGGATCTACACTGTCCGTGAAAGTGCTTTGAGTCGCGCTTATCAATCTTCAGGTTAACCCATATCCTACTGAATAAGTTAATTTTAAGATACCTTCAACTTGATAGTATAAAACCAGATGGTTTTTTTTTTTTCAAACTTATATTTGGGGAAGAAATATCTCCTTATCGGACAGCGTAGATCGAAGATCAGACTGCACATTCTGTGCAGCCTGATCTTGATCTACACTGTCCGCAAAACGTCCTCCAGTCGAGCTTATCAGCCTAAGGGTTAAATATATTTTAATTTTCCTCTTTTAAATTTCAGGAGAGTTACATGCTATGCGAGACGATCAGTTCCCGACATTTAGAAGAGCTCACAGCACATTTATTGAACCCCTCGAGCACAGAGACAATTAGAGTAAGTTAGCTTTTCACCAACCTTTATCCTGTTTTTCTGCGGCCACAGACGCTGAAAATGGCGAACATGTTAGATCAAGATCAAACAGCAAAGAGCATACAGTCTGATCTTTGGTCTGCACTTTCAGCCATGTTTAAATATTCTGGCAAAAAGATGGCTTAAAATGCGTTTAGTCTGGTCCTCAGACATCATTAAAATGCCATTTTCAACGAATTAACGTAATATACGTGTATATCATAGACCAGGGTCCGTATTCACCAACCAGTCTTAAGAATATTCTTAGTCTTACACTTCGAGATTTTCTAAATTTGAAAGTGACACAACTTCTGATTGGCTAAACCACATGGTTTAGCCAATCAGAAGTTGCGTTACATTCAGATTTAGAAAATTCTGGAGAGTAAGACGAAGAACGTTCTCACGAGGGCTGTTAAAAAAAAAAGAATACGCGGAAAAGTACTGTCATTCTCTGAAATATTTGTTGATGATTGATCGATTGATTGTATGGTGTTTAACGCCGTTTTCAACATCATGAGAACCAGAGTTCTTCATGGCTAAACCAATCAGAAATTGTGTTACTTTCAAATCTGAAAATCTCTTAGGAATAAGAATATGAAAGTACTTAAGAATGGTTGCTGAATATGGACCCAGGGTTCGTATTCACCAATCATTCTTAAGAACGTTCTTTGTCTTATTCTCCAGTATTTTCTAAATTGGAAAGTGACACAACTTCTGATCGGCTAAACAATTTGAGCCATACACTGAGAAAAGGGGGCTTAATGCATCTGCAAAAAGCATCGATCCAGGTCAGCCTGCGCAGGCTGACCTGGACCGAAACTTTTTGCTTTTGGTAAATTTTCTGCATGTTCAAGGACCTACCTCATGATTTAGTCGATAGTTAGACAAAATGGATTTTATGCATCCCTAATTATGTAATGTCTTGCTTAGTACAATGAATTACGGGGATGCCTTAAGCCCCCTTTTGCCAGAGCATGGCTCATTTGTTCTAGCCAATCAGAAATTGTGTTACTTTCAAATTTAAAAAAATCTTGGAGAATAAGACTAGGACTATTCTTAAGAATGGTTGGTGAATACGGGCCCAGATCTACCATGGAAACAAAGGGTTGATTAAATGTAAAGGAAAAAGAAAATTTTAGATGCATGCGTGAGTTTATGTTTAAAGACAATGGAGGGGATGTATCCCCAGCCCTTTCCACTTCCGAAAGACCAAGTCATTATCAGCGAATCACATTTTTTATCAGATCCAAAATAAAGATTGAAAAAAAAAACAAAAAACTAGTATCTCTACGAACAGCTGAAGTTGCTTTTGCAAGCGTTGTACTTACAAGGGTTGTTCAGAAAATATGTAGACTTTTCCCTGTAAATCGACTGTTTATCAACAATTTAACCCTATACTACACAATCCTGGGTTTTAACGACCCTAAGGAAGAAGCCTTTTGAAAACATTGTGGGAAAAAGGAGAAAATGCTGGTAACCAGCATTTTCTCCTTTGCCCACAAAGTTTCACTAAAATACAATGAAAGAGTAAAAAGTTACAAAGGATTTAAAAACACCACTAGCTGCAAGCCGGCGCACGACGTAAGACCACCATGTTTGACGTAGCTTTGAAAAGTCATCTTAAAACTTTTTCCATGTAGAAGAATATTAGTGTTTTTCCGTGGTTCGCATAACCTTTCTTTTATCTAGGAAAAACAAATGTACAGTTGTCTATGTATGAAATAAACTGAGTCATTCAGTTTTATTATAATACACCGAAATCATCCCCTCCGATGAAGACAAGAGTGTCTAATGCTGGCGGAAAACACATGTTTGTGGTCTTACGAAACGCCGAGGCATGCTGCTAGTGCACAGAGAAACAGTAGGATAGACAGTTAATTCGTCATACTTCAGTAAGGTTTATAGATAAAATGCTCTTACACCCAGAACTGAGACCACTTCTCTTACAAGAGCGTGTCAACTGTTTCGACTCTTGCTCACTTCCGCGTATATAAAGTCGCATCCAAAAGGCCGTGGTTCTGATACTGTACAAGATGTCATGACGCGGAAACACTGCAGATTTTGTCTTCCTTTCCTTTAATATTTTCGTATCCTGGTCAAATCAACGCTGAAAGTGCGGAGTGAATATTTTCGTAGTTCTTCCTGAATGAAAACTTCATTTTATTTATTTGAAATCTGTGCTTGTAGGGCTAGATAGAAAACAAGAGGGCCATGATGGCCCTAAAGTCGCTCACCTGAGTCTTTTGACCAAATTAATCTATTTTCTATTGTACACAAGTTTTTCTAAGATTTGACCTCTTGACCTAGTTTTTAACCCAGTATGACCAATTATTGTATTGGTCTGATATAGCACTGAGACAAACATTCTCACCAATTTTCAAGAGATTTTTTTCAGTTTTGTTGCCATGGCAAGCAGATATTTTACTGATTTGAAACTCTTTGAAAAAATTCTGAACAGGACATCTTTGTACATATATGAGAGCTCTAGCTCTTAAGGTTCGGGACAAGAAGATTTTTAAAGATTTCCTTCTTTATCTCTATGAAAATCCGTGACCCCACAACAAAGGACCAAATTTCCACACAAGGGCCATCATATGAAGTATTTCGGTACAGGTCCACTAGATGATGCTACATGCCAAATATGAAAGCTGTAACCCTGAGGATTTAGGACAAGAAGATTTTTAAAGATTGCCTTCTTTATCTCTATGTGAAATCCGAGACCCCACAACATAGGGCCTATTTCTACACCAGGGCCATAATTTGAAGTATTTTGGTAGAGGGTCACTAGATGATGCTTCATGCCATATATGAAAACTCTAGCCCGTACAGTTTGGGACAAGAAGATTTTTAAAGTTTTTTTTTTCTTTCGGTTGTCATGGCAACCAGAGTTCTTCATGGAATTCAAATCTTTGAATTATTCTGAAAGCGCATCACCTAAGGATCATTCCTGTGAAGTTTCATTGAAATCTGTTTGCCGGTTTCACAGAAGAAGAGTTTTTATGAGAGCTCTAGCCCTTAAGGTTCGGGACAAGAAGATTTTTAAAGATTTCCTTCTTTATCTCTATGAAAATCCGTGACCCCACAACAAAGGACCAAATTTCCACACAAGGGCCATCATATGAAGTATTTCGGTACAGGTCCACTAGATGATGCTACATGCCAAATATGAAAGCTGTAGCCCTTAGGATTTAGGACAAGAAGATTTTTAAAGATTTCCTTCTTAATCTCTATGTGAAATCCGAGACCCCACAACATAGGGCCAATTTCCACACCAGGGCCATAATCTGAAGTATTTTGGTAGAGGGTCACTAGATGATGCTACATGCCATATATGAAAGCTCTAGCCCTTACGGTTTGGGACAAGAAGATTTTTAAAGAATTTTCTTTCAGTTGCCATGGCAACCAGATTTCTTCATGGAATTCAAATCCTTGAAGTATTCCAAAAGTGCATCACCTAACGATCATTTCTGTGAAGTTTCATTGAAATCTGTTCGCCGGTTTCAGAGGAGAAGATTTTTTAAGTAATTGTTCACGGACGGACGGAGATACAGACGGATGGACGGACGGACGCCGGACAGTGATCGATCACAATAGCTCACACTGAGCACTACGTGCTCAGGTGACCCCCCCCCCCAAAAAAAAAATATATATATATATATATATATATATTTTTTTTTTCCGGCAAAAGGGGGCTTAATGCATCTCCGTGATGCATTATACCAAGCAAGTCATCACGTGATTATGGATCCATAAACACCATTTTGTCTGAAAACCGGCCGTGTCATAAGGTGGACTGGGTCGACTGACATAAAGAAAATTTGACGAATAGCGAAAAGTTTCGGCCCAGGTCAGCCTGCGCGGACTGCGCAGGCTGACCTGGGTCGGTACTTTTCGCAGATGCATTAAGCACATACAAATTCTGTTTTCAGTCGACAAACAAACTTGAAGACACTGACATGAAAACCCTGGTGAACATTCGAAAAAGCACATGTAAACAAACCGTAGAACCTGTTAAGAGCGTAAGTACTTAACACCCGGTTTTTTAAACCCTATCCTGCTAGATAAGTCAAATGGAACTTTCAAGCCCATAGAAAGTCAAAGGACTCAAATTCCTGAAAAGCGGATTTATGGAACAGTATTATGATACGGTGTAATGAAAAATAAAAGTCCCATTGCATGTAATGCATGTACATGTATTATGTAATTATACATAGTAAAATTAGTGTTGCACCCCCTGTGTTTTTTACCGGCTTTGATTTTCTGACGTGAATGAGATAAAATTGGGTCGAAATTAGAATTCGGCTGCTGCATACACCAACAGACTCGTCTTTTGCCCATAAAATGAACTGAACTGAGGTATCTCTTGACCTCATGGTAAGTAGGAATCTTTTGCCTAGATGTTGCTTTCAAATTTAATAAAAACAAGAAGCGTTTAAGTTTAGGTAAAACAGGGAATTTAATGTCGAAACAAAACTTACGACAGGTTGAAAGTGACCTGCAGAAAATGGACACACAAAATCAGGCAATATTGCGTACTTCCGCCCGGGGCATGCAAAACAGCTTGCAGTCTTTGTCTCACACCTCTCACGAGAGGTTGAAACAGCTCGATCAGTAGCTGCTGCCATGAGGTTAAGGGATACCTCAGTTCATTCCATTTCAGAGACAACAGACTTGTTTGTTCTTGTATACAGCAGCCAGATTCTAGTTTCCAACCTATTTCATATCATTCACGCCAGAAAATTAAACACGTTAAAAACACATGGGGTGCAACACTAATTTTACTATGTATAGTTTTTTGAGTTAGCAAGGGCAAAGAAAGTTGTTCTGCAAATCGGGAGCCCGCCCGGGTGGCTCAGTGGTTAGCGTATCTGACTCGTGACCTGGTACTTGTGAGTTCAATACCCGGTTGAGGCAAACTTTCTTTCCGGCGTTTTTTCCCCCCTAATCTCTGATTCATGTGGGAAAAGTAGTCAGTGACACGGAAAGAAAGTTGTGTCAGTACTGGTGTGAGAAAGCCAGGAAACATGCGTAGGTGCACTGATCGCCATGATATGACCTAAGCTGTTGAAATGGCGTTAAACTCCAATATGTCGTATTAGGTGGGCTTTTCACATTGCTATCGTGATTGACAATCATCAGTGAAAGAAAACGACAAATGTATGAAAAATGAGCCATGCTCTGGCAAAAGGGGGCTTAATTCATCTCCGTGATGCATTATACCAAGCAAGCCATTACATTATTATGGATCAATGATGGCCACATGTTTTTAACAACCGACTCAATCATGAGGTAGACTGGTCGTTGGACAAACAGAAAATTGACCAATAGTGAAAAGTTTCGGCGTAGTTCAGCCTGAGCGTTCTGCGAGGGCTGACTTGGGTCGATCATGTAAATTTTCGCAGATGCATTAAGCCCCCTTTGCACAGAGCATGGTTCAAATGGTTTTCAATGACATTATGTAGCCGTAATCCCACTATGCACCTTTGTAAAGGATTATCAATCCTTGTAAAGAGATCGATCGAGCTGGATATCCGAACCAGCGACCACCTGTACGTTACCGACTTTGCTACCGGGTTAAGCAGAACAGTATTCACATAGCAAATAAATGAGTCATGCTCTGTGAAAAGGAGATTTAACCCTTTACCACACAATCCTGACTTTTAACGACCCTGAGAAAGAAGCCTTTTGAAAACATTGTGAGAAAAGGAGAAAATGCTGGTCACCAGCATTTTCTCCTTTTCCCACAATGTTTTCTACCCTATCAAGGCAACTTCCACAATCTGAGCAAGATTTAAATTGTCGTCTGCAGATGCTGTCCATTTGGACAAGTCTACATTTTAGTCGTGTGGTAAAGAATTAATGCATATGTTAAAAAATGTATCGACCCGGCAGGCTGACCTGATCGATACTTTTTGCTTTTGGTAAACTTTCTGCATGTCTAAGGACCCTTGCACCTCAGGATTCAATCCATTCTTAGACAAGATGGATTTTATGGATCTACAATTGTGTGATGACTTGCTTGTTATAATGCATCACGGAAATACATTAATCCCCCTTTTCACACGAGCATGAGTCAAATATATGTACAAGCAGGCCAAGCTGACTACGGGATTTTAACTTCCTCTTTTGCTGTCGACTTAATAATTTCGATTTTTTTCGAGCTAAAGATTCGATTTTTGCTGTAGCTGAAGGCTATTTTGTGGGTCGTATGTAACATCAGTTAGCGTGAATTTCAGTTCCAAGAACGGACTGCATGTTCTATGAAGTCTGATCTTGAACTACGCTGTTTGCAAAAGTTATGTATGTTGCAACGTCAATGAAAGAATTAACTGTTATAACACAATCTCCACTTTCAACGTTCCTTGGAAAGTAGGCATTCGAAAAGACTGTGGGAAAAGGAGAAAATGCTGGCTACCAGCATTTTCTCCTTTTTCCATGTTGATGGTGCAGTGTTTTCTATGCTTTCATAGACGAATGGCATCATTAGAATAACTTTGATCTATTGTCTGCAAACGCTTTTGATTTGGTTGAGCCGTAGATTTTGTTGTTTTGTACTTTAAGTGAAATAACCGCCTCTTAAAACACAATGTAAAGGAAATTTAGTGATTACTTGCCTACTTAGATCTACTTACTTAGGCTGGAACTCCTTAGAATAGAACTCCTTAGTATTTCAACGGACAATCCCTCAGAAAATCAAAATTGTCCTACCGAGCGGGCCGCGCAGTAACTGTGATTCTATTACTTGTTAAGGGGTGGTAATTTGATCCGTCAATCTGACGCAGTTATTTGCTGGTATTAGATTTCGAAATGAATATGTATACACGTATAGGACAGTATATGCAGTCGTGACAAAAGCGAGGTTGAGGTGTATTAGCTAAAACCGAAAGTGGAATGGGCACAAGCGTGAATGACAGTATATTTGCCCATTTGGTCCAGGTCAAACCGATATCATAGTACAGTGAGAGGGCGCATGCGTCGTTACGCATGATGTATTTGGTTCCGGTCAGAGCGATCACAGTAAGCGGATTTGCTATACAAATCGGCTACAAATTTTATAGAAAAATACATTTCCCTATCGGACAGTGTAGATCCAAGATCAGACTGCACGTTCTGTGATCTACACTGTCCGCAAAAGGTCAGTGAATTGCGCTTGGCAGCTTAAGGGTTACAAATGTAAACAGGCATTAACCCTTTAACTCCTAAATGAATTAAAATGACACTTTCAGATCGATAGTAAAATCTATAATGATCTACAATATTATTATTGATTCATATAATCCATTTTGTCTAACAAACTTCTTACTCATGAGGTAGACTGGTCCTTTGGCTTGCAAAAAATTAACTAATGGGTCGATACCTTTTGCAGATGCTTTAAACTATTTTGACTCAAACGAAAGTAGTACTTTCTAAATCTAGATTTCGACTTAGAATGAAATTAAGGATAGTTTATAAATACGGGTAAGGCTTCGAGGCTAAATAAGATACATGTAACATTACTAACATTTCAGTAACGTAGGTCTCCGGCCCATTATACATGTACATATATTTTTGAATGTTGTTACACGAGTGACATAAGTTAATACTAAAATATGTAGAGATTACAAATTTCTGATATATGACTCTTTTGCATGTGCATGCATATGAATTTACATATTAACACACTTGTAAAATACGGGACATAATTTATCTATATTATCACAAACTGATTCCATTTTCACAAAGATTCCTTTTTAGCGGATTTCTATAGCAAATCTGCTTACTGTGATCGTTCTGACCGGAACCAAATACATCATGCGTAACGACGCATGCGTGCTCACACTGTATTATGATATCCGTTTGACCTGAACCAAATATACTGTCATTCACGCTTTCCGCCATTCTACTTTTAGTTTTAGCTGCTACACATCCACCTCTCTTTTTGTCACAAGCGTATATACTGTCCTACACATGTCTACATGTTTATTCCGAAATCTAATACCAGCAAAGAACGGATCAAATTACCACTCCTGCAAGAGTGATAGAATTACAGTTATTGCGTGGCCCGCCCAGCAGAACAATTTTGTCTTTCCCTACCCTTGCTAACTCCATTTTAAAATGATTGCACATGTATTGCGTATGATGTTATTTTTTATTACAACATGTTACAGCTTTATGCTACTCCACAAATCCGCTTTCCAGGACTTCGAGTCCTTTGATTAATTTAAATGCTTCTGTTAGGAATTAAATAGCAGGGTGTTTTATATTTATCTCTTTAATATCAGACATTATTCTATGAAACATTGTTATAGCTAGATATGCATTTTTCCCCTCATAAACAAAGTAAAGGCGTCGCAATTCATCCTATTAAGGACAGTTTAGTAGTAATCCTTCATTAAAGGTTCAGATCAAAAAGCATTTTTACAGACTGTTAATTTGTCTGAGTAAATCAAATACATGTATATAATACCGTAGAAGCGTGAAACTCGAACGACCTCTATTTTGTTTTAACAACAAAGAAAAAAATGATATTTAAATCGAGACTAAAATGATTATCCGATTTATGGTGATCCCCCGAACTATTGTCAACCTTGCAAAAAGGTTTTAAAAAAGAAAAAAACGGTGCAACTCGCATTTTCACAGACCGCAGTGTTTAACTGTATCAAACGCGCTTAACTATATTCATGAGTCATATCGCTCCTTGAAAAACATGGTTTGTAAAACTTAAACAAGGATTAGAACAATTATCTATCTGAATTATACTTTTTTAAGGCTGTCATATCGTCACTGGAAGAAACACATGCTCAGAAGTTTTCATTAGCGGAAGTAAGCGGTTGTCTGTCGTACATCGAGAAATGTGTGGAAGTGTGCTGGCCTGCGGTTCTTCAGTCAACTCCACTTTGGATAGATTTCGATACAACAGTATCAGAGACACCGGAAGCGAACACCGCCATGTTTGAAATTGCGGAAGGTAAAGGAAAGAAAGTAGCCTACATTGTTTGGCCTCCTCTTCTGAGCTGTAAAGGAGGTCAAGTACTTAGAAAAGGTCAAATCAAAGTTCAATGAAGTGCTTTATACCCATTGGGCTTCTTTTAGAGTGACGAAAACATTGTGGGAAAAGGAGGAAATGTTGGTAACCAGCATTTTCTCCTTTTCTCACAATATTTTCTACATATGCGAGGACATATAATATGTGAAAAATAAAAATAAATTGTCGTCTGTCTGTCGATATGGACGAACCTAAAGTTTTTCGGTGTGGTAAAGGGTTAAAGGATTAAAGAAAATTATATTGTAGATCTAAGATCAGACTGCACAGAACGTGCAGTCTGATCTTGGATCCACACTGTCCGATAAGTTGAGATTTTTTCCATGAGAAATCACAATTATTATTGGCATCGTTAATTATAATCTATTTATAAGTTAAAGGGTTGAAACAGGATGCTTATTTCATCATTGTCAATACTTAGAGAAACATGTAAATTCCTTGAATTTCTAAACTTTTTTACCCTTAACTACTTAAATCAACTTCACACAAACTATAAAAAGTACATGTGATAAGGCTCGCAAAACGTTTTCAATGTTTTTTTGTTTTTTGTTTTTACACCATTTTGAAACTAATTTCAATAAAATCCTGGCCATCATTGCACCTTTTTATGCATTTCTGGCGTCAATCTTACTATTACTACAAATATTCACAGGACACACTTACCTTACAAATGGACCATTTATTAACAGTACAGAATCATACAGTATTAATGAATTAACTCTTCGTCAAACGACACAATTTTGTACTCAACAAAACTGAAAGTATTAGCAGACGACAACTTGAATGTAGCTCAAAATATGATATCTGTTTTTGATTGGATTGAAAACATTGTGGGAAAAGGAGAAAATACTGATTACCAGCCATCTCTTTTAGGGTCGTTAAAACTCTAGAGTGTGTGGTAAAAAGTTAAATGTTTTGCGATCTTTGATTTTTAGTACCTTACTTTAATTTCAACTTTCTACAAACAAGGCATAAGTTGTATTAGAAATGGGGCCGAATATTCGAATTGTATAAAAGAGGTCGAATATACGACCCACATTCGAATATTCTGGTTTTTCTTTTCTTTTTCAATTATTTGTCCGTTAAAAAAGGGTTTTCATATAGATCTGAAAAGATACGATTCCGCTCTCTGTCGCTCATCAATGTATACATTTGCCGATGTGTTATTATTTTAACATCATAGTTCCATTTCTTGTCCAGTTGTTTAATACTTAGTCATAATAACAATAAATAAAAATATGTCATGGCTGAAATCTAGCCTGAAATATTAGCCTATATCTATTTCCACCCCCCCCCCCCCATTAATCTAAACTGGTAGCCTGTTATCGATCTTCGTATCAACAACAGGTAACACCAAATGCTTACAAGTCGAGTTTCTGCCCGGTTCGAGATTTCGTGAGATAACGCGAGACTTGGAAATTCAAATTGTGATTTTATTTATGCACATAAATAGACCTTATCGATAGAGATTAAGATCTTTAGCGAATCAAATAAACTGATCGCCGTCAGAAAAATCTTCGTTTGCCATGAAAATCTTAGCCAAAGATACAATTATTGCTCGATTTTTTTTTAAAACAAATAAAGGCATTCTGTTATTGGCTGTCTGATTGGTGGATTCGGCACATGTGAAAACCAATAGCTGCCCTCGATAAATCGGGTGTCGCCTGTTGTCTATCGGACGGTTACGGGAGATACAACGGGTACCAGTTTACCATTAATCGAACAAAGAAAAGTGGCGCCCAAATAAAAATCGATTAAACAAATGTTGAAAAACGGTGTTAAAGTCAATTTAGAGTCTTATTTGGACATTGATATGTTATCCTAGGCAAACCAAGAAGCATTCCCAATCAATACATGCAAAATAATATGGACGATGGGCGAGAATTTTAGGAAACAGGGCGACAGAAGGCAAATATTCTGGACACCCGACCTCGTCGACCCCTATGATTCGATTTACCTTTCTAGTTCAGCCCTGTTTTTCCATGCTGCATCTCATTACTTAGAAAATGTTGACATGATCAACTGACAGCGTAAAGTCCATAGAGAATCATATCATAATCTAATATACCAGCCATGCAGCTCTCAACTGGCATCTGTTCCATAAACAAAACAAAGGGAACTAACTCATGCTCTTTTCTCTTTATAATGCTTTTGAACAGATCAACATAGTGATAAATTAGCAAAAGTTCTGTCCTTCAGAAGTCAGTAAACCGCAAGCAGGGCACGCATCGAGAAAATGTTTCAAACTAGCATATATACTAGCATACAAGGCATTTCATTGGTCGGATTTTTGGTTCCGACCAATGAAATGCCTCGATACATTTTGATCACGTGACAACAATTATGGCTGCTTCTTTGAAATTTGAGTGAATCGATCAAACATCGGACGATTTGGAGCTGTATTCTTCGTGTTATTATTAAACAACGAAGGTTGGTTAACGATATTTACTTGTTTTATCAAACCGATAAGTATTTTGGCCATGATCTTGTACAGAATAGTAGATATACTCTGACAAGCGCACTGAACGAACCCGTGTCGGACCAAACAATTTCGACCTATTTGTCGAGAAACCGGCTTCTGTAGCACAAATCATTGAACGTTTAGTAATGAAACCACGTTATTTTTCGCTAGAAAAATGTGTAATGAGCTAGATAAAGTAGACCTTATGTGATTATCTGTAAAATTGACGAAGTAACTTGTGTTTTTGTGATGACAAGTAGACTTTGCCGATGATGTCAGTTGCATCCCTTGTATTATATATACATGTAAAACATAAAAAACGCTAAAAATCCCTGTGCTCTAGAATACCCAGACCTTTTATACATGGACAAAGAGCTTAAATTCTTTTCAACAACTGCCCACTTATACATGGCAGTTGCGAGCGCGTGAAAAAAAAAATCAACTTCCAACAATGAATACTGCTTGTGAATTTAAGTTTTGTTGTTATTGATTCTGTTTATGTTGTGTTGTTGTTGTTCTCTTTATTTTTTTTTTGGGGGGGGGTGATGATGATGATAATGATGATGATGTCTTGTTGTTGTTGTTCCTGTGGCTGCTGTTGCTGTTGTTGGTATAATTGGTGTTGTTGTTAAATGATATGCTTTCTTCATGCTTTAAGTATTCAAAAAAATGAACAAGAAAGAGAACCATGATGTTAAAATAAATGTATTTTAACATCATTGTTCCATTTCTTGTCCAGTTTTTTAATACTTAGTCATAATAACAATAAATAAAAATATGTCATGGCTGGGACCAGAAAGAAAATTGATCTCAAGCAAACCGTCCTGACCACTGAGCCACGGACGATGCTGAAATCTAGCCTGAAATATTAGCCTATATCTATTCCCCCCCCCCCCCCCCCCATCAATCGAACAAAGAAAAATGGCGCCCAAATAAAAAACGATCAAAAAAATGTTGAAAACGGTGTTAAAGTCAATTTAGAGTCTTATTTGGACGTTGATATGTTATCCTAGGCAAACCAAGAAGCATTCTCAATCGATACATGTAAAATAATGCGGACGCTGGGCGAGAATTTTAGGAAACAGGGCGACAGAAGGCAAATATTTTGGACACCCGACCTCGTCGACCCCTATGATTCGATTTACCTTTCTAGTTCAGCCCTGCTTCCATGCTGCATCTCATTACTTTGAAAATGTCGAGATGATCAACTGACAGTGTAAAGGTCATAGAGAATCATATCATAATCTAATATACCAGCCATGCAGCTCTCAACTGGCATCTGTTCCATAAACAAAACAAAGGGAACTAACTCATGCTCTTTTCTCTTCATAATGCTGTTGAACAGATCAACATAGTGATAAATTAGTAAAAGTCCTTCAGAAGTCAGTAAACCGCAAGCAGGGCACGCATCGAGAAAATGTCGCAAACTAGCATATGTCTTGTGCTCAGCACGACATGGTTGAGCCCCAAAAATACCCAGAACATGTATTCGGAGACAAGAATCTTAACCCGGTTTTGATGACTGGACACCTGTACGTGGCAGTTGCGTGCACGTGAAAATATAAAATTCACTTGCAACAAAAATTATGCCACAAACTGACCCGTGTGTCTTGTGCTCAGGATAACACGGTTGAGCCACTGAAATACCCATAGCACTTATACGGAGACAAGAACCTTAAATCGGTTTCCCTGACTGCCTGGTTATATGTGGCAGTTGCGTGCTTGTGAAAGTATCAATTCGACTAACGACAATTAATATATTAAAAACTGACATTTGTCGCATATGATTGAGACATGTTGTGCCTCTAGAATACCTAGACCTTTTATACAGGGACAAAGAACTTAAATCCTTTTCAACAACTGCCCACTTATACATGGCAGTTGCGAGCGGGTGAAAAAAAAAAAATCAACTTTTGACAATAAATACTGCTTGTGGATTTAAGTTTTATCAAAAAATAACATTATCCCTAACAAGAAACGTAGATGAAAAATAATTCTGACCGATAAAACACACTGTCAGAATGATTAACATTAATTGCCACATGGTTATAATTTTCTGCTCCAAATCCAAAATCACTTGAAACACAAGTGAATGCCCGTTTTCACCTGTTTTCACAGAGTCCAAAGCATTGTCCACAAACCAGGTTCTATCAGTTCTTATTCCAAAATTTATGGAAATTTTGGAAATATCTGCCGGCACGACACCAAAATAAACATGTCTACCCCTTATGTGATCTTCTTGCTTCTTGGGGTTGAAAAAAATGCGTTGTGTTTTTCTTTAAAATTACATTTTATTAGTCTACATCAATATCGCATAGTGGTTTACATCTTTCAAAGAGCAACTCAAATGCTAAAATCCCTCCTCTTAGCTGCGGGCGCCGGTATTTATAGTTCTGTAACCTGAGCCCAACCTGGATACCATAGCAGCTGATCACGTTGCACATTCACGGGTCAGAACGTGACATAAATTGAATCATGCATTTATGGAGTGTACCCTAGATGTTCAATATGGGTCATTGTCCTGCAGTTAATAGGTTTATTAGGTAGTAGGTATTCAAATTTTGACTCTTATAGTTTCACACATGGTGCAAATCAGCTTTCTTTCTCTCCTCAGCGACTCTCTTCATTGCTATTGTTTAATGCTTTGTATTTGAGTTTAACGCTGTTTTAACAGCTTAGGTCATATCACGGCGGTCAGTGCACCAACGCATGTGTTTTCTGGCTTTGTCACACCAGTACTGACACAACTTTCTTTCCAAGTCACTGACTACTTTTCCCACATGAATCAGAGGTGACAGACGAAAAATCGGCGAAAAGAAAGCTTGCTTCAACCTGGTATCGAACTCGCAACCACCAGGACATGAGTCAGATACGCTGACCACTGAGCTACCCGGGCGCGCGTTGCCATTGTTTAATAACTTAATTTCAACTAAGGCCTTTACCAAACATCTGTCTAAATTTTTCATGTGAAAAACAGAAATGCTTGTTACCAGCATTCTCTCCTTTTCCCAAAATGTTTTCGGGGTCCTGCGTGGCTCAGTGGTAAAGTGTGGGACTCGTAACCTGGAGGCCCTGGGTTCGAGCCCTACCTGATCCACTGGGTTTTTTGTGGGTGTGTCCTTGGGCAAGACACTTCAGAGCCCTTGCCTAGTACTGGTAAAACCCAGGAAATCACATGAATATGTGAGCTGTCGCCGTGATATGACTGAAATAATGTTGAAAGCGGCGTAAAACACCATTCAATCAATCAATCAATCAACCAAAATGTTTTCTGCCAATTTCAGAGATAATTCACATCATCGAAGCCATTTTTTTTTTCATTTGTCGTTTGCAAATGCAGTCAATTTCCGCAACACGCAACGTTTGTCATCAAGTAAACAATCACAGGAAAACAACTGAGATTTTTTTGATAAATAGATAAATTTCCTGTTTACAAGGTTTTATGTTAAATTCTGATCGTTACAAACCACAGTAAAAATAATTAACGGTACAACTTATATTTAGGCGATTTGTATACATGTTTGAGTCATGCCTTTTAAAAAGGGAATTTAATGCATTTGCAAATAGTATCGATTCATATCAGCCTGAGCAGTCAGCGCAGGCCGATACGAGTCGAAACATTTTGCCACTGTCATTTCAAAGGACCAGGGTACTTCATGGTTCAGTCTGTTATTACACACAATGGATTGTATGGATCCATACTCACGTGATGTCTTGCATACTACAATGCAATATGGAGACGCATTAAACCCTCCTTTTGCCGGAGCTTGACTCATTTGTTCGTACTGAACATCACAGGAAAACATAAAAAAAAAACTACGTATCAATTAAGGTTGCATTTATTTTCATACTGGCCATACAGCTCTGAAGTCACAAAACAACATCACAACGCAATCTAAAGTAGGGCCGGGTAGCTTAGTCGGTAACGTACAAAACTTCAAACCAGACGGTCGCAGGCTCGTATCCTCAGCTCAGCCGATTTCTTTCCGAGGATTGTTGATAGCCATTGCGACAGGATTTATTCTCTCTCATCGCTGATCATTGTTTCGACATTGGTTATGTGCAGTCGCTTTGGAAGTATACTATGCAAAGTAATGGTAAAGGAAATTCAAGGAAAGCATGGATAGGGGCACTGGCCGCCGCGATATAGCTGAGAGAATGTTGAAAATGGTGTTAAACACCAATTAAACACCAAACAAATAAATACGGTAACACGCAATCTAAAGATGTTGATCATGGTGTGACAAGTTTCAGTGTTTTTTTTTACAATTTAAAAACTTGTTTTACTTATATCGTTATTAACCATTTTACCATTTTCTCTGGCCTAGTGGGGGTTCTCTTTGTGCCATTTCAATGAAAACTTTGGCCGGAGGGGAATCTGTATGAAGCAGTTTTAAAACGTCATAGTTGAAAACGCCATCTTGAAAAAAAAGTAACGTCAAATTACAGTATGTCTTGTCAGACAGCGACAAAAAAATTCATCTTTGATTTCACCGACACAAAATATTGAGCCATGTTTTATGCATCTGCAAATAGCATCGACCCAGGTCAGCCTGCGCAGTCCGCGCAGGCTAACCTGGGCTGAAACTATTTGTTGTGGGTAAATTTTCTGCATGTTAAACGACCATTTTTTTCTAATGATTTGGCCTGCCTTTAAACAAAATTGATCTATATTGTGAAATTAATTGCTTGGCCATAAAGAATGCATTACGAAGATACTGTAAACACCCTTTTCCCAAAGCACCGCTCAGTTATGTATTCTACCCTTTCAGACCTCCGGATAAGAGGGAGTGATGGCATTCTAAATCATTATTTCTCTTCCAAACCCCATGTTGTGGGTACTCATTAGAAACGTCTCGATGAGACGATTCTAATGAGTACCCATAACATAGGGTTTCGTGGAGAGTGATTAATATTTTCAATTTTGAAATCAAAATCACTGGCTCTATCTGGAGCTCTGACCATGGCTAATGACGTAAAAAAAAGACAGAAATCTACTGAGAGAAAATAATGGAGAGGCATCTGTTTTGACCGGTAACTGATATAGAGGTTTTTTTTTTTCTGGTGAGAGATCGAAATTTATCTCATTGAGTGAACATCATCGGTAATAGTTTCACGAGTGGCTGCGCCACTCGTGAAAATATCACTGTATGATGTTCACGAGATGAAATAGATTTTGATGTTTTACCGAAAAAAAAAAACCAACTAATGTTCTAATTATCTGATGCTTTTAACCCCTTTTTTGTTGGGACTTGCAAAGTACCGGGGAGCCGCACCAGTGAGTTTATCAATCGGTAAATTCACTGTTTCGAACGGTGAAATTATCTTTCCCGAAATTTCCCGATAAACTACCCAAAAGCAGGACATAAATTCTGGGACATCCTGTATAAGTTCCAGAGGGCATTGACCCGGGCTTATTAGCCTAGGATGTTACTTTTCTATTGTCGTTGTGCACTGTATGACACACTCTTTACAAAATTTCCTTTCTCTCCGGAAAACGTGAGAATTGTAACCCGGACAAATATACCAACGTGACTTTTTCCTGATAATCGGGGATTTTTCTCATCTTAACCCTTAGGTTGCTAAGAGCAAGATCAATGTAGAGCAAGATCAGACTGCACAGAGTGTGCAGTCTGATCTTTGATCTACACTGTCCGATAGAGATATTTTTTTCTCAAACACACACACACACACACACACACACACACACACACACACAAACTTTGAAATAGCAAAATTTGGCTTCTTCTTTATCGGCTTGAGAGTTTCATTTCACGTACCCAGCACGTAAAGGGTCAACCTTTTACTAAGCAACAAAATTTTAAACCTGTTCATGTTGAAAGAAAAAATAATTGCAGGCGACAATTAAATGTGGCTCAAATGTTGAGATTTATGCTTGAAAGGTTGGAAAACATTGTGGAAAAGTGAGAAAATGCCGGTTAATACCAGTATTTTCTCCTTTTTCTCACAAAGTTTCCAAAAGCTTTCTTCGTCGAGGTCATTAAACATTTACTACGCAATCCCGACTTTTAAAGACTTTGAGAAATAAACCGTTTGAAAACAATGCGGAAGAAGAAGAAATTGCTGGTAACCAGCATTTTCTCCTTTTCCCACAATGTTCTCTACCGTGTTGGAGACAAATTTAATGTTTTGAGTAACGTTTAATTTTTCGTCTGCGATTGCTTTCAATTTCGATACGGCTAAAATTTTGTCGTCTGGGTGAAATCTCAGGATTGCGTGGTAAAGGGAAAAAAAGACAATGAACAATGGCCTACTTGACCCCTACTTCCTTCATAATCATTTTGTGTGTGACAATATAATTTTGTCGAAAACAATATTTCATTTTCGCATTAAATATACCCTTTAAAAAATAAGTATTCTAAAGATCCTGGAAAAGAAGCCTTGTGAAAACATTGGCTTGCGAAGATGGGGTCAACGAGGATGACGTAACCCCTGCTACATACCCCTAAGGACTGCAACAGCAAGCTGTATTTCTAAATATTTGCCTATGTATACAAGGATTTTTAATGTCTGCCCTGGATTGTTGTAAGGCAAATGCCACGGCGGCCGCCATATTCGTTGATAATGATGTCGCTTTTACCCGGTTTATTCATAACAACGGAAGAAATGTGATTATTCTCCACTACAATAGAGTATCATTATGTCATCGACAATTCGATTGGCTATTGGGTGTAATTCAAAATCTTATGAATATTCATAGAAACGACGGTTTCGCAATTGAATGTCCCAGAGGTGATGAACGGTAATACCTCACACCTAAGTTATCGAGGGTGCGTTTTGCCTCTCTCTTTTAAACCCTAAATGAATTAACCCTTTCCCTGCTAAATAAAAGAAATGAAACTTTCAAAGGTATTTTGGGTGGAAAGATACCTCCTTATCGTACATTGTAGATCAGAGATCAGACTGCGTAGAACGTGCAGTCTGATCTTGACCTACCCTGTTCGCAAAAGGTCAGTGAGTCGCGCTTAGCAGCCTAAGGGTTAAATGCAATTTGCAAGCCTATAGTAAAATCACAAATGTCGGTATTTCAAAGTTATTTCTGGGGGAAATTATACCCTTATCAGGCAGTGTAGATCCAAGATTAGACTGCACAGAACGTGCAGTCTGATCTTGATCTACACTGTCCGAAAAAGGTCCATGAGTCGCGCCTAGCAGCCTAAGGGTTAATTAATTTGGCGCCTTAAAGCGTAATATAGACAGGGTCTCTTTGTATGGTATTTAACGCCGTTTTCAACATTATTTCAGCTACATCGCGGCATATCTATGCTTCTCCGACGTTTCTCTTACCAGTCCATCTTACCAGTCCATCGCACAATATTCTTCCCAATCTATTGCCTGCTTACCAAGATAACCGTCGTCGAAAAAATGATCAGTGGTGAGAAGACTGAATCCTTCCGCAATGACAATCATCAAATAGAATCATCAAAATAGAAATGATGGCATATGGTTGATAAAAATAGATTAAATTTTCTCACTGAAAAACTGAGGTTACCAATCAAAATGCCTCATGAATAATTCATGAGAAAGGGAAAACAGACGCGAGATAACCCAGGGACGGAATACATCGGAACTTGGTCAACGAGGATGGGCAAAACGTTGCATTTTCACGGTTGTTTTTGTCAGAATGTGGTACATAGTGGTGGCTAGCCTAGTCCGCTAGCGCAGTCGGTAGCGTACAGGACCTGAGACCAGGGGGATTCGAATCCCAAGCTCGGCGACTTACTATTCGAGGATTGACGATTATCAAATATAATAGGATTAATTTCTCTCACCGCTGATCATATTTCGACGACGTATCTGGGAAAGCAGCTAACAGCTTGGGAAGAACATTGAGCGAAGTTCTAGGAGTATGAAAAACGTCAGAAAATCATGGATTTATGCACCAGCCGCCGCGACATAAGTGAAATATATGAGCCATGCTCTGTGAAAAGGGGGCGTCATGCATCTGCGAAAAGTATCAACCAGGTCAGCCTGCGCAATCCGCGCAGGTTGACCTGGGCCGAAACTTTTCGCTATTGGTCAGTTTTCTGTATGTCAAAGGACTAGTGTACCCCATGATTCAGTTGGTTGTTAGACAAAAATGGATTTTATGGATCCATGTCATGACTTGCTTGGTACCATGCATCACGCAGATGCATTAAGCACCCTTTTCACAGAGCAAGGCTCATATGTTGAACACGGCGTTAAACAGCATGCAAAAGCATATGTTATTATTGCACGTTAGTTAGGGCCGAGTTACTTACAAGGGCAACAGACAAAACGTTATATTTACCTGGTCGTTTTTGACAGAATGTGTTACATAGTAGAGGCCAGTCTACGAGGTCTAATTAATAAATTGTGAGCCTAGAGTTAAGTATGAATGTCCTTTTTCAGCCCTGCTATTCTCTGACTATCTAAAGGGCTGTCTACCCGTAGACTGGTGCTATTTGGTCAGTTTATCTCGAAAAGGGTAGCGCTCTAAATGGGTAGTGCCCTAAAAAGGTAACGCTCTAATGTAAACAAGGCAAGTGACTAAGTAAAGGTGTGTTGTTTCACTAGGACGATGCCCCTGTTCACAAGTCTGTCATTGCCGTGGCTGCAATTAATGATTGTGGTTTTGAACTGATTGAGCATCTGCCTTATTCGTCTGATCTCATTCCATCAGACTATCATCTATTTCCAAAATTGGAAAAAAAGGCCATTTTCGGCACCCACTTTCGGTCAGATGATGACGTCATATATACAGTACAGGAGTTTCTGAACGGTCAAGGAAAGGACCTGTTTAAAAGTGGCATTGAAGCCCTTTAACCCTTTCCCAAACGACTAATTTTGGACTGGTCCAAATTGAAAGAGTTTGCAGACGACAATTTTAAATTTGATGAAAATGGCAGAAAGTTATCAAAAAGGGTAGAAAACACTGTGGGAAAAGGAGAAATTGCTCGTTACGAGCAATTTCTCCTTTTCCCACAGTGTTTTCAAAAGACTTGTACTGCAGACACGTGAAAACCAGGGCTTGTTTGGGAAAGGGTTAATATCGATAGCAAAGTTGTATAGATACTAACAAAGGGGATCATATTGAGAAATAACGCAATACTCGTATGTCCGCCCGACAAACATTTACATATAAGACTCACAACTTAACAATCTACCCTAGTAGATCTAAGATCAGACTGCACATTCTGTCCGGTCTAAACTTGATCCACACAGCCTGCACATGCAACGTAAGTCGTGTGTCAGGTCTACACTTGATCAATACAGCTTGCATATGATTCGTGTTTCCGGTCTAAACTTGATCGATACAGCCTGTATATGCGACATTAGTCGTGTTTCTGGTCTAAACTTGATCCACAAAGCCTACACATGCAACGGAAGTCGTGTGTCCAGCTTACACTTGATCCATACATCTTGCATATGCAACATGATTCGTGTTTCCGGTCTTAACTTGATCCACACAGCCTGTATATGCAACATTAGTCGTGTGTCCGGTCTAAACTTAATCCATACAGCTTTCGGATGCAACATTGGTCGTGTGTCTGGTCTACACCTGATCCATACAACTTGCATATACAACATAAGTCGTGTGTCCAGTCTACACTTGATGCTTGCATATACGACATAGTCGTGTGTCCAATCTACACTTGATCCATATAACTTGCATATGCAACATAAGTCGTGTGTCTCCGGTCTAGGCTAGATTAGATCCATACAGCCTGTATATGCAACATAAGTCGTGTGTCTCCGGTCTAAACTAGATTAGATCCATACAGCCTGCATATGCAACATAAGTCGTGTGTCTCCGGTCTAAACTAGATTAGATCCATACAGCCTGTATATGCAACATAAGTCGTGTTTTACGAATGCTCTCTCTAGGGTTTAAGAACCATTGTTTATTTTGAACATGGACACGTGTGACCATGTATATAGCCCGGCCAGGAAGCACAGTGGTTCTCAGAGTATCTGACTGGTTGCGGGTTCGATATCCGGTTGAAGCAAACTTTCTTTTAAGCGAATTTTCGCCTCTCACGTCTGATGCATGTGAGAAAAGTAGCCGATGACTTTGAAAGAAAGTTGTGTCTGTACTGTCGTGAGAAAGCCAGGAAATACATTCGCAGGTGTATTAACCACCGTGATATGAAATAAGCTGTTAAAATGGCGCTAAACGCCAATAGAAAGAAAGCATATACACATGTAGATGAAGATTTCGTTGATTAATTTCGAGAAAGCGATTATTTCACATCCGACCACTGGACCTGCTATACGGAAGTTAAATTTGACACTTTACCAAACAATCCTGTATGTTTTCCGATGATGACGAAGACGCCATCTGAAAACATTGTGGGAAAAGGAGAAAATGCTGGTTACCAGCATTTTCTCCTTTTCCCACAATGTTTTCTACCCTATCAAAAACAGATCCTATCAAAAGATCTGTATTTAATTTTTCAAATGCACAAGCCTTGAAATGGAAGACAGTTTTGTTGTCTTGTTAAGAGTCAAGAGACAATACTAATGAGAAGTAAAAGATAGTCTCGTTCAGATGTATAAGCGATGCGAAATAGCAACTGTAAGTATTGCTTTTATATCTTATTAAACTGTTCAATGATTAATGATAATAACTGCGGCACTGCTCATCTCTTTCACTACTGAGTATTATTTATTCGCTCTGAGAAAGCAGCCAGTGGCCCAGGAGGAATGCGGTTCATAATTCTATTTCATTAAAACACAATTATTTTGTATAAGATAAAATGTTTGTTCGTATGGTGTTTAACGCCGTTTTCAATATTATTTCAGTTCTATCGTGGCGGCTAGTGCACCTGTGCATGCTTTCCTGGAGTTTCTTTGAGCAGTACTTGGTACATTACTCTTCCCATGCCACTGGGTGTTTTTTCACATTAATTGATTAATCGTATATCACAGCGGTGTACTGTAAATATCAGCTGTTGAGGTGTAGGCCTCGTAACCCTAGGTCCAAGGTTCGACCTTCGGGACATGACACTTTAGAGTACAAATTTTGCCCTTGTGAAAACAAGGACGAATGAAAATAAGTTAAATTTCGCCCGACATGCCTGAAATGAATTTGAAAGCGGCGTGAAAAATATTCAGTAATAAAAGCTCGGATAGAAAAAAAAAAAAAAAAAATAGTAGTGGTTAAATATTATATACATGTACATAATATCTACTTTCAGGATGTAGTTCGTTCTTAGAGCTATGTCGTCAACATTGAGGCTTTTAATAATAGTAATTATATGGAAGGCTATTGTATGTAAGTAGGCATGCAGTTGTAAAGTTTTTGGCTTGTATCATCAAGCAGTTCTAAACTTCATCCTTACACCCATTCTAAATTAAGAAAGTAACACAATTACCGATTGGAGAAACCGTTTGGAACAAGCCTCTTTCTTTCTTTCTTTCTTTCCGTCCGTCCGTCCGTCTGATTGACTCTCTCTCTTTTTCACTGTCTCTGTATGCCTCTTTCTCTCGCTGCGCCTACCTCTCTGTCCCTTCTCTCCCCTCTTTCTTTCTCTCTTCCTTTTTTCTTCTTTTTTCTGTCTGTCTGTCTGTTTGTCTGATTGACTCTTAACTCTGTCTGTCTGTCTCTCTGCGCCTCTCTCACTTTCCCCTCTCTCTCCCCTTTTTCTGCGGACCCCTGATGTCATATTTCCTCCCACATTTATGAAAATACCATTTACCAGCGTTGCTACCGTTAATCATTACCCCGGGGCCTTCATTCCTACCATAGCAAATTAATGTAATGGAGAAATATTTCTAAGGATGCAGCAGAAAGATAAAAAATTAGCGATGATTCTCGAAACCGATATTTAGTTCTCGCCATTCGATTTTTATAATTATGTGAATGAGGGAAGTTACTCCACATATTAAAAAGGAAGTTAAATCTAGTTGTTTGAAACTGGTTTGCATGACCACTTGTCTTTTAAATTTTCTACAGAACAAGAGTGGTCTTTTTTTTTTTTTTTTTTTCTTTGTTATTTTATTTGGAATTCAATGTTTCATAAGCGTTTCCCAATGACCTAATACTACTTTTCAACAAAGGAAGAAGGCATTTGAAACCATTGTGAGAAAAGAAGAAAATGTTGGTGTCCAACATTTCTATCCTTTCAAAGACAAAAACTATCATATGAAATAGATTTATCATCTGCAAATGCTTTGAATTTTGACAGGTCTGAAATTTTGCCATTTGGAAAAGACTTAATTTATCATTGGACCTGTTTGAGAGAATGGATGGACAGACAAGCAGACTGATCAATGGATGGGCAGAACTAACTGTACTTGAAGCAATGTTGCCTTGTTGATATCTTGAGCCATGAATTAATTTGTTGCAATCTTTGATTATTAAAACAAACAGTTCATCAAAACATTTTCATCTTTTTACTGTCAGGAATAAACAAGGTTAAACAAATTCAGAGTCGAACTTAAAAGCTTTTTAAGGGTTTGTAGGATCTGGGTCAAAATGGCACCCTCCAAAGAGTTTTGAGTGGCTCAGCGCTTAAGGTATTGAATTAGTAATTTTAAGGCCCTGGGTTTGATCCTCATCCAAGATAAAGTTTTAGTTTTATGGGAGTGTCTATGGGCAAGGCAAGGTACATTCCAAGCATGGACTATGTGTAAGACCAAGGAAACTACAATAAAGAGTGAGCTGTCAGCCTGATACGACTGAAATAATTTTGAAAGGAGAGTCAAATACCAACTGATCAATCCAAAAAAGTCCTAGAATCAAAATGGATAAGACCAAAAGAGGCTAGTTAACAATCATGTCATTATCTGATATCGGTATTCAAATTGAATTAATTTCTATTTAGTCATTGCTTTGACAACAGAGTATTTCTATTTCTTAATTAAAGTTATGAACAACAAATGTTACTTGCATGGATCTAGGAAGAAAGTAAAGATTGAGGATTTTCAGAGATTTAAGTTTTTAGATCTCAATCTTTGTAAATACATGTATTTGTATAGAGTTTTATGTTGCTTTCCACAGCAACTAAGCTTACTTATTGTCATTAACATCTTTCTTGGTAATGTCTTAAGCAGTGCTAGCCTGTGGCTACGGTGTGTCTTGCTCAAGGATAGTCCTGCATGACTCTAAGTGCAATCAGGGGTTGAAACAAGACTTCCAGACGACAAACCCTTTGCCTTGACCAAATAGCTGCAGTATGCAGATCACCCTATGGATACAATACAGTCACCCACAAAAACAAATCTGCAAAAAAAAAAAAAAAAAAAATTCAGCAGCTCTCAAGTCCTTGCTATTACTTTGCCACAGATCTACTCTTAACAATCAATTCATCGATCATACTGATATGTTTTTTTATGACTATGCAGCTAATTGCAGCTAACGGATTTGCCGTGATAAAATAAACTTAAATTTGTTGAAAGCAGATTTAAACCATGCGTGTTAAAAAGGCGTAACACCAGATTTTGTTTTGAGAAGATAAAAAAAAAAAAATCTTTTCCAAATTGATAAGCAATATCATTCTACAAAAAGAGGTCTATAACTCTTTACCACACAACAAATTTTGGACTGTCCAAATTCAAAACATCTGCAAATGAGAAAATTTAGAATTGGTGCAAACATACTTAAGTTCTCTGATAGGATAAAAAACATTGTGGAAAAAAGGAGAAAATGCTGGTCACCAGCAGTTCCCTTTTTCCCTCAATGTTTTCAGAACTTTCTCCTACAGGGTCGTTAAAACTCATGATTGAGTGGTAAAGGGTTAAATATCATTTCTAGAGAAAATACCTAAAGGAATATCCCATTTTTTGAAAATGTTTTAACAAAATCAATATCAGTATAAGTTCTGTAGAATATGTTTTCCTGCCAATGAAGTTTATCAAACGGGAAAGTAAATTTCAGACGACCTTTAAATGATGACGTCACCGCTTTCCAAATATGGGAATGAAAATAAGAGGACCTGACAAATTTTTTGACTCGCTAATTATAAAAATCTCAAAGCACTACATTTTTTGTTAATTGAGTTCCCTGATCTATTGAAATGAAAGAACACTCTAGAAAGTAAAACCTCGCTTACACAATGACAGAGATAGTTTATTTATATATATTGCTCAAAATTCTTGATAAAATCATCTCAACACTTTGAAAATAACTTGATTTTCATTTGCCAAAGTTTTGAACATAAATAGGGTGAGCATGTATATCCTCCAGGGCCTCATCTCAATGCCACGATAATACCGGAAGTAAGCCTTTTTAAACGTTGATCAATGCTGTCCCTTGCTTTGCCTTGATTTAGAATCGTTAACTGAGAAACGGAAAATCAGTTATCGTAGAAATATACATGAGGTATCATCGCATGATTTTTGCAACAGAAAAATAGCAGGCAAGACAAGAATTTTTCTATACACAGTGGAATGTTTTAGTACCACGATAATAGGGAATTCAATCATACCACAGATTGGATGATAAAGATTAGTTCAGTCAATGAAGGCATTCTCTAGAGGCAGTCATTCTAGCCCTAAAGCAGATGTAGATCTCGATGAGAATCGAATTCTGTTCGAAAAGATCGATTGGCTAAATAAAAAATGGTTCAGCTGCTTATTAATTCCCGTCACGTTTTTTTTTTTATTTATGTATTCGGAAATATCCGTACCTCGGACAGATACGGAAAACCCCGAATTCCTTCGTATTTGACCAGATCTCGCGAGGGTCTCGTTTGTAGACTGGAGCCGCGGCTGTTTCAAATCACGTGATTGTCAACGTTGTCAGAAATCATAGGGTAGAAACGCTCTTAGTACCACTCTTTTACGCCGCTTCCTTCCGCAATATTTGAATTTGTAAAAAAATCTACTTCCGGTCCACCACTTTTTCGAAGTCAACAGGTATGTACATCTTTTGACACCATCTCTACCAATAAGCTCTCGCTTACGCGAGGCGTCGCTCCGCAACGCCTCTTGTGCGCTGCTTATTGATGAAATTAAAAAAGAAAGGGCCAGCGACTTATTTTTTTCTCATAATTTGTAACATGACGGGCTTCGAGCTTTACATTCAATTTCGGACACGACGTCTCAAAAATCAAATTAAATTATAATAATTACAATTGTGTGCCAGATTAACAAGAAAAAATAATAAAGTTGCATTTACGTTGTTATATGTTTTCCTTAAAAACATATAAAAAGTCAATACATCCACTCATATGGTATCCTCTCGTTATTGTTGTAGCTGAAAGTGCTGACTGAGCAGTATTTTGGCGGCAAGACTATAGTACCAAAACCATAAATATTCTCAAAGTCAACCAAAAACATTCAGAGACGGTAGCTGATAATGTTCTTTTAGCTATTAAAAGAAAACAGGGGTCAACAAACTAGATCTTAGAGAATAAAAAATGAAAATGATATCAATGTATTCCTTATTTAAGCAACAAATGTGGCCCATATACACGCTGTTAAAACTAACACATGTAACCAGCTTATTTTGTCCAATGTGTGGTACTTCTGAACAGAAAATAGGTAGCAAAGCTGACAACAACAAAAATTTAATGGCATATCAACATTTTCTGAAGCTTTTGTTGTTGTTGTTTCTGAATTCTAAACAGAATAATTTATTTGTAAATAAAGGCCACCGGCCAAAAATACAGACATAAATGATAAAAGAAATAACATCCAAGAGTTGTGTCACATTGAATCATCATCATCATCATCATCATCATCATAATCATCATCAAAATAATCATCTTCATCATCCATACATAGGAATTTTAAAGCAGAGGAGTAGAAGTGAAAAAAAAATTAAAAGATAAAAAAAAAAAAAAAAAAAAAAATAATAATTGTCATCATGATCATGATCATCCATATATAACTTTATCAAAATTTTCAAGTATGGAAGTAAAAATGATAAAATAATAATACTAATAATAATTATAATAATAACAATGACAATCACCTTCATCATCATCATAATGGAAATCTTCAAGCATGGAAATAGAGACGATAATAATAATAATAATTATAATAATAATGATAATAATCATCATCATCATCGACATCATCATCATCCATGAATAACTATATCAAATCATGGAAATAGAAAAAAAAAAAAACAAAAAAAAAAACAATAAGAACCACTTTCATCATCATCATCATAATCAATAGAGCTAAAAAGAATAGAGCTAAAATATCAGTTTTAATGAGTACCTTCACTGTTTCCATAGTGTCTGGCGGCGAAATAAGGTATTTTTAGTAAAGCTTTGGCTGGTAGATGAATAGCCCTCATTGACTGGGGTGGAAGCTTGTCGCAGGAACAGTGCTGCATTTCAGCGAAATTTACTAATGGCCTTGACATTAACTTTGATCTTTATGACCGAAAATCATTGGGTTCTACCTGCGCCAAAAGCAACACTTATGCGAAACTTCTTTGCCCATGGTCAAATTCTTTTTCAGTCAGAGCACAAGAAACATTAACTTTGACCCTCATGACCTTAGAATAACATGACTCATCCTTTGGTTAAAGGTAACAATTGTATGAATTTCGTTGCCCAAGGTCAACTACTTAATAAGTTAGGAAACGATTTGCCTACACATAATGTAAAAGATGGACGGACCAACAGACAGACTCAAATAACACATTTCATAGAGGGGTTTGGAGGTTAAAGAATTTTTGAATTCAAAATATGCCCCTTTAAATGGAGTCATTTTTCAAACATGAACATTTTCTCGATGCCAAAATTCAACTGAAGATAATTATCTTTCAAATATCCGTATCTTAAAAGTGATTCAAATAAGGCAAAGAACATTCTCTGAATAGATATAAATGACTGAAATGAAAAACTAATCGAATGTAATAAAGGCTTATACAGATGAATAGTCCTAACTTGACGATATATTTACCCTTTAAGCTCTGATCCAGTTCTAATTGCTTATGTGGAACGTATAAATCAAGATCTGACTTCACAAAGTTTGCAATT
This sequence comes from Tridacna gigas, assembly GCA_945859785.2. NCBI lineage: Eukaryota > Metazoa > Mollusca > Bivalvia > Cardiida > Cardiidae > Tridacna > Tridacna gigas. The sequence continues at coordinate 8,893,301 of OX244033.2, read as the reverse complement.
TGATCCTAGATCTACATGGTCCGCTTTAGGCAAGATATTTTGCAAAAAAAAACAGCCGCGAAATTGCAATACCTGCAGTACAGACTGAGAATGTCTATTCAATTTATTTAGCACTACAAAGGTTTAAGTAGATAAAATTCAGATATTCAATATTCTACTTGTATCGAAACAGATCGAACTGAAGGATTTTCTAAACTAGCGTTGTCCGATGATGATGCTGGTGTATGCCTGTTTTTCAAACGATCGAAAGATCCATTCTCAAGAATTTTCTAAATAAAAAGTTACACATCTTATGTTTGGACAAACCAATGGTTTAGCCAATCAGAAGTTGTGTTACTTTTTCAATCTAGAATAAGACTAGAAATGCCAATTTGAATGGTTGGCGAAGTAGAGCTCTGGGCTTATACTTACCAATCACTCTTTAATAACGTTCTTAGTCTTATTCTCAAGAAATTCTACATTTTTAAGAGACGCAATTTCTGATTGGCTTACTCATTTTATTATTATTATTTTTTTTTTCATTGTTTTCTTTTGCCCAACTAAGGGTAAGCATTCACATCTTTATGATCTTCACTACAAAAATATCATCCCAAGTTGGACCTTTGTTACCTGTACCATTATCATAAACCTCTCAGATGTTCTGATTTTGTGACTGCATCTGCAAAAGTTTAACCATATCCAATCAACAAATGCTTCTGCTGACACAATGTTCCCTTGACCATTTTGGACAAATAAGGCTTTGCGAATTCAGTAAATGCTCCTTTCCTCACAATGTTTCCCAAAAAATTAGCATAAGTGGGCCAAAAGGAGTAAGGGTAAAGGGTTTTGGTCAAAACCACTGAAAAAGTAACACACAAAAAGAAAACAAAAGCAGAGATCAGCCCTGGAATGACCTATTGGATATCTTTTACACAAAATTGTCTATAGTACCCTATCTACCATTTTGGATCAAAGTCTGATTAAATGACCCTTTAAAAGTTTTTTTAAAATAATTTCGATCAAAGCTGATAATGTTAATATTTCCAGTCTTTTCAATGCTGTTAAAACAAGAAGTATCAGTAGTAGGTCAGTCACTTTAAATGCAAACAAAGATGACGTAATCGGTGGCCATCTTGACCTACTTTCGGCCATCGTGTTACTATTTTAGTAACTCATTTGCATATAAGGAGTTGTTGGTGTGTCATGGGTATTCGCGGCGGGTATGGCGAGTCCGCCATGTTGGATGACCTAATTTTTATTTTTAGACCAGCAGCCATTTTGGATGACCTATTTTTTAAGACGACCATTTATTCAAATGTGCTTTTTGGCACAATATTGATTTTTTGGGTGATAAATTTGGAGAGAAATAGCTTTAAAAATGAGTCGTATAAGCGAGTACCCTAACAGTATACAGAGCTGACTTGTATACTCTATCTAGTAATGATCGCGGGCATTGAGGGTCAGGCCCTTTTACGAGACGGAGATTTTCCTACTTAGACTCATATTTAACGCCACACCAAGTCAAAGTGCCGATTCCTAACCGTACTACGACCCTCGGTCAAGTCTATAAGGTTAAGTCGGTCTAACGACACATCCATGCTCTTTGAAGTTTCTCACTAAGAATTACAAAAATACGGTAGAAAAAAAACGGTACCTTTGATGTTGTCAAATGACAAAGAAGTATTTCCGACATGACTCGCGCGCATGGGTCAATCCACATACGTGTCTGAACACGTTTTATGGTCTGGTTTATTTTATTTACTACAGGAAATACGAACAATGGCCTATTCAACTGTAAAACATAATCCCTGTTAAAGTCGCCACACTGTCTGGTTTTATTTATTTTGTGACGGAAGTACGGACAATGGCTTATTCAACTGTCAAAGTTAATCCCCTAACAAAGGACTAAGTGGCAGAACAATGGTCTTTTGTTACAGTGGTCACACCGGCTGGTTTTGTTTATTTAGAGACGGAAGTATGGACAATGGCCTATTCAGATATCAGAGTTAATCCCCTGACAAAGGACCAAGTGATACAGAGCTGACTTGTATACCTAATGAAGACGTAGTGACGGACCTTGAGGGTCAGGTCCTCGGTCCTCGATAGAAAGAAAAGGGTAACAATTTTTAATGATAAAAAGGCGAAAAATGAAAAGAAAATAGGCTATCGGTAAAAATATAAAAGAACAGAGGGAAAAACAATGGAATAAGTAGGAAAAAAAAGTCTATGGTGAAAAAGGAGAAGTAGAAAAGTCAAACATAGTCTACGGGTAAACATGATAAAAGCACAGATAACTTTCTAACGATATTAAAAGGGGAAAATGAAGAAAAAGCAGAAAATTCAAAATAGTGAAAAAGTAAAATGGTACCTTTTTGTCTATGTTTTATCTTCAAACCTCATGTTCAAGAAAATGAACTAGTTCATCAGCTTGAACAAGCTCTTCAACCAAAATATCGTTCTCAAGGATATATTCTAGTGAAACACTTACTTGACCAAACGTGCTGGTCCCAGTACCAGAAAATATGACGAAATCCACTGCATCCTGAACTTCAACAATTACATTTATCATTGGAGCAATCAAAAACGTCGAAAAGAAATTAATGATATCCATCAAAGTGAAAAATCCAAGTCGTCCCCCTTTAAAGCAAGAGATTAGATGACTCTAACAAGATTTGACAAGACCCCCACTCCTTTAAGGTCCAGTACCCATTTATAAGTATAGCACTCATTACGACGCAAAGTAAAAAAATCAAGTCGCCCCCTTTAAAGCAAGAGATAAAATAACTCTAACAAGATTGGACAAGACCCCACTCCTTTAAGGTCCAGTACCCATGTATGTCATTGATTTCGATGTAAAAAAGAAAAATCAAGTCGTTCCCCCTTTAAAGCAAAAGAGTAAATGATCCTAACAAGATTGGACAAGACCCTCACACCCCTTTAAGGTTCAGTACCCATTTATCATTGATTATGATGTAAAAGTGAAAAATCAAGTCGCCCTCCTTTAAAGCAAGAAATTAAATGAGTCTAACAAGATTTGACAAGACCCCAACTCCTTTAAGGTCCAGTACCCATGTTTAGCATTGATTACGATGTAAAAGCGAAAAATCAAGTCGTCCCCCTTTAAAGCAAGAAATTAAATGAGTCTAACAAGATTGGACATAAACCCCCGCCCGTAAAAGGTCCAGTGCCCATGTATATGTCAATGTGTTTTGACTTGAGATTGGATTAAGATAGCGCATAAAGGGAGCTGGCTAACGTTTACATAAATATTTACAGTAATCCTAGTAACGGATTAAATTTTGCAAAAATGTTAGATTTTAAATGAAAGTTATAGGAGTTGTTACCTTCAGCAATGAAATGATTTTTTCTTAACATTCCAACCTTTTGACAAGTAAAGCCGTGTACTGATAAGTCTAATTCTAGGAAATGTAAGCAATGGCACCAAATTCCAGGATAACCAAGTCTAATTCTAGGAAATGTAAGCAATGGCACCAAATTCCAGGACAACTAAACAATGAAGCCCATATTCGTCTTTTTCTTTCATATTTTTTGACAGTTTCTATTCATGAAATTTGACATAACCCAATCATATTCTAGTGAAACACTTACTTGACCAAATGTGCTGGTCCCAATATCAGAAAATGTAACGAAATCCACTGCACCCTGAACTTCAACAATTACATTTATCATTGGAGCAATCAGAAACGTCGAAAAGAAATTAATGATATCCATCAAAGTGAAAAATCCAAGTCGTCCCCCTTTAAAGCAAAAAATCAAATGAGACTAACAAGATTGGACATAAACCCCCGCCCGTATAAGGTCCAGTGCCCATGTATATGTCAATGTTTTTTGACTTAAGATTGGATTAAGATAGCGCATAAAGTAAGCTGGCTAATGTTTACATAAATAGTTATAATAACCCTAGTAACGGATTAAATATTGCAAAAATTTAAGATTTTAGTCGAAAGTTATAGGAAATGTTACCTTTAGTAATGATTTTTTTTTTTTTTTTTCAACATTCTAACCTTCGGACAAGTAAAGCCGTGTACTGATAAGCCTAATTCTAGGAAATGTAAGCAATGGCACCAAATTCTAGGACAACCAAACAAAGAAACCGATTTTCGTCTTTTTCTTTCATTTTGTGACAATTGCTATTCATGAAATTCGAGATAACCCTACCAAATGATACATGACACTTTACTCTTTCACTTTGACTCCGCCATTATCGATTCAGTTTTCAGCCATTTCAGGCCTAATACTCCTTTTCTTCAAAAATATCAACTTTTTTTATTTGCAGTCAGATGGAATCAATATAGGTATCATTGGAATGGTCTTCTCACACTGATCAAGAAAATGTATAGTTTTGTAGGTGTCACTTCAATGACAACAGAGATACAAGGATTAAAATTTTGAGAGATACACGATTTTGGCATCCACTGGTACCAAAATGGCTCAAATCTTTATTTATTGACCGATTTTTACGTTCTTGGTGTCTATCAACGATATTTTTTCCCTGGGAATTCAAATTTGAAATCAAAATTTACCTAGAGATCATATTTAGATCGTAATGCCAGAACGATTTCAGATACGTTGTTATGAAAGATTTCAGATACGTTATTAATGCACTAACTTAAACAAGAAATGGCTAAAATCGTTGTTTATGAACCGATTTTCATGATCTTGGTGTCTAAGTGTATTAATTTTTTCTCAAGATTCCTTTTACGAGGGTTTCAATCAAGAAAAAACCGGAAATGACGTCATTTTTTCCTATAAATTGCAATAAAAATGGGACAAAAATAGTTTAGCGCTTGTCCTTACACGATTTTATTTCATCGGTTAATTTTAAAAGCCCTTTCATTGGATGATACATTATGACGTCATTGATAAGTTCATATCTAAAGGACAATTTTGGAACAATCATTTATTTCGTTTTAAACTCCATCATGAAACTTGTGTTTACACTTTCGACCCATGCCGTCGAAAAGCACGTGGATGCATATAATTTGAGTGCCTCTGTGTTTTTTAGTGAGCGGGTTATGTACAGTGCTGTACAACAGTGTTTAAATAATACCCACACATAGAATCGGAATGGTAAATGTGGGAGGACTGTTTTTCCTCAATATATTAATACATTTTTGAAATTTAAACAAGAAGCAAGCGGTCCTCCCGATTGGATTAAATGTTCCGATGATATGAATAATTACATTGCACAATATATGGAAAAAGAAGGGGTTTTGTTGGATCGAGGATATATTGAAAAGAACCCAGGGCTTAGAGCTATGGCCAAACTGTGTCTTAATAGCTTTTGGGGAAAGTTTGGTCAGAGACTTAATACGGATTTTTTCCACGAAAGTCAGGCCAACATGTTTTTTCAACCTTTTTCCGATCCATTGAAAAAGCCATCGATTTTCATATATTGTCTAATAATACCATACAAATCGAATGGCAGTATAAGGACGATTGTCAACCCGAAGATAACAAAACTAACATATATTTGGCAACATTCACTACATGTTGGGCCCGACTCAAACTTTACAGTGTACTCGAGGCATTAAACAGAAGAGTCTTGTATTACGATACGGACAGTGTGATATACGTGAGTCGCCCTGATGAGTATGATCCTTCTCTAGGTGATTACTTGGGTGAACTGAATACGATGGCTTTTTCAATGGATCGGAAAAAAGTTGAAAAAACATGTTGGCCTGACTTTCGTGGAAAAAATCCGTTGTCGCATATTAAGTCTCTGACCAAACTTTCCCCAAAAGCTATTAAGACACAGTTTGGCCATAGCTCTAAGCCCTGGGTTCTTTTCAATATTTTCTCGATCCAACAAAACTCCTTCTTTTTCCATATATTGTGCAATGTAATTATTCATATCATCGTAACATTTAATCCAATCGGGAGGACCGCTTGCTTCTTGTTTAAATTTCAAAAATGTATTAATATATTGAGGAAAAACAGTCCTCCCACATTTACCATTCCGATTCTATGTGTGGGTATTATTTAAACACTGTTGTACAGCACTGTACATAACCCGCTCACTAAAAAACACAGAGGCACTCAAATTATATGCATCCCCGTGCTTTTCGACGGCATGGGTCGAAAGTGTAAACACAAGTTTCACGATGGAGTTTAAAACGAAATAAATGATTGTCCCAAAATTGTCCTTTAGATATGAACTTATCAATGACGTCATAATGTATCATCCAATGAAAGGGCTTTTAAAATTAAACGATGAAATAAAATCGTGTAGGGACACGCGCTAAACTATTTTTGTCCCATTTTTGTAACCTTGGTCTCTTTTGGTACAAGTATGGAAAATAATTACTGTAGTAGAGTGAAGGTTGTAGGGGTGGGTTTTGCGGTCCAGAAATACAACAACAGATTTTTTGGATATTCTTTACTTCTTCATAACTGATCAGCAATCATAGTTGACGTGGAAAACATACTGGTAAAAAATGAAAGTAGCAGTCTGAAATAAAAAGTAGGAAAAATACCTTGGTCCTGTTCTTAACTCAATACATTGTTATATAGTAAATACTTCATACAAAAATATCTTAAACACAGGACAAGTACATTCACTTACCAATTTGTGGAATTAACAGCCTTTTCAATCACCATTCATCCACTAAGCCACCACACGTCATCCATTCATGTTAGTCTGCAATAAAATGTGATTGAATTAAAATCATGCAAGAATTGGTTAGTTACGACAGGTTTCGGATCAGACTGACAATCATCGACATCGGTCGCGAAAACCAATGAAAAACATAACAAACCGTGTCAACATCACGAAATAAAGAAAGACAGCGAAAGACCGTCAGACAAACATTTTTACATGGTTTCAACTGACAAAACATGGCTACAAACCAGGAAAATACCAAGTTTTTACGCCACAGAGATACAATCATTGCTTTTTCTTCCTTCGGCGATCAAACAAAGAAAGTCACGTGAGCATGTTCCCGGCGAAATTCAAATTGAAACAGAAACAATAAAACCCGGGACCAATCATCCGGTTACATGCTCCTCCTCTTTCCGAAATGACGTCCCGTCATTCTCCAGTCAGTCGTCTAAGTGTCATATGTAAGTCAGTTCTTACAACTACTTACGTAACTACCTAATCAGCTGAAAAACAAGACAAGGAATTTTAGTCAACTACTAATCCGCTGAAAAACAAGACAAGGAATTTTTAGTCAACTATAGGCTTAAAACATCAAATGCATGGTTAAAAAAACAAACATACAGACTAACTTAGCAAACAACTAAAAAATTATCTCAAACCCAAATGCCTCTGTTTTCAAATGTTTGAAAAAACATACAAATATACCTTTTACTGGTAAACTTTACCTCTCTTTACCACAATTTCTTCTCCTCTTCAGCTGAAATGCGTCCTCGCATTACCACAAAATCGTCTGAACTCACCTACAATGAGAAAACAAAATAACATGAAACAAGAGTTAAAGAATTTGTTAAAAGAGTTCAGTTTAAAATTGCCGAAAGGATTTTGTGTGCTGTATCCGTATCAACAATATTCAATATGCCAGACTTCATCAATTCATTAACTGCATGAATCTTGGTGTCTATAGGCCGAGGGGACATCACATCACATACAAATTCACCATATCGGTCAGATGGTTTCCTCGGTCTAGATGAGCGTCTTGGTGCAGGAACAGGTAAGTTCCTCTCCTCCTTCTGTATTTCTATTTCTGTATTATCTACTTTCTGTCCAGTAGATTCTGATTCAATGGAATCCTCCTTTTCCTCATCCTGTTGAGCATCGTTATCATTCTCAACTACATTCTCTTGACCTATATCTGTTTCAGTCTCTTCAGTACCTTTATCTACCTTCTCACCAACTTCTGTTACATCTTCCCTATCTTCATTCCTACTTTCCTCCGGTACAGTAATGTCTTCTGTAGTTTCTGTCAGAACTTTTTCCCGACTCTCAACACTTCCTTCTTTACTTTCAGATTCTGAGCCAGTGATGTGGTTGTTGGCGTCCCCACCATGGAATGTTCTTAAAACAATGCCATCCTCATCATCTGACACATCTTCATTTCTCATGACGTCATGATCTATTTCTTTCTTCTCTTGTTCTCCTGTTTCTTGAATTACCTCTTTACTTATTTCTATATCTGACTCCCCCTCTTCTGTTTCCTTTTCTCTATCCTTTCCCTCAATTTTCAAAAGAAGGTTCCTATGGAGAGTTTTTTTTTAACCCAGAGGATTCTGACTTTACCCTGAAAACAGGTATCTCGGGTCTTGGTTGTTCTATAATTGTATATGGTTCTTCTTCGAATCTGTCGGCTATCTTATGCTTGCCTTCAAATGCGACTTTCTTTACAAGAACCCGATCTCCGACAGAAAGTTCAACAGACTTTGCTTTCCTGTCGTAATATTTCTTTTGTTTCTTCTTGGCTTTCTCTGTGTGAGATTCAATAATTTTCCTTGTTTGTTCCAATTTGTCTTTTAAGTCGTTGATGTATTCCTTTGTTGACTTACTCTGATTTTCTTCTCTCACACTTTCATATTCTAAGTCAATCGGTAACTTGGGTTTCCTTCCAAACATCAACTCATATGGTGTAAACGTGGTTGACTCATGAGGAGTACAGTTATAAAAGTAGACTAGGGAGCTCACATATTTCTTCCAGTCTTGCTTTTGGTCACAGTTTAAAGTACCAAGCATGTCCAAGAGTGTCCTGTTAAATCTCTCGGGTCCTGCATTTCCTTGTGGATGGTACGGTGTTGTGTGGGTCGTCTTCATGTTGGTGAGACTACAAAGTTCTTGTATTATGTCACTCTCAAAGTTTGCTCCTTGGTCTGAATGTAAACGAGTTGGAATTCCGAAGTTCAAAATAAAGTTGTTGTAAAATGCTTCGGCAGTTGTTTTGGCCGTCTGGTTCCTTGTAGGTATTGCCATGGCATATTTGGTAAAATGATCTGTAATTACAAGAATGTTGGAAATGCCACCTTTTGAGGGTTCCAAAGTTAGATAGTCAAAACAGACCAATTCTAGTGGATATGTTGTGTTGATGTTAACTAATGGAGCTCTTTCATTGGTGGATGATTTTCTTCTTATACATCTTTCACAAGTTGTAACCCACTTATCCACAGATGACGACATGCCTGGCCAATAATATCTCTCTCTCAACAACCTCATGGTCCTTTCTTTGCCAGGGTGACCAACATTATTGTGTAGGCCTTTCAAAATTTCTTCTCTACTGTTCAAGGGAATATTACTAATTGTTCAATCTCCTCTTCCTGTTCTTTAACTACTCTGAACAACAGCCCTCTTTTCATTTTGAAATTCTTAAATTGTTTTCTCATAGTGAGGTCATCATTATTCCAGATATTTTTAGGCAGCCTTTTGTCTATCACAGCTTTTCTCCAATTTTCTATCATTGGATCCTCACGTTGTAATCTTCTGACTTCTCGGAGTTCCTTCAAAGATAGTGTTTGTCCAGGAATTTCTGTCGCTTCAACTATGTTGATGTCGCAAGCGGGAAGAGTCTCTACATATGGAACCTGTACTATAGAATTACATACTGCCTTGATGGTATCTCTAGGTATGTGTTCCACTCTGGTTTCTTCTTTTTCAAAAGGGTAACGGCTCATACTATCTGCATCTGTGTTCTTCAGACCAGGCCGATAAAAAATGTCAAAGGAGTATTCGCCTAGAGCAGAAGCCCATCGATGGCCTGTAGCATCAAGTTTTGCAGAACTTAAAACATAAGTGAGTGGGTTGTTATCCGTTAAAACTCTGAAATGGTTCAGTGTCAAATAATCCGAAAATTTTTCTGTCACAGCCCACTTCAGCGCAAGAAATTCTAATTTGAAGGCACTGTAATTCCTTTCTGATTTGGAGAGAGATCTACTTGCATATGCAACTACCCTTTTCATCCCTTCTTGTTCCTGGTATAGGACAGCTCCCAAACCTTTTCCAGATGCGTCTATGTGGAGTTCAAATGGTAGAGAGAAATCTGGATATGCTAAAACAGGAGGTGATGACAAGACCTCTTTCAGATTTTCAAATATTTCTCTCTCTTTTGTTGTCCAACTCCATTGTTGTTGTACTTTCTTTTGACCCTTCTTATGAGAGCTTGGAGGAACTAGATCTGCAAGTGGTCGCGTGATTTTGCTAAAATCCTTGATGAAACGCCTGTAATAGCCTGCAAACGCTAGAAAGGATCGAAGTTCTTCTGAATTGGTAGGCTCAGGCCAGTTCCTAATCTTGTCAATCTTTGCTGGATCTGTTTCGATTCCATCTGAACTGACTACATGTCCTAAAAATCCAACTCTTTCTTGTATAAAAATACACTTTTCTGCAGATAATTTCAAATTACACTGTGCGAGTCTGGTCAGAACTAGATCCAGTCTGTGTAAATGTTCCTCGAAGGAATCTGCAAAGACTATAAGGTCATCAAGATAAATCACGCATATAGTCATGTTGTAGTCTCCAAGACACTCTTCCATCAGCCGCTGGTAGGTGGCTGGAGAATTCGAAAGTCCGAACGGCATCCGATTATATTCGAAGAATCCAAGGGGTCCGACCGTAAAAGCTGTTCTCTCCTTGTGTTCTTCCTGTATCTCCACCTTATCTCTGATAACCAGACTTCATATCTATAGTGCTGAAGTATTTACTCCCCTTCAGCACGTCAAAAATCTCCTCAATCCTAGGAAGTGCATACGCATCCTTTACCGTTCTGTTGTTGAGGCAACGATAATCCACACACATTCTGAGGCTTCCATTTTTCTTCCTCACTAACACAATGTTACTAGCCCAGGGAGATTTGGATTTCCTAATAATACCAGCTGAAAGAAGCTGTTCCAAATGTTGTCGTACTTCCTCGACCATCATGGGAGGAATACGTCTATGTTTCTGTTTAAAAGGTGTGTCTTTGTCCGGTAGGAGGTCTATTCTATGTTTTATTGCGTCGCAATGGCCTATGTCTGCCTCATGTTTTGAGAATATGTCTTCATGTTTGTGAAGGAGATATTTCAATCTTTCTCTCTCTTCCTCCGTTAAAATTCCATTTTGATCCAAATTCAATCTATTAAATATATCTTTTTCTCCTTCTGATTCCGATATATTACTGAAGACATCCTCTGTGACTCTTACAGGTTGCAGTTCACAAATGATCGCTTTAGGTGAGATAATAACTGTATCCGTACTTAAGTTGGAGAGAGTAACTGTTATCTCCTGTTTCTTTCCATTTTCAAATTGTACGACTGCTGGTGTAATGTCGATGAACTCCGTATTGAGCTATCTTCTGATTCTTGGATAATAGCAGTAGTGCTTGGATGGTTCAACTCTTTATCCGTATGTCCTTTAACTGAAATGACTTGGTTTGGTTTGAGGATGATCTTTGATGATTCAGCACTTCTTATTACTGCAATTCTGTTATTATTTCTCTTTAATTCTCTGTCTCGGATAACAATAGAATGAAAGCAGAGATACCATGGTGTTTGAAGGCCTGGCTTTTGAAGGAAGTTATTTCCAAAATTTGCTTTGCAGTCATTCATAAATTCATGTAGAATGTTTGTCCCCAATATAACTGGAGTGTTTTCTCCATAAGGAGTATCCGGTATTACTAATAGTAAGCAGTCTTTTGTTTGTGAACCAGGTAGTCCTGTAGTAACTTCAATGTTAACTTCTATGTAGCCGAGGTACGGAAGTTGACTACCATCAGCGCATTCAATATTCAACAGCTGTTCAATTTTCTTTAAAGTAGTCTCTGGAAGATGTTTTTCCATAAAAGATTTTGAAATGGTGCTAACACAGCTGCCTGTATCTAGTAAAGCTGTTGTTGTTGAACTACCATTAATCATTATCTTCGCCTCATTAGGTTGTCCAACTAATTTGGGATCTTTATTATCTTTGCTCACATTTGATCCCGCAATATGAGCGCTTACTCCTTTGGGCAATCCTGTTGCTTGTGGCCAGCTTCATTGCAGTTGTAGCAAATCACTGTTTTTGCATTAGATGGACAATCTCGCTGTAGATGGCCTCTTTGGTTGCAAGTCCAACAAGTGGGCTGGAAAGTATTACTGCCAACTGGCCTCTGAGGTTGGTAGTTTCCTCTACCTCGTCCTCGACCTCTAAAACCTCTGGATCCTCTGAACCCTCTACCACGACCACGAAATCCTAGTTGATGAGTTGCTTCTGTTTTCTCTTTTTCTAACTTGTCAATCCTATCATTTAGTTTTTTCAGCAACTCCTTAACCTCTGTCATCTCCTTGGTATGTACATCTGTTGTAACTGACGCTTTACATGTCTTCTTTTGCTCTGAAGGATTGAAACTATCAGTAAGGGTTGATTCTAATCTTCGGATTTCCCTTTTCAGCTCATCATAGTTATCAATCTTATCAAACTGATAAACTGACATGAGTCTTAACTCTTTCCTCAATCCTGCATGGAAAACCTCTCTCAAAATTCTTTGATCACTTCTTCGCAAAGCTTGAAGATGTATAGCTTGGTCAAAGATTTCTTCTAGCCTGGAAGCATATGATGTGACTGATTCATCATCAGTTTGCTGGCAACTATAAAACTTCTTTAAAGTCATCTCACGTGATTCAACAGAGCCGTAGTCACTGTTGAATTTGTGCAATATATCCTGTAACTGAACTTCCGGCCCAAGTCTCCTTAAGTTGTCTGCTGCCTTTCCTTTACACGATCTTCTAATACCTAGAATGATCTGTTCCTCAGAGAAAACTCTCTCCTTGGCAAGTGCTTCTATTTCATATCGAAATGAAGTCCAGTTGACATCTCCCTTATTTTCTTCACCAAAGAAAATTGGAAGTCTAGGAAATTGGTAGCCGGTTTGTCTTGGTGCTGCATCACCCATATCCTGTGGTTCTGATTTCACGCCTCCGAAAACTTGCAATAATTTTGTTACATCCTCCACAGTTCCTAATTGGGGCTTGATACCCAACAAATGTAACGCATGTAACAATCTTTCCTCTTCCTCTGATATACCACCTGTTGCTCTTCCTATCTTCTCTTCACCTCCTTCTGCCATTATGTAATTGTTGCAGCTCCAAGTAAACAAACACTTATCTAATACGTTCCAACTTTCCGAAAGATTTTGTCACGCCAACCAAAGTATTATCTCAAAAAAACAATTGATCACTATGAAACTATAAAGTACAGTATCAATATAGATACTTATTGGTCCAAGTGTCTGTTTAACTTCACTTATTAATAAAACAGCACAAATATGAGAAACACAATTGGTTTTGCCAGTATAATATAAGTATACTACTTATTTGTCCCAGTGTCTGTTTTTCTTTCACTTGTAAACAAAACAGCACAATAATAAGATTCAAAACTTGTCTTGTCCAGGTATGATCACACACTGTATACTAACTGAAAATAATATGAGTGTCTGTTTATCACTGTTGAACTAAACAGCACAAGTGTGGATACTCTATTTGAATTTTTAAATGATTATATCACATCTAGGATGGTAAAGTTGAACACACTTCAACACTTTTAATACCAATAAACACATATGAATGCTCTTCCGTATTTCGAAAACCAACACTTTTGGTAAGCACTGTACTATAGTGGGAAGGCGAATCCTATTTAGTTTGGCTAATGATGCACAATCACTTCTTTTAACACACTAGTTGTAGTTACTAGTTAAGTCTGTGTAAAGTATTCACTTATAAATGTGATTGTAGCTTGGTAACTATGTTAAAGTGTAACTGTATACTGTGTAGTGAAATAGGTATATATTTTTTTTTTCAAAACACAATGTAGAGCGGGAATCTGCACGATAACACTTCCAATGTAATAGGTAAAGTTACTAAACTGTATGCTTGCAACACTTTGGTCCACCTATTAAACACAATGTAGTCTGTGTATACAGTAATATGTAGAAAAAATGTGAAGTTATTTTGCTTACACGGAGTCTAAGCTAAATAATGATGAAATATTTCAAATATTGATGTATAACAAAGTCAGAGCTTGACTTCAAAGTTCTGTAACTCTTTTATGCAAAGTAAGAAGCAAAGTTGTTGTTTGAATTAATTCTATTCAAACATCAGAAAACTTATCAAAAACATTCATGAAAACCATGTATATGTTTTCATAAACAATGATGGCTAAATGAATCTGATCTTAATCCAAAGATCAAACTTTATAAAGAACTTAGGTTTGGAATAGGCTGTTGTTTGAGTTATGTAAGTCAAACACCAAGCATAAAACTGGGCAAAAATTATGAAAGCAATTTGTATGTTTTCATAATTGAAAGTGGCCAGGAAATTCTAAGACAGACACTGAGATGTCACAGTTAATCTGAAATAAACCAATAATTGTGGACAGACACGGAATTATCACTCAAAACTGAAAGTAATTCATAAAAAAACAATTACCTGAAGTTGATGTTTACACTGTTAAATTTCTGAGATCTCAGGCAATGACTTCCAAGTTAATAGGACTAGTGAACTATGGGGATAGGCTGCACAGGGGATATTTATATTTAGCTACAAGCAATGACTGCTTTTGTAAGGCAATGGGTAAAGCACAGTCAGGAGTAAGGCGAGGGGTAAAGTACAATAAAAGGGAACTGATAGGCTGGGTTAATCCTGTTGAGATTGACTGTAAATCCTCTGTAGGTATCCAATCAAGGCTGTTAACAAAGCAAATATTGCTTTAATCCAGTGATGAGGTATCTTCTGCAGCTAAATCAGTTGCTCAGAAAAACAGAAAACAAAATTGTAGATAAGAGTTGCAATGAAAGTGAAGGGTAATCAATAAATGTATCACATGTAAGTTTATAAACCTGAAATACAATATATTCAAATGATAAGTAAATTATACTTCAGAAAGGACAAAGTGCTTTTGCTGCAATGTTTTCCTTAAATAAATAATACACCAAGCAAAGAGTCTGAAAAAAATTATGAAATAACAAAAAAACTGATTTTCATTCAATGTTTTCAAAATTTCAAGCAATGAGTTCTTTTATCACAATGTTTTCTAATCAAAATAAATCAAAGACTTCTGCCACAATGTTTCCTAACTCAAATTAAGCTATGACAACTATTGTTTCATTGGTTTCAATCAAAATCAAGTTTTAGCTACTTTTGTCACAATGTTTTTCTGATTTATGCACAAACTACTTATGTCACAATGTTTTCAATCCAATTTTTTTTTTCAAGTATAATTACCCTGAAAAAAATAATTAAAAAAATTGTAAGGTAAGCAATGAACATATAATACAATGAATAAAGTTTCAAGGAAAAAATTAACTGCAAAGCTAAACTTATCACAAATAAATACAAGTTGACCTTATTTACACTACCAAGGGAACTAACTACCTACCAGTCATGTCTGTCAAGGTCAAGTCAGTCAAAAATAGAAAAGTCACATGACAGAGAGAAAGAAGAACAGAAACACAAAAAAAACACTAAGACCACTGTTGCATGAAGAGAGTACCTGACACTGTAATGTCCAACCAATCAAAACAAGTTTTACAGGAACTGCTCTGCCAACTTGAGGTAGACTGCACAGGAAGTACTGTGATGTCACAAGGCGGTCTGCTTGAAATTACTGAAAATTGACCAAACAAATTTTCTTAAAATTGGTATGTGAAGTAAGAAGCCAATGTCACAGTAATGAATACCTTTCTCAGGATGTTTTCAAAAAAACTGGTGGTTCCAATGAAACTGGCTGAAGAGATACTTCTCACACTGACCAAACTACAAGGACCTGTCTACCAACAACATAGGATGGGTCAAAAAATGCTGGTCTGAGAGATTAGAGTGCGTTCTAAGACTAGATGTTAGTAACAGTGCAGTGAAATGTGCATCACTCTCATACTGACAAAATTTCAGTCTCTCTGATACTTATTCTAAAGATCCATCAAAAAAATTTTTTTTACCTCTGTCACCATGTTTTTACAAAAACAGTACCTCCAATGACTAAAAGATTTTTCTACATCAGAATTTTTGGACTTTTTCTTGGATTCTCTCTTACTGGATGAAAAAATAATGATTTTTCACAGGAAAAACATACAAATCTCTCCAATAAGAGACTGCTGTAAAATATTCAGACTTATCTGAAAATAGTTTCTTACTGCATGAAAGTATAAGCAATCTCTACAGGACAGAAATACACTTTCTTTCAGTAAGAAAATACAGAATGTAGACACTGAAACATATTCTTTGGAATTTTTTTGGCAAAAATATGAGGCTGCCAACTGGATATTTTAAGCAATAAAATGGCAAAATGTCATGAAATATATGTTTTTCTACTCACACAACAAATCCTAAATCCTGTTTACATTATTTTAAACACTTATCACGACTAAACACTTGTCACAATCACATACAGCACAACACACGGTAGCACTCACTAAGTGGTGTCTGATCCAACGCTGAAAATGTATCTGTAGCTGTACTCATGCCCCACGTTGGGCGCCATTTGTAACCTTGGTCTCTTTTGGTACAAGTATGGAAAATAATTACTGTAGTAGAGTGAAGGTTGTAGGGGTGGGTTTTGCGGTCCAGAAATACAACAACAGATTTTTTGGATATTCTTTACTTCTTCATAACTGATCAGCAATCATAGTTGACGTGGAAAACATACTGGTAAAAAATGAAAGTAGCAGTCTGAAATAAAAAGTAGGAAAAATACCTTGGTCCTGTTCTTAACTCAATACATTGTTATATAGTAAATACTTCATACAAAAATATCTTAAACACAGGACAAGTACATTCACTTACCAATTTGTGGAATTAACAGCCTTTTCAATCACCATTCATCCACTAAGCCATCACACGTCATCCATTCATGTTAGTCTGCAATAAAATGTGATTGAATTAAAATCATGCAAGAATTGGTTAGTTACGACAGGTTTCGGATCAGACTGACAATCATCGACATCGGTCGCGAAAACCAATGAAAAACATAACAAACCGTGTCAACATCACGAAATAAAGAAAGACAGCGAAAGACCGTCAGACAAACATTTTTACATGGTTTCAACTGACAAAACATGGCTACAAACCAGGAAAATACCAAGTTTTTACGCCACAGAGATACAATCATTGCTTTTTCTTCCTTCGGCGATCAAACAAAGAAAGTCACGTGAGCATGTTCCCGGCGAAATTCAAATTGAAACAGAAACAATAAAACCCGGGACCAATCATCCGGTTACATTTTTATTGCAATTTATAGGAAAAAAACGACGTCATTTCCGTTTTTTTTTTTTTTTTTTTTTCTTGATTGAAACTCTCGTAAAATCTTGAGAAAAAATTAATACGCTTAGACACCAAGATCATAAAAATCGGTTCATAAACAACGATTTTAGCCATTTCTTGTTTAAGTTAGTGCATTAATAAGGTACGTAATAACGTATCAGAAATCTTTCATAACAACGTATCTGAAATCTTTCTGGCATCACGATCTCAGTATGATCTCTAGGTAAATTTTGATTTTAAATTTGAATTCCCAGGGAAAGAATATCGTGGATAGACACCAAGAACGTAAAAATCGGTCAATAAATAAAGATTTGAGCCATTTTGGTACCAGTGGATGGCAAAATCGTGTATCTCTCAAAATTTTAATACTTGTATCTCCGTTGTCATTGAAGTGACACCTACAAAACTATACATTTTCTTGATCAGTGTGAGAAGACCATTCCAATGATAGCTATATTGATTCCATCTGACTGCAAATAAAAAAGTCGATATTTTTTAAGAAAAGGAGTATTAGGCCTGAAATGGCTGAAAACTGAATCGATAATGGCGGAGTCAAAGTGAAAGAGTAAAGTGTCATTTATCATTTGGTAGGGTTATCTCGAATTTCATGAATAGCAATTGTCACAAAATGAAAGAAAAAGACGAAAATCGGTTTCTTTGCTTGGTTGTCCTAGAATTTGGTGTCATTGCTTACATTTCCTAGAATTAGGCTTATCAGTACACGGCTTTACTTGTCCGAAGGTTAGAATGTTAAAAAAAATCATTTCATTACTAAAGGTAACAACTCCTATAACTTTCGACTAAAATCTTAAATTTTTGCAATATTTAATCCGTTACTAGGGTTATTATAAATATTTATGTAAACATTAGCCAGCTTACTTTATGAGCTATCTTAATCCAATCTCAAGTAAAAAAACATTGACATATAAATGGGTAATGGACTCTAAAGGGATGGGGGTCTTGTCAAATCTTGTTAGAATAAATTAATTTCTTGGTATGGCGACTTGATTTTTCACTTTTGCATCGTAATCAATGCTATACATATAAATGGGTACTGGACCTTAAAGAGGTGGGGGTCTTATCAAATCTTTTTAGAATAAATTAATTTCTTGCTTTAAAGTTTTTTGACTTGGATTTTTCACTTTGATGGATATCATTAATTTCTTTTCGAGGTTTTTGATTGCTCCAATGATAAATGTAATTGTTGAAGTTCTGGGTGCAGTGTATTTCGTTACATTTTCTGGTATTGGGACCAGCACGTTTGGTCAAGTAAGTGTTTCAGTGAAGGTAACAACTCCTATAACTTTCATCTAAAATCTTATATTTTTGCAAAATTTAATCCGTTACTAGGGTTACTGTAAATATTTATGTAAACATTAGCAAGCTCCCTTTATGCGCTATCTTAATCCAATCTCAAGTCAAAAAACATTGACATATACATGGGCACTGGACCTTATATGGGCGGGGGTTTATGTCCAATCTTGTTAGACTCATTTAATTTCTTGCTTTAAAGGGGGACGACTTGGATTTTTCACTTTGATGAATGTCATTAATTTCTTTTCGACGTTTTTGATTGCTCCAATGATAAATGTAATTGTTGAAGTTCAGGGTGCAGTTGATTTCGTTACATATTCTGGTATTGGGACCAGCATGTTTGGTCAACTAAGTGTTTCACTAGAATATGATAGGGTTATGTCAAATTTCATGAATAGAAACTGTCAAAAGAAAAAAAAAAAAAAAAAAAATGAAAGAAAAAGACGAATATCGGTTTCATTGTTTAGTTGTCCTGGAATTTGGTGCCATTACTTACATTTCCTAGATTTAGACTTGGTTGTCCTGGAATTTGGTGCCATTGCTTACATTTCCTAGAATTAGACTTGGTAGTCCTGGAATTTGGTGCCATTGCTTACATTTCCTAGAATTAGACTTATCAGTACACGGCTTTATTTGTCAAAAGGTTGGAATGTTAAGAAAAAATCATTTCATTGCTGAAGGTAACAACTCCTATAACTTTCATCTAAAATCTTACATTTTTGTAAAATTTAATCCGTTACTACGGTTACTGTAAATATTTGTGTAAACATTAACAAGCTCCCTTTATGAGCTATCTTAATCTAATCTCAAGTCAAAAAACATTGACATATACATGGGCACTGGACCTTATACGGGCGGGGGTTTATGTCCAATCTTGTTAGACTCATTTAATTTCTTGCTTTAAAGGGGGCCGACTTGGATTAAATAAATGTAATTGTTGAAGTTCAGGATGCAGTGGATTTCGTCATATTTTCTGGTACTGGGACCAGCACGTTTGGTCAAGTAAGTGTTTCACTAGAATATATCCTTGAGAACGATATTTTGGTTGAAGAGCATGTTCAAGCTGATGGACTAGTTCATTTTCTTGAACATGAGGTTTGAAGATAAAACATGGACAAAAAGGTACCATTTTTACTTTTTCACTATTTTTATTTTGAATTTTCTCCTTTTTCTTCATTTTCCCCTTTTAATATCGTTAGAAAGTTATCTGTGCTTTTATCATGTTTACCCATAGACTATGTTTGACTTTTCTACTTCTCCTTTTTCACCATATACTTTTTTTTCCCTACTTATTCCACTGTTTTTCCCTCTGTTCTTTTATAGTTTTACCGATAGCCTATTTTCTTTTCATTTTTCGCCTTTTTATCGTTAAAAATTGTTACCCTTTTCTTTCCATCGAGGACCAAGGATCTGACCCTCAAGGTCCGTGACTACGTCTTCATTAGGTATACAAGTCAGCTCTGTATCACTTGGTCCTTTGTCAGGGAATTAACTATGATATCTGAATAGGCCATTGTCCATACTTCCGTCTCTAAATAAACAAAACCAGCCGGTGTGACCACTGTAACAAAAGACCATTGTTCTGCCACTTAGTCCTTTGTTAGGGGATTAACTTTGACAGTTGAATAGGCCATTGTCCGTACTTCCGTCACAAAATAAATAAAACCAGACAGTGTGGCGACTTTAACAGGGATTATGTTTTACAGTTGAATAGGCCATTGTTCGTATTTCCTGTAGTAAATAAAATAAACCAGACCATAAAACGTGTTCAGACACGTATGTGGATTGACCCATGCGCGCGAGTCATGTCGGAAATACTTCTTTGTCATTTGACAACATCAAAGGTACCGTTTTTTTTCTACCGTATTTTTGTAATTCTTAGGGAGAAACTTCAAAGAGCATGGATGTGTCGTTAGACCGACTTAACCTTATAGACTTGACCGAGGGTCGTAGTACGGTTAGGAATCGGCTCTTTGACTTGGTGTGGCGTTAAATATGAGTCTAAGTAGGAAAATCTCCGTCTCGTAAAAGGGCCTGACCCTCAATGCCCGCGATCATTACTAGATAGAGTATACAAGTCAGCTCTGTATACTGTTAGGGTACTCGCTTATACGACTCATTTTTAAAGCTATTTCTCTCCAAATTTATCACCCCAAAAATCAATATTGTGCCAAAAAGCACATTTAAATAAATGGTCGTCTAAAAAAATAGGTCATCCAAAATGGCTGCTGGTCTAAAAATAAGAATTAGGTCATCCAACATGGCGGACTCCCCATACCCGCCGCAAATACCCATGACACACCTACAACTCCTTATATGCAAATGAGTTACTAAAAATAATTACACGATGGCCGAAAGTAGGTCAAGATGGCCGCCGATTACGTCATCTTTGTTTTTTTTTTCATTTAAAGAGACGGACCTACTACTAGTATCATTACATGAGATAGACTGCGTATGAGGTACTGGAATATGAATATTGAAACTTTTTTGTGCCTTTGAAGAGAATTAAAGAAAAGTAACCTTGCAAGCATTAGCTTCTTTTCCTCTTTGTTGCTACAATTGATGTGTCTGAAAATACACACAAGAAGGTATGCAGTAATGGGTTATGGGGTAACGCTTAGAAATTACTAGCAGAAGCAACGCTTTTATACTGTTGTAATAGTTTTCCCAGCAAATAGGTCCGCTGGGGGCCGCAGAGTAAATAGGTTCACATTTTTCACCAATCGCAATTTACTATTTATTCATTCTTGTATATCAGTTTAAAAGCAGGTCAAAAGCCATCGATTACAGCTTTACCGAAAAAGTGATGTTATCGTTTTCATGTGTATGTTCTACTTTGAACTGCTTTCTAAATCTAGAATAGGACAAAGATTGACCGGTAAAATTGTGGGAAGACCCGAAAGAAACTGCAAGACAAATATCTTGGTGTTTTCGACATGTCTAGAGACACATTTTAACATACGAGCGAATAGCTCGCATAATGATATGTGCGTATAATGTCTAGTTTTTTTTTTTTTTTTTCAGTGAAATAATAGAAAAGCACAGCAGCACCTTATTAAAACCTGTCTACAATGATTTTCTTCAACAGCGATTTTCATTATGTCATTTTTTAATGGTGTTGATTTATTTCAACTACCAATACAGAGGGAGGGACCAATGTATGTAAACTAGGGCCAGACAATTAATGAGGGCTATATTACTAGTATGTTTTGCAGTGCATCAAATTTATTGTAAAACATCGATAAAATGAGTTTTGTGCTCTGGAAGAGAAAATATGTTGTACACTTTAATTCAGTTAAATGGGGAATAATTTGACATTTAAATAAATAGATGGTAGTTTTGCAATCTGGAACTCCGTCTATTTTTTATGAAACCTGAAGTTACATCATCATACTTATTTGAGCACTATCCTACATAAATAGTCCATGTTAATTATCATGTGACAGTCCCCACGGGCCCTTGCAAAGTATTAGCGCAAAAATTAAAAGTACGTCGACAAGCTATATATTACATTACGGAAATGCTGTTAAAATACTTACGTTTCCCACTTTTAAAAGATTTTTTTTTACTTGTGGATAGTTTACCAACGATTTACTCATTCTATAGAGAGTTGCACGAAAAAACACAAGAGACATATTGCATTGTTTTGTTATACAGAAATATAATTTACTGATATACATGTATACCTATACGTCTTTTAATAGATCAGCGTGATTCATGCTAAATAATTTGCATAAGCATTGAATATTCACCGTCTGTTCTCTGGTAAAATGCTAAGGCGATTCCATGAAAATTGACAAAAATGTGTTTTCAGTCAGACTTGCAGTGACGAGCCTTCTTCAGAAGCTAAGAGTTTGTTGGGTTTCCACTAGGGTGTTTCAATCTGTATTTCTGGTTAATATTCCCATATCCATCTGCAATCCACGGTGATAATGCAGACACTTATTTCCATCCATGTTATAAGCATTTCCGTAGGATATTCCATCCGTTTCGCCTTTGTTCACCAGACAGGGTCAATGATCCAAACTTGCACTGACTTTACCCACATGTATATCATCGTATGTAAAGATGTATAGTCCAAATATACTGCACAGCCTGATAGCTCAGTCGGTAACGTGAAGGATTTGGAACCAGAAGGTAGTAGGTTCCAATCTCCAGGTCAGCCAATTTCTTTCCCAGAATGGTGATAGTCCTTGAGACATAATTCAATCCTCTCTCACCGTTGATCATTTTTTCAACTATGGTTATGTGGGAAATCAGTCAGCGGCTTTGGAAGAATACTGTGCTAAATACTGGTAAGAAGGAACCAGAACCACAGGAAAGCCCAAATAGATGAATATAGCTGAAATAATGTTGAAAATGACATTGAATACCATACAACCAATCAACTAATGTACAAATGTCTTGATACTCTATTTTCATAGATAAAGTCGACAAGGCGTAAATATCCTTCCTTAGCTTGCTTGTCTATAAAATTCCTGTCTGAGTGAAGTTGTCCAAGATGAAGCTCGACAGTAACACACCACTTTCTTGGTAGATTTGCGGCCGCCTTTAAATGTTCTATGCAATATCCACAATATATCTCATCTCTAGTATCTTGCAAATGCCGTGTTTATGATGGGTTTTATGCAGAAGTTAGTTGGAACCCATTTTATGACTGCCAACTTATTACTAAGCCTGTTATATGTATGAGACTTGTATGCCGCTACCGGGGCTATTGGTCAGCAAGGGAACATTGAATAGTGCATGGCTAAGAGGCAGCGTAGAATAGGAATAGTATTTTATCCAGGTCAAAAATCATCCGATGACCATGAAGACGTAGAATTGTTAGTACAGTTCACATAAATTTTGGACAATCATTGCATAACGACTTTCAAATGCATGTACATGTAATTATCATCTGATGCACTAGTGGAATAACACCAACCACAATCCCTGTCATGTGTGTGTGTGTGTGTGTGTGTTTTCCTGGTTATATTTTAAATAATTATCGTTTATATGCAATACGATAGCAATACAGCATTGATTATATTTTGGCTGAGCGAACCCTTCCCGTAATTTATTGTTGTATTTTATACTCCGTGATCATTTGAGGTTTCAGACAGAAACATAACAGAACAAAATTTGTTTCAGAAAACATTAATTGATAGAGGGAAAAAACATAAGAAGGTAGGGGAAAAAATCTTGCTCTTAGCATGAGAGTTATGAAATTATAAAATATACACTCATTTGCTACAGGTGAATTCATCAGTAGTAAGTTCTCTAACCTAAACCTTCTTTATCCGCTGCAATCAATTGCTTTTGAAAACACTGAAAACAAGAAATCTCTTGAATCAAATAATAAGTTCTTTTCTATAAAATTTTCTATATTGTTGTTAAACAATATTTTTCCCTTAAACTGTTTGTTCCTTGTGTTTATTCATGTAAAACTTTTATAGAAATATACTGAAATGCGATGGGTTAAGTATGCAAATGATAAAAGTGTTGCCATTTGGCTATTTGTAAAGGGTTGGAATATTACCTTCATTTTATTAAGACCATTCATATATTATTTTCGTTCCGTAAAATAAAGTTTTAGTCCAATAACCCAAGTTTATTCATTGTTTTGTTGTTTCACCAGATTTATTCTTGACTCAGTTCCAAGCACTCATTATTATCTCTCAGATTTTATGTGATGCCAACCATTGAAAATTATAGTTTAATATGGCTAAATATGGATGTAGTTATGTTAATAAAAAGAGAAAATAGTCATGCACATCACCATTCAATCACTTTCAAATTTGGAACACATATTCTAATGCAGAATGTAGTGGGTGGGGGTAAGTTGATACCGTGTCTTTTCGTATTTGAGGTTAAACTCGCCTAGAAAGTAGATCAATATTTCTTGTAATTGATTTAATTAAATTTGAGCCATGCTCTGTGGGACTTAATACATTTGCAGTCCACGCAGGCTGACCTGGGTCGAAACTTTTGCTTTTGGTCAATTTCTTGCATGTCAAAGGACCAGTGTACCTCATGAACCAGTAGGTTTTTACACAGAACAGATTTTAGGGATGTATAATACTGTGACGACTTGCTTGGTATCACGCATCACTGAGATGCATTAAGCCCCCTTTTCACAGAGTATGGCTCATTTCAAAGTGATAAGAATGTGTTTTATGAAACAAAAATTTCAAAAATAGTTTGGATATGCATGATCTTACATATTAGCCAGTATTTAGGTGCAAATTCGCGGCTTGTAACAAAACATGCAAAAAATGGAAACCATATCCCCCATTTCGTCCTACTTTTTGAGTATTATTTAGGAGGGTTGTCCTTCACTAAAATGAAAAAAACCGTTGTTGGGCAATTTGATTTGGGTCAAGCCCCAAATATCATTAATTTTACTGGACTAAAGAATTCAATTCAGAATAGTTGGTGAATACGGGCCCGGGCAGATCTTCTACCGTGTTCGTCACAGTGTTGACCGGGATTATAAATTCTAAATAGAAACTTAACATGAGTGGTGCTCTGGCAAAAAGGAAGTTTAATGCATCTCCGTGATGTATCATACCAAGCAAGTCATCACATGCAAATAGCACAAGAAAAGAATCATTATTTTGCTATGGTATGAATCAAGGTCCCGGGGTACCGATTAGCACTAGCAAGGCTGGTTGATAGAGGTTTCATAAATGTGTGTACAAATAATTATACCAGCAAAAATCCGCCGAATAAACATCCGCATCTCTTTTTACCAATCGCAAATTACCATCTATTCATTATTTATCAGTAACAAAATGAAGGTCAAAAGTCAGCACATTCAACTACGCCGAAAAAAGAAAGGTTAAGTATTGTGCAAATACACTTTAGTATCGCAACATGCATCAGAGGTGAGAGGCGAAAAATCGCCGGAAAGAAAGTTTGCCTCAACGGGTATCGGACCCGCAACCACCAGGTTAAGAGTCAGATACGCTAACCACTGAGCTTAAGACCGACTATGGCTGATGTTTAGTCAGATTTAGTTTTGTTTTGTTGCTTCCATTCACTTTTCAAAGTTTGACTTAGGGGTGGGGGATAATGCATCAAGGATAATGCCATTTGAGGAGTTAGTTTATAAGCTTTCATTTCCAACAAATGCACGCGGGGTGGGGGGTACCCCCCAACACCACTTAGTCCCACTGTTCTTGCGGCCCTGTAATGATCGGCCTGAATCCTAGATGAGACCTTGCGTGCTGTCTGATCTTGATATAATCATAAAAAGCAACTAAAATTGAAAACAGAGCCTAAACGTTTAAAGAGAGCCATGTAGGATGAAATGAAAAGTGATCGTGTGAGGAATACATAACGCTGTCTGGTCTTTCTTAATGCTGACTTTACCCTTTCAGTACCACAGGCAAAGACATGGGTTTTTTTTTTCGTGGACAGTATAGATCAAGATTAGACGGCACAGAACGTGCCGTCTGATCTTGGATCTATACTGTCCGCTTGTTTAGTCAAGCCTATAAAATAAAAAATATTTAAGCGGATCGTATTTTCCGAGGTCGAAAGAGGTCGAGTTTATATGTTTGGCGCTGCAAGAGTTAATGATCTTTACAAAGTCACACAGGCTTGCGCAGACAGTCTGACAGACAGAGGATTTGTTCATTGTAAGTTAATACATGCAAAACAAACAAAACTAATGATCTGAACAAAGTATAATATAAGCTGCGCTCTAGCGAATGGGAGGTATAATTATGGATGAGTTAGAATGGTCCTTGTACATGCAGGAATATTACAGAAGCAAAAGGTTTCGATCTGAAATAAGTCGGAGGAGAAAAGTGTACCCGACGTGGGACTCGAACCCACGACCCCCGGAACACTAGCGCCGCAGCTCTACCAACTGAGCTAGCCGGGCAACTGGTCGTGAGTCTACCCAACGCAGATTATAACACTCCTCCCCCTCCTGATTTCTTGGGAGTCAACAACTCCTCCTCTGGTTCCAACGGACCGCCGGTGCCGCATACCAGCGCTCACGAATTGACCTCGTCGCCAATGAAGTAAATCAGAAGAGAAAAGTGTGCCTGATGTGGGACTGGAACCCACGATCCCCGGAACACTACTACCGCAGCTCTACCAACTGAGCTAGCCGGGCAACTGGCCGTGAGTCTACCCAACGCCGATTACTACAGACCCATGTGTTTACATTACAAATATTTTAATATTTGTGAAAATATTAACCTTATCAGCTTTAATCCAGTAGAAATTATTCCAAAAAAAAAAAAAAAAATTCTAAGGGTCATTTAATCAGGTTTTGATCCAAAATGCCTTTAGGATGATACTTTGTAGGGAAAAAATCATAAGGATGTAAATGCTTACCCTTAGTTGTACAAAAAAAAAAAAAACCCTGTGAAGCCAATCAGAAATTGCGTCCTTTCCACAGAGCATGAAAACGCCCTTTTCACAGAGCATGACTCATTCTGTAATTTCTATAACTTGATCACTTCAGGTGAAAAACTTCTCTCCCTAAAGAAAGCTGTCAGATTAAGCAGCAATCTTACAGTTCCTAACCAAAACTGGGACCCGCCAAATGCCGTTGATGGAAACGCTACCAATACACCGAACCAATGCAAATGTTGTGCAGCAACTCAAAAGAGAGATAATTCTTGGTATGAACTAGATCTAGGAAGAAAGTTTCTCATCGAAAGAATCGATGTGGTGGGAAGAGCGGAACAGGAGGTGAAAGACCGTACGTAGCCTGTTTCATAAATCAAAAGTTATAGATTTATTTAAATTGATTAAACGACTATCCAAACAACCCTAAGGTCGAGTTTCCAGCTGTGGTACGGAAACCACTTGGTATCTTTTGTATGAAGTGAAGACTTTCTGAAAATTTTCGATTAAACCAAGGGACTCTGTGTAAGGTCATTCTCGTCTTTAAATTTGAAAAAGTTACATATCGTGGTAGACCTTATCAAATCTTTACTAGACGACAACATTTGATTTTGGTCGGGTCAGTTGCGGGAAAAGGTGAAAATGTGGGTATTCAGCATTTTCTTCTTTCCCATAATGTTTTTATAGCTTTCTTCTTCTATAAGGTTGTTAATGAGTTGTAAAAGGTAAGAGATGACATTATGTCAGGTGCGGCAATTTCAGGAAAGCTAGCCCTGATGAAAAAGTAATACCCATGCTCTGGCAAAAGGCGGTAAAATACATCTCCTTGTTGCATTATACTAAACAAGACACCACTTAATGATGGATCCATAAAGTCAATTTTGTCCAACAACCGACTGAATCTTGAGGTAGAATTGTCCTCTCACGTGCAGACAATTGACCAACAGCGAAATATTTCGACCCGGTTCAGCCTGAGTGAACTGCACCGGCTGAAATAGGTTGATATTTTTTGCAGATGCATTAACCGTCTTTCACAGAGCATGGCCAGTATATATAGATTATACGGCCGGCAACATGCCAAACGAGACCTTCGGACATTTGCGTAAAGTGTCGTCCCGGATTAGCCTGCGCAGTCCGTGAAGGCTAATCCGAGACGGCACTTTACGACTTCATAAGATTTTTTCATACAGTAGACTTTCGTGAAACAGAAAATCGCACAAAAACGGGAAATGTCGTCTCCGATTAGTCACAGACTGCACAGGCTGATATGAAACGACGTACTTTTACGCATATGTCCGAAGGACCGTTTTCGTGTGTTGCACGCCATACAGACGTACAACGGATAGACAGACGGATGGAAACATTTCTAGATATGCAGACATTATGGATATCTACCAAAAAATTAGAATGAGCGAGCTAAAATTAGTGAAAGTCATATAATTTATCCTCAGTGATTTCTCTTTTCAGATAACTTAGGAAATATGCAGATTTATTTGGCCTCTCAACAGAAAATTCAGAGCGCAAGAGCGCTTACAAGAGTCACCAGTGCAGTACACAAATACAATTACAACTTGACAACGCCGAGAGTTTCACAATTTCTCACATTAATCCGTCGAAATATTAAAGAATATTTCGTTATTTGTGAACTGTCAGTTTACGGAGGTAAGAAGCAATGTATGTGAGAAGGGAGCATAATACATTTGTAAAAAGAATCGAAATCTGCGCAGGCTGACCTGAGTCGATACTTTTTGCTATTGGTCTACTGTCTGCATGTCCAGGACCAGTCTACCCCAGGATTCAGTCGGTTGTTCAACAAAATGGATTTTACGGATCTGTAATAATGTGATGACTTGTTTGGTATGATGCATCATGGAGATGCTAAAATCCTCTTTTGCCAGAGCATGGCTCATATATATGAGCCATGCTCTGGCAAAAGAGGGTTTAGTGCATCTCCGTGATGCATCGTACGAATCAAGCCATCACATAATTATGGTTCCATAATAGCCACTTTTCTTTAACAACCGACTGAATCATGAGGTAGAGTTTTCCTTGGACATACGGAAAATTGAACGACAGCGAGAAGTATCTGCCCAGGTCAGCCTGCGCGGACTGCGCAGGCTGACCTGGGTCGATACGTTTCGCAGATGCATTAAGTCCCCTTTTTCCAGAGCATGGCTCATATATATATGTGTGTGTGTGTGTGTGTGTGTGTGTGTGTATACTGACCTTAAAAAAGAAACGATAAAAACTTTGAAATATGGCCAGCTCAATACGAGTAATTCATGATTTATAATGGACTGAATATTGCTTTAATATGTGCCTACAACTTTTTCGGCTAAAATACATACATCGCAAGAAGATAAATTCACGAAAGACGGGGGAAATTACATATATGTACACAGCGTCAAATACGAAACCGAATATCGTCGTAACTCTCGTGCAGGGTACTTCCAGCTTGCTTTCCGATTTGATTGGTCAAATGTTGTGTTTAAACATTCGTCTGTAATTGATTTGATTAGTCAAATGTTATGTTTAAACATTCATCTGTCATTGACAAAGGCGCATCGCTCATACAACACATTATGCAAATGCGCAATGTAGAAAAGGGGAACATGTGGCGTTTTGTAACTTTAGAGAATAATGCCATTCAAATTGATAATTCCTTACCGAACAGTCTCGTGGTTCAACGACCTTTGGGAAGAGTACCTTTGAAATTACAAAAGGAACGAATAGGGCAAAGCTTCAATGCGAGCGACATAATATTTTGTAGAATTGGTGGATCTAATTTTTCGAGCGACAAGCTAGTAGAAAACATGAGCTTCAAAGGTCGAATGCTGGCATTACCAAAACTGTTCCTAAGGATTTTAAAAGTCATGCGATAAGATTTATTCCACCCATGTAGCTTAACATTAATAAGAACATTAATAAGTATCCAAGCGAACGGGAAGTTTTTATGTAAACTAGTTTCTCTTGAAATCGTGCAAAATCTGAACACTTACGTTGCATTTTATCGATACATTCAAACTAAACAAGCCAATTGCTTAAAATATTAGGTCCAGTCCATGAAAAAAAAAAACATAAACAATGCATTACACTTTGAATTCAGCTCATCCATTGCGTAAAAATAATGTAATTATTGACGTCATAATAGTTACGATTATAGTTAAAATACTGATATAAGTTTAATTCTCTTGAAAGTAAGACGGAAATTAGAGTAAATAATGGCGTCATTAACATATAGAACACTGTGGTTAAAATACTGACATTACTTTCCTTCCCTTGAGGCCAAGACGAAAATTAGACAATCTTCACTTGGTAAAATGGCGATGATTTAAATTCTACGTCATCATTCAATAATAATTTTTAAGTAATCATTTGTTTATACAGATCTAGATCCAGTTTTGGAAATCGTCTATATCCGATAGATCGATCTAGTGGTAACAAAGCGAGGGTTATTGATGCTCCTTTTTCAATGTTGCCAGACTTTAAATACAAAATACACACACATGCGTATACACAGACTGTTGGTCCAGGCAATGTATAACTATGTCAAAATGTCACTCACAAAACAGACCTGTTTCAACTTTTGTTGTAGAGTTTTAATGAGAAGATCTATATTTGTATGCATGTTGCTGTTTACATGCTCCAAAGATTTCCTTGACTTCTCTTTACAAATTTTGCTTTAGGAGTAGGTGCTCATTTTGTTGTAAAAAAAACCCGCAAGTATTTAGTTGATTTCTCTCGACAATTTTTATTTCGTAAATGTTGGTCACCGAGGAAAAAAAGCGCCATTTTCCTTGCAACCGGCATGCCAGGCTAGAGCCAGGATTATGTCGCGAATAGTTGTACCCATGCTGACATGCCTGAGACTCCTGACCGGCCGTAACAAATGTACGGGGACTAGAATCTAAAATCAGTTTTATTAATAACCAACTTATGTACGAGTTTGTCGCTTACTCGCACGCAAAAAAAACCCCATAAACTTGACGCAAGACCCTATTAATCAGGTCTTCATTGTGTGGTAAAAGGTTACTGAATAGGAAAGGTAGAATCTACTGAGGACACTGATATCAAACGATTTGCGTTATCTAGAACTGAACTGATAAGTCAAATCTATCAGTTGATCTACTTTGAATATAATTATTTGCTCCAGTTGTCGCTTTTATCTCTTTCAACCGCTGATAATAAGCTGCCAAGAAGGGAACGGCAGCTTTCTTACCCACGCGGTTCAAAATCGTTATCTTTGACATGGCGTCATTGTTTTTTTTTTCATAATGTTATTACCTAGACGCTGGCATTTCGCGGAAAAAAAAAAACAGTTCCCGGCATTCATCAGAAAAAATAGTGGACTGTTCGCCATTGTTAACATAAAACCATTTGTGCAAACTTGCTTTATCCATGCATTCTTTTTTTTAAATGCTTGATCGTTTTTGAATTTTCCTTTTTGGTTGTACCGTCTGCTTTTTTGATCCGATGCGGGGTAGTAGCGTTACTTCGGAGAGCCGGGACTTAAATTTTTAAAACATGTTCAGCTTGACGTTAGATTTGTTGCTGATTCACCCCGCCCAGGCAGACCTAGCTGACATCACAAGCTGCTATCTTACAAAAAGGAATCCAGACTTTTGTATGAAGAATCGCTGCACATTTGTAGGAGATGCAAAACCGGCCGTAATGGCCAAAGACTACCTTTGTGAATTTATTTTGTGACCCCTAGGTAATTTGAAGCTGTACACATAAATAGGCCAGCCAAGTATGCAAGCAAAGTTTGACGTTTTACTTATGAAATCACAGAATGATACCAAAATAGCATAAGTCTTAAAATTACAAAACGTGTTCCCTTTTCACACCTATGTTTCATTACTCTTTATTTCTTCCATAAAGAAGATTAACAAGTAGGTATACAAAAGACATGAAAATAAATTAGCAGCTTACGCGATGATACGAGAGAGAGAGAGAGAGAGAGAGAGAATAAACAACTTTCATCATTTTCACTTTTTCTTTCTCTCAACCACTGCAGTATGCTTACCTTGAAATATCCTAACCAAGAGATTATATCAACTGTAAACAGATCTTTAAAGCCCCTTTCACAATTCCCTTGCGACCAGTTTATAACCGCCTGACAACACTTTTTTGGCGGTGTTGCACGATCAATCGCATAGGGTCTTGCGAGCTGTCGGAGTCATTGCAGAGTAGCAAGGAGTCGCAAACGATCGTGTAAGGCTTTTGAACATGTTCGAAGTTCTGACGCGACTGCATGCGATCGAAATATTCGTACACAGTCGAACTAATAGTCGTACGAGTGTTGCACAAAGTTGTAAAGAATTGCACGACAAGAGATTTATAACGCCAAAATATTGCCTTCGTCAGACCAACACAATGAATTCCAAAGAACGAACGAAATAGCGTCAAAAAAGACAACAAACAATGAGCAAAAACCAGAAAGTTAGCGGCAGCAGCTTCAAGCTTTCTTTAAACAAGAGGGCCATTGGCCCTAAAGCGCTCACCTGAGTAAAGTCGTCTACGGTTTATAAAGCTGAAGTGATCCTGGTTTTAATGATGCAAAAAACATGAGTGTAAGTGACCTACTGTTAATTCCAAACTTGTCCAAGATATCATTAAAACAAACATTCTGACCAAGTTTCATGAGTATCAGACTGAAAATTTGGCCTCCATGGTGCACACAAGGTTTTTTTAAGATTTGGTCCACTGACCTACTTTTTGACCAGATGTAACCCACTTTGACACTTTTCCAAGATATCATCAAGACAAACTTTCTGTCCAAGTTTCATGAGAATCAGGCTGAAAATGTGGCCTCTAGATTGCACACAAGGTTTATCTAAGATTTGACCATGTGACCTACTTTTTGCCCCGACATGACCCACTTTCAAACTTGTCTGAGATATCGACAAGATAAACATTCTGATCAATCTTTATCAGTATAAGGCTGCAAATGTGGCCTCTATGGAGCACCCAAGGTTTTCCTAAGATATGGTCCAGTAACCTACTTTTTCAGCCAACATGATCCAATGTCAAACTGGTCTGAGATATCATCAAGACAGACAATCTGACCAAGTTTCATGAGTATCATACTACAAATGTGGCCTCTAGAGTGCTCACAAGGTTTTTAATAGATTTACTCCAGTGACCTACTTTTTGACTGGACATGACCCAATTTTGAACTTATCCCAGATATTATCAAGGCAAACATTCTACCCAGCTTTCATGAGTTTCAGACTGAAAAAGTGGCCTCTAGAGTGCACACAAGGATTTTCTAATAGATTTTTAAATAGATTTACCCCAGTGACCTACTTTTTGAACCGACATGACCCAATTTCAAAGTTGCCCGAGATATCACTAACACAAACATTCTACCTAACTTTCATGTGTTTCAGGCTGAAAATGTGGCATCTAGAGTACAAACAATGTTTTTCTAAGATTTGGCCCAGTGACCTACTTTTTGACCCGGCATGACACAATTTCGAATTTGTCCAAGATATTATCAAGACAAACATTCTACCAAACTTTCATGAGTTTCGGGCTGAAAATATGGCCTCTAGAGTGCACATAAGGTTTTTCTTAGATTTAGCCCAGTGACCTACTTTTTGATCTGACATGACCCAATTTCGAACGTGTCCGAGATACCATCAACACAAACATTCTGACCAAGTTTTATGAGTATATGACTGAAAATGTAGCCTCTAGAGTGCATACAAGGTAATTGTTGACGCCTGGACGACGGACGACGCACGACGGACGTCGGACACAGCAAGATCCAAAAGCTCACCTTGAGCGCTTCGTGTTCAGGTGAGCTAAAAAGGCTGGAGACTCATTTTAGTCGCTGACTCTTTTTCTTTTCAAGATAGTCGCATAGAGTCTTTTAAAGACGCACAACGGTAGTACAGTGATGTACGATGTGCAACGGTCACTTCCAATCGCTTTCGTTGAACGACTTCTATTGCATTTGTGAAAGCTTCTTTCGCGATCTATTGCTGGAGTAGCTTCTTAAGTCGAT
The DNA here is from genome assembly GCA_945859785.2 of Tridacna gigas. NCBI lineage: Eukaryota > Metazoa > Mollusca > Bivalvia > Cardiida > Cardiidae > Tridacna > Tridacna gigas. The sequence continues at coordinate 8,859,442 of OX244033.2, read as the reverse complement.
CGTGCGACCAAATTGTCGCAATTAGTCGCACTCCAATAGTGAAAGGAACTTGCGAACTGAGGTATTGTCTCGATAACGTTTGTGAATATCTTAACGTCTTAGTTACTTTCTGTAATATCACTAAATATATTCCCTTTACGTAGATTGCGTGGACGGCGAGTTTGGTCAAGATTGTGGTCAGCGCTGTCACTGCAAGGTACAGCCCTGTAACAAACAAACTGGTGTTTGTACGTCGAGAAAATGTCTACCCGGGTTTGCAGGACGTTCATGTGACAAAGGCAAGTTTTCTTAACGATGTAAATGGCACGGAAAAATTACAGAAAATTTACAGAAACGGTCAGATTAGTCATCAATAGCATATTGAAGTGCATAGTTGCAGATATTGAATCATTCGTTTTGGTTGTTGTTATTGGTATTTCACATTGTATATGTGTAATAAAGGCCTAATGATAAGTTAAAATTACGAAACGGGGCAAGACAGACACATTCAACGAGCCTGGGTATGTCAAATAGATACGCACAGGGCCTCTGATCCAGAGGACGCCGACTTTCAGCGAAATCCGAGAGCCAATGAATGTCGTTTTACATTCTTCCCCCAACGCTGAACATTACTTGGACTTTGTTGCGAAAGCAGCATTGTTCACAAACCACCAGTTTATGTAATGTAAAAGAAATACTGTTGAAACTGGAGTAAAAGAATAAACATACAAAAAATAAAGATCACGGGTAGAAAACTTCATATTCGGAGCCAATGGCTCCGTGGGGAAAATGTTGTGTTGATCCTCCGGTTTCGAAATTGTCGGCTCAAAAACAACTGAAAAACAGGTAAATTTGTCATTCTTTGTAATTATGTGTTCTTACGTCTTTGAAATTCCAAAAAAGGAGAATTTCATGCAATGCTCAAGTCTTTCAACGTGTTTTCTACACTACGGAAAGTCGTGGAATGTGTACAGTATTGTCTGAATCATTTGTTCCGTGGGTTGACCGTAGCCGAAATAATACGTCAAGAACGTAGATGTAGTCTTTTTTGCCATTAAATCAGCAAATAAGAGAGAGGTTTACTGCCTAAAAGCGTGAATTAGTATTTCGAACTGTTATAATCGCTGCTGGTAAAGAATTTAAGAGAAATAGCACAAAAATGATAAAAACAAAGAAGGGCTCCGATTATGTGAACCGGCTCTGAATATGTAAGTCGGCACCGATTGATCAGGGCTTCCTTTTACAAATTTAGTTTTATTTTAGAAATTACTAAATACATAAGCTCTGTTTTCCCGGAAATACCCTTATGCCCAAAATTTAATTCATTTGTTCTATGGAACGAGTTAGAATTTATGGCTATACTCATGAAGGACTGATATTGACAGAATTGAAAAACACTGTCTAACATTAGTCTATCTAAATTTTGAAAATACTTTTGTGTAGCTGTTGATTAATTGAATGGTCTATATGTTACATTTGAAATGCTTCCGTCGTAAGTGCAGCCAACACATAAACTCATATAATGAAAAATATTTGGCATTTTAGGAATGCTATGTGGTCTTCCAACAGTCATTCAAAAGCTAAATAGAAAATGGAATGCACCTATCGTAGCAGAGATATTGAATGAAAAGAATGAGTCTGCAAAGAATATTTAATTTTTTTGCGAAACAAAAATCTTATCCAACTACACATGCATATTTCAGAAGCCCGATTACACTAGGCTACCATCCTTTTACAAGTAAGAGAAGAGAAGAAAATACAGGCAACACGTTTGAATGGTCTACATACCTACATGAATATATATCATACAATTTATACTGCATTCATCAATACAAAATGTAAAATGAAAAGACAGTAAGTGCAAAAATTGTATATCAAATTTAAGATATCACAATTAATTAATTAAATCATTCATTCAAGCGGTCGTGCATTCATTCAGTCATTAGTTCATTGTCCGTTTGTATATCTTTTGTTCGCTATCTCTGTTACCTTGAAAAAGTGAGTGAGTGAATGATAATGGGAACAACCTGATGTGGTAAAATTGAAACGTAATGTCTTACACATAAACATTTCGGGTAAGAATTTTATGTGTAGGCGTAAGTTACAAAAAAGAACAACAAACTCAAACTTAGACGTGTAAGCCAACCAACGATATACGCATTGTAAATGCTACATGACACCATTTTTTCAACGAATACTATATAAATTTTGAAAAAGCAATAAAATCGGTAATGGTTGGAAAAATGATGTGTCATATTTACAATGTGTCAGTCATTAGTTTGCTTACACACAGTCAATTACACTGCAATATTATACTTTCCGTTCACAAACGCGACGCCTAACCCTTAGCTTCTTTGGTAAGATACGAGGGCAACGAATATTGATTGATTTGAGGTCCAAATTACAACTTTACCGCTCGTACCAGAGATTGTGAAGAAGACAACATTGTTCTTTTTTTGTTATTTATGTCTAAACGTAAAATTGTTATCCGAAATGTTTATCTGTAAGACATTACGTTTCAGTTTAACCATATCAGCCTGTTCTTCCTATATATAAGGTGATCACTCACCCACCCACTCACTTAGTCGCCCACGCCCACCCACGCGAGAGATAGAAAACGAAAGATACGCAAATGGACAATGAACTAATGACTGAGTGAATGCACGGATGCTTGAATGAATTAATGAATTAATAGTTGTAACTTAAGTTTGATACATATTGTTACACCCACACTTTTCATGTTACATTATCAAGTGTAAACAATTACCGGTATGTTGATGAATGCGTAGTGAATTGCATAATGCAAGTGTATGTATGTAGACATTTTCTTATCTTCACTTACTTGTAAAAGAACAGTGCTTATTGCCAGAGTATTCAGGCTTCTGTAATTTGCATGTGTAATTTGGAAAGAAAATCAAATATTCTATGCAGACTCATTTTTTTTATTCAGTATTTCTGCTACAATAGTAGGTGCATTGCATTTTCTGTTTAGCTTTATAATGACTATTTGAAGACCACACAGCGTTCCGAAGATGCCAAATATTTTTCATTATATGTGTTTATGTGTTGGCTGCACTTACGACGAAAGCATTACAAATGTAATATACCGTTATAGACCATTCGGTTAATCGAAGCTACACAAAACTATTTTCAAAATTCAGATAGACTAATGTTAGACAGTATTTTTCAACTGTGACAATATCAGTTCTTTGTATTGTCATAAATTCGGTCACGTTCCATCGAACAAATTAATTAAATTTTGGGCATAAGGGTATTTCCGGGAAAACAGAGCTTATGTATTTAGTAATTTCTAAAATAAAACTAAATTTGTAAAAGGAAGCCCTCATCAATCGTTGCCGACTTACATATTCAGAGCCGGTTCACATAATCGAAGCCTTTCTTTGTTTTTATCATTTTCGCGCTATTTTTCTTTTCATTTTTTTTTACCAGCAGCGATTGGTTCAGTCTCACTTTGCCAACTACTGGTTTTTTGGGAGTCTCACTTTGCCAACCAATTATATTTTCATACCTCTGATTTACCTGGATAAACAAGGGGTCAAATTGGTCGTTCTTGCACTACTAGTTTAAGTGAAAATTTAAATGCATGTATTAAACGGAATGACATTTCAAAGAAATAAAGAGTAGGTATTTTTTTTTTAAATATATTTATTTAGAAAAAAAAGAAAGCATAAACTATTACATACAAAACATAAAAAATAATGATATATTGGCCAAATGTTATATACATATATCCTACATTGTGACTACATATCCAGCATTTCTTGAAAGTATTGTATAAAAAGGAGAACTTTTTTCACTGAAACTTTGAAAATCAGGTGGTAGAGATAAAATTCTAACAGTACTAACTTCATAAAATAGCCTGATGTTTTAATGACCTTTCGTGATTAATTTCTGTTGTTGTTGTTTAGTTTTTGAACTGTAGGAAAACGGATATGGAATTTCAGCTAACATTGCTTATACATTTATGAGAAAAACTATTTAAAAAGAAGGAATAAAACTACAGTTCAGAGCCCTAGGTAAAAAGGGGTAAAGACGTTATATAATCGATATTTCTCAATTAAACCCTGTGTTGTCACACTCATTTCAATCGTCTCAACAAGACGATTCTAATGAGTACCCACAACATAGGGTTCGAGGCAGAATTTTTTAAATTTTTAAATTCGAAATCAAAATTACCCCCTTTATCTGGAGCTTCGACTACTGTTGTAATAGTCACTATTATGTTACATCTAAAGGTTAAGCCCCCAATTTGATTAAGTGCGAAGCAGCATCGGCATAATGATAGATGTCTATTTCTCTTGCCTGAAGTCTGTCTTTCAGGCTGGCGAGGCGTTGGTCAATCAGTCGGTATTTTCTCTTTCGAGGGTTCTGTCGGCCGCCGTTACTAAATTGTAACATTTTGATTTCATTCATTGATTGTTCTTTCTTGACAATATCAATAAGGGAATAGATGTTTGGATGACACCTGGACACCATGTTGTTAATTTTGTGGTGCCAACCCTCTATATGGTTGGTAGTGCGTGGGCCATGGTTATCATAATGATTCCATAGCGTTACGTCTGTTTCGACCCACTGTTCTGTAGTCTTTAAATTGTTCTACCTGTGGTGAATCACTGTCACTGTTTTCTAGCGCGTAAAACCACACGTCATCGACGTCATGAGGAGGCACTAGAGGGAGCACTGCAGCACGTCTTACGAGTGTTTTAAAGTCTTCACTTTCGCGAAAATTTCTAACAAGGCCTAGACTCTGTACCGTATGCCATAAGCACTGAGTGTAATGAAAAAAACACCCACGGACACTAGCTGTTTGAAACACTTCTTGTACACTGAGCTGTGAAGCTTTCTCAAAGTCCATATTGATGACAGTTTGTGTGAGTCTTAAATTTCGGTTGTCGGCTTCTGTCTGTAGAATACTGAAGAATCGTCTGTAGGTTTCTCTGGTTTTGTTTGGTAGAAGGCTGTACACAGGATCTCGCAGAATAAAAAGTTGGTACATTTTTGATGATTTCTTTAGTGGCTTCGTCCCACTCTGTAGATCTTGTACTTGACAGTAGATCTTCATATACGGACTGTACGGATTCTGTAGTTTCTCTGACTCTTTTTCTGATGTTATTCAGCATTGATGCTACTGGAATGTCTGTAGGATTTCTTTCATGGTTGTGGTTATTTGTTACCTATCAGGATACGAAAATGTAAAAGTTATTTTTTGTATAAAAATGATTATTATTATGATGATGATAATAATATAAAGATGATAATACTAATTTCGATGCTTATAAAACAGGTAGATCTAATTGGAAATATCATGAAAAAAGTTTACATTGGTGAATTAATGACAAATGCTACAAATAACTACATATATTTCAAAAAGAGTGATTTAACAGAAAAGTAACTCACCTTTGTCGGTATATATTAAATTAGATTTATTCTGGCGGGACATGTTGGCTTTACGCAATACCAGTAACTGTTTTCGCCTTTTTCAGTTTTCAGGCGAAACATGTAATCATTGTGAACAAGTGTTCTGCCGCCTCTTCTATTCTCAATAAATTTTATGTTTACTTCAGCATTAGCCATTGTGGACTGATGGCAGACTGAAGTTCTACCTGCTTTTATACATCTATGCTGATTAAAGAAATGACCTAATTATAATTATATACCAATTACATGAATTCAAACTGAAACAACACATCCCTAATTAATTAATGACTGAAATCTCATCACCAGCAAACAGATGACCATATAATGATCTGCAAACAGGCAAATTATTAAATCAAATAAACAGATAGGGAAAAAAATCTTTAAATGACTAAAAACAGTATAACATTAACAGTCACATTATTTGGATATATAGATAGAGAGAAAAAGGGGGTAGCTGGTCTAGTTGAGCTAAAAAGTCGAAAATCAATATTGCCAAAGGCTAATTAACACCTCTTGACCTAGTCTCACTTTGCCAACCCAAGTTTTCTCAAATTTTCTTACTTTTTAATCCAAAGTTGGCAAAGTGAGACGATACCCAGCGATTATAACAGTTCAAAATACTAATTCACGCTTTTCAGACAGCAAACCTCTCTCTTAATTTGCTAATTTAATGGCAATAACAGACTGAATCTAGGTTCTTGATGAATTATTTCGGCTACGGTCAACCCACGGCACAAATGATTCAGACAATACTGTATACATTCCACGGCTTTCCGTAGTGTAGAAATCTCGTTGAAAGACTTGAGCATTGCATGACATTCTCCTTTTTTGGAATTTCAAAGACGTAAGAACACATAATTACAAAGAATAACAAGTTTACCGGTTTTTCAGTTGTTTTTAAGCCGACAATTTCGGAAACGGAGGACCAACACAACATTTTCTCCACGGAGCATTGGCTCCGAATATAAAGTTTCCTACCCGTGAGATAGCTAAACAAAATAAAGAGTGGAACACGATATACGTTCTTACCCATCAGTTCACAAGCTTTTGGTAACATGTGGCTAACTAATGATATTTCGGAGCCGCATTCCTAACCCGTCCCTACTAACAAAAAAGCATTAGAAGTAAAGTCGTAGTCTTGTCCAAGATAAAATGACTGAATGGAAACATTTTGTAACATTTCATACTACTACTACTGATTTTAATAGAGTGCGAAAAAGGAAAGTATGGAGACAACTGCGAACAGGATTGTGGAAAGTGCTTCAACATGAAAACCTGTAACAATGTGAACGGTACCTGCACCAGATGCGCCGATGGCTACACAGGGACCATGTGCAAATCTCGTAAGATGATAATATTGATTAATTTTATGGTGTTTAAAGCTGTTTTAAACATTATTTCAATTATATCGCGGCGGCCAGTGCACCTATCCATGCTTTCGCGGAGTTGCTTTCACCAGTGCTCTGCACAATTTTCTTTCCAAGCTACTGACTGGTTTCCTACATAATCATCGTCGAAACAATGGTCAGTGGTGAGAGAGGAATGAATCCTGTCCCAATGATTATCATCAATCATCGGAAAGAAATTGGCCCATCCGGGGATCGAACCGGCAACCCTCTTTTCTCAAATCCTGTACGCTATCGACTGAGCTACCGGGGCTCGGCTAAGATGACTATAAGCCTTTTATTGCTGGACATAACAGCTGAGTAGGAAAGAGGTGAAGTAACGAAATCAGATACAGGGCGATAATACAAGTCACCACCTCCTGTTTTGTACACGCCCATATAAGCTTCACGATCCGATACATGAACATCCAGTGGAATGAATGTTATTTATTCAAAATTAATGTTGTTTAAAGGTCTCCTACTATTTAACCATTGAACTTGGCCAATAGTTATTGGTTTAGTCATTATGATCACTATATAAGTTTTGCGATAATTTATTATGTTGCCGAATTAAGTAAAAATAAAAGTCTTACATAGTCATAATACCTGTTGTCTGCGTATTGCAGCATGTAAACAAGGACGGTACGGTTACAACTGCACAGAAAAATGTGGACGCTGTAAAGACAAGGCTGTATGTAACTTTACGGACGGGTCCTGTCCTAATGGATGTGATCCTGGATTTATGAACATAAACTGTAATACAAGTAAGTGGGCTAAGGTACTTAACTACACTTATTACCTTTTTTTTTGGTAATGGCAAACCAAATGTGAAACATGTGTACACCTTCTTGATATCTGAATTGGGAAAAAAGTAAACAGCATAGGTTTCTTTTTTGGTAAACATCACACTTAAAATAAAATCCTACTATTTAGTATATTGAAACATCAGAGCTGGATTTAGCAGTATAACTATATGGCTTTAAGTCTTTAAAAACGACAAAATTTTGGACTAGTCCAAATCTTAAACTTTTGCAGACCACAAATTCAGTTTTTCTCCAAGAGATGATAAGTGTTTTCGAAAGGGTAACCTGTATTTTCTCCTCTTCCCGCATTTTTTTTTTTTTTTTTTCTTTTTATCCTTCCAAAATCGAATTTCAATATCTGAATCATATTTGATTTGTAGAAAAAAGAAATCGAACTATTATGGTTCTTTCATAAATTCGCTGAAATTATTAATAATTTTTTGTTTTTATACTCTAATACAACTCCAGCAGACGGCTTCAAAATTAAATCTTGGCAATTCATTTCTTTAATAATTTCGTTCACATTGTCAGTTGTACTGATACAAAAAAAAAAAAAAAAAGAAAATGATACATGATCTCTAAATCAAAGGACTGATAGTCCTGAGAGTCGCCTGTAGGGTAATGGGTTAGAAGTGTTCACCCTTTTTTGTTCAAATCTATTAAAAAACATTCAAGATACAAAATAACTGAACCATAAGACAGTATTGTATGCAAGTATATTTCTGAGTTAACGAACATTAATATTGAAATTTAAATGAAAAAAAAAAAAAAAAAAAAAAAAAATGTGGTGAGAATTAAAATTTAGGTACCAGGAACAGCTGTAAAAAGTTCAAAGTCTCTTATTCCGGCTGACTTCATTTAATCAAAGTACTGAAAGTACTGAGAGACTAGTGAATTTGATTGATTGATTGTTTGTATGGTGTTTAACCCCGTTTTCAACATTATTTCAGTTATGTAGCGGTGGTCAGTGCACATATCCATGCTTTCCTTGAGTTTCTTTTAGCGGTAATCCGCACAATATTCTTTCCAAGCCACTGGCTGCTTTCCCACAAAACCATCATCGAAATGTGAGAGAGAAATGAATCCTGTCACAATGACTATCGTCAATCCTCAGAAAGAAATTTGCAGAGTCGGGGATCGAACCAGCGACCTCATGTTCTCAGGTCCTGTACGCTACCGACTGAGCTGCCGGGGCTATGTGTGCTATTGGTTAACTATAATCCAGTTTTAAGTTTAACCCTTAACCTGTGTAAAAATGTTAAATGAAACTTTCAAGCCGATTGTAAACACCTGAATATTGCTATTTCAAAGTTACATTTTGGAGAAAATATATTCTCTTATCGGACAGTGTAGATCCAAGATCAGATCTTTAATCCACACTGTTCGCAAAAGGTCATTGAGTTCTGTGCTGTAAAAAAAAAAAAAAAAAAAAAAATCTGCAGGAAAGCATGGATAGGTGCTCTGGCCGCAGCAATATCACTGAAATAATGTTGAAAACAGCGTTACCACCATAAAATCAGTTAGTCAATATCCAATAGCACAAAATGTAGTTAACAATTTAACTCCCTTTACAAAACGAAAAATTTTACTCTCGTCCAAATTCAAAGCCGGTGCAGACCATAATTTAAACATGGCTGAACTGATGAAACCTGATTCAAGAAGGGAAGAAAACAATGTGGGAAAAGCAGAAAATGATGGTTACCAGCATTTTCCCCTTTACCCACAATGGTTCCAAAGGGATTCTTCCCCAGTCTCATTAAAACTTGGGATTGTTTGGTAAAGGGTTGATATTCAAGACGTAAAATAATAGTTTAACATAACAGTTTAACTGTACACAGTGATCTAAATAATGAATGACTGAAGGAATGACAAGGGTTCCCTGTCCAGTAAAGGTTGATGTAGCTGGGATTTGCTACAAGTTAATGCCTATGTGTATCTATTAATAGATTCTTTCATAATGTTATAGTGGTGTAGGAAAAAGTGATTCTCTGCTTTGCATAGGTCACTTAATTTACATAAAAGTTAAGATCTTGTACCTTATAAATGACATCTTGTTCATTCTATCACTTTGTAAGACGACATGTTCAAAGTGGAGTGGTAGAGATTTAGTGGTTTTTGTCAAAATTGTCAAATATAACAGCATTAAGATTTCTAACAGACAGAAGTATTTTCTGTGAGGCAGTATTTGGCAACTGTGGGTTTTTTTGTTTACTTTGACTCTAGGTCAGTCTTGATGCCTATAGACTAGCTTCGCTAGTCAAAAATGGTTTTCAAAAGGTACAATCAATATAAAACAAGCCATTCCGTTGAGATGATATTCACCGCCGAAGAAAAAAAAAAAAAAACTTTTTGGATGGAAACATAATTATAAGAGGTATTGTGTTTTGCATGTGAATGGCTTTTTTTGTGACTGGTAAAAATATACATTAAGCCCCTTTTTTCCATGACACGGCATTTTATCAAATAAAAACAAATATTGATTGTCTGTGGCTTATGATAAACAACATGAATATGAAGTTTCATAAAATTTTGTCCAGTAGTTAAAGAGATGTTGGTCTATGATGGAAATATACATCAAGCCCCCTTTTTCCATGACACCGCATTAAAAACAAAAACAAAATAAAACAAAACATGCAGGTCTGAAGACACCAAACTTCTTTTTTTCCATGACAAGACATTACATAAAAAAGGAGGAACATGTATGAAGTTTCATTAACTTTCGTTAACGATTTTAGAATGTATCTGGATGGACGGAAGATCGGACGGACGGACAGACAACAGGAAAACTATATCTCCCCCACGCCGAAATTCGGCGGGGCATAATAATTGTCGAAGTTCCATCAATATTTACAGTTCCTCCCTAGCTTGATAATGCCTGTAAAGAATGTGGACAAAAGTCAGGCTTCTAGGTTGACAAAGATGTTTTTCTAGCGCAGAACGTGGATGACTTAACTTACGTAATAGTTAGACGCTCTGCGAAGAAAAAATTAAACGATTAAACAGCCCAAAGGAGGGAGCGTAGCGACCTGGGTCGATACTCTTTAGCAGATGCATTAAGCCCCCTTTTCACAGAACATGGCTCAGATATTTCATGTTTTTATAACGTTCCAGAAATCTGTACTGCTTCTACACCAGTTGAAACTTGTAGAGATCTACATGTTATATTGCTTTGCTGTAAACTACATGTTCGCGATTCGCTCTATTACCCTTTACAACAACCCTTTACGATATTACAAACACTCCAAAAAACACTTGTTGTTCGAGTGGGTTAACATTGATCTGTTCTATTATACATGTATTTGAATTATAGTGGAGTAAAAAGTCAAGTTCTCAGATTACTGGTTGTTAGAACTGCATAGTTTCAAGTCGAATTCCCGTGTGTGAATTCAGAGTTTGGCAGTTACGAAAATACGTTCTGACACCCGCTCTAATAATTATTGTTTCATAAATACTAGATCTAGGTTAATCGCACATAGAAAAAAAAGAAGAACAACAGACTTTGACAAATTCACATCTTTAAAAACTAAAAACAATTAATTAAACACAGTAAACTTTAAAACACTCTCTCTGCATTCAATGGATCGCTGAAGCGCTAGGTCCGTGTACGCTGACAATAAAGGCCGGTTCAGCGACTGATTTATAAATATGTAAATTTATAAAGAATTCCGTGGTGAAAATGACGTTATACGTCACCTGATTACAAGATCTATATTTGTCGCACAGCTACATTCCAGAAAGCACCTGCTAAGCGATGACTTGGTACAGCCTAGAACCGTACGTATTATATACGCTATGTAAGATCTCTGGTGCACCTAGAATATGGGTGTGCAAAGTATTTAAAGTCTAGAATAAAAGGCTGTGAAGAAGCAACGTGTAAGAATGTCTAAGAAGGCAACGCAACCATTCCAAATCGTTTATAAATTTGTTTTAAAAAATTAGCCCACTGTTGGGAAAAATCTCCATTGAAAGCTTCCATGTTAACTCGGTATCGCCTTTCTCTTTCCGGTCATAGGTTGAGTGTTGAATTGAAATAATACTTACAACTAAGGACAGATTGTAAGATTTAGAGTGTACTTCTAATGGGTAATTATCAAACAATTTTCACTGAGAATTGTCCACAAATAAAAGCGTGCGGTAGAAAAGACGCTTGTAGTCGAAGAGTATTTTTCAGCATGTCCGCAAACTTGTTTAGTTCAGGAGGGCAATTTTTAAATATATACACAATGCGCTATTTTTAGAGATTGTGTCTGTGTAAGCGATAGGCTATCGTGTACCCTTGCGGACGAAAGGATTGTTTCAAAGGTTTGAACCGTTAAATAGCTCAGTCTTTATAGACATACTCATTATTACAAAGGCACAATTGTAAGTTATTCACAACAGAAAAAACTGGGTTGTTCACCGAATATTTAGAAAACTATGTTTTATCTCGTAAACCGGAACTTGAGACAGGAAGCAGTACAAGGCCGGAGGTATGCTTACGTCACCCCGTAGATGATAACAATGAGAACCTGGTTGCTACGCAACCAGGCGACTCAGAAACCACATTATCATGTCGTGCATAATTCATTGTACATGTGCCAAGAAAGACTTGGGAGAAGAGTAAAATGGGACGCTTAGCATACGATTAACACCTGTAAATCTTGTTGCGTTGTCAGTGATGGTGGATGCTTTAGTACATGGTCTAGCATTTAATAAACCTGTTGTGTCTAACACATGGAATTGGTAAAAAGAATCATAATGAAGTTTCTTTTTCAGCTTGTAGTCACGGCAAATATGGTTTGGATTGTAAAGAGATTTGTGGACACTGCAAGAACAAAGAAACTTGCCACCGTGTTAATGGAACGTGTCCTAACAAATGCAAAACTGGATATACCGGGGACATGTGTAAAACAGGTAATAAGACAAAGTACTGACAAACTGAGTGAAGGTATCGTTTCATATTCTCGTGTAAGTGATGCTGCAATTGGACTGAAAAGAACTAATACGTTTGCAAAACGATAATTTCTGCCCTTCCAAATTGAGCGCATCTGCAGACGACAATTACAATTTTTTCATAAATTAGCTGAAGATCGCTGGTAGAGGTGGAAACTTTGCGGATAAAATGGTTAGGGTTTAGGGTAAGTTCTGAAAAACCTTTTCCGGCAGGGTCGTAGAATACAGGATTGTTTTGTAAAAATGTATATTAAAAATTCTAGAAGGATTTTCTCTCCAGAAATAGCTGCCTGTTACAAACGTGGTTACATCTCTTTTATAGCAAATTAGTTCCAAGATTTCATTACAAGATGGCCATAGATTACGAGATATTACCTCGTCTTTGGTAGGCTCCAATTTGACTCCTACTTCAATATGTGTTACTCTCTCGCTCCAGCTTTGTAAGACTTTGTCTTGAATAATTTCTAAATGTCGAAGGGTAATTTTCGAGTCTTACAAGAGGCAACTTGAGTACAGCATTCCTCTCTCACCGTTGACCATTGTTTCGACGATGGTTATGTGGGAAAGCAGCCAGGGCTTGGAAAGAATATTGTGCAGAGTACTGGTAAAAGAAACTCCAGAAAAGCATGGATAGGTGCACTGGCCGCCGCGATATAACTGAAATAATGTTGAAAACGGCGTTAAACACCATACAATCAATCAATCAATCAACTTGAGTATAGATATTTTTTCCACAGCGCTTTTCTCATTTTATCGCATAATTGACGTACTTATGTTTCGTTTTTCATATAAACCTCCACTCGTATACAGGACTAATATGTTAAAGCATTTGAGTGCAGTAAAAGTCGGTATACATGTATGCATGCAGTGAAAGTAATCGACAACTTTCCGATCTTTCTCAGTTGCAATGGCTCACATTATATCTGAAAATGTTGATTTAATATCATGGTTATGTTTTGTTCAGTTTGATCATAATCTGTAGTAGCAAACTAAACAATTAAAGAACCTTTGACCCTTTATCAAACGGCATATTGAAAGAGAATCATGCTGTTTGAAAAGGGAGCTTAATGCACCTGCAAAAAGTATCGACCCAGGTCAGCCTGCGCAGTCCACGCAGGCTGACCTGAGCCGAAACTTTTCGCTATTGGTTAATTTTTTGTATTCCCAAGGACCAGTCTACCTCATGATTAAGTGGCTATTATGGGTGCTTAATTTGTGACGGCTTGATTGGTATAATACATGGCAGAGATGCATTAGGCCCCTTTTTCGGAGAGCATGGCTCGAGTATTTGCAGACGACTAATTCAATGTTGCTAAAATGTTTGAATTTGCCCTTGATATGGCAGAGCCAGCATTTTCTCCTTTCTCACAGTGTTTTCAAAAGCATTATTCTTCATGGTCGTTAAAACTCTAGATCCTTTGGAAAAGGGTTTAGTCATTACCACACTTTCCGTCATTTTAACAACCATGATTCCAATTCGAGCAAGTGTAAAATTTAGTCACCATTTAGAATTAGGCTTCGGTATATACAACACGGGTTTCTTTTGCTGTTTCCAGTAACACTAGCCTCATTTCAGAATGTACTAAACGAAAATATGGTGAGGAATGTGCTTTCACATGCGGTGTGTGCCGAGAGAACCTCCGATGCAATATAACCACAGGTGCATGTGACGATGGCTGCAACCCCGGCTTTGTTGGCATTTACTGCAATAAAGGTAAGCGCATAGATTATACATTTAATCTTGCAGTTACATGCATGTAAACAACCTGCCTGAATATCTCAAAAGGTAGAGCGTATGACTTGTAAACGTCAAGTCTTTGGCCACTTGAAGGGGTAAATTTGAACCCCCACGGCTGGCCACCTGATATTACTAATAGTCTTTCGGATGAGATGTTAAACCGAGGTTCCGTGTGACGACGCGATACACAGAGCACGTTAAAAAACCATGCGTTGCATAGGATTGGTTTCCTTCTGGATCTTGCACTATCCCCCGTAATATAACTGATAGCTTTGTGGGGGGGGGGGGGCATTGCCAATATGGACAACAGATGGCGACGATAAAAATCTACAAATTAATCAAACATGCATGTTATCCGGACCACTAAATATTTATGACGTCTTACACTTGTGGTCTTGGACACAGTAGTAGGCACTTGAATCTGTAGATTAATCAGACATTTCAAAGAGAAAAGTCTTCTCCAAGATCACGCCACACAAAAAGTACAGTGTAATCTTTCCCCTATACTGTTCATCACTTTATTCTAAACTTTGTTCGAAAAGTACTTTTGTGGTCAATAGAATTTTAGTTTAAGACGTTGGAAAAATTATCGTTTATTTATTCAATGGTTACCGAAATGGCCCATTTGAGTAACTTTCAGTCCGCATTGATACAGCAAAGCAGATTGAGTTATGAAAAGGAAGGTGGGGAATCAAATGCATCTGCAAAAAGTATCGTGTTATATCAGCCTGTGCAGGCCGTGCAGGCTGACATGAGCCAATTTTTTTTCCAGGTGTATTTGCTAATTTTCTGCATGTCAAAGCACCATCCTACCAGATAGGTAAAGTTAGCTACTAGTAGCCAGCTACTAGTAGCCAGCTACTTGTTCAGGTAAAGTTAGCTACTAGTAGCCAGCTACTTGAGCTGGTAAAGTTAGCTTGTAGGAGCCAGCTACTAGTAGCCAGCTACTTGAGCTGGTAAAATTGGTTATTTGTAGCCAGCTACTGGTAGCCACCTTCTAGTAAGCAGTCACTTATAAAAGGAAAATCTGGCAATTCGTACCCAGCGACCAATGTATAAGTAATTAAAATGGAGGTTTTTTAGTAGTTTCCTAAAGGTACAAGTAGCTGGTGAACTAATTGTCGACGCCTTAAACGAAATATTTTTCTTCCATCCAGAATACTATATAAATGCATCAGAAAAATCAAAATCAAATAAATCCCTGTATTAAAGGGTCAAGCTACGAGATCTGTCAATAGAACTTTTTTTTTTACATTTGTTTTTAATTAAGGATTTTAAATATACAAGTAGCTATCGAGATTAAGACAGACATTTCAAAATATTTCAAAGAATCACATTCACTGTACTACGAAGAAATGGAAAATATCATTTTCAATTCATTTTTAATTATTAAAGGGGCCAGCTACTCGTTATGAAAATTGGGACATTTTTCAATTTCACTTAGAGAAGAATTCAAAAGTACAAGTAGCTGGGGAGTCTAAGAGCTATTTTTTGTAATTAAGTGCTTGTTTTGAATAAAGTAGACAATAAATGCGCCAGAAAACACAAAATTGAAGCATTTCAAGTTATTGAAGGGGCCAGCTACTTAATATAAATCGGACAATTTTGCAGTTTTGCGAAATGGTCATTTTAAATGTACAGGCAGCTGGCTAGATTTAGACAGATTTTTCAAAATATCTCAACGAATCATATTGAGGATATTTAGGGGAAATTAAAGATATCAAAATTAGTCCATTCTTATCATTTAAAGGGCCCAGCTTCTCGTCAGGAAAATGCGGATATTTTTCAACTTAACTTAGATTAAAATCAAAAGGTACAAGTAGCTGGCAAGCCTAAGAGCGAATTTTAAAGTTAAACACTTGTTTTGAATAACAGATACTATGAATGTATAAGAAAACTCAAAATTGAATCATTTCCGGTTATTAAAGGGGCCAGCTACTTGATCTGAAAACTGGACAACTTTGCTGTTTTTCGAGGTAATGATTTCAAAAAGTAGCTGGCGAGGTTAAAAGAGATTTTTCAAAATATTTCAACAAGTCTTTTTTGGGACACTTAGGAGAAATTAAAAATATCAAAATCAATCCATTCTCATCCATTTAAAGGGCCAGCTACTCGTCATGAAAATGCGGATATTTTTCAATTTTACTTAGAGTGAAATCAAAAGGTACAAGTAGCTGGCGAGCCTAAGAGCGAATTTTGAAATTAAATGCTTGTTTTGAATAACAGATACTATTTACTTGATCTGAAAACTGGACAACTTTGCTGTTTTTCGAAGTAATGATTTCAAATGTACAAGTAGCTGGCGAGATTAACAGAGATGTTTCAAAATATTTCAACAAATCTCTTTTGGGACACTTAGGAGAAATTAAAAATATCAAAATCAGTCCATTCTCATCCATTTAAAGGTCCAGCTACTCGTCATGAAAATGCGGATATTTTTCAATTTTACTCGTCATGAAAATGCGGATATTTTTCAATTTTACTTAGAGTGAAATCAAAAGGCACAAGTAGCTGGCGAGCCTAAGAGCGAATTTTGAAATTAAATGCTTGTTTTGAATAACAGATACTATGACTGTATAAGAAAACTCAAAATTAAATCATTTCCGGTTATTAATGGGGCCGGCTACTTGATCTGAAAACTGGACAACTTTGCTGTTTTTCGAAGTAATGATTTCAAATGTACAAGTAGCTGGCGAGATTAACAGAGATGTATCAAAATATTTCAACAAATCTTTTTTGGGACACTTATGAGAAATTAAAAATATCAAAATCAATCCATTCTCATCCATTTAAAGGTCCAGCTACACGTCATGGAAATGCGGATATTTTTCGATTTTACTTAGAGTGAAATCAAAAGGTACAAGTAGCTGGTGAGCCTAAGAGCGAAGTTTGAAATTAAATGCTTGTTTTGAATAACAGATACTATGAATGTATAAAAAAAAAAAAAAAAAAAAAACTCAAAATTGAATCATTTCCGGTTAATTAAGGGGCCAGCTACTTGATCTGAAAACAAGTAGCTGGCGAAATTAAAAGAGATTTCAACAAATCTTTTTTGGGACACTTAGGAAAATTAAACATATCAAAATCAATCCATTCTCGTTTTTTAATCAAGTAGCTAGCCCCTTTAATAATCGTAAATGATTCAATTTTGAGTTTTCTAATAAATTCATAGTCTCTGTTATTCAAAACAAGCATTTACTTTCAAAATTCGCTCTTAGGCTCGCTAGCTACTTGTACCTTTTGATTTCACTCTAAGTATTATTGAAAAATATCCGCATTTTCCTGACAAGTAGCTGCCCTCTTTAATGATTAAAAATGGATTGATTTTGATATTTTTAATTTCTCCTAAGTATCCTCAATATGATTTGTTGAAATATTTTGAAAAACCTCTCTAAATATAGCCAGCTACTTGTACATTTTAAATCATGATTTCGCTAAATTGCAAAGTTATTCCGTTTTTATATCAAGTAGCTGGCCCCTCTAATAACAGGAAATGCTTCAATTTTGAGTTTTCTGACGCATTTATAGCCAGCTACTTGTACCTTTAGGGAACTAATAAAAACCTCCATTTTAATAACCTATACATTGGTCGCTTGGTACGAATTGCCAGATTTTCCTTTACAAGTGACTGCTTACTAGAAGGTGGCTACCAGTAGCTGGCTACAAATAACCAATTTTACCGGCTCAAGAAGCTGGCTACTAGAAGCTAACTTTACCTGAACAAGTAGCTGGCTACTAGTAGCTAACTTTACCTGAACAAGTAGCTGGCTACTAGTAACTGGCTACTAGTAGCTAACTTTAACTATCTCATCCTACCTTATGATTCAGCCGGTTGTTAGTCATAATGAATTTTAAGGATTCATAATTATGTGATGATTTGCATGGTATAATGTCTTACAGAGATGGATTATACACCGTTTTGCCAGAGCATGGCTTAATTATTCCTTGTTATATGTCTTTATTTAGCATGCCAAGACGGTTATTACGGGGAACGATGTTACAAGCCATGTGGTCAATGTCGCAAGGGAGAAGCTTGTCAGAAAACAGACGGACATTGCATTAAGGGCTGTCCCAGGGGAAAGCAGCCACCTCTTTGTCAAACAGGTTTGTTTAAATCTTAGTAGTTGGTAAACAGTGTGGCTGCATGTTTATGTGTTCGTATGTGTATAAAATTATTCGTATGTATGTATCATGCGTACCTGTGGATATTTGTTTGTTTGTTTGTTTCTTTCTTTCTTTCTTTCCCTTTCTTTCTTTTTTCAGTTTCTTTCGCTTTCTTTCTTTTTTCGCTTTCTTTCTTTTTTTGGCTTTCTTTCTTTCTTTTACATGTTATTGGCCCATGAGAACATTATCTGTCCTATTACATTTTTTTGTTCAGCTTTTCCAATAGGTCTTCAAAAATCTTAATTACATCAAGATTGTTTAGTATATTTGATAACTTATTCGTTGATGCACTTATTAGAGAGCTCAGGGGCAATCTTCACAAACATTCTGAATACTGGTATGATTTTATTTGAGCCATGCTCTGGCAAAACGGGGCTTAATGCATCTCAGTAAAGATTTTATATCAAGCAAGACATAACCTTAATATGGATCCATAAAATCCATTTTGAAAACAACCGACTGAATCATGGGGTAGAATTATCCTTTGATATGCAGAAAACTTAAAGATAGGGAAAAGTTTCGGCCCAAGTCAGCCTGATAATTGTCTGTGAAAGTGTAGAAAACTTTGTTGAAAGGGAGAAAATGCTTGTTTATCTCTGCATTAAACCCTTATTAACCCTTTACCACACAATTCCGACTTTGATCAACCTTCAGATTTTTTTTTCGAAAACGAAGATTTTCTACCATTCCCGATTTATTTTGTCGTTTGCAAAGCCTTTAGTTTGAACTAGTCTACAATTTTGTCGTTTGGTAAAGAGTTAAAAACGAATTGTGAACACGGCACTAATAGTTTATGTTCGACAGTCAAGAAATGGAGGAGTTTGATATTTGCTGTCAGTTTTATCACTATAACTTTTATTTCAAAGTTTACTCCAAAGTAGCTCACTAATCCCCTGATGCAGAAGTACAAAGAAAATTGCGAATTTAATCCCTTTAATATGTATGAACCGTTCCCTGAAACACAACAGAATTATCATTGAGTGCACCTCAAACCCGTTATTAAACAATTCCGAGTTTAAACGAGACTGAAGAAGAAGGCTTTAGCAAATATTGTTGGAGAATATGAAATGGATTACACGCGTAACACGCAATTTTCTCATTTCCGGCAATGTTTTCCATGCTATCAGAAAAGTAAAGCTCATTTCGCTCAATTCAGAATTTGTCACCTTCGAGTTGTTTCAATTTGAAGGGGAAAAGGCTAGGTTCACGAATGGACTAAAATGTCCCTGTAAACTCTGAAATATCATTTTGACAATTTCTATCTAAAAGTCATATATCTGGAATATTGAACTTTCTGTGTTTATAATTACATAAAATCCCGGCTCAAAAATTCATCCTTACCATGACAATGACTTCAGAGAAAGAACACGATTCGGACCAAATCAGCGGTTTTTGCCGATTTTGACCGCGTTTTAGCAAAAGATAAATATGAAGCCATGCTGCAGCAACCATGAAATTAACAGACAGTTTTAATTAAGACTTCATCGGTATATTCTGAAAAGTTCGTGTCGTCGGCAGCGTGGCTTCATAGAAAAATAAATAAATAAATAAATAAATAAAATCACCTTGCCGTATTTCTAAGCAAAGAGGACAACTCAAATCCATACAGTAGTGTTTTCGAGCATGTTTTATCAGTTCAGTTTTGAAAAGAAACTTCTAATTTGCATTAGTTACATTGTAATCTCAAAATTCAGATAGCGGTCGTTGACAACGGATGATTTTTAAAGAAATGCTAGGCACATAAGGACCTAAAGTAAGTAAACGAACATATCTAGAAAAATCAATGGACAACAATAATAGCGAGTAGCGCACAAGAAGCGTCGCGGAGCGACGCCTCGCGTAAGCGAGAGCTTTTTGGTAGAGATGGTGTCAAAAATGTACATACCTGTTGACTTCGAAAAAGTGGTGGACCGGAAGTAGATTTTTACAAATTCAAATACGGAAGTGACCTAAAAGACTGGTACTAAGAGTGTGTTTACCTTATGATTTCTGACAACATTGACAATCACGTGATTTGAAACAGCGCTCCAATCTACAAACGAGACCCTCAAGAGATCTGGTCAAATACGAAGGAATTCGGGGTTTTCCGTTTCTGTCCGAAGTACGGATATTTCCGAATACACAAATAAACGTTACGGGAATTAATAAGCAGCTGAACCATTTCGGGTGAGCCAATCGATCTTTTCCTATAATTTTTTTTCGCGCTCTTGCCAATGAATACTTTGTTCATGTTTTATTAGTACGTTTTCCCTAATTTTTAAAATCTATATCTGTGTATCTATCTATCTTGTTCAGTAAAGTAGCGAAACAACTCGGCCAGTATTTAACTCGTCCCCAGGTCAACTCGGCCCGAGCAAACTCTTAATTTTGATTATCTACGCAGATATTGACGGATTGATTAGCGTGTCTTATTCTGAACAGAATTAACAAAATATGATTCTCATCGAAATTTACATCTGCTTTAGGGTTAGAATGACTGCCTCCAGAAAATGCCTTCATTGACTGAACTAATCTTTATCATCCAATCTATGGTATCTGTCATGCATGTTTAAATTTACTTAGAACTACCCTGTTACAGTGAGTTAACAGTTAAAACATTTTCAATAAATGGGATATTACTTTAGGTATTTTCTCTAAAATGATATTAAATTTAACCCTTTACCACTCAATCATGAGTTTTAACGACACTGTAGGAGAAAGTTCTGATGAGGGAAAAGGGGAAAATGCTGGCATTTTCTCCTTTTTCCACAATGTATTCTATCCTATCATAGAACTTAAGTATGTTTGCGCCAATTCTAAATTTGTCATTTGCAGATGTTTTGAATTTTGACAAGTCCAAAATTTGTTGTGTGGTAAAGAGTTATAGGCCTCTTTTTGTATAATGATATTGCTTATGAATTTGGAAAAGATTTTTTTTTCTTATCTTCTCAAAACAAAATCTGGTGTTATGCCTTTTTAACACCCCTGATTTAAATCTGCTTTCAACAAATTAAAGTTTACTTTATCACGGCAAATCCATTCCCTGCATTTATCTGCATAGTCATAAAAAAACATATCAGTATGATCGACGAATTGATTATTAAGAGTAGATTTGTGGCAAGGTAATGGCAAGGACTTAAGAGCGGCTGAAATATTTTTTTTTCTGCAGATTTGTTTTTGTGGGTGACTATATTGTATCCATAGGGTGATCTGTATACTGCAGGTATTTGGTCAAGGCAGAGGGTTTGTTGTCGGGAAATCCTGTTTCAACCCCTGATTGCACTTCGAGTCATGTAGGACTAGCCTTGAGCAAGGCACAACGTAGCCACAGGCTAGCGCCGGTTAAAACATTACTAAGAAAGATGTTAAGTAAGCTAAGTTGCTGTGGAAAGCAACATAAAACTCCATACAAATATTTAAAAAGATTGAGATCTACAAACTTAAATCTCTGAAAATTCTCAGTCTTTCCCTTCTTCCTAGATCCATACAAGTTAAACGTTTGTTGGTCATAACTTTAATAAATCCTTTATCACACAATCCCGAGTTTTAAGGACCCTGAAAAAGAAGCCTTTTGAAAATATTGTGGGAAAAGGAGAAAATGCTTCTCCTTTTCCGATCATGTTTTCTATCTATCCCAAAACAAATTTCAATTTTAGGGTCACATTTATTTTGTCGTCAGCAAATGCTTTCAATTTGGACTAGTCTAAAATTTTGTTGTTTCGTAAAGGATTAAGAAATAGAAATACTCTGTTGTCAAAGCAATGACTAAATAGAAATTAATTCAATTTGAATACCAATGCCAGATAATGATTTAAAAAAGGATCATGATTTATAACTAGCCTCTTTTGGCCATATCCATTTTGATACTAGGACTTTTTGGGATTGATCAGTTGGTGTTTTACTCTCCTTTCAAAATTATTTCAGTTCTATCAGGCTGACAGCTCACCCTTTATTGTAGTTTCCTTAGTTTTACACTTAGTCCATGCTTGGAATGTACCTTGCTTTGCCTATAGACACTCCCATAAAACTAAAACTTTATCTTGGATGAGGATAAAACCCAGGGCCTTAAGATTACTAATTCAACACCTTAAGCGCTGAGCCACTCAAAACTCTTTGGGGGTGCTATTTTGACCCACATTATACAAACTCTTAAAAAAGGCTTTAAGTTCTACTCTAATTTTGTTTAACCTTGTTTATCCCTGATAGTAAAAAGATGAAAATGTTTTAATGAACTGTTTAGTTAAAGATTGCAACAGATTCATAGCCCAAGATATAAACATCCCTGACAGTAAAAGATGAAAATGTTTTGATGAACTGTTTGTTTTAACAATCAAAGATTGCAACAAATTCATGGCCCAAGATATCAACAAGGAACATTGCTTCAAGTACAGATAATTCTGCCCATCCATTGATCATGATCAGTCTGTTTGTCTGTCCATCCATTCTCTCAGACAGGTCCAATGATAAATTAAATCTTTTCCAAACGGAAAAATTTCAGACCTGTCAAAATTTAAAGTATTTGCAGATGATAAATCTATTTCACATGATAGTTTTTTGTCCTTGAAAGGATAGAAATGTTGAAAGCAACATTTTCTTCTTTTCTCACAATGGTTTTTAAATGCCTTCTTCCTCAGGGTCGTTAAAACTTTGGATTGTGTGGTAAAGGGGGAAATGGTGGCTATTGAAACATGTTACTTCTGGCTAACAGGGCATTGCTGTATATACTTGAAGGCAACAAAGCTGATGTAACAACTCCTAGTTTCTGTTTGTTATATCCCCTGATTATGAACACCTGCCAACATACACAAATTAAGCTTGTCAACAATGTAATGAGAATCCACAGGAAATGCTACCCTAGAAATGATTCCAACACAAACCCCTGCTCTACCTGAGCCTATGATGTAGGTCTACCAACTGAGCAACATGATCACCCTATATGATCAGTGCTACTAAAATATATTTGGTGTTAAAGGGGCTTTTTCAGAGTTTAGATCTTCAAATTCATTTTTTTTTGTTAAGCACAGATGAATACCACTAAAGACACTGGATGGTTAAATGCAATAAAAAGGTACAAATGTGGCATTCAAATAATGAATATACTTGGCAATATGTTACTCTGTCTACTGTTATGCTATCATATATGACAGCATCATACTAATATGCGTAATTCTTGCATGAAACCTGCCTGGCCAAGTAGGTCAGTGGTTAGCGTGTCTGACTCATTACCTGGTGGTTGCGGGTTCAATACCCGGTTGGGGCAAACTTTCTTCCTGGTGATTTTTCACTTCTCACCTATGATGCATTAGAGAAAAGTGGTCCAATACAAACAAATGGCACTAAACCTAAAAATATCTTAAAGGGCTATCTAGTCCATTAAGGAAATATCTCTGTTTTTCTTTTTTAGGAGGGTGGAGTCGGATGACTTATTGTATACATTTGTCCAGGCCTATAATCTTTACTGGTGATGTGATTTGCTTAATTCTGCTCAAGATGAATTATATTGGAACTTCAGTGAGATTATATAAAAATCGGAAATAGATCCAGATCTACCCTCTACAATTTGTAGGCATTTGATTTGGAGATTTACTTCCATCAAAGTAGCGCTGCTCGCCTTTAGGCTTTGCCTATATTCACATTATTTTTCACTGATTAAGTAAAACAGCGATTTTGCGATAGATCTCGGGGTTTATGACGAAGGCAGTACCAAGTGCAGACGAACCGATCTAGATTCTAAATGTAAAGTGCATGAAAGTACTTTCATACTGTAGATATAAATTAACATTATAATTGAAATTTAATAAATGTATCGTGTATATACGGGAAATGCGTGTTAATCAGTGTTTGTACTCAACAATGTTATTTTCTAAATGATTATATTAGTAGTGTATAAAACCTTCCTTCTAAGACTTTGCTGGTCTCTCCGTCCACGAAAAACGCCTTTTTCCAAATTTTATTTATGGTTTCTCCAACCACAAAAAATTGTTTTTGGACCAAATTTTATTTTATGGTTTCTCCATCCACAAAAAACATCTGTCCCAGAAAAATCCTGGTCTCCCCACCACACGTCTTCACGATAAAAAAATCTTATCTTCACGACAAAAAAAAAATCTTATTATCTTCACGATAAAAAAATCTTATTATCTTCACGGTAAAAAAAAATCTTATTATCATCACGATAAAAAAAATTTTATTATCATCACGATAAAAAAAAAAAAAAAAAAATCTTATTATCATCACGATAAAAAAATCTTATTATCATCACGAGATAAAAATCCCTGTGTCTTCGCGATAAAGAAATCTTATTATCATCGTGAGATAAAAAAATTCTATCTCGCTCCGAGTCTCACACGCACGAAGAAATTTATAACTCGTGGAAAGAAAAAAGTTATAAATTTAGGCAGGAAGGGTGTACGTAGTCCTTGAGGAAACAAACTGGAGGCTCTTCTATTATGACCTTATCTTTTATCCTAAACATTATATCTAAAAACCATTTTATCAAAGGATCTTGGTATTTTTTGTGGACTCCGGAAAACAGGACTCGTCCTGACTGAAATATGGTTATGGTGACATATTTTCTAGATAGCTTGCGCACGTTTTGCTTAGTAGTCCTATTTTTTGTCAGTGAGATTCAGTCATTAAACTTTTCGTAGGTTATTTCCCTTTCTAAACTTACAGCATTATCTTCCCTACCTATGTCAAGCTCATAAACCGGCATGTCATCTATGGATTCTATGGGTATCATAAACTGGACTCCTATAAAACCTCCTATTGCTAGCGAAAGGTTATATTCTTCATTGTCAACAAAGTACTTTCCTAGTTTTTCCCTGTCAACGGGAAACCCGAAATTAAAGCTAACATTTCTCATTACCGAAACCAGGTAAGCCTTTAGGCTATTGAGGAAAATACATGACGGGGTTTCCTTGAGTACGGCCCATAAAAATACTAAGCCTTTTACGCAATGCTCGTAGGTCTTGCACCCAGTAAGCTGTATTACCCCGTTTCTAAAGAGCTTAAATTGATCTTTTTCTCGTCAAAGAAAAAGGAAAACGAAATACAATTTAGAAATTTTTTTGGGTTATTTTTACGTCTTTCTTACCTTTTTTCCCTACTTCTTTTTGCTTGTAAGACATATGTATTAACTCCGGCGTTGGAGTTATCTCATCAAACAACTCTTCTAGGTTAAGGCCATCTATGCTTGTGTAAGCTATAAATGTCTGGGTAGAAACTTTTGTGTCCATTTTCTTTTAATTTTAAAAAAAAAAAAAAAAATATCGTTTAAAATTCCTTATTTTCAAAAATTTTCCTAACCTTAAAAAAGTTATAAAAAAAATTGATAAAGAAAAAAAATCTTTCATACAAAAAGCGTATAATGGCGGAGATAATTTTGTAAAGATCCAATACTTTGATATAAAAAAGCTAAGACTTTGTGATAGCATAATAAACAAAAATTACAATTACCAATCAATGAAGGTTGAATATGAGTATCCTGATGGAAAAATAAGGGGTTTACGGCTACGTTCTCCTGCCTTATTTTCTTATGGAGTTCAAGGTTATAAAAACAAATCAACGGACTACTTTATGGCTTTGTTATCTTTTTATGACGAAGAAAACCCAACTGAAAAAGAAATCGAGTTTAAAAAAACATTAGATAACATTTCGAAATTTTTACAAGAAGAAGCACCAAAAAAGTTTTAAAAAAGAAGAACCATAATAATAATTTTAAAGATTTAGAAATTATTAAAGATAATATTTTTTACCCAAAACTAAAACAAGATAAAACTTATGATGAATTTGGTAAACTTGCAAATTGTACTGTAAACACTAATGTTTTTGCTAAATCCAAAGAAGGAGGTCTTGAAAAAGTAAAAGATCCTTGTTCTCTTCTCGAAAAAATAGGATGTAAAGTAGTTGCTTATATAGATATAGCGGATATTTTTATTAATTTAACCATACTTAAAGTACGAACAAATCTTTCTGACATAATTAAAAAGAATGTTCGACCTATTAAAAAGGTTGAAAACTCCTCTTCTATTTCTTCGAAAGTAACGTTAGGTTCTGATGATGAAAGCGACGCTGAAAATGATAAAGAAGAAGAATAAAATCCTAAAGTAAATTTATAACTTTTAAAAATGTTATAAATTATATATTTCAAAAAATATTTAATTTACTTCTATTCGAAATAGTACTTATTATCTATAATCTCATATTCAGGAGGTTCATATTCTTCTCCTTTATCATAAAAAGTACCAGTAGGTTTGCCAAAAACCTCGGGTATTTCTGTTACCTGTACATGACCTTTATCGAATTCTAAGTATTGATCTGTCATGATGATAATTTCGTCCGCTCTATGATTACATACTGGAAGCAGGCTCTTTATCTTTCTTAAAAGTAGTCCATTCATATAAGCCCAAAATTTTTCTATGTTTCTATGATATTGCATGAAGTTCTTATTACTACTTTTGATATACTCTACCACAGCGGAAGGACCTCTTATTATCTCTCCACCAGTTTGTAAATTTTCTCTTTCAGCCTTACGAAGAACGTCATATACAACAGAAAAAAATCCAATATCTTCTTCGAGTTCTTTATATATTTTATATGGTATTTCCAATTCCTTTTCCATTTTAATAAAAAAAATTTATTACTTAACGTAATAAAATTTTTATTTAATATATTTTTTACAACTCTAGTTCTATAAGTATCGTCAAATAAGAGTTTTTTGCACCAGGATTGTCTGTCCTCGTTATAAAGTTTATGACGTCGCATTGTTTTACTTCTAAAGGCTGCGGAAAAACTACGCCACTGCAACGTTCATCTCTCTTTTCTTATTAAGGAGTAGTCGATTTTTTCGACGCCGTTTACGACTATGTTAATTTTTACCTCTTCATTTAAAGCCCTATTTCCTTTTAAAACCAATAAAGAACCTCTTATAATTCTACCCGGAGCCGACATGCAATAACCACCTAATCCATGCGCTCTTCCACTGCAACCGTTACCGAAAGAAAACTCGTAATTTCCATTTTCTAAACTTCCTTTTCCTCTGCATGAACGCTTATTACGAATTTTTTCTCCCACTCAGTTAGAGCAAATATCTGCCTGGAGAGAAAAGACCTTGTCACAGGGTCATCCCAATCAGCAGGCTCTGGCAAGTTTTTAATTCTATTTCTTTTCATGTCTATTACACCATCCGCGGAAAAAGTACCGTCCGGGTTTCTCGTTAAAGCTTTTTCTCCCGCAGTAGCTAACGCAACGGCGGTATCTACGTAAAACTTATTTGCAGCTTGTTGATTATCTAAAGGTGTTCCGAGGTCGTTAATTCTTCGACCACCCATGGAGACATTATCACTCGCTATATACCCCCCAGGTCCAAAAATGAAAGCTCGATTGGCACCATCCACATAATTTTTAGTGGCAACGTCTTGTGGTTCTGCAGGGTCCAAAAGATTTGTTAACTGATAATCCCGCATATTTATATCTGCAATGGCTGAAAAACTACCGTCTTGTTGTTGTACAATTGCTTTACCACTATCATCCACATATTTTTTAGTAGCAGCTCCACTCGGCTCCGTAGGATCATCTAAGTTTTTTATTTTATTAAATCCCATGTTTAAATATCCTGTTATGTGATAACCCCCATTTTCATCCAATAACCCCGCACTGGAGTCAACATAATCCTTAGTCGCGACGTCTTGAGGATTTACTGGGTTGCTGACTCTTGTCAGCGTATTACCGTTCATATTTATAGAACCAGTAACTTCCGTTGTTCCATCTTTACGCAAAAAATTATTATTTATGTAAGTGAGTGATGGTCCATCACCGCTCGATTTAACATCACTCATTCTTCCAAATTTATCAATAGGCATTTTTTTTATACAATATTTTTTTTAAAAGTCTAATTCCATCAACAATGTAACATTTGTAAAGGAAACATTAGGATTGTTAGTTTTTACTTCGAAACCTATGGTATCTTCTTCTTTAAATTCTGGACCACTAGTAAACATAGTAGTGCTCGAATATTCTGAACCAATATGCAACAACTGTAGTCCCGTTTCATCACCATTTTTTAAAATTTCTATTTCGAACCTAGAATTTGTTAGGTTTGATATACGTATACACCCTCTTAATATTTTTCCGTATGAAGGCATAACATAACCAATTGGGTTGTCACTAACACCAGCAAAAGTAAATGGCCTTGAACCTCTTAGCAATCCACCCTTTGATTCAGCAAATATCGTAATTAATGGTTTTTGCACCCTCGCATCTACGTATTCTTTTGTTGCTACTTCATCTCCACTTATGGGCAAAGGTAAATTAAAAATTCTTTGTTGGCCCATATTAATTTTACCGAACCATTCATAAATATTTCTTGATTTAACGAAAGGTAATAAATTACGAATAAGTTCTATTTTCTCATTTAACTGCGTTTTTGTTATGTTATCTGATATAAGTAAATCTACATAATTTTTAGTTACCGCATCATTTCTTTCTTTTGGCGTAGGGAGGTTGTGCATTGATTTGAAAGCCATATTGATTGGCGCTGTTGAAATGTAGTTTTCATTTTCTTTTATTAGAGGAGTATCAACAACATTATCCACAAAATCCTTAACTGCAACGTCTTGAGGATTTACGGGATTAGCGGTTCCCGTTAATGTGTTACCATTCATATTTATAGAACCGGTAACTTCCGTTGTTCCATCCTTACGCAAAAAATTATTATTTATGTAAGTGAGTGATGGCCCATCACCGCTCGATTTAACATCACTCATTCTTCCAAATTTATCAACAGGCATTTTTTTATATATTTAAAAAAGTTTATTTAAAACTCGTTGAAATCTATTTCTCGAGCTTAACTCTTTAAGAACGTACAAGCATATATGCCCACAAAATACTTGCCCGGGTTGTTGTAATTGATCCGAATTGTAAAATATTGGATTTACCAGATAGTCTTCTAGTTCAAGAGGCGGTTTATATGCCGTAACTATCAAAATAAATTTTTAATTTACCGTCTTTATACCAAGCGACCCAATGCGTACCAGGTCCTGTTGTGTCATCGAGGTTTAATATACCGCATTCCTTTTTTCTACACTTTTTCGGTACAGTGTTTCGTAAAAATACACCCCTAAAAGAAGAAATTTTTAATTTTCTCGCAGCATCTTCTAGTTCAAAGTTGCTTAACGGTTTGTTCGGTAAAATTAAGTTTTTAATCGCAATATCCGTCATTTTTTTATACCGAAATATTTTTAATGTCTTTATTATCAACCCACGAATTAAATTCATCGGAATAACCTTTCCATTTTACTAACGATTTATTTTTTTCCCTTTTTGATAACCTTTTCTATCCTATATAACTCCTGGGTAGTATTTTTGTAGTTCAGGTTCGTAAAAGGTACCTTGTATTTCTTCCCCGTTAAGATCCACAATCTTATATGTTACGGGCGATGTATGTTTTACTTCGGAAACTGTAAAAACCTCTTCAGTCCATCTTGTGGTATATCCCTTTTCAAAGGTCTTTTTCTTTTTAGATATCCTTACTTTATCACCGACGGAAAACTTAGGGTTTATATCTTTTACTTCGAGATGATCGGGATAAAGAGTTTTCCAAACTTTTGTTTCATTTACCTTCTTTCTAGCATTTACTGGTGTCATCTTAATAGAAGAATGTTTCGTGTTATTATATTCTTTAACGAGATCCGGCAACGCGTTAATGTAAACGTTCGTGGAATTAGCGGAAAAATATTTCCACATTTTTTCTTTCATTGTTCTAATCCATCTCTCAACGACGCTAGAATTTTCCTCATTTTCGGTAGAATACAACTCTATCAAGTCTTTAACATCTTTGTTATAAAACTCTTTACCCTTATCCACCCACATTTTTTCTGGTTTTCTCTCCTTAAAAATACTCTTTAATGCTAAGACGACAGATTTTCCCGTTTTATCTTTTAATGGAATCAACCAACCGTATTTGGAAAAGATATCAATGACAGCGAGAAGATATTTTATACCACGATTAAATTTAGAAAATGCTTGCATGTCTACTAAATCAGCGGCCCATATCCTATCAATACCGTTTACTCTGACTCTCCTTTTCTTAAATTTTCTTTTTACGGGTTTGTGTAACTCTTCCGTTAAAGGTGTCATGTCGATTTTTTTTTTTCTTTTTTATCAACCCCCATTCCGAATCTTTTCTTTGTTCCAATCAGATTACTAACGACGGATCGCTCCATTTTTTCCCTAATTGTTGGATTATAGATCCCCTTTAGCTCCGCTAACATACTCGCGTCGCAAACATTGTTTCTAACTTCTGTTGTAGGATTTTTTAAATAACAAATATCGTGACGGTATGCCGCTTCATCAACACGGTTTATTGGTTTGCTCCATTCCTTCGGTGTTAAATCGGGGTTAAGTCTTTTATTTAATTTAGTACCAGGTCCAGTAAAGTTATGACCGGGGAGATGAATTTCAACGGGCAAATTATTTATAATTTTATTTAGTATTGATCCGCCTTTTTTTTTTAACACTCTGTGTCTTAATAAACCGTGTTTTAGTTTTTCCACACACCACACATTTTCCACGTGCCATATTTCTTCCATTTTTACTAACAACATATTATATGTTGGTGGTTTCAGTAGCTTTTTTACATTTAACGCAATACATCTTTTTAATATATTATTTTTTTTTAATATATTAAAAATGGATGTTATAAATTTATCGTGGAATGAAGTAATATCAAAGAGATTTAATAATCCTTTTTTACCTAAAAGCATTAGAGGGCTAATTGTGGGTAAATCAGGATGTGGTAAGACCACACTTTTACTAAACCTTTTGCTAAGACCGGAATAGCTTGACTATGATAATTTGTGCGTTTTTGGAAAAAGTCTTTTTCAACCCGAATATCGCATACTTAAAAAAGCTTTCGAAGAAAAACTGCCGAAAGAGTGTATTTTAGAGTTGTTTAACAGACGTAACGAAATACAGGATTCTAATGTTTCTCCCGTAGCTTTGATCCCAGAATGGATTAAAACTCTAAAAAATAAATCCGATATAAAGTGTAGTTTCTTTGAAATGCTGAGGATGTGCCTGATCCGAGAGAGTTAAAATCGGAAAACAAAAATTTAATGATCTTCGACGATTTACTTTTAGAAAAGCAAAGTAAGTGTGAGTGCTACTATATTCGTGGAAGACATAGTGATGTTGACTGCTTTTATCTCTCACAAAACTATTTTAGGTTGCCGAGGCAAACTATTAGAGAAAACGCAAATTTTATCTGTCTTTTTCGCCAAGACCTTAAAAACATTAATCATATTTATAGTGACCATGTAAGTGAAGATATGCCCAAAGAAGAGTTTAGAAAATTTTGCAAAAAGGTATGGGAAAAACCTCATGGTTTTGTCGTCATTGATTTATCCAGCGAAAAAGATAAAGGAAAGTATAGAGACGGTTTTGACAACTTTTATATACCTAATCCAATTGAAAAAAAAAAAAAAAAAAAAAAAAAAAAAAATTAAAAAGATAAATAATAATTGTAAAAAAATGAGTCATTTATATTCTAGTTGTATTTTTTTTTTACTTGATTATAGATTATGTGGTTTAACAGTAAACGAAGTTATGCGCAGTGTTAGAGATATAGTGGAAAATAAATTGCTAGAAAGGCTTGAACGTTGTCCAGTAAGCATTTTTAATAAATTCATTCAAGCTCACAAACTAAGAAAAGAGTTTCTTTCTTTTGTTAAAGAACATGATATTAGTGAAGAAGAATTACGCACTCTTTTTATAAAAAAAAACATATTTCCGAATTAATGCATAATGTAAATAGGTGGGCAAAGATTTTCGAAACTGAAAAGGAAGATAGAACGAATAGAAAACATACATGTAGGAAACATATAAAAGAAATAGTGCCATATTTAAATGAAATAGCAAAAATAAGCATATTTCTTGAGAAAAAAGGAGAACAAACTTTTGCTAGCGTTAGTCCAAGTACTTTAAAGGTAAAGCTTAACCAAAATTTTCATAGGACAAAGCTTAAACAAAATTTTCATTAGTTAGTATTAACCCTATTTAAAAAATATATCTTTAACGAAAGAAATATTTTTTATACAAAATAAATAATTTTTTTACTATAAAAAAATGGAAGATCTTTTAAAACAGATAGCTAAAAATACGCAACACAAAATGTCCGCTCAAATTATAGTAAGCGACAACAAAACTCGCTTTACAACGGGGTTTAATCCACCAATTTGACTCAATTATGATAGAAAATACGAAATAGCTTTGGTAAATCTCGAAACACACTACTCTTTTCCAAACATTGACGCAACAAACAACATGTTTATTTATTCTCCAGACAATGGTGCTTCATGGTTTAAAATAGAAATACCGGAAGGAAGTTATGACCTTATAGACATTAATGATACCATTCATCAGGAAATGAGAAAAAAAGGTCACCTCGATTTAGTCAATGATGAATATCCTATTAACATTTCCGCAAACACAAATACGCTAAAATCTATTCTTACACTTAAAGATGGTTATCAAGTAGATTTTAATCATCCAAACTCCATTTCTAAAGTATTAGGTTTTACTCACGCAAAATATGAAACAGGATTTCATGAGTCGGAGAATGTCGTAAACATTCTCAGTATAAATTCCATACTCGTTAACATAGATATTATCTCAGAAAGCTACGTTAATGGCTCAACACAAAACACAATTTACTCTTTTTTCCCCAATGTTGCGCCGGGATATAAGATAATCGAGTCACCGGTTAATTTAGTATATTTACCAATAACGAGAAGTGACATACACAATCCAGAGGTAAAAATTACGGATCAAAATGGAACTTTACTAAATCTTAGAGGTGAAAATCTAACAATTAGGTTTCATATTAGAGAGGCATAAGAAAATAAAACGTATAAAAAAATAAAACGTATAAAAAATGACAAGCTACATGAATATTGAAGTTAATATATCGGAGGGGCAAAAGCAAAAACTCCTATCCGCTATTAAAAAAAAGGGGGATTGCCAAACAAGTATTCGTTTAGGGCATAAAGATTTACAAGGTAACGATGTTTTAGATGTTACCCAGTCACAAGCGAAAAAAATAGCTAAAGCCTTTGAAAATGGTAAAGGTGTAACAATTAGAATGTCTGCCAAGCAACTTAAATATAATACGAAAATAGAGGGAGGTTTTCTCGGAATGTTAGCCGGATTAGCTTCAAGTGCTTTGCCAGCTCTAGCCAAAACCGTTTTACCGGCGATAGGCGTTGGTGCTCTTTCTGGATTAGCGTCATCAGGAGTACAAAAGGCAATGGGATCGGGTCTTTACCTTAAAAAAGGAGGTTGCGTTTGCAAGGTAATAACTGATGGAGAAGGTCTTTATTTAAGTCCTTATAAAGGCAAAGGATTAGGGTCTGTTGGTGATGGTTTATATTTAAAACGAGCCGGAAAGTTTTATGACGGAAAAGGTCTTCTTCTAGGACCAAATAGTCCTTTTGCTAATATCCCCATTTTAGGAGCTATATTATAAATTAATATTATAATAAAAAAAGATGAATGTTCACAAATTTAGCGTAAAACCAAAGATTTCTCAACCAAAAACAATCTATTGGAGGCCGGCTTCTAATTTAAAACATCCTCCGATAAAAGTAAATCCGTTAACTTGGCAAATCTTTAGTCAAGAAGAAATTACATTGACTCCGGGGCAAGTATTTCCAATGCAATTAGGTTTAGGCTTTATGATGACTAAAGGCGTAGTTTTAACCTCATTAGCTTATTCTTTAAAATTAAAGAACTGTAGTTCACAAAATGAGATTAGCCTCGAAGATGTTGAGAATATTTTAATTACTATGACTAACAATTCGAAGGATACAGTGAAGATAAAAGAAAACGAGCTTTTATGTCACGTTTATGATCATCTTTAAAAAAATATTTCGCTTATAAAAAATGGAGATGAAAGAGAATAATAAATATCCCGTATTACCCACGGCTCCCCCAGTTGATGAGGGGCAGGGTTATCGTTTGCAGAAAATTAACGAGATACAAAACTTTTTAGAAACCTAGGTATTGAAGAGAGAAGCTTTAAGTAAGAAATATTTTAGAGCCGCGAGAATAGTAGACAACGTAGATACTGTTTTAATTACGGTTACCTTAGCTGCGGGGGTAGGGGGTGTCGGGTTGTTATCAAAAGTAGTTGCGATACCCGCGGTAATAGCGTTAGAAGGTATTGCAGGTTTTTGTGGTTTTTTAAGTTTGGTCGGGAAATATGCCGTCAGAAATTCGACGACTAAAGCGGAAAAACATGAGAAGATTAAAACCATTGCTGCTACAAAATTAAATACAATATCCTCTCACGTCTCGAAAGCTTTATCTGACAATGAAGTCACGCATGAAGAATTCCAACTGATTATGGAGGAATTAGAGAAATATAAGAAGATAAAGGAAGAAATCAGGTATAAATCTAAGAAAAAGATTACGAGCGAAACGGAAGAATCATTAATAGAGAGAGGGAGAACAGAACAGCGTGAGTCCTTTCGGAGGTTGGTTGAAAAACATAATGGTGCGTCGTTGGAATATTAAAAAGCCTAAAATTAAGTTTTCATGTAGCTTTAGTTACGAAACGGGTTAAAAAACTTTAATAAAAACTTTAATAAAAAAACTGCATTAAAAAATATAATCCTAATGAAAAATGTCTTTTTTAAAAATCACTGATCCGGCGAAAAGAGATCAAACAGTAAAAGAATTTCTCGCGATAAATAAGAATATTCGCGATAACGAACTAGCGGAGAAAACGGGTGAGATAGAATTACAAACAGGCCTTTCAAAGAGATACAACGAGGGCAATTACAGAAACACAAAAAGATACAAAAAGGGCAATTACGGAGGGTCTTAGACCTATTAAAAAGGATCTTAAACCCATTAAGAGTCTTAAAGGTATTAAAACGAGTATCGAACAGTTATCTCAACGATTGCCTCAACAAGAAGATTATCCTCCTAACCTGCCTCCTAGTTATAGGTCAACAAGCCCAACACATCTGAATTATCACAAACACCATCAACATCTATAGAGGAAATTGCATTTATTGACCCCGATAACATATTTGGTCCTCGTATGACACCCGACGGAATATATATGGGCAATAAACCATTTGAAGTACAAAAAGATGATATTATTATTGGTAAGAAAAACAGATTTAAACTAACAAAAGGGTTAAGAAATCTTATTTTTTCTAAAGCCTTCGGCCCAGATTCTCATAATCCAAATGATTATTCAACATATATTAATATTTTAAAATTAACTAACACTATGCAACAATGATCCGTCTAATCCCAATTTTAAATATATAGCTTTTGAATACCATAGTTTACGGAAAAAAGCTTTATTTATTAATGAACATATTTGGGAGGGATCACCAAAAACAAAATATTATAAACATTTTAAAGGGAAGAAAGGTTCTGGCGTTAAAAAAGTTGTCATCCCCAGTGACCCTACGCATTACTAGAAAGACTTGACTTACTTATGGCAAGTAAAGCAGCGGGTAACACGGATGTGAGAAACGAGCTTGTTAGCGTGTGTGACGAGTTAAAAAGGCAAGTTTTTTTCGATAGTAAAAGCTATAAAAAAAATAATGTCTATATTATAAAACATGATCATCTATAGGAAACGAGGATTTACACGAAAGAATAGATATGGTGGTGCCGGAATTTTTGACAGCTTAGCTAACTTTCTTGCGAGACTTTTAGGTAGTCGTGCGGCTAAACAAATTGCATCCTCTGCCGTTGATGTGGGAAAGAGTGTTGCTAAGGAAGGAGCAAAAAAAGCTTTAGAGGCTGGAAAGAGCGTCGCTGTAGATGCAGGGAAAAGGTTAGTTGAAAAAGCTTTAACGCCAAAATCTAGGAAAATTTTACAAAAGTATGCTGATATACCTACAACAACACCCATTCCGCAAAACGTAAACGCTTTAGTAGATGGAAGTGGCAACGACGCAATTGCTATACAAGAATTAGTTAAAAAATCAAATAGTGGGATCGGCATTAAAACGACGTAAAAATATTATAATTTAAAAAATTATTATAATATAATAAAAATGAGCATTTTAAACATTACTGAAACGGGTTTTAATGA
Organism: Tridacna gigas; assembly: GCA_945859785.2. NCBI lineage: Eukaryota > Metazoa > Mollusca > Bivalvia > Cardiida > Cardiidae > Tridacna > Tridacna gigas. The sequence continues at coordinate 8,822,905 of OX244033.2, read as the reverse complement.
TGATAGTATCGAAGAGTACGAATACTTTGAGTATCTACCAATTGTGGGTGCCGTTAACAATCTTAACAATTCCGGAGGAGATATTACTATTAACATCGAAACCCAAGATATTTTTATGCATCCTAGTGAAAGCTATTTACTTACAGAAGGCAAATTAGTAAAAGATGATGGCACAAATTATGCAGATGCTGATGATGTTGCTTTAACAAACAACGGTCTAATGTATCTTTTTAGTAATATTAGATACGAACTTCCGGGTAAAGAGATTGAAAGAATATCACACCCTGGGCAGGCTACCACGATGCTTGGATTGTTAAAATATTCCGATGATTTTTCTAAATCACGGGGGTTAAACCAATTGTGGTATAAGGATACAAACACGACAGTAGCTGATAATGCGGGTTGGACTATAAGAAAAAACCTCATTATTGTTAATATTGCTGCAGCTCCTTCAAAGGGTAAATTTAGCTTTAGAGTTCCATTAGAACATATTTTTGGTTTTTGCGAAGATTATGATAAAATCATATACGGAATGAAGCAAACTCTTTACTTGACAAGAGCCGGTGATAATTATTCTATTTTTAGAGATGGCGCTGCTGATGGTGGTAAAGTTGAGCTGAATAAAATAGCGTGGTATATGCCACACGTGTTACCCTCCGATCAGTATAAAATGGAACTTTATAAACATATCCAGAATAAAGAAAGTTTTCCGGTTAATTATAGAATGGTACAATGTGATACTGCACCACTTCCTGAAACAAGATCATTTACTTGGAGGCTCGCCGTTAAAACATCGCCAGAGTTTCCGCGTTACATTATTATCGGTTTCCAAACGGCAAAAAAAAAAATTCCCAAACCGAAAATCCTGCTATATTTGACCATGTTCAAGTTACGGATATTCACGTTACGTTAAATTCTTATAAATATCCTAGAACAGACCACAAACTTTCGTTTCCCAATCAACAATTTAGTAGAGCGTATGGTGATGCTGCTATGTTTAGATCTAAGTTTTTTCTCATGGATGATTTAGCATCAAATCCTAACTTTACCCCATTGGAGTACAAAGATCTTTATCCATTGTTTTTGTTTGATGTTAGCAAACAGAGTGAAAGGATAAAATATTCTGTAACCGATATTCATGTTAAGGCAAATTTTGGTGGTAATGTAATTAGTTTAGTTAGTTTAAACATATTTTATTGCCATACATATGTACATGTCAACAAAAGCAATACATAAATACAATTTCTAGTATACATGGAATGACAAATGTACATAGGCAAAGGGGTCTGGCCACAAGTTCTCACAACTTAGATTCGGCCATTCCCCTCCTCCAATTACATGTTTAGGAAACAACAGTCTTATGGCAGCTAAAAAAATTTCAAACTTTTCAGTAGTTAGGGATAATAAAGAGAAACAGATAATGAAAAATCTGAACATCAAAGACTAATGTACTAGACAACATCAGAGTGATAAAGATTATAGATATATATTGTCAGCCGGGATTGAGATTGGAGAATTCTGATCAAATAGCGACTCATATAGGATGGGCTCAAGGAACGTATTATAAACGGTCAATCAAACCTTCCTGAGTTTTTAATAAATTCTTGGACAGAATAAACTATTTCAATATTATCATTAAGGCTTAAATTATCAGATCCAAACAATAATAAATTTAAGTTTAAAGGGTGATATTTGCGGAGTTTGCGAAATAACATCAATCTTTGATTGGTATATGACAGGCAGTGAAAAAAACAATGCTCCGCATCTTCAACATAATAGCCACAGTGGCACAAATTACTTTCCGAAATGTGGTTTTTGTGTAAGTCAGATTTCAGGTCGCTGCAATTATTTCTTAATCTCGCTTGAAAGACTGAGAATTTGCGATCTCCTACACCAAAGTATTTTGGGACTACAGACACTGGAAATTGACGCAAGATTGTTGACTTAAACATAGAAAGTGATTGTAGTGATTTTGTTTCCATCGGCAAATTATTCCATAGAGATATTGCCGACGGAATAAACGACTTCGCAAAGATTTCGGTACGGCGGGCCAATGTTTCAATATCTAGGGAATTTCGAAGGGAATATACTGTACTATTTCCAACAGTTGATGGAAACAGTTGACATAAAAAGTCTGGAACTTGACCATTGATGATTTTAAACGTTAAAATAAGTTTCTGGTATTTACGTCTGTCGGACAAGCTCAACCAGCCGATCTCTGTATACAAATTTATAAGAGAAGTGGATCTCGTAAGTCCTGTAACTATTCTTGCAGCTTCGTGTTGAATTTTTTCAAGAGAATCTCTTTCACTAAAGGTACAGTTATCCCATACGACAGAAGCATACTCAAGAAGAGGGCGTAAAAATGATATGTAAAGTTGGTTCAAAGAATTTCGGCTTATTTTGAATTTTACCGCCCTCATCATTCCAAGGATTTTAGAAGCCGACACAGTCAATTGCCTTATATGTTCACGCCATTTTCCATTCGCAGAAAGGGTTAAACCTAAGTGTTTATGGTGTTCAACAAAACTTATTTGGACATTATCGAAGAACAGATTTGGGCTGGGAACGGTTTTTGCAGAAAAGATCATTGCTACAGTTTTTTTGGGATTGAATGTAACCAGCCACTGCTTTGCCCAGTAAGAAATCATTAATAAGTCATGATTAAGTATACCCTGAATATCTTGAACTGCTGCAGCTGAACAAGCTAATGATGTGTCATCAGCAAATAAACGTGAAATGCTGAGCAGATTTTCAGAAATATCATTAACATAAATTAGAAATAGAAGAGGGCCGAGAACTGAGCCTTGTGGAACACCCGCCTTAACATTCATTAGTTTTGACTTCGCAGTACCAACAAATACTGCTTGTTGTCTATTTGAAAGATAACTTTTAATCCAATTTAGCAAACAACCATTAATTCCATTTTGTTGCAATTTGAAAAGGAGACCCTTATGCCATACTCTATCAAAAGCTTTCGAAATATCACAAAAAACCATACAAGTATTCTGGTTAGAGTCCAGAGAAGAAACAACTTGATGATAAATATCGATCAGGTGATGAATAGTAGAATGACCTTTTAGAAAACCTGACTGCTTTTGGTATATTATGTCATTTGAAACAAAGAAATTGTACATATACTTGTAGACACACCGTTCCATTAATTTTCCAACACAACTTAGTAAAGATATAGGACGGTAGTTACTAACGTAAGATTTGTCTCCTTTTTTGAACAGTGGCATGATAATAGACTGTTTCCAACTTTGCGGAAAAGTTTCTTGATCGAGAGATTTACTGAAGATCCTACACAAGGGCTTTGATATACTGTGTTTTGTAGCCTTGAGTAGTTTATGACTTATTTGATCCGGTCCAATTGCTTTATTTATGTCTAATGTTCCAATAATACTTTCAACACCCGCAACAGAAATTTGAATGGTTGAAAGAGTATTTAGTGTTTTATGAACAAAATTTGGTAAAGTGGCATTTGAGTCATCTAAAGTTGATATGGAAGTAAAATATTCGTTCAGACAATTAGCTTTATCTTCGTCAGTATAATGAAACGTTTCTAAGTCATTATTCAATGTTTTCGAAACTGGAATCGAATTAATGCTGGTATTATTATTGACCAAACTGCGAAGATATTTCCAGTACTGTTTTGGATTTTCAAAACGCGATGAGGATAGACGTTCGTCAAGATTACTGTAATAGCGTTGTTTAGCATGTTTCTTTAGGTTATTTACTTTATTGCGCATTTTCTTGTATTTTTCCCAATCGTTTATACGCTCGGATTTCGTAGCTATAGCCTTTAGTCTATCTCGTTGTCTACTTGTTCTTCTTATCTCCGAATCGTACCACGGTCTGTCGTTAGGTCTTATCGTAATTTCTCCAGAAGGAATACACTGGTTCATCAAATTCATTAAAATACGGCTAAAGCGAATACATGCATCATTTATGTTAAGGTTGTCTATGAAATCCCAGCACTCATTGTCAATCAATAAATTAAGCTGGTTAAAGTCAGCTCTGTCGTAGTACCATACCTTACGTTTTGAACAATGCCTTAGAGGCTGACAGAAATTTAAAACGACTAGAGTTGCTTTGTGATCACTTATTGAACTATCAACATCCAAGGTATCGGAATGAAGGGCATGAACAGTGTTAGAAATTAAAATTGGATCAAGAAGAGTTACAGAATTCTCTGAAATACGGGTAGGTTTTGTGATGACATTAGTAAAATCGTTTAAAGAGATTATATGACTTAGGTGATGTTCATTTGGATTTAGGAGGTCCTCGTTAAGATCGCCAAGCAATAATATATGTGGGCAACACTCAAGTGCCTTTCCAATATTGATACTTAAATTTTCCCAAAATGCTACAGGTGTACCTGGAGGACGATAAATTGTACATAGCAGAATGACTGTAGATCGATATTTGATTTCAACCCAAATAGACTGAATAGCCTCAGATTCTAGGTCAAGCCTTCTTTTTGAAGCATATATATTTGAAACATATACCAAGAGTCCACCAGAATGAGATGTAAGGTCGCGCCTATACATAGTAGAAACATGACTTTCGATCTGTAAGTCCTCATTCATTACTGTTACATCAAATTGTGTTTCTGTAAAACTTAATACATCAAAATCGGATAAATGATCAGTAATATAATTAAGTTTGTGTCTGATGCTGCGTATATTCAAATGCACACAAGACAGAGAGCCATTGTCATCGTGTTGTAAACAAGTAAAAGGACCTGGATTTAGTTCTATATCTCCCGAAAGGAGAAGTAGTATTGAAGCGAGAAACCAAAGATGAATTCGAAATTTCAAATTAAGGATACAAAAGAATAGAAAACATTTAAGCAAACTGAAGGAAGGTTCAAAAAGTTTATCCGTTGTCGAAGAGAACCTCTTGCCAACCCTGCTTGTTTTAACACAGAACAAACCTATAGCCGTGCGCCAAATTTCAATAAATGTACCTACGGCGGATCAGTTGTATCAAAATCCATAAACAAGTCCGCGCGCGAATATAGGGTCTTGAGCCTACATACAAGTGTGCCAGACATACACCATCCCCTAATCCCAGCTAACTTTAAAGAACAAACAAAGGAAATGTACAAAAAATGTAGAAAAAATTAATAAGAATGAAAAAAAGGAGAACAAAAGATGATTCCATGAATAAATCCGAATGCAATTGAGAGGACTCGTAACGTTTTGGATATGACAGGAACAACGAAATAGTTTACGTAACAAGACCAGGAAAATAATTTCCGGGAGAAATTGTTGTAAACAATAAAAAAGACATCCTCAAGTTTATGTATAAACAATAGCTTGAACTTGTATTAAACGTTTTAGCAGTAACAGTTGATAAACATCATCAAAGGAGAAGGTACATCATAAGGAAGAGCGATTTTGATTATGAAATAAAGTATTTGGCTGAAAAATCTCAACAGAACTAACATTTCTGATTTTAAAGTCAGTAAACTGCCGATCAGATTCAATTCTATGAATCCTATTATGAATGTCTTTCACTAATATTACACCGTCAGAGGTCCATGCTCCGTTTACTTGTTTGTTTTTCATTAGAAGTCGGCACTGACGAAATATGTCACTCCTTGTTCGTGTTAAGTCCTCATTGATATAGCAAGATTTGTAATTGGACTGACGAAGCTTGGATTTCCTCTTGTAGAATTTTGACCTGGATCTGTAAGACGTGAACTTCACAATGATATCTCGAGGCTTTGAATCGCTATCTGCTGATCCTCGCGGTGGTCCTACACGGTGACTACGATCAATCTCAGCCAACTGAATGTCGGAACCAATCGCTCTAGAAGCTTCCAGGACAATGTCGTCTGTATTCTCATGTTCGGTTTCAGCAAACCCTGACAATCTTAAGCAGTTTCGTCTGCTATACTGGTTAGCTCTATCCTGTGATTCTTCAACCACTTCTAATCGCTTCTCGAGGTTGTTTACCTTTTCTTTTAGTGACTCATTTTCCAACTGAAGTGCATGGATCTTTGATGTAACACCTGCAAGTACTCTATCAGTTATAGAAGACATCATATTTGAAATTTGGCTCTCAAAAGTTTTGATAAGCAAGGAACTGATCTTCCCAAGTTCCTCGTCGCCAAGACGGATATGGGTAGAAACATCCATTTCTGGACTCTCCGGTAAAGCACGAGCCTTTTTAGTTTCAGCTAAATCTAGTGGAGATGACAGTTCACGTTTACTTTGCTCCTTGGGGATCGATCGGACAGGGGTAACAGTAGGCTCACTCATGGTGGTTGTTAATTTTCTGCAGTATACTATTAGACTACTCAAGCGTGACCACTGTATATGAATGACCACAACACGAATGACGGGTATTTTGCTTTGGTATTTATATTCACAGGCAATCAAGCGTAAATTTCACAAGATAGTGGATGAAAAAATCAAAATTTGAAAGTTTCCCAAAAAACCTGACCACCGGAACACCGAAGATAACTTCTTGATCCTCAACTTTAACTCAAGATCCGAACCTCTAGTACCATAGTCCGTCGTTTCCGTAAACAAGATTGAAAAGAGTCCTCTCTTAGTTTTTTAACAAACCGCCATTAGACTGACCGGAAGTACTGAGCGTGGTAATGTGAATGCAGACACACACGCATATGCTGTTATTATTAGCGATAGACGAATAAACTTCTTGTCTGATGGAAATAAAATGAGTGTAGTGTATTAATATTTTTTTTCTTAAATATAAAAATGATAACCAAATCAGATTTAAAAGGTATTCTTAGAGAAAATAATATAAAATTTTCTTCATGGTGGGATAAAAGACAATTGCTTGATTCAGCAAAAGGGCATGGGGTGTTGCCAAATGAGTCACCTAAGCCAGAAAAAACAAGAGACCCCAGGTTTGATAGATTAAAAGATATTAGGAAAAATCCAAGGAAAGTTCTTGTACAGGATGTTAAAACTGGAGAAATACATACTTTCCCCTCGATTCATCAAGCAAGTAAATTTATTCAGTGTTGCCCTCAAACAGTTTGTAATTGGAATGGTAGAGTCTGGGAAGATAAATATAGAATAGGTGTTCAATAATTTTATTATGATTAAAAATCATAATAAAATTGATTAACATCTTAAATTATTTTTTATTATATATAAAAAAAATGTCGAGCTATATTCCAAATTTATTTTCAACAGCAAGACGCGCTGCATCTAACGTTTACTCCGCGGTTATCCCTAGACCTATACAGAGAAGAATGACTAATTTCAATAATTGGCTAGTTAATAGAGTAGATCCCACAGACATCCAACAAGTGTTGGATGACTTTAGATTACATTTAAGAAGATCTATAGCACCACCTACACCGGATGTTAGAAGCCCAACTCAGTCAGAAATTAGGTTGCGTGTTAGGCCTTCTAAAGAGGTACCTTTAGTACCAAAACCGCCTACTATTAGGGAACGGTTTAATATTAGCTTAAAAAAATCCGCATTTCGAGGTTTTAGTAGAGTATATAAAATAGATGGAAAAGGGGGTTATTTGCCCGAGGATTTTTTTGGTAAAACACAAGAGCTTATTCAAGGTGTTCTTAGAAGTAACCTACAAAAAAAGGTAAAACTAGTTCTTAAGTGTGTATTGTATTCACCCACAGACTCTGAGGGTACATTAACAGAATATGCTTTTCACTCGAAACATTATTTAAACTTAAATGGGGGAGAAGTAAATGAAATATTATGAGATATGATAGACGAAATTTTAGAAAAATTAGCTAAGTTTCAAAGAGAAGGTAGTGGTTTTACTTTTTCGCATATAACGGAGTTAGAAGTGCATACAGTTGCTTATGAGCCTTTGGGGGCTAATGGGTGGTTAGATTTACCGGATTGGAGTAAAAATAAAAAGGCCGTTATAAATATGAAAAATAACGATAATAAATGTTTTTTATGGTGTGTTTTAAGACGTCTTTATCCTAAAGACGAACATGAAGAAAGAATTGATGGGGATTTACGATCGAGGGAATGCAGTTTAAACATGGATGGGATAGAGTATCCTGTCTCGTTTAAAGACATAGATAAGTTTGAGAAACAAAATCCCGAAATTAGTGTGAACGTTTTTGGTTATGAGAATAGAAAAATTTATCCTCTTAGGAATGCAGGCAATGAAAAAAGCAATCATGTGGACTTACTTTATATTAAAGACGGAGAAAAAACGCACTATGCTCTCATAAAAAATTTTAATCGGTTACTAAGGAGCCAGGTAACAAAAGATCATAATGGAAATATTAAATTTTGTAAGCGGTGTTTAAGCCATTTTGGAAGCGGCGAACTTTTAGAAAAACATAAACAATATTGTAAAAATCACGAAAATATTAGATTAGAGATGCTAGAAAAAGGTACCGTGGTAAGTTTTAAAAACCATTATAGGAAACTACCGGTTCCCTTTGTTGTATACGCCGATTTTTAGAGTATTTTGGAACCTATTCATACTTGCGAATTAAACCCGGAAGATAGTTTTACTATAGAACAACAACATCATGTACCTTGCAGTTTTTACTACCTTATAAAATGTTTCGATGATAATGTTTGCCTACCTATTACGAGAAGTTATGTCGAAGAAAATGCGGGAGAAGTTTTTATAGAGTGGGTAAAATCTGATGTGGAAAAAATTTACCGAGAGTACTATCAAAATAAAAAGCCTATTAACATGACTAAGGAAGAAGAAGCGGATTACAAAAATCAAACGTGTTGTTAGTTTTGTGATAAGGAATTTAAAAATGATAAAGTAAGAGATCATTGTCATTTTACTGGTAAATATCGGGGTGCCGCGCATAATTCGTGCAACCCAGAAGCTAAAACACCCAACTTTACGCCCGTGTACTTTCATAATCTTAGTGGTTATGACGCTCATCTTTTTATTAAAAGTCTCGGTAAACATCACGGTAGAATTAATTGCATCACGAGTAATGAGGAAAGGTACATTAGCTTTATTAAGGATATTGTCGTTGGTGAGGAAATTATTCGGGAAAAAGAAAAAAATAAGGAAGTTACTGTTGATAAGAAAAAAACAATATGGCATACACTTAGATTTATTGACACCTTTAAGTTTATGAGTACGAGCTTAGATAATCTTTCGAGTAATTTAGATAAAGACCAGTTAAAAAATTTATCACAATTTTTTACTAAAGAACAGTTACCATTAGTTAAAAGAAAAGGAGTTTTTCCCTATGAGTACTTAGACTCTTTTATAAGGCTTAAAGAGACACAGTTACCACCCAAGGAAGCGTTTTACTCTAGTTTAAACAAAGAACATATTACTGATGAGGACTATGCTCACGCGAAAAAGGTTTGGGAAACTTTTAATATGCGCACGCTAGAAGATTACTTAAAATTATACAACAAATCGGATGTATTACTTTCAGCTGATGTTTATGAAAACTTTAGAAACGTCTGCCGCAAAAACTATGACTTAGACCCTAGTTGGTATTATACTGCTCCGGGTTTAGCTTGGGATGCTGCGTTAAAGGTAACCGAGGTAAAGTTAGAACTTTTATCAGAACCTGACATGCTTTTAATGGTAGAAGAGGGGCTAAGAGGTGGAGTTAGTATGTGCACAAAGAGATATTCGAAAGCAAATAATAAATATATGGGGGAACAATATGATACGAGCAAACCTTCGAAATATTTAATATATGTAGATGCAAATAGTCTTTACTCCGACACAATGAGTGAGCCTTTGCCTACGCATGGTTTTAAATGGTTAACAGAAAACGAACTAGAAAATTGGAAAAAATATTGCGGTAAAAAAGGAGAAGGTTGTATTTTAGAGGTAGAATTAGATTACCCTGAAAGATTGCACGATTTTCACAATGACTTTCCTTTAGCACCAGAACATTTAAAGGTAGAAAAGGTAAAAAAAATTAATTCCCAACTTATACAACAAAGAAAAATATCTTCTGCATTATCGGACTTTAAAAACATATGTTGATTTGGGTCTTAAGTTGAAAAAGGTTGTCCGTGGATTTAAATTTAAAGAAAGTACTTGGTTAAAATCTTACATTGATCTTAACAACGGCTTAAGAACTAAGGCCGAAAATGACTTTGAAAAAGATTTTTTTAAGTTGATGAACAATTCCGTTTTTGATAAGACAATGGAAAATGTAAGAAACAGAGTGGATATAAAATTACTTTCTGAAGCTCAATCTAATTTTTATAAAAAGCAGGTGGCAAAACCAAACTATGATCATACAACCATATTCGATGAAAATTTTGTGGCTTTGCACATGAAGAAAACCGTAATAAAATATGATAAGCCCGTTTATTTGGGTATGAGCATTTTAGATATTAGTAAAACGCATGTGTATGGCACTTATTATAATTATTTTAAAAAAAGTATGACGATAAAGTTAAATTGTGTTATACGGACACTGATAGTTTTATACTCGAGATAGAAACGTATGACCTTTATGAAGATATTCTTCTCGACATACCTAAAATATTCGACACAAGTAACTATCCAACTGATCATCCGTGTTATTATAGCGGAAACAAGAAAGTAATAGGAAAGTTTAAAGATAAGTTGGGGGGTAAAATTATGACAGAATTTGTGGGGTTAAAAACAAAAATGTATGCCTATAAAACTTTAGATAATAAGGAGGATAAAAGATGTAAGGGGATTAAAAAGTCGGTCGTCAATAACGAAATAAATTTTGTGAATTATAAAGATTGTTTATTCACGAAAAAAGATCAGTATAGAGAGATGTGCGTACTAAGAAGCCGTGGACATGAAATGTACACAGAAAAGATAAACAAAATAGCATTAAGCTATAGTGATGATAAAAGATATATATTAGATGATGATATAAATACATTAGCTTTGGGGCATTATAGGATTAAAAATTAAAATATAACTTTTTAAATATAAAGTTATATTTTACGTTTTATTGAGCAGTTTGTACTACACATTGGGCAATTATTTAGATTACCTATTGAATCGCAATTTTCACATACTGGTATATGACCACAATTACAAAACAATATATTTGCCTCTCTGAATAACATACTATGCAATTTTCTTCTTGAAATGTCGTAATTCCATTTTCATATCTTATTTCATCTATTTGTTCTTCTGCATATGGATCTTGCCATGGTGGATAATCAGACAAATTATCATGTCTTCCACTAAATTCTATGCAAGGAAAAAGATTTCCATCCATTCCTATTGCTCCTGGTTGAAATGCCATATCATATTTATATAACCCTTCTATTTTATTTTCATATGATTGTAAATATTTTTCATTCTCTGACCTAACATCAAGCCAATTCATTCCGGTTCTATATAAACCAATATCATCTTTACCAAGTCCAATCCACATAGTTAGATCTCCAACATCATCCTCCCTCATCTTTTTACTAAACTGGTAATAAATGGCAGACTTGGCTTTATAAAGGTCGTTCACATAATCTCTAGTTGCAAGCCCTTGGAAAAATATTTTATCGCCAAGTTTAGTAGGTGAGCAAGCAATTTTTCTTTTTAAAACTTTACACAATTTAATTTTGAATGCTTCCATTTCCACAGTTTATAGAGGGTAATGAAATTACAATGAAATCAAAAAATTTTTTATAACTTTTTTAAGTTTAAAAATTTTTGAAAATAAGGAATTTTAAACGATAAATTTTTTTTTTTTTTTTTTTTTTTTTTTTTTTTTTTAAATTTATAACTTTTTTTCTACGAGTTATAAATTTCTTCGTGTGTGCGAGGCTCGGAGCGAGATAGAATTGTTTTATCTCACGATGATAATAAGATTTTTTATCGCGAAGACACAGGGATTTTTATCTCGCGGTGATAATAAGATTTTTTTATCGTGATGATAATAAGATTTTTTTTTATCGTGATGATAATAAGATTTTTTTGTATCGTGAAGATAAGATTTTTTTATAGTGAAGATATTAAGATTTTTTTATCGTGAAGATAATAAGATTTTTTTATCGTGAAGACGTGTAGTGGGGAGACCAGGATTTTTCTGGGACAGATGTTTTTTGTGGATGGAGGAACCATAAAATAAAATTTTGTCCAAATTTTTTTTTTGTGGTTGGAGAAACCATAAATAAAATTTGGAAAAAGGCGTTTTTCGTGGACGGAGAGACCAGCAAAGTCTTAGAAGGAAGGTTTTATACACTACTTATATTGATTTTTTCACCGCCATTATTATACATATCGGAATGCGGTATTGGTAAGCGACTCGGGCTATCGTGCAGGAGATCCACGATCGAATCCTACTGTTTTCTTCATTTTTTTTATTCTTTTATTTTTGCATTCCTTTTTACATTCAAAATTACACTGTTACTAAAGCCTTGCCGTCACACAAAAGCACAAATTCACATTTACTTTGATTCTTATTTCTTAATTGCAATTGTTATTTTAACCCTTTCCCTCATAAATCATTTTTGTCATGTCCCAATTTGAATGGAAATTGGGGGAAAACATGAAAGTTGGGATAAATATGAGTTGAATTTTCTGACAAATTACAAAACATTGTTCTGAGCAATGTGTCCTTTTTCCACAATGTTGTCAAAAGCCTTTTGTGGCAGATGCATCCAAATGCACCTACATGTATTTTACATTTTTCCTCACTATTTGTTATCTTTGAAACTGACAATAATAATTATTATTATATTATATTTACTGTATTATCATATATTATATTGTTATAATACATTAGCCTGTTTAATTAATAAAGTTTCTGTGACCCTTGATTTTAGAGTCACGTGACATGTGATACATTGAACCCAACATGTAACTTCTATTCAGTACGTATTTCAGTATATTATTACGAAGTCAGCATCGTTCAACATCTTTCAAACATGTGACTGGCATTTTTAAATATATATTCTGTCTTCTGAGTATAAATTGACATATCCCTTATTTTCATCTATAAACACCCAAATTGTTATCTCTGAAAGTAACAATAACATATTGGCTTGTTTAATTATTAAAGTTTCCGTGACCCTTGATTTTAGAGTCACATGACATGTGATACAATGAACCCAGCATGTAACTGCTATTCGATACATGTATTCAAACATTGACCGGCATTTTTCAAATAAATATTCTGTCTTCTAAGTATAAATTGACATGTGTGTGTCAATAGTTTTTGTCTTTAAACACTCAAATTGTTATTCCCTTTTTTTCTGACGCTTGCCAAATTGATCTACTTCATGCACTTTCGGGTTTGAAACGCCACGGGCTCGGTCTCTGTACTACGGCGCCCGAGAAGAATGGTAATACAATGCCGAGATAGTTTATTAGTCTTGTTTCCTTCAGATATAACAAATAGTGAGGAAAAATGTGTTATTCAGTTCATAAAAGGGAGTTAATTTAAGGTTACAGGACCTGAATCCGGTTCTTTTTGCAAATCTAAGTGACTGAACGTGTTTATTTTTTCAGAATGATAAGTGTTCTGATTAGGAGAAGTAGTCAGGGGCCGAAGCGTAGACCACTTTTTTGAGCAAAAATCGGAATCATTCCATCGTTGGAGGATTGATTAATTTATTGTGCAATCATATCGATGGAGCTTAGTTTTGAAATCTATTTTTAGTCGTAAGGGGGGGCCAAGAGTGCGTGACATATGTCTTGAGCAGACGAATTCTATGGTAGTTCGATCCGCCGTGGTAAAACATTGCGGAAAAAGGTATGAGGGAGCGGACGAAAATCTATCCTTCAAAAGGGTCGATCATATACATTCTTTCAAAACAGGGTGGAAAAGTCCTATATGCTATCGGAAGCAACCACATCTCTTTCCTAAATAATCCTATGCGGGAGAAGGTACATCTATTTTAAGACGCGGAGTTCAAGAATACGTGACATAGGTAATTACCCTCTCCCGAGCAGACGAATTCTATGGATCTGCTGTGGTAAAACAGGGTGGAAAATTTGGAAGGTAGATGATCATTTTATTCTCCAGCAGGGTCGATAATGTACAGATGACTTCAAAAAACAGGTTGGAAAAAGGTATTTGGGGGCAGAGTCGTTTGGGGTACAGGCGACTTCAAATACACAGTGAGAAAAGTCCTTTTCTCTGTTCAATTGCAAACAATCGTGCCTTTTTTCTTCCGCAAGTGTGAGCTACCTCACACTTGCGGTTTGTGTTACCAGTACCTCGCACATTATTTCTTCCCAAGCCACTGGCTGCCTGCCTACATTACCATTGTCGAAATAACGATCAGCGGTGAAAGCAGAATAACTTCTATTGCAATGGCTATCACCAATCCTCGGAAAGAAACTGGCCGAGGGGGGGGTCAAAGCAGTAACTTCCTTTTCTCAAGTCCTTTACGCTATCGACTGCTCTACCGGGACTCCTTTATTGAGAGAAAGAGTGAGTTTCTCTTTTGAGGTAGCTCACACTTGTGGAAGAAAAAAGGCACGATTGCTTGCCATTGCAACAGAAAAAAGGACTTTTCTCACTCTGTATTTGAAGTCGTCTGTACCCCAAACGACTCTGCCCCCAAATACCTTTTTCCAACCTGTTTTTTGAAGTCATCTGTACATTATCGACCCTGCTGGAGAATAGAATGATCATCTACCTACCAAATTTTCCACCCTGCTTTACCACAGCGGATCCATAGAATTCGTCTGCTCGAGAGACAGTAATTACCTATGTCACGTATTCTTGAATTCCGCGTCTTAAAATAGATGTACCTTCTCCCGCATAGGATTATGTAGGAAAGAGATGTGGTTGCATCCGATAGCATATAGGACTTTTCCACCCTGTTTTGAAAGAATGTATATGATCGACCCTTTTGAAGGATAGATTTTCGTCTGCTCCCTCATACCTTTTTCCGCAATGTTTTACCACGGCGGATCGAACTACCATAGAATTCGTCTGCTCAAGACATAATTATGTCACGCACTCTTGGCCCCCCTTACGACTAAAATAGATTTCAAAACTAAGCTCCATCGATATGATTGCACAATAAATTAATTAATCCTCCAACGATGGAATGATTCCGATTTTTGCTAAAAAAAGTGGTCTATGCTTCGGCCCCTGACTACTAGCAGACATGCAAAACAAAAGTTAGTTAAGAAACAAAATACGTTAAACAAAATAAAACCAAAATGTTTTTTGAAAGCTTGCCAATCAGCAAACCGACCTCTTGTATGCGGCCTACATGAGTCATCCACGGCATGTTTACAGCGTTTTTGACTGCTTTTCTGGTATTTCAACCGCCTAGCTACCAGAAATAATTAAGAATATTGCACATGTAACTTGTCATCGTAAATCTGAAAAAAAATCTGAGGCCGACTCCTCGTATGCTGTCTATATGAGTCATTCACGGCATGTTTACAGCGTTTTTAATTGTTTTTCTAGTATTTCAATCGACTCCCTACCAGAAATACTTAAAAATATTGCACATGTAACTCGTCATGATAAATCTGAAACAAATCTTTGAATTGAACCTCCAACCCCGTGAATGATTAAAAGTGGATTATGTTGGAAATTGTGTGAATTGAACCTCCAACCATGTGAATCATCAGAATGGTTACAAGTTTATTATGTTGGAGATTGTGTGCACTGCACAGGGACTCTCCACAAAATTTTGGCATACAAAACAAAAGATGCAAATGCATGTATGTTTGTTTTGTTGTTAATATCTTAGCTTAAAAAGTGTTCGGGTAGCTGTTTTGCTCAGTATGTGCATTGCACTTTCAGTTTGCAACTGGAATTAGATTTGGTTACCATGGCAACATAAATTGTACATGCTAGTTATCTGACAGTTCTTTCTGTAATGCAAAAGGTGATCCTTTGAAAACTGTGCCATAACGAACAATATTTTTTTAACGGAATAATGCTGAAAATTCGTTGTTTACATGACTTTCATTTTGTGGTTCCCATGGTAACAAATATGGGGTCATCGGAATAAAAACATGTATGCATTGTTGTTTTTCACCGAATGCTCAAAATTATTATCTAGTTATATTCATATCAATTTTTAATGGTGATTGTACTACATAATATATGTCATATATAAAATCATATTAAATATTCATTTTCTCGTTGCAGTAATTATAGTTACCATGACAACATGAATCTTTCATAGAAAATATTTGATATCCATGTATATTTTGTAGTAATAGTAAATAATTTTTGATAAATGTGATAGAACTAGCAAAAAATCAATTTCATATGAAATAAAGCTAAAAATTGGTCAATTTATATGATTATGGTTCTGTGTGGTTGCCATAGTAACAAAAAACAACAATATGTGAGTTTTGACTTTTGTTTTATAACATGTAAACATTGTACGTTCACTTGATACACATTTTCCCAAAATTCTTAATAGGGACAAAAATGTCCGTTTGTGAACCTAGCCCTTTAAAGAGTTTATATTTTTTCATTTGCTAGAGGGTTATACCCTATACCACATAGTTCTAAGTTTAAAGGCCCTGAAGATGAAGTCTTGTTTAAACATTGTGTGGAGAGAAGAAAATGCTAGTAGCAAGCATTTTTTCCTTTCCACACAATGTTTTCTATCCTGTCAAAGACAGAAATCAGTAGCGGACAATTGTCCAGTCCCCCTTCCAAAATCCCTCCGAAGATCCTTCCCACGATGGCGGCAGTCACGGTCATCCAAGATGGCGTCTTTCAGTCTTCTCGATCCAAGATGGCAGCTTTCGGTGTTCTCAATCCAAGATGGTGGCTTCCGGTCTTCTCGATTCAAGATGGCGGCCCTGACAAGCTTAAATAATTTCAAATTTTTAAAATCCCGCCTTTTTAAACGATAATGGGAAACAACTCGAATTTATGCGATGGCGTCCTTTCAAAGTTGTCTTTCTGTACGGGAAGGGGAGTTTCGAACAAATCACAATTTACTTCTTTTAAAATTGTTAAGCTGAAATCGCAGAACTGAATAGGACTACGGAAGGACTAGTCCATTTTTCAAAATTTGACACTGTAAAATGTGACGAACTTACCAGAACAAAATAATTTCCTTTCCACATGCTCAGTTTTTTATTCAAATCTGTGCAGCATTTTTGTGTCTTACCACGTTTTTTCGAAACTGAAATTCTCGACATTTAAACTGAATTCCAGCTTGAAAAAAATATTCTTAACATGGCAAGACACTGTAAATTCTTATCTTTGTTTCTCAATAGAATTTAAAAATTATAATCCTTGGACATTTAAACACAGTGACAACGAGAAGAAATCCAACAAAGAAAAATCTTTAGATTATATCCAGGTTTTAATTTAGTTTGTACTTCTATTTCATATTCCGATGTAAAAAATGTTATCTCAGTATAATTCACGTTAAACTTTACACTCGCCCAGTTTTTGAGGTTAAATATTTTCTACGTGTACATGTAGTTCGTAGCCTTGACAGCGGATGTAAATTTAGCTGTGGCTTATTGATGCGTTTAAAAGTGTACGAACCGCGTCACATAAAAACATGGGAAATCGGTTTCTACCGAATAGGGTCGAATAAATCAAACTTATTTGCGATTTGTGATCTACAAATTATGTCTATTTCATGCGAATTTCGATATTCTGGCCAACGATATGCTGCACGCAATGGTAGATATTTTTCCCCAAGTCTCTGTTTTTTGTTTATGTTTTTCAAGAATGCGATCCGTTTTGTAAGCATTATGTTCGAAATGCACACACCAGGTGAAAAAACTTATAGCTTTCATAGGCCTGTAAACTGTTTTGAAAGCCTGTGACTCGAGTATTGTAGGAAAAGGAGAAATGCTGCTTCAATTCGAAATGTTCAAATGCCATATCTAATTTAAGGTTTCCAATCGTCCTCTAAAACAAGGCCTTCCAATGTAAAAACTACAGGACTTAGGAAAAAAAAAAAAAAAAAACAGAAAATTAAAGCCCCAGTAATGTCCAAAATTAGAGATATTTTATGCTTGAAAAAAGCCACTAATCTGTTAGATTTACTCTTATTTTGTCACCGAGGGGGTAGGGGCGTTCATTGCAGCATCGGTGTATGTCAGAACCGTACAAAAAATCCTATTTTTTTATATCAATTCTCCCAAGTGACGTTGCCATGCGCTATTCGGAATCATTCTGGTGTCATATTTTTAGACAACATGTGACCGACATATAATGATGACGTATTACACAGACGATGTGCTTTCTCTCCATAAAAAAACGTTGCGAAACTACGGTAAGTCTTTAATTTTCGTTAACTGCGCTCATCATATCTGAGTTATTTGTATGCATTTGATTGGTAAATCGGAGTTGTGTTATCTTTATTTCAATCATGAAATTAAAGATATATGCCCATTTCTTCTTGTTAAGAGTCGTCCTAACATCGCATGACATTTCGGCTGATAACACTTTCGGCCTATTACAATTTCGACCAATAAGAAATTCGGAGCATACAAAATCGAATGTCTACACAGGTATAAAAGTTTGGAATATGAGCCATGGAGAATAAGTCAAACAAAATGTGGACGTTTTATAACAAAGATCAGACTTTACATTACGTGCGATCTGATCTTGATCTTCATAGGTAATGAAAAAGTTAAGAACTATGTTCTTTGTTTTTTTTTTTTGTTTTTTTTTGTCTGTAATTGCTGAAGAATTTTGACCTGAGTTTAGCATCAGGTGGTGGACGTTTCATATCGAAGATCAGATTTCTTACAAGGTGTAATCGATCTATGCTGTCAACAAAGGATATTTCTCAACTCTCAAGAGTTTGGTAAAACACATTGCTTATAGATATTTCTACTGCTAGTTTTTGAAGACAGAGTTGATGTTACTTCATCAATCAAGTTATTGCATGCAGATGAACCATACTTTTCAAAATTATAGATACATATTCCAAAGCTGATAAATACATGTACACCCTATTTCAAGTTGTTGGAGAGCAAGACAATTGAAGACAATAGTAGTAGTTTACTAGCACTCAGGTAATCTACCACATTGTGATTAAGAAAAAAGAAATAATTGTCATTTTTTACTGATCTCTTTTCTTTCCAATCTAAAAACAGTGTATCTTTTTGGGGTGTGATACAGAGAGACCAAGATGTTTGTTAACTGACGAATAGATATCCCAGTATCCCAGTCTGGTGTTATATCTCCGCTGTTCGACAATATTTTTTTTTCACAGATTTTAGCAGAGTCCATGCCAACAGGTATTTGAATGATATTTAGAGCTGCATCTACTACACATTAATGCTAGAACTTTGAAGTCTGTTGTATTTCAAGCTTAGAAAGGATCAACTGCTGAAAGGATAATTGATCAAATACAACATTTTTAAACCCTTGCCATAAATTTTTGAAAGGAGCAATTGTTTGCCAAAAGCAATTGCTCCTTTCTCATATTTCTCCATTTCGTTGACTTTTTTTTTTCTTTTGCTGTGAATGTTCTCCAGTATTTTGTCAGTTATTTAACACCATTTTTAACATTATTTCAGTTTTATCTCGGCAGCCAGTGCACCTGTCCATCCTTATCAGTTCCAGTACTTTGCATAATATCCCGCTGGCTGCTTTTCCATGTAACCATTGTCAATACAATGATTAGCAGTGAGAGAGGAATGAATCCTGTTGCAATGACTATCATCAATCCTGGGAAAGAAATTGGCTGAGGTAGGGATTTTAAGTAGCAATCCCCCAATCTTAAGTCCTTTATGCAACTAGCTGCACCACTAGGGCGCTGCAGTAGTATTTCGTAAAAGTAATGTACTCTTGAGAGAGAAAAAGGCCTGTCTTGGGGCTAAAACAAATTAAAGTCCAACTTTTAGTAAGCAAGCACAAAAGATACACTCAAAAGCTGCTTTGTATTAAGCCAGGACCAAATAGACTCTCAAACTGTGTTTTTTTTTGACTTTGAAAAAGAAAACATAATGAAAAAAAGGTGAAAACCAACATTTTCTATTTCCAAAAGTGATTTTACCTTTTTAGACAAGTTCCATCATTTGAGCCACATTCAATTTGTTGTCTACAGATGCTTTCAATTTGGACAAGTTAGAAATTTTATCGTCTGGAAAAGAATAAGTATTAACGTGGCCACCAGGGCAGGGTTTACAGTATAAAGAAATGAGCATATCTTGTAAAATAGTTCTAAAGATACAATCTGAGACTAGTTGATTAAAAATACATGTTTTTCAATCTAAATTTACTTGATTGATTGAATGGTGTTTAATGCGGCATTCAACATTATATCAGTCATTTCATTGCGTCAGCCAAGCCCCCATAGCTCAGTCTGTAGCGCACAGGACTTGAAAACAGTATGTCGCTGGTTCGATCCCCGGTTTGGCCAATTTCTTACCGAGGATTGATGATAGTCATTGCGACAGGATTTATTCCTTTCTCACCGCTGACAATTGTTTCGACGATGGTTATGTGGGAAAGCAGCCAGTTGCTTGGAAAGAATATTGTGCAGAGTACTGGTAAAAGAAACTCCAGGAAAGCATGGATAGGTACACTAGCCGTCGCGATATAGCTGAAATAATGTTGAAAACACCATACAATCAATCAATTCATTGCGTCAGCTTGCTTGTTCATGTATACCCTGGGTTTTACTAGTACAAGGCTATGTTTCTGTAGGGTCATGCCCAAGGACACTCTCATGAAAAAACCCATTGCTTCCAGTGAGGCTCAAAGCTGGGGCCTCCAGGTTACGAGTCCTACACCTTACCACTGAGCCAGGAAGACCAAATATAAATTTGTATTTTAGACTCAAAATGCGAATGCAGTCTCAATGGCTGTGTAAGATACAAGGACATAGTTGTTGAATGGCCTCTTTAAGATTTCATTTAACTCTACCAAATATCAAAATGTTCGATTAGTCCAAATTCAAAGTATTTGCAGCCGAAAATATAACTGTGGCTCAAATGATGGAATTTGTTTTTAATAGGGTAGAAAACATAATGTGGAATCAAGAAAATGCTGGTTACCTTCTTTTCTCACAATGTTTTCAAAAGGCCCGGAGATGCATTAAGCCCTCTTTTGCCCGAGTATGGCCCATACATACTTTGCATTATTTAGAAAGAAATTTATGTTCTTGTCATTTCAGTGTCTCATTTTGGACAGAGCTGCCCCAGTAAAGCCAAGCTGCACCGACAGGATGTACTGTTTGTGACTCAGAAGATACATACCATCTCAGATGTTTTTCATTGCCTTTTCCTCCAGTGTTTGGTTGCATTTGATTTGCAAATTATAGGACCGTTTGGTTACGAAATCATAAACAAAATTCACACTGTACTCACTTTACTAGCAAATCATTTGTATGCACCGACTTGTATAAAGTTGAAAGTAACAAGCATTCTGATAGTATTGCACAGTCCCCTACCGGCCGTATGTATCGCTGGCATGTCAGTGAAATTTTTTAAGTCCAAGGCCCGTAAATGCGTCAAAAAGCAGTGGAGCGGGACGAAAGTCGAACTTGATGTGTAAGTCATGGTGGTTGATGTACACACCAAAAATCAGCTCTATATGTAGCAGCGTTTAGAAAAAAGAGCGGAAAAATGTTTTATCAGTTAAATTTTGTAAGTCCAAGGCCCGTAAATGCGTGAAAAAGCAGTGGAGCGGGACGAAACTCGAACTTGAAGTGTAAGTCATGGTGGTTGATGTACACACAAAAATCAGCGCTATATGTAGCAGCGTTTAGAAAAAAAGTGCGGAAAAATGTTTTATCAGTGACATTTTGTAAGTCCAAGGCCCGTAAATGCGTGAAAAAGCAGTGGAGCGGGGCGAAACTCGAACTTGATCTGTAAGTAATAGGGGTTGACTTACACAGCAAAAGTCAGGTGAATATCTACAAGCATTTAGAAAAAAAAGTCCGGAAAACTGATTTATCAGTGAAATTTTGTAAGTCCAAAGCCCGTAAATCCGTGAAAAACCAGTGGACCGGAACGAAAGTCGAACTTGATCTGTAAGTGATGGTGGGTGACTTACACACCAAAACTCAGCTCAATATGTACCAGCGTTTAGAAAAAAAGTCCGGAAAACTGAATTGCCGGACTGACGGACAGACGGACAGACGGGCAGACGGACGGACGGAGTGCAAACCTAAAGTCCCCTTCGGCTTCGCCGGTAGGGGACTAAAACCTAGGTAAAACTATAGGAAATGTCAATCATCTAAGACTACATCTTTGGCCAGATATTCACGAAGTTTGGTTTAAGTATTCGTCTTCATAATATTTAACCCATTACCACTGGATTCCAAGTTTTAAAGACCCTGGACCAAGAAGACTTTTTGAAAATATTTAAGAAAAGGGAAAAAATGCTAATAACCAGCATTTTCTCCTTTTTTCCACATCATTTTCTACACTTTCAAAGACAAATGTCAACACCTGGGTCACACCTGATTTGTCACCTGCAAATGCTTTGAATTTGGAAAAGTCTAAAATTTCGTTGTTTGATAAAGTGTTAAGATAATTTTAACCATAACCACTATGTCACAATGAAAATCTTGTATGCATGTTTGTTTCCTAATTATTAGTTTTAACTTTGGTCACATGTGGTAACACAAATGGGTCACACAAGATAGATTACAATCACTCTTGTTATTCTTGTAGCTCTGAATTAAAATTATCTTAGATGATATCGAATGTTATTATGCAGTAGGTCCAAGTGTTAGTCAGTGGCAGAAAAATGAATTTTGTAACCAGGTAAAAGTCAGTAAAAGATAGAGTAAATTAGCGACTTTTTACCTGGGTCTAAAATTATTTTTTCTAACACATGGACCGACGGTACAATAACAGACTGTCAACTGAACAATAATTTCCATACTTTTAAATAGTATGATTTAAATTTAAATGTATTTTAAAACCTGCATTGTCAACTTTTGTCCACCAATGGGCCCTTAACTTTTTCTAATAATAACATGGTTATGTTGACATCATAGAAAATTTCCATATAATAAATGCTTGTTGCTTTCTGAGTGCTGGAATAGATAATGGGTATAAGATGACTGATTATGCTTTTCAGACATATGAGCTATGCTCTGTAATAAGTGGTTTAATGCACCTGCAAAACGTATCGACCCGGGTCAGCCTATGCAGTCCGCACATGCTGACCTGGGCTTAAACTTTTCACTCTTGGACATTTTTTTGTATGTAATAGGACCATTCCAATTCATGATTCAGTCGGTTGTTAAAAAAAATAACTCTGCAAATCCATGATCATGTTATGACTTGCTAGGTATCACGCATCACAGAGGTGCATTAAGCCCCTTCTGCCATAGCCTGGTTCATTTGTTACTATACACAGGTATTTCCTTATGAACAGGACCAAGCCCAGGTAGCTCAGTCAAGGACTTGAGAACAGGGGGTCAGTGGTTTGATTCCCGGCTTGGCCAGTTTCTAATGGTTGCTGATATTCATTGTGACATGTGTTGAGAAAGCAGCCAGTGGCTTGGAAAGATTATTGTGTGAAGTACTTTAAAAAGGGTTTTTACTAAACAATCTTCAGTTTTCACAACCCTAAAGATGAAGACTTGAAAACATTGTTGAAATTCTCTGGTTACCAGCATTTTTTTCCCCATAATGTTTTCTACCCTTTCAAAAAAAAATTCAATACTTGTGTCCCATTTATCTTACCGTCTGCAAATACTTTCAAGTCTAAAATTTTGTTGTTTTGTCAAGAGTTAAAAACTATGTGCAGATGACAGATTTTGGACAAGTCCAAAATGGAAGTGTTTTTAGACAACTGAATGGGTGGGGCGTAAAGGATTAGATTTGTCTTTGAAATGATAGAAATCATAGAGGGAATAGAAGAAAATGCTGGTTATCAACAATTTCTCCTTCACCCACGAAGTTTCTAAAGTTATCTCCCTTGGGGTCATTACAAGACGAGATTGTTTGCTGAAAGACCATTGTATACTTGATTTAAAAGCTTGAAAATGTGTAGATGGTGAAAACAATTGCAGTTTGCTCAAATATACCTTTTATTGGTCTCGAACTTTGTAAGATGTGTTTTTATTTTAAAATTCATAAACATGAATTAAAACTGTAATCCTTTACCAAACAACAAAATTTTATGATAGTCCAAACAGAAAGCATTTGCAGTTGACAAAATACATGTGACTCAAAAATTAAGATTCTTTTTGGGAAGGGAAGAAAACACTGTGGGAAAAGGAGAAAATGCTGGTTATCAGCATTTTTTCCTTTTCCTACAATGTTTTCAAAGGGCTTCTCTCTCAGGGCCGTTAAAAGCCGCGATTGTGTGGTAAAGCTTAAACTGGAAGTAGAGTTTAGTAACTTTCAATAATTTTCCTTTTAGTTATAGAAAAACAATGGTCACAACAATATCACACTTAACTTCCCACAATGTTTTCTACCCTTCCAAAAGCAAATTTCAATTTTTCAATCATATGTATTTTGTCGTCTGCTAGTGCTTTCAATTTGGACCAGTCTAAAATTTTGTCGTTTGGTAAAGAGTTAATCATATCTTATCGTTAACTTTAATTCAATATTCTTCATGACTGTTGTCAAAACTTAATACTGGCTATCTGTATCTTGGGCAAAAATACTGTTCACGTAAAACTTTCCATCATAGAGCACAGCACCTAAGGTAGAAAGAGAAACAGAAACAAGTAAATGTATTTGACTGATATATGTCACAATGCAATAAATCTATTTTCAACAGTATTTCAACTGTATAGCAGTAGCTGTACACTTACTCATGTTTACTGGGTCAGTAACTGATATCACTGGCAATAAAGCTTGGGGAAACTACCTATCAAGCTCCAGCTACATTTGAATTTTGAACACATGTTTTACAAATCATATCAACCAAAAGGCCATGGTGGGCTTGCAAGCATCTTAATTTCCTTGATTATTTCAATTTACTGCCAATATTTATTAACCCTTGACCACACAATTCCAGGTTTAAACGAACCTAAGGAAGATACCTTCTGAAAACATTCTGGGAAACGGAGAAAATGCTCGTTACCAGCATTTTCTCCTTTACCCAGAATGTTTTCTACCCTACCAGAAACAAATTTAAATTTTGAGTCACATTTATTTTGTCGTCTGTAAATGCTTTCAGTTTGGACCAATCTAACATATTGCTGTGTGGTAAAGAGTTAAGTGTCATTGCAACAGGATTTGATCCTCCCTAACTCCTGAACATGATTTGGGTTTACTCATGGGGGGAAAACAGCCAGTGAATTTTAGATTTGCTGAGAATTACTAGTACATGAAATAGAGGTAAAAGGCGCATTATTAAATTTAAACCTTTTTCAAACAATCCAAGTTTTAACAACCCTTAGTAAGACAGCCTCTGCAAATATTGTGGGATAAAGAAAAAAATGTTGGTACAATATAGCCTGTAGAAAAAGCAGAAAATGTTGGTAGCCTGCATTTTTAGCACACCTGAGCACAACGTGCTCAAGTTGAGCTTTTGTGGTTGTCCGAGGTCCGTCGTGCGTCGTGCGTCATCCGTCGTCCGTCGTCAACATTTACCTTGTAGACACTCTAGAGGCCACATTTCTTACTCAATTGACCTGAAAATTGCTCAGAATGTTTGTCTTGATAAAATCTCGGATGAGTTCGAATTTGCTCAATTGACTTGAAAATTAGTCAGAATGTTTGTCTTGATTAAATCTCGGATGAGTTTGGAATTGGGTCACCTGGGGTCACAAATTAGGTCACTAGGCCAAAATAAAGAAATACCTTGTGGACACTCTAGAGGCCACATTTCTTACTCAGTTGACCTGAAAATTGGTCAGAATGTTTGTCTTGATGAAATCTCGAATGAGTTTGAATTTGAGTCAATCACCTGGGGTCATAAACTAGGTTACTAGGTCAAATTAAAGAAATACCTTGTGGACACTCTAGAGGCCACATTTCTAACTCAATTGACCTGAAAATGTGTCAGAATGTTAGTCTTGATGAAATCTCGGATGAGATCGAATTTGGATCACCTAGGGTCATAAACTAGGTCACTAGGTCAAATAAAAGAAGTACCTTGTGGGCACTGTAGGGGCCACATGTTTTGCTCAATTGACTTGAAAATTGGTTAGAATAATTAAATTTCGGATGAGTTTGAAATCGGGTCACCTGGGTTGATAAACTCGATCACTAGGTCAAATCAAAGGAATACCTTGTGGAGACACTAGAGACTTGAAAATTGGTCAGAATATTTGTCCTAATTAACCTTCGGATGGGTTTGGAATTGGGTCAGCTGGGGTCATACACTAGGTCACTATGTCAAATTAAAGAAATACCTCGTGGGCACTCTGAGTCCACATTTTTTGCTAAATTGACTTGAAAATTGGTCAGAATGTTTGTCTCAATTAAATTTCGGATGAGGTTGAAATTGGGTCACCTGGGGTCATAAACTCGGTCACTAGGTCAAATTAAAGAAATACAATGTGGACATTCTAGCGGCTGCATTTCTAACCTTATTGACATGAAAATGTGTCAGAATGTTTGTCTTGATAAAATCTCGGATGAGTTCGAATTTGGGTCACCTGGGGTTATAAACTAGGTCACTAGGTCAAATTAAAGAAATACCTTGTGGGCACTCTAGAGGCCACATTTTTTGCTCAATTGACTTAAAAGTTGGTCAGAATGTTTGTCTTAATTTAAATCTCGGATGAGTTTGAAATTGGGTCGCCTGGGGTCATAAACTAGGGCACTAGGTCAAATTAAAGAAATAGCTTGTTAATGCTCTAGAGGCCACATTTCTTACTCAATTGACCTGAAAATTGGTCAGATTGTTTGTCTTGAAAAAATCTCGAGTGAGTTTGAATTTGGGTCACCTAGGGTCATAAAATAGGTCTCACTAGGTCAACTTACAAAAATTCCTTGTGGGCTTTCTAGAGGCTACAATTCTTACTCAACTGACCTGAAAAGTGATCAGAATTTTTGTCTTGATAAAATCTTGGATGAGTTCAAAATGTGCTCACGTAGTGTCATAAACTAGGTCACTAGGTCAAATTTAAAGAAATATCTTGTTGGCGCTCTGGCGGCCACAGTTCTTGCTCAATTGACTGAAAATTAGTCAGCGTGTTCGTCTTGATAATATCTCGGACGAGTTCAAAATTGGGTCCCATAGGGTCATAAACAAGGTCACTTGGTCACATGGAAGAAATACCTTGTTGGCACTGTAGAGGCCATAATTCTAGCTAAATTGACCTGAATATTGGTTTATGAGTTTGACTTGATGATATCTCGGACCAATCAGAAATTGGGTCTCATACGGTCATAAATTAGGTCACTAGATCAAATAAAAGAAATGTATTGTGGGCGTTCTAGAGGCCACAATTTTTGCTCAACTAACATGAAAATTTGTCAGCATGTTTGACTTGATGATATCTTGAATGCGTTTGAAATTGGGTCACATAGGGTCATAATCTAGGTCACAAGGTCAAATTACAGAAATACCTTGCGGGCACTCTAGAGGCGGCAATTCTTGCCCAATTCACCTAAACCTTGGTTAACAAGTTTGTCTTGATATCTTGGATAAGTTTGAAATATGGTCACATTGGGTCATACACTAGGTCACTAGGTCAAATTGAAGAAATACATTTTGGAAACTCCAGAGGCCACAATTTCAGCACAATTAACCTGACAATTGGTCAGAATGTTTGTCTTAATAATATCTCAGATGAGTTTTAAATTGGGTCATTATGAATCTGGGGAGAAATTTCGCTTATAGACTCAGGTGAGCGATCCAGGGCCATCATGCCCCCCCCTTGTTTTCTTTTTTCCCCACAGTTTTCTACCCTTTCAGAGAGACATTTATTGTGTTGCGTTACATGTACTTTTTCATCTGAAAATAGTTTCAATTTAGACAAGACTGAACTGTTCTTCTCTTGTAAAGATTTGGGTGCTTATTTGTTGGAGCATTTAGCACCAATTTGAACATTATTTCAATTTTTTATTCATGTCTGTGTGACAACTCATTACTGTTTTTTCTGTATTTCACCAGCACAAAGCTGGGGCTCTGCAATGTCTTGCCTAAGGACATTCCTTAACCCTTAAAGCCCTGGATTGATTGATTCTATGGTGTTTATCGCCGTTTCAACACTATTTCAGTTATATCGGGGCGGCCAGTGCACGTACCCATGCTTTCCTGGCGTTTCTTAAACCAGTGCTTCGCATAATATTCTTTCCAAACCACTGGCTGCTTTTCCCACATAGCCATTGTCGAAACAATGGTTAGCGGTGAGAGAGGAATGAATCCTGTCGCAATGACTATCATCAATCCTCGGAAAGAAATTGGCCGAGCCGGGGATCGAACCAGCAACCTCTCAAGTCCTTTACGCTACCGACTTAGCTACAGACCTTGGCTTAAAGCCCTGGAACCGACTTAAGTTGTTTTTGCAGACAGTGTAGGACAAGATCAGACTGCACAGAACATGCAGTCTGGTCTTAGATCTATACTGTCTGCTACTATGAAACAAGTTCTGTCAAAATAAAGCAAAGCAGCTACCGTTTTCTTACTTTCCAAGCAGATGCGCAACCCTTTACCAGTTGGTAAAATTTTAGAAATTGTTCAAATTGGAAACATTTGCAGATGAAAAATTGGACATAGCTCAAATGAAAAGATTTGCTCCAAGAAGAATAGTAAACATTATGGGAAAAGGAAAAAATACTGGTTACCAGCAATTCTGCTAATTCAAAAAAAGTCTCAAAAGCATTTTTCTGTGTTAAAATGATTGTATAGTGCTTTACATAATAACTTTGATGTTTTGGTTAACCCTTTACCACACAATCCCGACTTTTAATGACCCCTGGGAAGAAGCCTTTTGAAAACATTGTGGGAAAAAGGATAAAATGCGGTAACCAGCATTTTCTCCTTTTCCCACAATGTTTTCTACCTTTCCCAAAACAAGTTTCAGTTTTCGAGTCCCATTTTTGTCGTCTGCAAATGCTTTCAATTTGGAAACGTCCAAAATGTTGTTGTTTGGTAAAGAGTTAAGGGTTGAGGGCGAGCAATAGCTTCTAACATTGCTCTGTATGTATATTTTTTATTTTTTGTCCACAAATTCTTCTTGTGAGACTATTGTGATATACATGTATTTAAAATAATAAAATAATATCACACCATATTGCCTTGCTTGTTGCATGAAACATATCTGTCTTCGTATAAGCTGTGATCTGAACCAGCCAGTTTTGTATCGTAGTAAGCGTTCTGAAGACCAAGTATTAAAATGCTACATTTTCTTCAGCAAGACCACAGAATATATCTTTGATGTATATCTGAAAAATGAAATAAAAGATATATTCTCTTTTTTAATTTATCTCAATCTGAAACTGTAAAAAAAGACAGCAGTATAGTAATGGGTGTAGGTTTACTTCAACTTCATTCCACTTGATAACAGAATTGACTGCAGCATCTGTCCAGCATGTGGTTGAACTTAAATAATGTTGCAAACTGTGCATGTATGAATTCATAACTGTACAAATACAGCTTTTAACAAACCTGTTTCGAAACAGCATTGGTAATTACTTATCATTTGTAGGGAAGAATCATGTGATCCATCTTCCACAATGTTACTTTTCCATATGGATCAAAATTGACTGCTGGTGCATTTCCAACCTTTTACTAATTTTCTTCACATATTCTTTACTCTAGTATGGCATATGTCTCAAAGCCCGAATAGTAGCAAAAAGTACACAAAAAGGGGCCCAAAATGCATCTAAATTCAGATAACACCATTTGAAATTATTGATATTAATTTGAAGGTTACAATCTGTTATTTTGCGGCCAGTGCAAGTGTTTGTTAATGGCAGAAAAAGGAGTTTTAAAAGTAAGTCAACAGTTGCTATGTTGCTCTATCTTTTGTTTACTTTTTGCTTGAATTTCTGCCATTGACTTACACTTGGATTGACTGTACAACAACAGATTGTCATCTTCCTAACAATTTCCGTACTTTTAAAAGGTATGACTTAAATCAAAATTCATTTTAACACCCACTTTGTTTACTTTTGGTGACTGCTGGGCCTTTAAACAGAAGCACATACAATCATGGGTATGGGCTATACATCAGACAAATGAATGTAGATTATAGCCTTTCAATTTCCGACATTCATTCTGTTTACATATATGAAGCATGTAAACTCTAGAACAGTGTAATGCAGTTTCTTTTACTCAATAATCAGCACTTTTGGAAATGAAGCCCAGCTTGATTGACTGAGTGATACATACGTGTAGCTTTTAACATTACATCAGTCATACCATTTTGACAGATCATTTACTCGTATGTTTCCTGAGTTTTAACAATATCTGAAGTAACTTGCCCATGGACATCCCAACGAAACCCAGTGAGAATTGAATCTGAGTTATGGATTACTTACATTATGCATTTACCACTGAGACATGAAGTAATCCTGAAGACCTTTATAGTTGTTCAGTTGAATAAATCTTGTGGCATTACAAGTATAACAAGGGTCAGCTCAAGTAATACAGGAGGACTGTGAAGCCCTAAGTGACGATACATAATTCAGTCGCATAAGCACAGCAGTAGCTTAATCAACTGTCTTATTTTGTCCAACAGCATATTTTCAAGAATTCTGCTCCATTTTAATCCCGGTCTATAATAAGGGTTTCATTCAAGATCTAGATAAGACAGCAAAAACTTCTTGCAGTTTACCGGTAATCTTGAATCTACACTGCTTCTTTGTAGGTATAGCCCATGAGGTGGGTTGAGGTAAATCCCTGAAACTGCAATACATTGTTTTGAATTTTCATTACTTTACCAATCATCTAAATTTTGTGAATTTGGCTACTGAAAAAAAAAAAAAAAAAAAAAAAATGTTTTATTTGATTGAGATACATGTACCTGAAAAGAGGTCGCCAAATTCTGGATCTACTGGAATGGAATCACAATCATGACAAGTCAGAAACCAAGGCTCATCTGCATCCTGCATAGTCAGTATAATTCAGTATGTGTATCATCATGTGGGAGGATCCATTCACATTGGCCAGAGATGTGAAAGATAATTCTCTCCATACTCTGGAATATCATTTACAATACACCTATAAGCCTCCAATATGGTTTTTTACATAAATTTATGATAGTAAAATCCTTGGGCTGCATAAAAATGACTGGAAAATCTCAGTCCATGGAAGTGATCCAAACATTGGAGTTTTAGGGCTTTTTGTTTAGGGTTGTCCCACACTTGAAGGGGTTTACATACCGCATTTCATGAAAATTAGATCGATCTAAAATCTCCAATACACTCCACCAGTGGCCTTGTCACTGAATCAGATGAAAAAGATTTTTTTTTCAAAGGTCCATACCTCATGTAACAGGGAGTCCTGTAGTAGTCTACCTAAAATTACCAATTGTTTTGAAAATAACATGTGCATTTTTTCCTATGGTAGGAGGGTAGTTGAAAATTGTCCGAGAAGACGAACAAATCTGACTGTAACTAAGGACAGACTGGAAACCTTGTTCAAATCTCCCCTCGCTTTTCATAGTCAGGGGTATGCCTAGTGACTCAGTTAGTAACATACTGTGCTAGAAATTTAATGGTGTTTTACTCCGCTTTCAACAGTATTTCAGTCATATCATGGCGACATCACATAAATTCATGTATTTCCTGGGATTCACCAGTACTAGGCTAGGGCTCTAAAGTGTCATGCCCAAAGACACTCCGACGAAAAAACCACCGGCTCGAACCCCAGACCTAATAATGTGCAAATTCCTCCTTTAACTGTTTACCAAACGACAAAAATTTAGACCTATCCAAATTGAATGCATTTGCAGACGACAATTTAATGTGGACCAAACGATAGAATATGTCTTTGATAGGGTAGAAAATATTGTGGGAAAAGGAGTAAATGCTGGTTACTAGCATTTTTTCCTTTTCCTAAAATGTTTTCAAAAGCTTCTTTCTCAGGATCGTTAAAACTCGGGATTGTGTGGTAAAGGGTTAACATACAATCCAGTTCTGTAATGATCCAGAGGCATAAAGCCTTTGAAAACAGTGTAGGAAAAGGAGAAAATGCTGCTGGTGACCAGTATTTACCTTTAATTCAACAATATTTTCTCCTGTTGCAAATACAAATCATGTAGATCTAATACAAGCTATGTCGTCTGCAAATGGCTTCAATCTAGACAAGTCCAAAATTTTGTCAACTGTTTAAAAAAAAAAAAAAAAAAGGAAATCACCAGCATTCCATTGATAAGTGCACTGACCAGATTTGGGAAAGATAATTGGGTTCTACGTTCAAATTTGTGGCACACAAGAAATTCAGCCAAGTTTTTTAAAAATGGTGCTGATTTAATTCAGCACATTGAGTTTCAATTGCATTTCTAAAGTTATAAAAACACACACACACACACACGACAAATACTTAGCCTTGTCCAACACTACGGCATTTGCGGAAAAACAAATATTTCTCAAATATTGAAATTTGTCCGTGATACAAGTAAAAATATTGTGGAAATAGGAGAAAATGTCGGCTACCAACCTTTTCTCCTATTTCCACCATGTTTTCAAAAGCATTGTTTCAATGTCGTAAAAAACTAGGGATTGCTAGGTAAATGGCTAACCTCTGAATGAATATGCGTATAGGCCGAAATTATTATGGGCCGAAATTGTTATGGGCCGAAATGTCCAGTCACCGTCAGTCGGGTGCTGCGCAAAAATGAAAGATCACTTTCATCTTACTAGCCGATATTCATGAATCAAAAAGTGCTTACATATCCTGTTCCAACAGTAAATGGGGGAAATCAATATATATATATATATAGCGATAAATCTGTTTTGAACACAATAAATATAAGATGAACGTAAGGCGACTTACCGATTCAAGAATGCGAACTGAAATCCGCATCTGTTTTCAGACAGTTCGCTCATTCTGTATATTTACACGGAGATTCTTTTTCAAAACAAAAGAAACAAATCCTAAAATAGACGCGCGTTTGTTCTTTCTGTGTTGCTCTTCGGCAAATTCGGTAAACGAACTTGGTTTTCTATCGAATATGATTCTCACACCGTCGCACCGTCCTCCATTTTGTTTTTCGTTTACCTTAGCTCCTAGGTATCACGTGGTGTATCTACGTCATCGTTATTGATGTAAACAAAAGTTAGAGATACCTAGTAGTATTTTATCTAGCTTTGAAATTAATTCTTCTGCCAGCGAATGGAGCTTTGACCAATCGCACATTAAAAGAGTATCATCGTCATACTAATTTACATACTTTAAATGGTATGATTAAAATTTAACTTCATTTTTTACCCCGCATTGTTTACATTTGGACTTTACTGGGGTTTTAAGGGTGTGTTTTATGGCAGTGAATGACAGAAAGTCGACACAGACGAAAACAGTGTATGGTTTATCGAAAAAATTATTAAAAAAACGAAATGGCAAACAGCACTATTTTGTAAACTGGCAGGGATATGATAATTCATTTTCAAGTTGGATTGCCACTAAAGATGTCAAAGATACGACTGCCTAAAATATGAAACATTACGTATACCTAAAGCGTACAGACAGCAACGATATGTTTCCAGATAACCAAGTGTTAAAATTTAGAATACATCTCAGGAAACCTCTCATTTTGAATGGATTTTGGAAGGTGGGTCTTTGTGAATTTCATGCCAAAAAGCAACCAAACAAACCCAAAGCTAAAACTCAGACCGATACTGTTTTGGATCTGTTTTCAAATATTTGTAAGGAGAGTATTGTCAATAGCGAGGAACAGCCTTTACTGAGACGAGTGGAACAAAATAACACAGCTTGTTAGAGTTATATGTTTGATCTTGTTACTTACGTCCCTGTTAAACGTCGAGAAATCTATGAATTTGAAGTGATTATTAAGGCGGACGATGGGACTTTTCCGTTATTTTTACTACAACCTGCACGGCTTACACTTCATTTTAAACGCTATCCATTTTATACCGACTACGAAGCCTCCTAAGTTGTACGTGCCTAACCCGCAGAAATAGGTACATTCTTTTTGACAAAATAGCGGATGTTAAAGTTGAATTACTACAATCAGGTGGGGGACAGACCTCGAAAATAATGCCATTGGGAATACATACTCCTACAAAGACTGATAAAAACAAACAGTTCGTTGTTGAAGCAGTCAGTCCAGCTGAACAGACTGCACAGCAAGCTAAGAGTGAGTTAGAGCGTGACAACATAAAACCAGTAAGAGTTGCGAAAATGAATCAGAGCAGACGCGGACGACGACAGAGAAACAACGGTAAAATTGTGAAAAATATCTCGGAAACAAACTCGAGGTCGGAAAAGACAGATTGGTGACGTCAAAAGCACAGTGGTCGAAAAAAGCTGACAGGATGTCGTAAAAGACAGACTGGAGGTCGCAGGTACAAGAAACCTACGTCAAAAGCAAAGCAACAGTTATTTAATTTCTAATCGTCTGTCCAATTGCGGAAGAAGTGTCGTTCTTCGATGCAAAAAGTTTTCACGAAGGCATGCCTAGCGAACTGGCTTTGTATGATCTTCCTCCGACGCAAGTTGCTGTAAGCGATATCTATTATCAAGAGGTTCGACCGATTTCTCAATTTTCTGAAGACGATCCTTTTGAATTTCACATCAATGGTCGAAATAGTCAGGATTACTTAGATTTGAAGGGAACGCTGCTATGT
Source organism: Tridacna gigas (assembly GCA_945859785.2). NCBI lineage: Eukaryota > Metazoa > Mollusca > Bivalvia > Cardiida > Cardiidae > Tridacna > Tridacna gigas. The sequence goes on along the minus strand of OX244033.2, from coordinate 8,788,401 downwards.
GTGAAAGTAAAAGTAAAAAAAGCTGATGGTACAGTTCTAAAGATAGGAGAGAAAACGGGTCCTGTAAACCTGTTCCTACAAATTTTGTTTTCTTTGACGGATGTAACCCTGCAGAATAAAGCTACAATTACCTGTTACTATAACACACATCGTGCTATGACTGAAACACTGCTGGAATTTGGAGAAGACGCAAAAACCTCACAATTGACCTCTCAACTCTTCATCAAAGACAATAATGATAAACTTAACATTATTGATCCTGCTGGGGGTAACGGGGATTATACGAGAGAGCCAGATACATAGCAGAATCGAAATCTTTGGATATGGTGGGACCCATTTTCCACGACCTGTTTCAGATGTCACGTTGCCTCATAAATGAATGCGATGTGTGATTTGCGTTTAAGTCGCACAAAACCTGAATTTTCGCTGTTGTCAAATGAAGCATCACCTGCCTATTCAATCGACGTTGCGGACATGTTCTTGCTGACTAGAAAGATCCACTGCAATCCTGCAGTCATCTTCGGCCATTTGGGGATCCTAAAATCGGATAATGCTAAATATCCATGTATGAAAAAAGAAATGCGAGTACAATGTATACCCAAAGATTCATCGTCATTACATTGGGACAACCTGTTCCAAGGGCAGAAACCAGCTCGCATCATTGTTTGATTTGTCGATTCTCAAGCTGTTTCTGGCGCTTATGATAAAAATCCGTACAACTTTGAATACTTTGACATTCAAGGTATCTGTTTGTATGTAGACGGTCTACCCACAAGGAATCCATTGAAGCTCAACTTTCCTACTAAAACGGACGGCGTGTCGGCAATAAATGCCTTTGCTAATCTTTTTTTTTTTGGAATGGGACTTGGAATAAGAGGAAACTACATTGATAAAGACGACTTTGCTTCAGGCACTACCTTGTTTGCTTTTTCTTTTTTGCTGCGACGAAATAAGATTCATCAACATCATTCGTATCTTTTACAGAAACGATGAGCTGTCTTGTCTACTCCGTGCACCCAGCTTATTTCGAAATTAATAAAGCCAGAGACATTATTACAGAATGATGGATACGTCACAGCTTCAGTACTGCATCCGATGTGATTCCCTGTTACGGCAGCATGTCCTTGGCGTGTTTGCAGAGGATCAACTTCCAAAAGTACTAGATAGAAGTTGCCTATACTGTTTTATGGCCAATATCGACGTTCAGGCAAAACGAGGACAACATTGGTGTGAATTTTATGCGGATGGCTTGGGAAAAACAGATTTTTTCGACAGTCATGGCTTATCTCCATGGCGTTACAACCTGTTGTTTGGTCAATTTGCTGCAACCTGTCGTTTGGTCAATTGCTGCAAAATCATTCTCTAAAAGCAACATGGAATACAGTTCAGATACAGAGTGAATCCTCACCTGTTTGTGAACTATATTGTTTATTTTATCTAAGACAGCGATTGATGGGATGATCTTTGAATCGCGTAGTGCAATTATTTAGTGCTACCGATCTTGTTAGCAATGAGTCTTTGAACTATAAATATATGAGCAACGTTTATTCTCAATGTACATCCGATTGTTCTGAATCAAACCAAATATGTATACCTCTAATAAAAAGTAAACAACGTTATATCGATATTGTTATTTATTACTGTCTTGAGTAAATACATGAAGGTTTACAAAACAAACTGAATGTCTAGACCATTTAAAACTCCAGCTATCTTGTAGTGACCATATGCAAAACTGTTGACAGGATCGGTTTAAAAAAATATATCATCGAAAGCAGACAATTCCAACTTAACAATGTTTTCACAAAAAAGTTGGTGGTTATGACTTCTTATGGCAGTCATAGATGGCAGTTGTTTTGTTTTTTGTCTAGTGTCTTTTTATAATGATCAAAACGACGGTCTTTCCTCACAGTGACTTTTGAAATGCCTTTGGGTCTTTTACTCTCTTGATTTTTGCATGTAAAAGCATACATTTTGCACCTTAAACCAACAAATTCGGATATGGGTTGTCCATTGTGCATGGGGTGGTCTTTTGGATAATCTGACAAGTCATATAAATGTGCGTCTTGCAACATATTTCGATAAATATCGTCGGTCTCACAATGAAACAAAAAACTGTCAGTGTCTGTCATGAGAAGTCTTAATTTGATTCCATATTTAGGTTTCAAATATTTGTAATAGAACTCGTACATGATGATTTTGCTCAGATCTAAGATACACATGCCGCTATAGCTAGGTATAGTTAATGCTACGTTTATTTTGTTTAATTCCACTGTAACAAGGTCCCCCCTCCCCCCCCCCCCCCGCAAAAAAAAAATTAGTTGGCTTGTAACTGGGTTTTGAGGCTAGTTTACGAAGACTTTTTTTCTGTGTGCACCAATTCGATATTGGGATTTTTCCGTACATTTTCCATCGCTTCTGCAAACACTTACACATTCAATAACTTGTAGAATCCCTTAGCAAAGGCTGTAGTGGCTCGTTTTCTTTCCTCTGTGTTGTGGTCAATGTATTTTTTTTTATCCGTGGAGCTTGACGAAACTTTAATATGCGACTTTAAATCGACTAAAATCATTTCCGATTCGAGATAAAGTTGCACATTTCGAAAATGAAGCACGTACTTTTGCTTTGCATCGAGTGACAAGATTGACTTTTCCGTTTTTGCACGTGCAAGTGTGGCACTGTCATCGATATAACCATGCAACTTCTTCCACAAGGTTTTAGCATAGGGTGATAATTCTTCGTCAGTTATCACCTTCGCTCTGGCGCTAGTGAGTAATCGTTGTGCAGGTCATGAATTTGAGCAGGATTATCTAGGGTATCCTTAGTATATAGCCATAATCACAGTAAGTTGGTATGGAATGAACGTCAAATTGTCTGATTTCGCGATCATTCATCCACTGAAAGCTATCAATAGGAAGTGGTTGGCACATAGCCCATCCGTATAAGTTATTCATGTCCAGATACATCAGATACGATGTTGGAAGGGAGGGATCATTGTTTCCTAGGTTAGGGTTGTTGGCCTGTTAAGAACGATGTGAAATCTGTGAAAATCCTTCCCCTCGATATTTTTTCTAGAAGCAATACCATCTCTTTGTCGGTTATAAGCTCAAGCGAAACGTTTGTCATCTTCAAACACGCTGCCAAAGCCAGACCATGTGGATTAATAATATGACATGGATCCAATCCATATTGTGCATGCTCAAATTCCGAAAGGATTCAAAAAACCTTGGTCAGCAGTATGACGTAACTATGTAAATATAAATCATTGAGGGATCCAAGGGAGGTAATCTCAAATGTTTTATACACGTTTACAGCATGTTGATATTCGTCTTCACTCACACATTCTCGAGTCAGACAGGAGTAAAAGGCCTCTCTCGGTGGCAGATTGCTTTCCTTAAATCGTTTAAAGGAAGTAAAATACTCGTATAGATACACCTGTTTTCTCATTAACAATTTAGCTTTTTCTTCTTCAAATTCACTTTGTAAATGTGCTATGGCTGAGAGTCCATTTTGTGCTAAATCACGCACTAAGGTTTCTAACTACGAAGGTAAGAATTGAAAACTGTCAATAAATCTTAAATTTCCCAGGGAAAAACTGACGTTTTTTTCCTCCGTTTGTGCAGTGCATGACAACCTGCAGTCTTTAAATTGACCGATGCTTTCACAGAGAATATGAGCAACAAAATTCGTCAAGTTGTGGAAAATGACGAGAATACGTTTAGCTATGTGACATTTCAAATTACATTCATTATGAGCCATGCCAATAAAGGCCCCCGTCATGTGATTGTGGCGTCGAACTCTTCTGTTTTAGGTATTCTCATAAAGACTAAACTTTTTTATTGCAAAGGTAGCAAGTCGTGGCATCATTCGCTTTTACAATGTCATCGGGCGTCATAATCATATCATTTGGGTGCGACATGATATCACTGATAATTGCACTCTCTTGAAGCAAGCATTTAATCAGTTTAGCAGAGACGTCTGGCCCTCTATACACCACCGTGGGTTTGGTATATGCGGAGTCTTTACAAACATCGAGTTTGTGGCTTGGTAGTGTGTGAGTACTATTCGGATTTGGCGGGCACGAATCTAATTTTCTGGCAAAACTGGTCTCAAGCATTTTATGGAAATCTTTAAGTTGTAGAATGTTGTCTCCTGGCGCTGGCAACTCTACCGTTTGGACAGAAAAATGCTCCACTTGTACGAGAATTCGTCCTGCCCAGAAAACGATCCAAATTAGTGATCAAGCAGTAGTCTGTCCTTTCACCCTCCTGTAGCGGAAGTAGATTCACGTGATGAAGGCATTCAGCGCGTTCGGTGATTCTCAAGGGTATGATGTCTTTGTCTTCTATGGTGAAAACGTTAACCGGTATGTTGAGAATTGACGTTCAAATCTTTTCATTTGCGGTAATTGGATATTCTATTCCAATCATATGAATTTCATTTTCATATAGTATGTAATGAAGTACGTTCTCCCGAGTGTTCACAGTAGGATGTAAGGATGCTAGTACACAATATAGAAAACAATTATTGTCATTGTTGTGCACGTTTAAAACACTATTCAACAGTGAAAGAGTTTGCGGTAATGGCAAAAACACAGATTCGTTAATAGGCGGGTAGTTAATGGTATGAACTTCAAGTTTAATTACTTGCTTGACAAACCATCCCGATCCCTCTCGTAGATACTCTTCCATGCTCGCGTGTATTTTCTGTATGCCTTCATTTAAGTCACTTTTGCCGAAAGTTTCCTCGTTGAACAAGCGATAAGTAAAAATTCTAAAATACGGGGATGACGTTTTTTTTCTTTTCCATCGTCACGTTGCATCAGAACTTGTATACATAAATTCCATTTTATACCTCTAGAAAATTTGCTTCTTGACAAAAGGTATTTTTTCAGTTGACTTCACGTTTGCGAGAAACACCAACACGTCGTATTTTTCACTTGCAATAGGATATATGTAGTGGTTTTCAATTGCATTATTTAAAGCTGTCTTATTTGACGACTCGTTTTCATCTTGCACCTGGTTGCTTATTACATTCGTGTTTTCATTTAAAGGGCAAATCAACAGGTTTCAGAAAATGTTGATGTTGTAATTGGAAAAAGTACTTGATTCCAATTTGCATTTCTGTTTATTAGTTTTTACGACATCGCTTATATCCCTTACTTATTGTCGCGTCCCTTGATTTGTGACGTCATAGCCATTCTTGTCTCAAAATGGACGTTGTGTTTGATAGCTATTTGAGCAGTATTGAAGACGAAGAAATAGACGATTCTGGTCCTGTAAGGCCGTACATGTACGAACCAATTCGTAGAGAAAATAAGGTAGTTTCAGAGGATGAGAATGAGAGCAATTCTTTGTTTGGTGAAGACTATGAAATTGACGATTTTTTGGCGGACGTTTCAACATGATGGGTATCGCGCATCGGTAAATATGGATACGATGAGGCGGATATTGCTTATTGAAAAACTGTGATAGAATTAAATATATTGCATAAAATTTGTTTTATTTGAAGAAGTTTCAGTCGGTCGACGGGCAGAATTAGGAGAAAAAAAACGTATGAAACATGTTTAATGTACTTTCATAATTTCTGGATTGTTAATTTGTTTCGATATTTGGAACAATTGTTTAATCTAATTATACGTCAACGGAGATATATATACCTGACGAATTTCCTTGCAGTGAGATTTGTATCGCTATTAATTAACCCTTTACTACACTATCCCTACTTTTAACGACCCTGAAGAAGAAGGCGTTTGAAAACATTATGGGAAAAGAAAATGCTGTAACCAGCATTTTCTCCTTTTCCCACAACGCTTTCTACCCTATCAAGGACTGAAATTGTCATTTGAACTATGTTTAATTTGTCTTCTGCAAACGCTTTCAATTTGGTTTGAGTCCAAAATTTTGTTTTTTGGGAAAGAGTTAAGAAAGGGTAGAAGAAAATGAAGTATGCACAAGTTTAGATTCTAATGAGCAAGTGGGAGTCTTTTCGACAGCATGACACTGTGACATAAGTAATTCACAAAGAAATGCAGACAGATGCACAAGCAGACAAATAGACTGACCATTGCAATACATTTATAAAAAAAAAAAAAAACTTCTCTGCACAGACAGCAAAAGCCAATGTTAACACTAATCACAAATTCCCCAGTATCAACAAAGCAAGGAAAAACGCTTTTCAAACATTTGAAAAAGCTTCATACCTTTATCCAAAGTATTTTCTGTCTTTTCAAAGACAAATTGCGATCCATATTTTATTTGTTATATTCCAATGCTTTGAAAATTTGGACAATTCTAAAATCTTTCAATTTGGTAAAGGGTTAACTCTTTACTCCCTATACTGAACGGTAGAATTTTAGACTTGTCCACACTGAAAGTATTTGCAGACGACAAATGTGGCTTTGACAATGGGAAGGGTCTGAAAAAGGGCAGAAAGCATTGTAGGAAAAGGAAACAAATGCTGGTTTCCAAGAATTTCTCTTTATCCAACCATGTTCTCAAAAGCCGTCCTCTCAGCATGGATAAAAGTCCGGACTGTGAGGTTAAGAGTAAATGCATTGATTTGTGAAGCTGGTCAGGAACATTCCGATTCCTATTACCTTTTTTCCACTTTACAGAATATAAATTGTCCATGTGAAAGCCTTTGCAAACAACAATTTTACTGTGTTTCAATGATGAAGTTTGCCTTGAAAAGGGTGGAAACATCATGAGAAAAGGAGAAAATGCTTGTTACCATCATTTTCTCTTCTTGCCACAATGTTTTTCAAAGGCTTTTTTCTTAGGGTTGTTAAACCGTAGGATTGTGTGATAAAGTGTAATTTCAGCGAAATGCAGATCTGTATTTTTTTCCATTTGCACATTTTTTTCTCTGATTACCAGAGAGCACGACTTGTATCAAAAGGTCAAATTTCACAATTTTCATACTGACACATGAATTAAAAAGATTGGCCTCAATAGTTTGGAAGATATCATGTGGATGCGAACAATGGAATACTTTTCAAAAACCAGAATTGCATACAGAGGTTGTTTGAAATGAGTTCACAAATCAATTTTCAGACAAACTGAAGACAGTGACACTGTCACAAACAAACATAAAAGTATAAAGGGGTGAGATGTGTAAGTGTTGTGTAATCATTTCCTGTATTGTTTTCACTGGTTAGGATAATTGACATTTATGACCATGACCAGTTGAAGCAAGGGCTTAAGTTCACCCTTTACCAAACAAACATAGTTTTGACTCCATGTGCGCTTAAAAAGAAAGTGTTTGAAAATTATTGTGGGGAGAAAAATATACATGTACCAAATGTGCTGGGTTTTCCCTTCATTTTCTAATATGGGGTTTATTGGGGTCCCTTCAAATGAATAAAAGAAGGCAAGTCATTTGAATTTGAATTTTGGGAGGCCATTAACCCTTTACCACACAATCCTGACTTTTAACGACCAGCATTTTCTTCTTTTCCCACAATGTTTTCTACCCTTTGAAAGACAAATTTTATGTTTTGAGCCACATTTAATATGTCATCTGCAAATGCTTTCAATCTGAACACGTCTAAAATATTGTCGTTTGGTAAAGAATTAAGAAAAATTGGGGGTCAAAACTGAAGGAACCTGGCAGGCAAGGCAAAACCCCTTCAAAAACGTAACCAGCATTTTCTGCTTTTCCAACAGTGATCCTTATCTTCTGAAAGACAATTAACCCTTAACCACACAAACCCGACTTTTAATTGCCCTGAGTAATATTGCTTTTGAAAACATAGTTGGAAATCGAGAAAATGTTGGTAACCAGCATTTTCTCCTTTTTTCGCAATGTTTTCTCTACATACAACGGCAAAAACCATCATTTTAGTCACTTTCATTTTTTCGTCTGCAAATGCTTTCAATTTAGGCAAGTCTAATAATTTGTGGTCTGGTAAAGACTTACCATAAATCATATGATCAAAATTTAATTTGTTGTCAACAAAATTTTGAAATCAGATGAACTAAAATTTCGTTTTCTGAAAAAGAGTTGCGCTTTAGCACATAACCCAACCCCTAAAACTTGAGGAATAATGCTTTTGAAAACGGATCACTCAAAAATACGCAACAACATGAATTTGTAAAGATTTCGGAAAAAAAAGCAGCTAGATCTAGTTGAGTGTAGGACAAAACCCCATCGGACAAAACCCCACCAGGACAAAACCCCACCAATATATAGAATATAGTATATATGGTCAGAAATGTGACATAAAAAGAATATTTGACGAATGAAAATTACTATATGATATTTTTCCTCATCTTGTAATGTTCTTTTTTTTCTAAATTTTACAATATATTTTCAAATAAGTTTCCAATTTCATGTATTTGTAGGCAAATGGCAAACGGTGTGTTAAATATTTATTTTCCCCCTTTCCTACTTTGTTATTTATCATTGTCATAGCAGTTTATTTAAGAGATAGAAACAGTTTTAACCCTTTACCAGATGACAAAATTTTAGACTTGCCACAACTGAAGAGTTGCAGGAGACAAAGTTAATGTTATATAACCCATTACCAGACGACAAAAAGTAGTTGCAGACGACAATTTTGATATGGCTAAAGCAATGAAGTATGAGAAAGCATTGTAGGAAAGGAAAAATGCTTATTACCAGCATTTTCTTCTTTTCTCTATATGCTTTCAGAAGCCTTATTTCTTAGGGGTGTGAAAAGTTGTGATTGTGCGGTAAAAGGTTCAAACATTTGATTTTTTATTCTTCAGTTTGGTAGAAAATATATGAAAGGGAAAAAAAAAAAAAAAAAAAAAAGGGAAAGGAAAAAATCTTGTTACCAGCATTACATTCTTTTCCCTCAATATTTTCCAAAGCTTTCTGTTATAGAGTCTTCAAAATCATGGATTATTTGGTAAATGTTAACCTATTACCAGACGACAAAAAGTAGTTGCAGACGACAATTTTGATATGGCTAAAGCAATGAAGTATGAGAAATCATTGTAGGAAAGGAAAAATGCTTATTACCAGCATTTTCTTCTTTTCTCTAAATGCTTTCAGAAGCCTTATTTCTTAGGGGTGTGAAAAGTTGTGATTGTGTGGTAAAAGGTTCAAACATTTGATTTTTTATTCTTCAGTTTGGTAGAAAATATATGAAAGGAAAAAAAAAATAAAATAAAAAAATAAAAATAATAACAAGGGAAAGGAAAAAATTCTTGTTACCAGCATTACATTCTTTTCCCTCAATATTTTCCAAAGCTTTCTGTTATAGAGTCTTCAAAATCATGGATTATTTGGTAAATGTTAACCCATTACCAGATGACAAACTTTTAGACTGATCCAAATCGAAAGCTATTGCAGACAACATAACAATTAAAGGACAAGCATAATTTTGTTACTTCATCTAAGAGATCATTTATTACCCATCATAATCAGGAGATAAGACAATTACTTAATAACTAATTATTTGGCTCTTCTTGCATATTCTTTGCAAATACACAATTTTATCACATATTTCCTCACTGAATCTATAATTCAAATAATTTTTTTTCAACATCTAAAACAAATTTTTATTACCATTATTATTTTTTCTTTTTCCATATACAAATTTAATTCATAATTTGTCACTGCACTGATAATTCAAATACAATTTTTGTTCACCTATGACAAATTTTATTACCATTTTACTATCTTTCTAAATAATTATGATAAATATATAAATAAATAAAATATTTAGTAAAATGAATTAAATATTGAAATGTATTAAATATGAACAGGCCTACATATTATATGTACAGATAAATTCTTCCTCTTTTTTAAAATCACTTTATAATTGAAAAATAAATAAAAAACCCAAAAACAACAACAACAATTCATAATTGAACTCGTGGGGTTTTGTCCACCTTGCCAATTTTGGTGGTGGGGTTTTGTCCTGGTGGAGTTTTGTCCTGGTGGGGTTTTGTCCATACCCCGATCTAGTTAGGAGCATTTTCTCCTTTTCTCACAATGAAGACATATAGACCTCTTTGCAGATGACACTAGCTTATCGCTAGAAACTGATAACACTGATTCTTGTGGGACTAAACTGTAGTCTGATATAAATAAAATTAATGACTGGGCGCAAAAATGGATTGTCAAGTTCAACCCTCCAAAATCTGAATCGTTAGTTATTACACGTAAAAATAACAAGCCTATACACCCTGACTTATTTATGTTAAATACAAAAATACCAAACGTCCAGAGTCATAAGCATTTAGGTATATTCATATCTGACGACGGCACATGGGATTGCCAAATCAAAAATTTAGTGGACAAGGCTTGGAGTAGAATATATATCATGCGTACTCTTAAACGTCGTTTAGATAGGAAATCGCTTCCTACTATCTATTTTTCCTTTATTCGCCCCTTAATTGAATATGCAGATGTAGTATGGGATAACTGTCTGCAATATCTGAAAGAACAACTTGATAAAATTCAGATAGAATGCTAGGATAGTAACTGGCTGTACAAAATTAGTATCCCTCGTTGATTTAACAAAGCAGGATGGGAATCGCTGCATGACAGAAGACGCAAGCATAAACTGATATTATATTTCAAAATGGTGAAAGGACTAAGTCCTAATAGTTTGAGATCATTAGTACCTCAAAGTGTCGGTAGCATATCTTCGTACAGCCTCCGTGGTTCTCAAAATCACCGAATTCCACAATGTAGAACTGAACTTTACAAAAAGTTTTCTCTTCCCGCAGTCATTGAGGACTGGAATGAATTACCAATTGAAATACGGAATGAAGATTCATTATTGTGCTTTAAAAGGTATCTGAATCGTAATAAACCCAGTCCCCACAAGTTGTACTTTGTTGGAGAAAGGAAGCTACAGGTAATACATACACGAATCAGAAATAAATGTAGTACTCTCAATCACGATTTAGTTATGAAAAATATTGTTGATTCCCCTCTCTGTATTTGTGGTGGGGTTGAGAGCAGCGAACATTACTTTTTCGAATGTAATAATTATGATCCTATTAGGACTAGACTATTTAATACAATATCTACATTTGGTAATATTGATCTTGAGATGTTACCCGTTGGAAAAAGTAATCTAGTATATCACGAAAACGAGAAAATTTTTCTTGAGGTCCAAAACTTTATTAGGGATAGCAACCGATTTCTAGAATGACAATTTTGTTTCTATTTTTATACCATCTTAGCAAGAATAATGAAGTGTATTATAAAATGGAACAGATTCATATTAGTACCGTATAAGAGTCTTTTGAGAACTCTCCTTTACTCTGTTTCTTGCATTACCTCATCTCTTCCACCTTCTCCTTCTGTACTTCTCAATCTAAGTCTTCAACCTTTTCCCGTTAAAACATATCTCTCCTTTATACCTAATCAATTATTATTTTTTCTGTCAGTGTTTAGTATTAGCTCAAATAACTTGTACTCGTTCAAGCCACCAATTTGGAGAAATTGGATTTGCTTTTGTTCTGATCCATTTTGCAGAAAAAATGTTGAATTTTTTAATTTTTATGTACTGTACATTTCAAATATGCAAATAAAATATGTTTAAATTAAGACATAATGCAGAAAACGGTAAAAGAGTACAAAAACTAATTTAAAATATCTTCATTTCAGGAACAAAAATTACCTCATGCTGAAGTTTCTTTTTGGAAATGGCTCTCGCTGAGTGTCTGGGTTTTTCCTCGCTCCGATTTGGAGTTTCAAATAATGTTGGCACAGCGTCAGGTTTCAATCGTAGCCTTAAATTGCCATAACCAACTGTCTTTGTTAGAGTTGACCTTATTAAAAACTGACTGACCTCAAAGCGTTTCAGACACAGTTTAGAATTTTTCATTGGCACGAAATACATCGTTACTGTCCGACTCCGGTTTAAACGTTGAATCCATAGCTTTCTCCTTTTTAATTCTCTTGGAAATTTTAAACATACTAATTCTATGAATTCCCGAATTGACGTTACAGCCAGAGGGTGCACAAATTGTCATTTCCGTTGACAAACTCACACTCCTCAGAGAACGAACAGCAAAAAATGATTATCTTTTGGCATAACAGTTGGAGTAACCGACTGTAGACCGTTTAATAACTACAAGCCCTCAAAACTTATACAAATCAATCAACCATTTTATCATGTGAAACTAAACAACTTACATAAACAACCAAATATTAACCCTCAAACATGGCTCATCTGCCATTAATAATCATAGGTTTCATAATAAGCCACACACTGATGCCCACACGGAACTCCAACTGTTATATTGATCTGAAAGACCTATCATCTTACAAAAAATCAAAACGAAAAACGCGTCCGTCTACAATCGCATTCCAACTCTGAATAAAGAAACTTTGCACACGAGGAAAAAACTCGTGCAAATACTCTAACGCCACCTATCGGAGTATAGACCTTATCAAGGGAAATCAATTTTCGTCTTATTCGATTTCTCAAACGACGAAAATAACATTTCCCTTGACAAACTCACACTCCTCAGAGAACGAACAGCAAAAAATGATTATTTTTTGGCATAACAGTTGGAGTAACCGACTGAAATAAAAGAACGGGCATAGTACGAAATGTATCAAACATCAACTAACTGTACAATACATAACTGACGGGCATTATCTAGTTTACAACCCTAAAGACTCTGAAACACGTAACTTTTCTTCAACAGAACTCTTCACATAGCCATCTTTTGCATTCTCGCTAAGCCATCTACCGTGACGCTTAAATAACCTATAAGGTATGCCATTATTAGCAGCGGTAGACGCACCACCAGCTCGTAATGAATGCAGGCAGTATTTCTCAACATTTTCAACAATTGACTTCATTGCTCTCAAAAATATGCTACGAAAATTACTATACGACAACGGCTTGTCACAATTCCTCAGTTTGAAACCATGTTTTGTTGCACTTAATTGACCAAAAATATACTGATTAGAATTTTCACTTATCATGGCCCAGTTCAGATACTTTTCTAAATTCCTAACTGGACATAGAATAGTACCTGTTCTAGCAATGTATACCCATGCGCCTTCTCTGAATTTGTCAGTCTTACTAGACTCTATGAAAATACTCATATAAGTACTAAAGACATGAATATCATTTCTTTTAAGATTCAAGACCTCTGAACTTCTTAAAAAGCCCGCAAAGGCAATCAAACATACACAAATAGTTCGTTGATTCATAATACAGCCCTCTTTATACAGTCTAGTATACATCTTATTTAGAATTTCCACAGTTATTGGCTCTTTCTTATTCACAGGTTTCGCAAGTTTTCTTTTCGCAGCTTCCAAAACGTTAGACACTAACCTACTATCTGTAGGTGAATTATAATCAAATACATTGTTAAACCACTTTACACTATAAAAAGCATTAATCACTGCACTCGGTGAATTAGAGGATTGAACAAGAGATGAGAGATAGAGCGCCACATGGAACACATTTGCAGGCAAGGTATCCTCCACTCTAATACCATTCAAAACGGCCCATTTACGCCAACGTTGAAATCCACGTTTATATGCAGTAGAAGTATTAGGCGCTCTAGAATCTTTCAACAACTCGGGCAACGAAGACACCCTGTCAGCCTGGCAACTCCAAATCCATCAACTCTTGGTTGTACCTCTGAAAAAATATATTTGAAGGAAAAAAAAAAAAAAAAATACAATTAATACTCTACTAAAAATACAACATAGCTCAAGGGAAAAAACTCTTGCAAACTGATCAAAATTTTGCAAAACTTGTCTCCCTTGTTACAATCCACTATAGTCTATGTACAATGCCAACATTCGGAATTTTAAATCAACGACCCCAAATATGCCAGATCTATTTCTACACGGTACACAATATTCCTTTTTTGTAGACAAGAACATATAATCTTTCACAAAAGGAAAAAACGCACCTTCTTTGTAAGAAAATAGCATCGGCCAGAAGCTAGCCGATCTCCATTCTGGGATAACCAAAATACCTTTCGCTTTACAACTGCTCATCTTTCCTAAAACTCTTGGCCCTAATTTTAAGGTTTCATAAAAAGGTACCATGAAAAGAACTAACAAACACTTCAAAGCCTCTTCCGAGGGGGAGGAAGCCGGAGTAAACAAGGTGAAACTTCGCTGTCCTTATTGTTCATCAACATTTTCACGACAAGACAATTTCAAAAGGCACTTACGTAATTTTCATTCTTCTTTAGAGTCAAAACAAAGTTTAACATGTGACCAGAGTCAAAACAACGTTTGTTTATCTTATCAACAGCTTGAACCCTTTCGATTTCGAAAAAAAAAGAAAAAAAAAAAAATCTGACAAACAGTGTGGGAAAAGTAGCCATTTGAAGTTTAAAATTTCAGTTTCTTGTGTACGTGATATAGTCTGCATTTGTGGTCAGATTTTCATGAAACTTGCACTCTTTGTTTATCTCATCAATAGCTTGAACACTATTGTTTTTGAAAAAAAATCTGACAACCAGTGTAGGGAAAGTAGCCACTTAAATTTAAAAATGTCAATTTATTGTTTACACGATAGAGTCTTTATTTGTGGTCGGATTTTCGTGAAACTTGCACAATTTGTTCACCTGATCAATAGCATAGATCCTTTTGATTTTGAAAAAAATCTGACAGTCAGTGTAGGAAAAGAAGCCATTTAAAGTTCAAACTATCAATTTCTTGATTACACGATAAAGTCTGCATTTGTAGGTTTTTTTTTTTTTTTTTTTTTTTTTTAACTTCTGCAGTTTTCTTATCTCATCAATAGCTAGAAGCCTGTTGATTTTCAAAAAAGTCTGATAGTCAGTGCGGGAAAAGTAGCCATGTAAAGTTCAAAACTTCAATTTCTTGTTTACACAATTTAGTCTGCATTTGTGGTTGGATTTTCGTGAAACGTTCACAGTTTGTTTATCTCATCAATAGCTTGAACCCCATTTATTTTGGAAAAAATCTGACAATCAGTGTTGGAAAAGTAGCGATCTAAAGTTCAAAATTCTGCAGTTTTCTTATTCATCAATAGCTAGAAGCCTGTTGATTTTCAAAAAAGTCTGATAGTCAGTGCGGGAAAAGTAGCCATGTAAAGTTCAAAACTTCAATTTCTTGTTTACACAATTTAGTCTGCATTTGTGGTTGGATTTTCGTGAAACGTTCACAGTTTGTTTATCTCATCAATAGCTTGAACCCCATTTATTTTGGATAAAAATCTGACAATCAGTGTTGGAAAAGTAGCGATCTAAAGTTCAAAATTTTGATTTCTTGTTTACGTGATAAGGGCTGCATTTGTAGTCGGATTTTCATGAAACTTGCACAGTTGCTTTGTATCATCCACAGCTTCAGCCCTATTGATTTTGAAAAATCAATAATCAGTATGGGAAAAGTAGCCAATTAAATTTGAAAATTTACAATTTTTGATAACCCGATAACATCTGCAGTTGTTGTTGAATTTTCATGGAACATGCACAGTTGCTTTATATTATCAATAACTTGAATTCCATTGATTTTGAAAAAAAAAAAAAAAAAAAAAAATGCCAATCAGTATGGGGAAAGGAGCCACTTAAGGCCCAGTCTCAAGAACATCTCCCCCTCCAAGCAGTTACAAATAATCTCAGAAAAGATTGTTCCTTTTTTAACAGCGAGTTCATTGTGTGTCTTTTCGTAGGTAGACTATCATCAACTGATTCGGTAAAATATTGGTGCGTAATTAATAATGTGGATTTGAGTGTGGACTAACATCAATCAGCAAGTAACCATAGCTCCTGCCAGTGGCTTTTTTAGGCTTTTATAGGCATTCATAAAATATGCCGTCCTTCAAGGCATATTTTGCCGACCTAAGGTTTGAACTTGCATTTCATCACGATGGTTTTAAATAAACACAGGTAATGAGTGTTTAAAGCAATTGTTCGAAACAGTTTTCCACCATAAAACAAGTTTTGCACAATGAACAAAAAGGCTTCGATTGAAGTTGTGCGAAAACTTTGTAAATAGGTCCACTACATCATCACTCTTGGAGGCTTGTCTTAAAGGATCGTCAATCACGAGCACTTTATGTCCAGGTTCTTTCCACGAGCAAGTTTCCATCATTTCTTTACTCGGTAATCCCCCTACAAACTCAATCGAGGGAACCGCGACTTTCATGTCATCGTAAAGTCCCTGCCAATCGCCTTGACAATAAATTATGGATGCAGGTTTGTGCTTAAATACACCCCTGGCTTGTCTAAGAAGTTCGTAAATAAAGTAAGTTTTGCCACTTCCAGTGATTCCAGAGACAATAACATTGCAAGGGGATTCAAGTTGAAGAACACTCCCCATCTTGATACTTGCAAATAATGATGTTGAAACTACAGTACATTCCTATATAAGAAAGAGCATTACGAGGACAGTCATAAAAAAGGTCAATCAAGTTCTGCTTCAGAGGGCACATGGCTGCGATCGTAGCTTTAGAACAGGAAGAGAGAAAAAAAAAGAGACCACAATTGCAGTGGTATCTTTGGATGTATTTTATGTCATTACAAATGCACACGCCATACAATCCTCTGTATATATTACATATGACACACACACACACAATTCACAACCTACAAGGGCTATATATGACACCACGTCCGTTTACAAATAAGAATAAGAAACACATATTGAATATTCGATGTTTATAATCTTTTTTCTAACTCGTGAAAGGCCAGAACCATTTTATTTTCATTTTTTATACCACGATTCCGTTTTCATCGTCTGTCGCTAGTCATTACAAAAAATATTTCAGTGTTAATAGTCCTTGTAGTTACGGTGAAATGTCATAATTCTCGAGCATGTTACTCCATCGTGTCAGAAGGTCATCTTCGGAATAAATTGAACAGCCATATCAAAGTAATTGTCAATGGCACATTTTATATCGCAAATTAAACAAGTATGATTCCTTTGTGATAAATCATTAAAGTAACATCCCAATCACGCTTTCTTCACTAGGCTTTTAATCGTGTCCAATAGGGATTCCGCGTACAAAACATCAAAACAAGAATAGGCTAAGGAAACTGCCTGTCGTTGCTCCATGGTTGATTTTTGCAGATCGATCTCCAAGGTAGTGGTGATGAAAATGGGCTCCAATCGCAATCACTGGTGTTCACTGAAAGTGAAGAAATCAAACTGTCATCTGGGTTTGATTGATAAGGCGGTACTGCAGCGCGATAGCCAATCATAGCTAAGAAAACACACTCAGGCGAATATTTATAGTGTTCTTGAAAAATATCGCCACTACTTTTCCAATCGCATACTTGAACTCCGCAACAAAAGCACTTTACAATGTCACCATGCCCCGTATAGTTAAAATCCACTTTTAGGCCAAAGTGAATTTATCAGGTATAATTTGTTTTGGCCATCGTTGATTAGAATTCAAACTTATGTCAAATCCGAAATAATTTGGATAGGTAAATTTGATGTCTGGTTGGCATACATGCATTCGCGTATTCACCTGAGTGTGCTACCTTGAAATGCTAGATTGTTCCTTAGTATTTACTTTAATAGAAGATGTTAGTAACCAGTCCACTGCAGCAAATCGTCAGGGTTACAAATGTTACACTGAAGATAACTCAATTGATTATTGTGTTCTTCACCACAAGACCAAAGGGGACGTGTGTTGTCTGTTCCAGTTTCTTCATAGATTTGAGGTTCTTTGCTAGATACAGTTTGAATTTCAGGAGTGTCGTGCGTAAGTTTCTTAGATGACTCTTCGAAAGTAGGACCCGAGTCAGATGTCCTCATCGAATCGCTGTAGACAACTGTTTTATCTGACTCATTACTCAGTGTGCTTCTCTGAGCAATCAAAGAACCTTGCGGCGGTAACACAATAGTATCCTCTTCAAACCAAGAATCCATACTAGAGGCCGGTATGTCGCTTGGCGTAATTTGACGTGCTGATTCCAATTACAAAACAGAATATGCTTTTTGATAAGGTTTGTCTTTAGGTCTATTCGTAGTTCACAAACGTAAATTAGCACTTCAAAAGTCTACCTTCTCTTTAGATTCACACAAAGCGTCACAGATCTCCGTATCGAGTTTGACTTGTTTTTCACCACTTTTTAATATGATCACGGTTTTACTACCTTGCTGAGTTATGATCAATGAAACATATTCGTTTAAGGTACACGTTTTTTATCGTACTTCAGCTTACAATGAACTTTCTGAAAAGGATCTGTATTAAAATTAAAGTCTATTGTATCATTTAGGGCTTGGGCAATTTATTCCCTCTGAGAGTTCAAATTTTCAATTTGTCGATCCATCAAACTCGGAATGAGATAACATAATTTGTACCACCAATGGTTCTGAGTCTGGTATCGAGTCACAAGGTGTAGTAATTCCTCATCTTAAGCTAATAACGGTAACGTTGATAGAGGTGGTACAGGATGCTATTTACTTCTTGATCAATCCACAGATGTTCTTGATACGGATTTATAAAAAAAAAAAAAAAAAAAAAATACGTTGAATATGATCAGACTAGCGTCCTTCAGACATTTAGTATGGCTGGAATCTTTTTACACCACCATGTGTCGGAACAACACTCGCATAGGGCTGCCTATTTTCATTCCTGATCTGTGGGTGGGCCCTTGTTACCTTGATATGCTGTCTACTTTTTCTCCTGGAAAGACATACAAACGTTTTCTTGAGTCTTTCTCGTGGGGAAATAACATACACATCAAAAATAAAAATCTATGTATAAAATATAGAATAAGTCATCATTTTGATAAAAATTTGACAAAAAAAAAAAAAATAAATAAATAAATAAAATAAATGAATAAATAAAATAAAATAAATAGATAAATTAAAAAAAACAAACAAAAAACAAACAAAAAAAAAAAAAAAAAAAAAAAACAGAATTACCGTCAAGATTTAAGCAAATAATTTTGACAATAAAGTAAATGAAACCTACCACAGTCTACATTTGTGGAACATATTGTTCCATTTCCTGGATAGCCAGCTTTTAACCCTGTGCAGTATCTCATCGCAAGCTTATACTTTTAGATTGTTTTTGATCGTCGGATTCATCGCTTAAAAAACAATCCTTTCGATAGTTCAATTGAAGAAAGGCACTGTCGTTCCATTTTGTCAAACAGACCTATTTGGTACTGTTTAACTTATATCTTAATTTGACCAAAGACCCATCATCACTGTAAATAGTTTCCATTTTTAGGAAAGAAATTAAACTTACGAAAAATAACAAAAGTTGTTAAAAAAAACTTAGTCCAGTTCAAGTGCTTCCAGGAGCAGAATGATGTTTGAGCGGGTCGCTACAACCAATTTTATAGTGCGAGTTTAGAGAGCGTGACAAACTATCCTATCTGCGCATGCTCACACATTATTTTTCAAGTTTGAACCGGTTTTGAACCAGTCTGAACAAGTCTGTCTACCTCATGCCACCTCTGTTTATAGCTGTGAACGTGGTGTTTTACCCAAACTGCATATGCTCAACTGATCACGCCACGATATAAATGGGTTTGGCCAAAAAAAAAAAAAAGATTTTATATAAAGCGTTCTAGAAAGATTCGGTTCACTAATCAGTACACCAAAGTAGGTCAGACTGTCCTTTAGCAGTTGTACGAATTTTTCTAAAAAAATAAAATGATGTACTATGTTCTCAAATAGAAAACTAATCTGTAATGCCAACACAAGCTGTTCCTTGATGTGATATTTTCCACTGCTTTCAGTACTTTGATTCACGCTCTCAGTATTCCAATCAGTGCCAAAAAAGATTGAAACAAGTTGATACAAGTTGATACAAGTTGAAACAACATGGCAGAGAAAAGAAAATGCCAGATTTTTCCGTAAAATCCACTGTTTTAGATATGGCATTTGAACATTTCAAATTGCAGCAGCATTTCTCCTTTTCCTACAATACTCGAGTCACAGGCTTTCAAAGCAGTTTACAGGCCTTTGAAAGCTATAAGATTGTTTACCTGGTGCGTGCCTTTCGAACATAATGCTTACAAAACGGATCGCATTTTTGAACAACATAAAGAAAAACCAGAGAACTGCGGAGGAAAAAGAACGTATCCACCATTGCGTGCAACGTATCGTGGGCCAGAAAGTCGAAATTAACATGAAATAGGCATAATCTGTGTATCAAAACTCAAATACGTTTGCTTTGTTCGACCCTATTTGTTAGAAACCGATTTCCCATGTTTTTATTTGACGCTGTTCATACTTTTTTAAAGGCATCAATAAGCTACAGCTAAATTTACATCCGTTGTCAAGGCTACGAACTACATGTACATGTAGAAAAAAAATAACCTCAAAAACTGGGTGAGTGTACAGTTTTACGTGAATTATACTGAGATAACATTTTTTTTTTGTATTTAGCTCTACGTTCTATATGTTCGGAATATGAAATAGAAGTACAAAGTGAAAACAATCTGGTTATAATCTAAAGGTTTTTCTTTTTTAAATTTTTTCTTGTTGTGATTGTGTTTAAATGTCCAAGGATTATATTTTTTTTTTAATTCTGTTGAGAAACAAAGATAAGAATGTACAGTGTCTTGCCATGTTAAAAACTTTTTTTTTCAAGCTGGAATTCAGTTTAAATGTCGAGAATTTTAGTTTTGAAGAAAAAAAAAAAAAAAAAAAAAAAAAAGAAAAAAAAAAAAAAAAAAAAAAAAAAAAAACATGGTTAGACACAAAAATGCTGCAGAGATTTGGATAAAACACAAGTATATGGAAAGGAAATTATTCTGCTAAGCTCGTCACACTTTTTACAGTGTCAAATTTTGAATAATGGACCAGTCCTTCCTTAGTCGTATTCATTTCTGCGATTTTAGATAAACAATTTTAAAAGGAGTAAATTGTGATTTGTTCGAAACTCCCCTTCCCGTAAGAAAGAAAACTTTGAAAGGACGCCATCGCATAAGTTTGAGTTGTTTCCCGGGATTTTCAAAATTTGAAATTTTTTAAGCTTCTCAGGGCCGCAATCTTGAATCGAGAAGACTGGAAGCCGCCATCTTGGATGACCTTGACCACCGCCATCTTGGGAGGGCTTTTGGGAGGGGGACCCGGACAATTCTCCCCTGCTGAAATCATCATTTGAGCTTAATTGTATTTGTCGTCTGCAAATGCTTTCAATTTGGCCATGTCAAAAATTGTCTCGTTTGGTTAAGAATTAACCCTTTGGCTGCTAAGCGTGACTCAGTGACCTTTTGCGGACAGTGTAGACCAGACCGTACGGTCTGATCTTGGATCTACACTGTCCGATAGGGAGATTTTCTTTTCCTAAAAATAAGTAAGAAATATAATTATTTGGGTTTTTACTACCGGGTTGAAAGTTTCATTTCAGTTTCAGTTTTATTTAGCAGGATAAGCGTTAAGAGAAATTTACAGAGATAATGGTCCTTTTCCATATTACAGTATGCAATGCCGGAACATATGGAGAAGGTTGCGAGTCTAAATGTGGACATTGTATCAATGGTTCGGCTTGCGATGTTTTCTCTGGGAACTGTTCAGAGTGCGACGAAGGATATTATAGCGTGAAATGTCTCCAAGGTATACTGACACGTTGAATTTCTATGAATTGCTATTTTCCTATTGGTCTAAACATGACAAGATAAGAAATCACTATCTTTTCAGTTGGTGTTAATCAGGTACAGTTACAAGCAACTTTTATTTGCTACTACTCGTACAAACAAACAAAAATCCACGACAAATTCGATAAAGTAGTACACTACATGTCCCAATGCTTCTTAAAAGTTTGTGTTTGTTATATGTATTACATTTATTGTATTTTGGGGCGGGGGCCTTTATAATTTTAACATATATCGCCATTGTCATTATCATTGCCGAGGCCTTTCAAGTCTATGTTTTCAAGACCAGACTGCGGATAGTACGGTAGATTATCACTATCTATAAACACTTTTTTGTAAGTCTAAAAGTCTGCCCTTCATTTACGATTGGTATTTTCTTTTAAGTTTCCTTGTCACAATGCAAATGAGACAGAACCAAAATATAACTTAAGAGAATAATGATTAGTAGAGTCAAACTGAAATAAGAACATGTAAAAATATGAAGAAAGGTGATGATGAGGAGGCGGTCGACGACGACGAAGTCAAAGAAGAAGAAGAAGAAATAAAAAGTTTTGCAAATTATCAAGTTAAGCAATTAAATTGTTATAAAAACGAGCATATAGCGACAAAACATACCGTGATATTATTAAAGAGCATTTTAAAGATCAATTCATTTACGTTCAACCGATGCATAGAAACAACTCAAACTGACTGGTAAATATTTAATAATTTATCATGAGTTATGCATAATAAATCATATTTGAGTCTATTCATTTATTTATGTAGCAAGCTCTTCTTTTTCAGTCCAGTCACAGACTTCAATAGGTGAAGTGGTAGCCGCAAATATTGCGTATATACTGTCGGCAATCGTCGTTATAGCGTCATTAATTCTTGCACTAATTATTTTGATCAAAGTGAGAAGGTAACTCTATTTTTCATTGTACATTAATGATATATCTATACTCGTTTTCATCCTATTTTTACCCCATTTAATCTTTGTTTTATCAAACAATAATCATTCCTGTATGTTCATGCAAAGTGTTGCCCATAATGGTTGCAAGGTTTCCTAGATAACGACTGATAGAAAATGCATTTCATCTTCTCGAAGCCTATAAAGAAATTACCGTTGTGACGTTTCTGGTCTTACATCGAAAATTTCCGATATGCATTTATCCTTACTCCATATATATATATATATATATATATACACACACACACACACACACACACACTCCATATATATATGTGTGTGTGTGTGTGTGTGTGTGTGTGTGTGTGTGTAGTAAGGATATACCAAACGACAAAATTTTAGGCTTGTCCAACCTGAAAGCATTTTGCAGGCGACAAATTAAATGTGACTGAAAAGATTGATTTTTGTCGGTGATATGGTAGAAAACATGTTGGGAAAAGGACAAAATTCTGGTTAACAGCATTTTATCCTTTTCCCACAATATTTCAAACGGCTACTGTTTCAGGTTGGTCAAAATTCTGGTTTGTGTGGTAAAGGGTTAAAAGAAAAAGTTGAAAGAACTACGGACGTATTGAAATGTATCGAGAACGTTTCGGTAGACAACAAGAGAACGATAGTTACAAGCAATGATTTCTTTATTTAAACCATGTACTACAAAGGCTTGATCTAGGCGTTTGTGTGGGAATTTGTGTTTTCATACGGGAAACTATATTTATTCGTTGCTTATTTCGAGCTCTTGACCTAATCGTAGGTTATACCTTGGGCCATTGAAATTCCATTAGTCTTTTACAGAAAATCCAAAATTCCATTGCTCAATCATCAAACATCGTCACTAGAAATAGCACACTGGCGCATCGCCTTGTAAATCATTAATAAGTATATAAAATATAGAGACGATGCACGAATCTGCTAATTTTAGTAACGGTGTCCGATGATCGAGAAAATTTCGTTGTTTCATGGTAGACCAGTGAAACTTCAGAGGCCTATGATTATACTTTAGAACTATATTGACAGATCCTTGACAGAGTAGTTTACAAAAATGAGAACCAATCTGAAGGTGTTCAGAAGATAATAATATTAGGCAAATTCTGGGAAAAGGGAGTTTAACGAATCTCTGTGATGCATTACACCAAGAAAGAAATCACATAGTAATGCATTCATAAAATCCATTTTATCTAACAGGCAACTGAATCATGCAGAAAATTTACGAAAAAGCAAAAAGAATCGACATTAGTCAGCCTACGTAGACTGAGCAGACTGACACGGATCAATACTTGTAGCTATGCAATAAATCCATATTTGCTACAGTATGGCTCAAACTGATTTTTTTTTTTTTTTTTTTTTCATTCAAGACGAAGAGCTCAAAATCCCGAACACGAACAACCTAGCTCGACAACAGACGTAGTCGGTACTATCAGTACTTTGAATCGAACGAACGAAAGACAGTCCATCCGTGTTCCGAGTGTCCAGTATGAAAACAGAGCGAGACTAACCATGAACCAAAATGCTGTCAAGCCGGTTTCAGAGACAAAAGCAACCGAAGGGGACGGTAATCAACATATTTATAAGATTCATATATTAAACCTTTTAACCACCATTAGTGACATGCCGTAGACGTTGATAATCAAGTCAGTGCGCACAGAAAAGGGAGTCTGAAAGCTGCAAACAATTAAGGATGCAATATTTTCATTGAGAATTGAAATGCAATTATCTAATTACATGGCAAATAACGCGTGATATGCCATGTAATAAGGCAAATGCATTTTATTTCTCGATGGCAACACAAAAATATGCACTCAACCCTTACAATTATACTCGTTATGTCCTTGAATCAATTTTCGAGAATGAAAGAGAAATGCAACAGTAAACAAGAATTATTTTTCCTTGGTGGCGCGCGTCTAAATAGACAATCTATTTTTAGCCTTGCAACATTTTTTTTTGTCGGAGACAGCCATAATGCCGCTTCGAAATCAATACTTTCAATGATTTTTGACACAAAATCGTAATTTCTGATACGCTAGATAGAAAATCTTGTCAGCTATTTAAACTTGAGGCTGAGCAGACGGCACGTTCATTCAACTTACATTTTTTATTGGTATTTTGCTCAGAATTAACAAGTATACCGTCGACAGACCTGTACTCGAGGAGTAGATCGGGCTACCTGATTTCCATCCCGACATGATCCGAATTTTCTTGCAAAAGTTGTAGTTATGTTACATGAATGACGCCACCGTTTTATGTGAACCGCTGACTTGAATGTAAACAACAGTGTCACAGCTACCAATTTACAAACTGCGATGAAATCAAGGAAATAGAATGTTTCTCATGGAAATATCGTTTTAACTCCCTTTATTTTTTTTTTTTTTTTTTCCAAGCAAAAAATTCAATTAATCTGTATTGGCCTGATTCAGCGATGATAATCTTAAAATAGTACAAAAGGAGCTTGCATGAAATCTAAAAATAGACAAAACACGACAACTTGGAAAAACGGAAAATAGTCCCATTGCAATCATTGAAAAATAACATGAATTTTTGGTCACATGACCCGATTTCGACCAATAAAAAAATCGATTAGTATAATGAGTTCAACAATATAGATTTGGTCAATTTGTACCTTAAAGAAGCCGTAAATCAAAATTTAATAATGACAATCATTAGGATCCCATACACTTATTTATTACATGTATATACCTATACATGATCTGACTAAAACATGGACGTTGTGTAATACACATATACAACAGACAAGAATACGTTTTCCGTATCACACACACACACACACACACATATATATATATATATATATATATATAACCACCGACTTATTGGGGCCAACTTAAGTTTAATCCTCGAATTGTTGGGTCCACACCTAAAAATATTGGGTCCTACCTAACTATTGGGTCAAAGACCCAATAATTTAAGGACCCAATATTTTTTTGCGTTTCAAACGTCTCCTTTTGGCTAATTATCACAAATAAACCCTACTTTCTGAACCCGACATATTGGGTCCTAAAAATTTCCCGATGTATAAATTCCGTCGTTCGTATATATTTATATATTCGCGGTCAAATAATACGCATGCGTGAAAAGTGCGAGAAGTCCATTTCCGCTCACGTGACATTTCAAGATCTAATGCCGCCATTTTCTGAAGTTAAAAGATAAATAAATCACTTTGAAATTCACTGTTTATGAACTAGAGAGTGGATAAGAGCCACTTTCGTGTGGCGAGGCATAAAAACGGGAAAACGGTTTGGAGAGTGAGGGTATTTCTCATGACGAGGCTATAAAAAACAAAGTAACCGGCATCTTCAACCTTGCAATCGCAGGAAAGAGTATCGGTGCATGAAGAATGAATAAATTACTGACATTAGCTTGAACATATAGGTGCTTCGAATACATTTTTTGGTTTTCCATAGATCGAACAATATTTTTTTACGTGGGTAATAAGTTCATAAATTCTTTGTCGACGCGGTCAGCCATTTTTAATTGTTGCTGTGGTGAATTTGGTCAATTTCTACAACGTAGTAAGGTGTCATAGTCGTTTTTTTAAACAAATATTTTAGTGATAATACTGGTTTTTGGACATTTCGGCCCATTACAAGTTCGGCCCATAACAAGTTCGGCCCATTAAAATTTTGGCCCAAAGGTTGTTTTTCAATTTAAACGACGCTCATTTGAGCACTTCCTTGCATGTTTCTCTGTCAGTTTGCATCCTCTTACTTGATGGTTGTTAGATTATGTATGTGTTGATCATTTACAAGTCTTTATATCATTGTCATAGCCACTTACACAGGCAATTTGTTCCTCTCTCAGTGACCTGATTTACCCCCCTCCGCCACAGTAATCAAAGACATTAAAAATGAACAGAATAAATTCCAGAAATCTATGTGAAATCTGTATTTCAATTAAAATGACTTCTATAAAAGTTTGACTTTGTTTCCCTACACACTTACAGTTTGTGTATCTACTTACTTGGTCTTACTTGGTCTCGAGATCATTAATAGGCAGCAGCCACTCCGATCCATCTTGATTGGTCTGTACTTGTTATGCCCCCTTCCGTTTCATAAATATTGGGCATAAACTTTATATTTACATTTTTCCAGTATGAATGTGAGAGATTTTTAAAACTATTTACACTGCTTGCATTGAGCTGGGAGAGCATTCCAGTGATTTATGACCCTTTGGCTGAAACTAAATTTTCTAGTATTGGTCCTACTTTGAAGTTTAAAAATCTTAAGGCTATGTCCTCGGGTAGTGTTCCTATTGAACTCTTTACCACACAATCCAGACTTTTAACGACCCTGAAAAAAAAAGCCTTTTAAAAACATAGTGGGAAAGGAGAAAATGCTGGTAACCAGCATTTTCTCCTTTTTCCACAATGTTTTCTACCCTTCCCAAAACAAATTTCAATTTTTCACTCACATTTATTTTGTCGTCCGCAAATGCTTTCCATTTCAAACAATCTCAAATTTTGTCGTTTGGTAAAGAGTAAAAGTAAAGATCTGATTTTTATCAATAGTGTGCATAATTCGAAACACTTGAATCATGTCAGATCTTAGTCTTTTGTATTGGAGACTTGGTAGCCCTAGGTTTTTGAGTCTTTCATGTCTTTCATGATAGTTTAGATTTTTTAAATTTGTCAAGAGTCTTGTAGCTCTACGTTTGATGTTTTCGAGCTTATTTGTTCCTTTTTATTTAGTTCTGACCACACTTGACTTCCATATTCAAAGTGGGGTCTAATCAAACTTTTTATAGTACATAGGGATGCACATATAATTGGTCAGTTAGTGTTTTTAATGAAACAAAAATCACATATTGATTGAAAATTCAGTTTTCAGAGAATTATGACCTCTATATCTTGAAAATTTTGTTTTTGATTTTTCTTTTTTATGGGGGTGTCAAGGAGTGGCACAAACCATGGAAAGTAGGACCTGTTACCGCGTCTTTTACCTGTGGCTTTACTCATTTTATATAATAGTTTGCCAAAGTGAAGAGCCGACTAATATATTGGTTAAAGAGGGTTAGGGTTTGACTTATTTCGTTGTAAATGATGTTCCCACTGAATGATCCTAATTTGCTTATGCAATTCAGCCGTTAAAAGTCATTATAAAGGCTGGATAGGACAGGTTTTAGGGTCTCTGATCAGACAATATGAATTTGACGCAAGATTTGTTTTCAAAGGAGACAATCCAAATGAAAAGACTTGATGATAAACTATGATCAGTTACATCTGCAAAAAGCAATTAACAACATATTTGACTTGACTATTTCACTAGCAGTGGAGATCAAAACATTGTTCATGGACAATGTATTTTAAGATCAGAACACAAGAAATGTAAATAAAATTACGATAAAAATCTGACTGAAATCTTTAACATCAGAATCTAGTTCTTACGTAACGCTTACAGAGCCGACGGAGACTGTACACAGTATTCTTTGTGATTGGCGTAGATCTAGACCAGAATACACATTATGTGAAGCCTGATCAGGAGCACAAAACATGAAACGTCCACCGTATGCTTATATACTGGTTTTTAGCTCTACTGGCTGTAAGCCAGCAGAGCTTATGTCATGATGTGGTTTCCATCGTCCGTCCGTTCATCCGTCCATTAGTCTTTTTCTTGTTTACGCGATAAAGTCTGCATTTGTGGTCGGATTTTCGTGAAACTTGCAGTTTCTTTATCTCATAAATAGCCTGAACCTTATTGATTTTGAAAAAAAATCTGACAGTGTAGGAAAAGCAGCCATTTAACCCTTTACCAAACGACAATAATTTAGACCGGTCCAAATTGAAAGCAGTTGCAGACGACAAAATAAAGGTGGCTCAAATGACAAAATTTGTACTTGATAGAGTAGAAAACATTGTGGGAAAAGGAGAAAATGCTGATTACCAGCATTTTCTCCTCTTCCCACAATGTTTTCAAAAGCCTAAGGCTTTTGTGTTCTCGGAAACGCCAATACTGTCGTCTGAGACGACAACATTTTCCGGAGGACGACAAAAAATCCTAACAAAGGATTCCACCGGACGACAAGTTTTTTCAGGGCACGCGTCCCTAACCAGCCCCTAATCAGCTGCTCAGCTTGATTTGTTCACCAAGTGATTGTTTAAGATATGTTTAACGAGGCGAAAAATTCGATACATAGGTAATCTATTAAGTCGGGTTGTCGAAGGGGTAGGCGTGGCCTTCTGGGAGACTAACAACCAATCGGAGTGCATTATTCTCTATCACTCGCCCAGTACCCGTTAAACTGTGGATGAGAAATAGCTAATACCATAACTGCCCGGCATGTTGTTTGACATATTTGCAAATTATGCATCGATCAATGGATTACATAACAGGATTTCTTTTTAAAGGTGAATGATCGAAATTTATTACATCGAGTGCACATGATCGGTAATATATTTACGGGTGGCCCCGCTATCATATTACCGTATGATGTTCACGAGATTACCGGTAACTCTTTACCACACACACTATCCCAACTTTTTAGGACCCTGAGAACGAAATCTTTTGAAAACATTGTGGGAAAACGCTGGTAAACAGAATTTTCTCCTTTTCCCACAATGTTTTCTATCTTTCTTAAAACAATTTTCACTTTTTAACCGGCATTCATTTTGTCGTCTGCAAGTGCTTTCAATCTAGATCAGTCTAAAAACTTGTCTGGTAAAGAGTTAAAGAAATTTCGATCTTTTACCGAAAAAAAAAAAAATCTGTTTGATGCTCTTAATATTCCCTTTTTTGTTGAAGTTCGCGAATTACTGGGGAGTTCTGTGTTTATCAATCAGTAAATACACTGGTCCAAATGGTGAAATTATCCAACCATAATCCACCATTATATCCCGATAAACTACCGAAAAGCATGAATTAAAGACTAATTTACACAGATACTGGATCAATGCCCGATTAAAGAAAACACCTAATGAAGAAAAATGTTCCACGAAAATTTAGCCTCCATATTGATCATAAAAGGAAAGAATGAAAAGAGATAAAATTTATCATTTGATTTGTATTCAGTAGACTCCAGTTAATTATAAGTTGAAAACATTATGACAAGAGAAAATTTCTAATACTTTGTTTTTACTACAAGTCTAACTTAACGCAACTGGTTCCTCCATCATTGTCAATAGCTGCTCTCTGCTAATTAGCCCTTTACCAAACAATCCATTATACAGAATTTAACAACCTTATGAAGGAAAGCTTGATACAACATTGTGGGTAAAGAAGCATTTTTTTTTTCTTTTCCCACAAAGTTTTCCATCACTGAAAATATTTAATTGACATCATGGTCCATATGGACAAACAATTCTAAATATAGTTCCAGCTACCAATTAAAATGGAATTAAAAATGAATTAAAAAATAAAACATTATGTTTGTGAAGATGGGTCCATAAATGTTGCATCATTATTATGAATATATAAGGTATGCATTATCATGTTGAATTACTTGCAGCTCTAGTCTAAATAAAAGATATTTAGTGAAGAATTATTAAACTTGTTTAACCCTTTGTGCAATTACAAAGAAAGTCCTAGCAACTAATTTCTAACGTAAACATAGACTTGTCCATTACAGACATTGTCTCCATAATGCACCAATCTAAAGTTTACAGTATTTATATTTTTATTACTTGCATCATGGAAATTCATCCTGACTGTACAGGAATCCAACTTCTTCAGACTGGAATCCAACTTTTCAGTTTAGAATCCAACTTTTTCCTGAGTTGGATTCCTGGAATCCAACTTTCAAAATCCTAGTGAGAACACTTCGCTTCTTCCTCAGGGTCGTTAAAAGTCGGGATTATTGTTTGGTAAAGGGTTGAAGTTCAAAATTTCAATTTCTTGTTTACGCGATAAAGTCTGCAACTGTGGTCAGATTTTCGTGAAACTTGCACAGTTTGTTTAAATCATCAATAGCTTGATCCCTATTGATTTTGAAAAAAAATCTGACAATCAGTGTGGGAAAAGTAGCCATTTAAAATTCAACATATAAACTTCCTGTTTACACGATTAAGTCTGCATTTGTGGTCAGATTTTTGTGGAACTTGCAAAGATTGTTTATCATATCAATAGTTTGAACCCTATTGATTTTGAAAAAAAATCTGACAATCAGTGTAGGAAAAGTAGCCATTTAAAATTCAACATTTAAATTTCTTGTTTACATGATAAAGTCTGTAGTTAATTTCAAATTTTCATGAAACTAGCACAGATTGTTTATCTTATCAATAGCTTGAACCCTATTGATTTTTAAAAAAATCTGACAATCGGTGTAGGAAAAGTAGCCATTTAAAGTTCAACATTTAAATTTCTTGTTTATGCTGTAAAGTCTGCAATTGTGGCTAGATTTTGGTGAAACTTGCACAGTTTGTTGATCTCATCAATAGCTTGAAGCCTATTGATTTTGAAAAAAATCTGACAATCAGTGTGGGAAAAGTAGCCATTTAAAGTTTACAATTTCCTTTTCTTGTTTATGTGCTTTAGTCTATATTTTTGGTCAGATTTTTGTGAAACTTGCAGTTTGTTTATCTTATCAATAGCGTGAACCCTATCGATTTTGAAAAAAATCTGACAATCGGTATAGGAAAAGTAGCCATTTAAAGTTCAAAATTTTTGTTTCTTGTTTACACGATAAATTCAGCATTTGTGATTGGATTTTCATGAAACTTGCACAGTTGCTTTGTATCATCAAAAGCTTGAACCCTATTGATTTTGACAAAAATTTGACAATCAGTATGGGAAAAGTAGCCATTTAAATATGAAAATTTACATTTCTTGTTTACGCCACAATGACTCGGCATTTGTGGTGGAATTTTCATTATACTTGCACAGTTGCTTTATACTATCAATAGCATGAATCCTATTGATTTTGAAAAACATCGGACAATTATTATGGGAAAAGGAGCTATTTAAAGTTGAAAATTTACAATTCTTGTTTACACAATTTAGTCCGCATTTTAGATCCGATTCTTTTGAAACTTGCAAAGATTATTTGTGTCATCAAGGGATTGAACTGCATTAAAAATGAAGAAAATCTAGCAATCAGTTTAGGAAAAGCAGCCATTTGAAGACTTATTATTGTTTACTCAACACGGTCCATATTTTTAGTCACATTTCTTTGAAATTTGCAGGGATTGTTTAATGCAATGAGTACTGAAACCCCGTTAAATTTGGCTGGCTTCCAAACAGTTGGTTGTGAGAAATTGCACTTCATTTCTTTTTTCACTATTTGTTCAATTCAACATGCCTACTTGTGCTTTCTTAGTGGGTTCAAGCCCAGTTGCAACAACACCTTTTTTTTTTTGGGGGGGGGGGGGGGCGTCTTCCACCTTTTTGCATCATGAATTCATAATGTATGCCGGAGGAAGCAAAATCACTGCCAGTAGAGCGATTTCAGGCCCTCTAGGGCTTCTAGTTTATTGCTCATATCATAAACTGTCATTCTATAAAGACCAGTACATTTTTAGTTTAAACAAAAAAATTTGATGGATGCATCAGAACTAGAAATATGCAATAGTGCAGTTAAAAAAGTTAATTATGTCTTATTATGCATCCAACAATAATTCGACAGAAGGTGTAATTATTACATGTATGATACACTGATCATGGGCCGAAATTGTATGGGTCTGTATTGTTATGGGCCGAAATTGTAATGGGCCGAAATGTCCATACACCATAATACCGATTGTGAATGGATAGAATGGGCTCAATCTTTGAAACCAGTTAAAGGTGAGGCAAAGAAAAATTTGAGTTTCTTCTTATTGCCCATGTTATGTCACACAGTTGATGAAAATTAGGAGTTTTTTATGTCAGCTTTACTCTTTAAAGATCAGCATGCCAACTGGGTTTTCAATTTGGGGGTACATGCAGGTTTTGGAAATTGGGGTACAAAGAAAAAATTGGGGGTACACTGTACCCCCCCTAGGTTTTGAATTGGGGGGTACAAAGGAAAATTAAGGGGTACAGAGTAACTTTGGGCTGTTTCAATTTTATTAATGAATTTTAACACCCTTCCTCCTTTACCATAATGAATGGGATCTTAATTAAATTAGTAGATTGTGCATTTGGTGATTAAATGGAAACACCATATGTCTCCATGGCATGCACATACTTGGATATAATCGCAACAGCGGTCAGGGTTTGAAAGTAGAACACGGCCATGAGTTTTGATAATCGACCGCCTTTATGGAAGATTTTTCACCTTTATTCCTTTTCCAGAGTTGCAATGTTAGACATTAGAACTGTTATGAAAAGGAAGCATAGACAGATTGACGCTCGTTGTCCAAGATGATGTTTGTAGATCTGGCCATTTTAAAATCACAGAGGAGCAGGCCGATCGGCTCATTGTAAGCTCAAACTCTGTCAAATAAAGGCCATGTCATGTAAGGGCAAAATAAAAGAAAGTGTGTAATAGTAGAATCACACCTGTAAACCTACCTTTCTCAGATCTTCACGCTGTAAAATATTTTAACAGCTTTTGTTGTGATGACATTTTTTTCTGCAGCAGACGCCATACATACGAAACTTACATGTTTAATTTGCAGTTCGATTTTTTAGCTTTCATATGTAAAAAAAAAAAAATGTGTTTTTAACAATAACCGCGCATTATAAAATTATCGTCATTAAATGATTAAATGATTTTAATTTCTCATTCAAAACTTATTACCAGATTTCCTGTACACATGGTAGATTTTGACACTATAAAAATAATTGTAGTGGAAATTATTCAGACAGACAACGGAGCCGCAAAATATAAACAGTGAAAATACTTGGTTACCCGCTCTATATTGAGGAGAAAGCGTGGTACCCGCTTACGAGGAAAACTACGGTACTTTCGTTTTGTTTGTTTGGCATGCAATACAAAATGGTATCTAATTTGTAAGTGCAGTTTACGTAATTGCTTTCCTTTTTGTACGTGCATACTTTTGACAGAATGTGCATGCATGTAAGCACAAAAAATTTGTAAGCGTGGAGCAGAATTTATATGTGAATTACATATTGCAGTACGTGATTGGGCACTCTGAAGATGCTTTGATTTGCCTTCAATTTTAACTTCGAAGTCCTGAAACACCTTGGAAAAACCATAAAAACTTGTGTGATTTTTGTAGGAACCATGATTTGATTGGTTGTCTGATGCAATCAGGAGAAATGCCAGAATTTTAAGAGTAGACCATAGATCTAGAACTAACTGAAATAGGTTAACCCTTTACCACACAATCCCGACTTTTAATGACCCCCTTAGGAAGAAGCCTTTTGTAAAAATTTTGGGAAAAGGAGAAAATGCTGGTAACCAGCATTTTCTCCTTTTCCCACAATGTTTTCTGCTCTTCCCAATAACAAATTTCAAATTTTGAGTCACATTTATTTTGTCGTCTGCAAAAGCTTTCAAATTGGAGAGGTCTAAAATTTTGTCGTTTGATAAAGGGTTAAAGCAATTTTTAGTCCCCTACCGGCGAAGCAAAAGGGGACTTTAGTTTTGCACTCCGTCCGTCTGTCTGTTAGTCTGTCAGTCAGGCAAATCAGTTTTCAGGACTTTTTTTTCTACAAGATGGCAGATATTGAGCTGATTTTTGGTTTGTAAGTCAACCACTATGACATACAGATCAAGTTCGAGTTTCGTTCTGGTCACTGATTTTTTACGAAATTACGGATCTTGGACTTACAAAATTTCATCGTAAACAGTTTTCCAGACTTTTTTTTCTAAATGCTGGTAGAAATTGAGCTGACTTTCGATGTGTAAATCAGCCACCATGAGTTACAGATCAAGGGTGAGTTTTGTTCTGGTCCACTGATTTTTGAGGAAATTATGGGCCTCAGACTTAGAAATTTTCGCAGGAAAAAAAAAAGTTTTCTGGACTTTTTTCTAAACGCTGGCAGATGTTGAGTCTATTTTTGCTGCGTAAGTCAACCACCATGAGCTACAGATCAAGTTTTAGTTTCGTTTGGATCCACATATTTTTGACGAAATTACAGGCCTTGGACTTAAAAAATTCTCACCGTAAAAACTGTTTTCTGAACTTTTTTATATCTAAACGCCGGTAGAATTGAGCTGATTGTCAGTGTGTAAATCAGCCACTATGAGTTACAGATCAAGTTTGAGTTTAGTTCTGGTCCACTGATTTTTGAAGAAATTACGAGCCTCGGACTTAAAGATTTTCACCAAAAAAACCCAGTTTTTTCTACCTGATTGAAGGTATTCCATTTATATTTGGTGTGTGAGTCTGTAATTAGGAGTTACAGCTCAAGTTCGATTTTCGTTCTCGTTTATTGATTTTTGACTGAGTTATGGGCCTAGAATGATGGAAATTTCCTAAAAATTGCAGTTTTCCTGGCTTTTTTGCTTCATGATTGGAGGTATTCCTTTTATATTTGGTGTGTGAGTCTGTCATAAGGAGTTACAGCTCTAGCTTGAGTCTCATTCTAGTTCATTGATTTTTGCCAATTATGGGACTTGAACATGTGAAATTTCTCCAAAATTGCAGTTTTCCAGACTTTTTATGCTTCCGGAAGGAATTTCGGGGAAGTATTTAGTCGCCAGGTTATCTGTCCGTCCACCCCATGAAAGAAAATTTTGTTTTTTGTTGCCTGCAATTCCCTTTCAATTTGGACCAGTCTAATTTTGTTGTCTGGTAAAGGGTGAAATACCTTAATCGATTAAAGATAGAATTAATCTTTTGTTCTGGTTCAATGGCTTTCATGTAAAAAAGTAAAATGCTGGTAGGGGACTTAGTATTGCATGCAATACTCTCAGAATGCTTGTTACTTACATATTTTTGTTAGTGTCATAGAAAATATTCATTTTCATCCGAATGTTTGAAAGAAAAAAAAAAAAGCTACGTCAGTATCCCGCTGCCATTTTGAAATTGACTCATGTGACTTTGCTGGAATTTGTCAAAAAATCATTGTAACGTGATACAGTTGGTGCCCATTTGTAGTCGTTTACATCGTTTTCACTTCCGGAATATTTCTTCCCATTCAAAACTTAAGATATAGTTTGGAGATAAAAGTTTACGTAACAGAAGCGATATCTAGATTGAGGTATCTACCATGAAAATAGAGGCAAGCTGCTAGACTGCATGGATATTTGTCATTGATTCAATAAGCGGTTATAAACTAATTAACAACATCCTGTCAAATCAGGATATGTTGTAAACAAATTACACATGCTGATTGGACACCAGCTGTGAATTAGGTATGTCACACTCTGATTCGGCTTTTCTCTTGGACACCCAACGCCTTGTCAATATATGCGATCCGACTTCCCGATTTTTTTCAGGCGACCTCGACTTTGCTTTTCTTGGCGAATCGGATGAAGTTTTTTTTTATTTCAGGCGACTTTTTCGCCCAAGTCACCCACTCGGCAGAGGTCCGATTTCGGGTTTCGATGGATTCAGGGATCATCTCAAGCTGCAGTTTATTATTTGAAATGTCATTTTATACAAAGGGTGAATATTTGTATTTCACAGCGTAATGTTTACAACAGGTATTTGTCTCAAAATATTCCTGCATTTTCTACTTGTCGGGGGACAATTAAATTGAAAAAAGTCACTTGTCTGACGCCAATTTTTCCTGAGTCGGATGTAGGATTTCCGCACCCCTCAGTACTTACTAATCGTCAAAAAAAAAAAAAAAAAAAACTTGAAAATGTTTTGGCCTTTTTTTATGGAGATTTTCTTGGCATGATTATTTAGCTTGGGGGCACTGATAATATTTACCAATCATATTTACTGTGGAGTATGCCTGTGCGAAAAGTTTCGCCTGGAATTGAGCAGGAATTGGGGTACGGAATCCGTACGGAAAATTTCATTCCGCCCAGAGATTCAAAATGGAAACAAAATGGTTTTTCCAGGCGGAAATGGAATGGAAACAGGCAGGAATTTTTGGGCAAAATATGTAAATTAGCTCCCTTACTTTTTCAAGTACAAAGGAATAATAGAAACAAAAAGTTGTTTTGATTATCTAAGTACAAGTTAATAATCATTTTGAAGGTTAATAAATTAGGTCTGAGAAAGTTATGACCTTGGAAGTTTAATAATTGGTGGAAAAAGGTTTGTTGTCAATATAACTTTGGAACAGCAGGTGTGGAACAACAGCTGTAAATCCAAAATAGATTCAAAAGTTAGACTAATTGTTATGCAGGCAATAATTTAAGCCTACCTGTCAATTTTAAATTCTGTGGAAATGCCTGCACGGTACAAAAAGTGTGTTTCCTAGTGACTGATTTTGTTGTGTCCATTTTTAGGAGCAATTCATTCTTTTTTTATCTGCAGATGATGGCGATGGAGATGATGGCCTATTTGATGATACTGTACATAAATCACTACACAAGACAGCAGGAATTATAATACTTCTGCTTAGTATTCAGGTCCACTGGCCAAAGGCAGGGGCTACATCTCTGAAAACCTTAAAAAAGTATTTCCATGAAGAACTCTGGTTGCTATGGCAACAAAAATGATTTTTATTTTTAAATAAAAAATCCTTTTCTAAATTATTATTTGGTGGAATATCAGAAATATTTTACAGAATTCTTCAAAAGATGACACTCAACCAAGTTTGATGAAGGCATTTCTAATTTGTCTAAAAACAAGGCCACCAATGGGTGGGACTTTTGTTTCTCTACTTAACTCTGGTGTAAATTTCAGTCATGTTCTCAGATTTTTTTTTTTCCCTATTTTTAAAATATTTTTTGATTGTTCTCCATCAGATCCTTTCCCACATTCCTTGAAGGCATTTTTGATTCATCAAAGTACATGGCCTCCTGGTTGGATGGGCTTATTCCCTATATACTAGTAGTTCATTATGGAAACTTTGAAACTTTATTCTTGTGTAATTTCTGGCCTAATTTCATGATACTTTGATAAAAATATTCCACTTATGATTCGCTAAGAAAATTGTTGAAGCCTTTGCAATGATTGGAAAAGACATGGCTATCATAAGATTAGGAATTTTAGACCCTTAACATCATTTTAAAATTTTTGTTTTAAATGAAGGTTTAATTTTGAAATAATCTGACTGTGATAGAACCCTGTTGGTGCTCTATACATATTTGCTTAAGTATGGTAATCTTTCAAATGGCTTAGTTGTAAGTTTCCAAAATTATTTTTCTTTACATGAAATATATTTTGCAATTACTCTTCCTTTTGGGTCGTTTTCGGAATGAGATTATTTGACTGTAATATACCCCTGTTGGTGCTCTATACATATTTTCATTCATCCCACCGTCATGTTATGCTTGTGTAGAATCTAAAGGACACCACAGGAAAATGATTATTGTGATTAGAACAGATATTATTATGTACCGCAGGATTCGATTCTGAAATATTTGTCACAATATTAAGTAATTTTAAATTGCAATATGACATAAAAAGGTGTACAGGAATGCATAATAGAATTTCGAAAAGCAAGCAGGTAGATATTTATTATCCTAAAGGTCTTATCCTACAAAAGCGCTTAACTGCAGTATGATGTAAAAGTACATATAGAAATAAAGGTGCTAAGTGTAAAGACCCAATAAATTGTATAATACCAGTAGTGCCAATATAAGCCAGAATTGTAGAAGCAGACTGGTAAATATATTTAAGGTCTTATC
The DNA here is from genome assembly GCA_945859785.2 of Tridacna gigas. NCBI lineage: Eukaryota > Metazoa > Mollusca > Bivalvia > Cardiida > Cardiidae > Tridacna > Tridacna gigas. Next base: position 8,750,370 of record OX244033.2, on the reverse strand, counting down.
CAGATAGGGCTTAGAGGTCTGCAATATGAAGTAAAAGTATAGAAATATAGGAAGGTGCTAAGTGTAAAGACCCAATAAATTGTATAATGCAGTATGACCCAATATTGGTGTGTTCTAACCAGAGTAACCAAACCTTTCTGTCTAAGCCAGAGTTGGGGAAGCAAACTGGTAAATATATTTAAGGGCTCATTTTGAAAGTGCTTATCTGTAATATATAAAAGTGCATATAGATATATGAAGATGGTAAGTGTATAGACCCAATAAATTGTATAATCCAAGTAGTCCAAATATTATTATAGTTGGAAGAAAGTACCAAACCTTACAGTCTAAGCCAGAATCTGAGAAGGAACCTGGTAAATATTTATGTTTGAGTGCTTATCCTGATTTGAACTGTGTCAAACATTGAGAAGTGACCTGTCAGTCATATAAATATGACCTGAGTGTCAGTGTTCAAATGTGGATTTGGCTTGCCAAAAATTATTTAGACCAATCCCTTACTTTTTCAAGTTTCAAGGAATAATGAAAACAAAAAAATGTTTCAATAATCTAAGTACAAGAAAATAATCATTTTGAAGGTTAATAATTTAGGTCTGAGAAAGTTATGACCTTGGAAGTTGAAAAATCAGTGGAAAAAGGGTTGTTCTCAGTATAGGTATGGAGCAATAGGTGTGGAACAACAGCTGTAAACCCAAAATAGATTAAAAAGTTAGACTAATTGTTATGCAGGCAATAATTTAAGCCTACCTGTCAATTTTAAATTCTGTGGAAATGCCTGCAATCTACAAAAAATGTGTTTCCTAGTGACTGATTTTGTTGTGTCCATTTTTAGCTCCCACTGTCCGAAGGCCAGCGGGGCTTATGTCATGGCCTGGTGTCTGTCGTGCGGGCGTCCGTGCGTGTGTCCGTTCGTCCGTCCGTGTGTTAACTTTTATTTCAAACATCTCTGAAACTACCCAACCATTTTTCATGAAACTTCACAGAAATGATCCTGCCATGGTCCTCTTCACAATTTCTTGAAAGAATTTGATTCCTTTAAAAACTCTGGTTGCATGGCAACAAAACTGAAAAATATTGGAAATATTTAAAAATCTTCTTGTCTGAAACCATTAGGCATAGGGCTACCAAATTTGGCATGTAGCTTTATGTAGTAGACCTCTATCATGTTTCTTCACATTATAGCCCTGGGGTCAAAATTGGCTATGCCCCAGGGGTAACAAGTTTTACATAGGCTTATATAGAGAAAACTTTAAAAATCTTCTTGTACCTAGCCATAAGGCCTAGAGCTACCAAATTTTGCATTTAGTTTGATCTAGAGGGTTTCTACCAAAAGTGCCCAAATTACAGTCCTGGGGTCAATTTGGCCTCATGCTGGGGGTGGGGGTGGTTCACAAGATTTACATGGGCTTATATAGGGAAAACTTTTAAATCTTGGTGTACATAGCCATAAGGCTAAGGGCTATCAAATTTTGCATAATTATAGCATCATCTAGTGGACAACTACAAAGAGGACCCAAGTAACAGCCCTAGGATCAAGTTTGGCCCTTCACCAGGGGTCACAAGTTTTACATGAGTTTATGGAGTGAAAACTTCAGAAACCGTCTTCTTACTAGCCATAAGGCCAAGAACTCCCAAATTTGGCATGTTATTCTTCTAATACACATATTCCCCATTTAGTCCGACTGTAGCCCAGGTGTCAAAGTTTTATAAGGGCTTATATAGTGAAGACTTCTCTTTATGGTTTATATTTATACATGTAAGCCAGTGGAGCGATACAGGGCCATCATGGCCCTCTTGTTAGGAACAATTCATTCTTTTTTCATCTGCAGATGATGGAGATGGAGATATGGCCCATTTGATCATATTGTACATAATTTACCACACATGACAGCAGGTATTATTTTACTTCTGCTTGATATTTAGGTCCACTAGCCAAAGTCTGAAAACCTTCAAAAAGGTATTTCCATGAAGAGCTCTGTTTGCTATGGCAACAGAAATGATTTTATTGTAAACTTAAAAAATCTTTTTGTCAATTACATTTTGGTTGATTTTATAATGTTCTCAATCAGACCCTTTACCACATTCCTTGAAAGCATTTTGATTCATCAATACACTTGGCCTCCTGGTTGGATGGGCTTATTCCCTAAAAAGGTCATAATGTAAACTTTGAAAGTTTATTCCTGTGTAATTTTTGGCCTAATTCCATGATTCTTTTTTTTATTCCTGGTGATTCGCTACGAAAATGGTTGAAGCCGTTGCACTAATTGAAAAAATACATAGCTATCGAAAGATTGGGAATTTTGGTCCCTTAACATCATTCAAAACTATTCATTTCAGAATCCTGCGGTACATGATAATATCTGTTCTTATCACAATAATCATTTTTCCATCATTCTTTTTTTATGTGCTGATGATGGAGATGGAAATGATGGCCCATTTGATGATATTGTAGATAAATTACCACGCAAGACAGCAGGTATTATTTTTATTCTTCTTTGTTTTTAGCCCACAGGCCAAAGGCAAGTGAGCTATGTGACAGCCCTTTGTCGACCATTTGTTCACTTTGTCTTCAAACATTTTTTCCTAAAATATCAGCCAATTCCAAATAAATTTCACAGATACGTTTTTTGGAGGTTTATTCCTGAAAACCTTCAAAGAAAGTATTTCCATGAAGAGCTTTGGTTGCTATGGCAACAGAGATCATTTTATTTCAAACCTAAAAAAATCCTTTTCTCAAGGATTCTTTGGCTGATTTTCCACAACGTTTCAAAAGATGACACACAACCAAGTTCCATGAAAGCTTTTCTTATTTGTCTAACAACAAGGCTATTAAGGGGTGGGACTTTTTATCTCTAATAAACTCTGGTGTAAATTTCTATCTTGCTCTCAGAAGATTTTATACCCTATTTTAAGATATCCCTTTGAATTGTTCTCAATGAGACACTTTACCACATTCCTTGAAGACATTTTGATTCATCAATACACATGGCCTCCTGGATGGATGGGCTTACTCCCTATAAAGTTCGTTATGGAAACTTTGAAAGTTTATTCCTGTGTAATTTTTGGTCTTATTTCATGATACTTTTCTTAATATATTCCCCTGATGATTCACTACGAAAATTGTTGAAGACCTTGCAATAATTGAAAAAGACATGGCTATCAAAAGATTAGGAATTTTAGACCCTAAACATCATTTGAAACCTTTCATTCTAAATGAAGGCTTAATTTTGAAATAATTTGACTGCGATAGACCCCTGTTGGTGTTCTATACATGTTTGCTTAAGTATGGTAATCTTTCAAATAGCTTAGTTGTTAGTTTCCAATATATTTTTTTTTTCTTTACAGCATGATATATAATTTGCTGTTACTCTTCCTTTTGGATCGTTTTCGGAATGAGATTATTTGACTGTAATATACCCGTGTTAGTGCTCTATACATATTTGCTAAAACTATGTTTCATTCTTCCCTTTGTCATGTTATGCTTGTGTGGACTCTAAAGGACACCATAGGAAAGTGATTATTGTGATTAGAACAGATATTATCATGTACCGCAGGATTCGATTCTGAAATATTTGTCACAATATTATGTAGTTTTAAATTGCAATATGACGTAAAAAGGTGTACAGGAATGCATAAAAGTATTAAAGTTGAAGACCCAATAAAAATTGAGACCCAGTATTATTGTGTTCACAAAAAAGTAGTCAGACCTATTTGTCCAAGCTAGAATTCAAGAAGCAAAGTGGTAGATATTTATTATCCTAAAGGTCTTATCCAAAAAGCACTTAACTGCAATATGATGTAAAAGTACATATAGAAATAAAGGTGCTAAGTGTAAAGACCCAATAAATTGTATAATACAATAAGACCTAATATTTTTGTGTTCACAACCAAAGTAACCAAACCTTTCTGTCCAAGCCACAGTTGGAGAAGCAAACTGGTAAATATATTTAAAGGCTCATTTTGAAAGCACTTATCTGCAATAATATATAAAAGTACATATAGATATATGAAGATGGTAAGTGTACAGACCCAGTAAATTGTATAATACAAGTAGTCCAAATATTACTGTAGTAGGAAGAAAGTTAGCAAACCTTACAGTCTAAACCAGAATCTGAGAAGGAACCTGGTAAATATTTATGTTTGAGTGCCTATCCTGATTTGAACTATGTCAAGCATTGTGTAAAGTGACCCCTCATTCATATAAATATGACCCAATAAATTGTATAATACAATAAGGCCCAATATTGTTATGTTCACAAAGTAACCAAACCTTTCTGTCCAAGCTAGAGTTGGAGAAGCAAACTGGTAAATATATTTAAAGACTCATTTTGAAAGCGCTTGTCTGCAATATCATGTAAAAGTACATACCGAAATATATGACAATGGTAAGTGTATAGACCCAATAAATTGTATTATACAAGTACTCCAGATATTACTGTAGTAGGAAGAAAGTTACCAAACTTTACAGTCTACGCCAGAATCTGAGAAGGAGACTGGTAAATATAAATGTTTGAGTGCTTATCCTGATTTTGAACTGGTGTCAAATATTGTAAACTGACCTGTCATTCATATGAGTATGACTTGAGTGTCCGTATTCAAATGTGTATTTGGCCTGCCAAAAATTATTTTATCATTCACTGTACCAATTGTTAGGAACAAAAAAATACTGATCTTGCTTTGCAATTTTTAGTATGGCCCAAATCAGTGGGTCATGAAAAATAATTCTTTTCGCTTTTTTTGATGTTGTCCCAATACTTTCGGTGTCCCAAAATTTAAGCAAAATACGGTAGGTTGTGTTGTTGCACATTTGGCACAGCAACAGAAACAGAGTGAACAGAGACTCTTCTGTGAAAAACAAATGTCTCCATCGATGCATTGGGAACAATCTTGGAGCATATGCTCTTAACCAAGCTAGACAAATGCAATGTACAGGAGTAGGGGGCAAACCAATATAATGATGACGAGATTGCAGATAATCATTATTGAATTGATTTCTTACTATTTCTGCCTAAATGTTGCTATCGTGATTGCCTACAATTAGAACAGCTTTCTCAGTTGCATTGCTATGGTGATCATGAAGGTGGCCATGACATATAATCTGTCTTCAAGTGCCATCGAATGTGACAATCTAGCATGGTCTCCTATGCCTCCAGTTTTTCTCAGGTTCATAGCAAGTAGTTCTGTGGTTGAAATTTTCACACCAAAATGTCTCACAACCTGTTGCTGCTGTTGAGCTTCCAATAGCAATGCAATAGCACGACCCCTTTATACCTTGGTCAGCCGTAGTGTGATAGCAAATGGTCAGATCTAACGAAAAGTGATGTGCATTGTCTCAAGAGTACTGAGTGGTAATATAAAATATGATGAGCATTATGTTATGTGATCTTTGCATTTCTCCACTTTTTCTATTGGGCATAGCACATCACCCAGCAGAACAAATTTAGGTACCATGTTAGTTACCTTGACAGTTCTATGACTAATTTTCAGCATTTTAGGCCAAAACATTCAACAATGGTTTCACTTTTAAAACATGCTCAAACTTGATCGTGATGAAACTACTAGAGCGTCAGAATATTTTAATCCATTACCTGCAAGTTTGAAAATTGGTCATATGGGCACAAAACCTAGGTCAGTAGGTCAAATAAAAGAAAAACCTTGTGTGCTCTCTTGCGGCTGCATTTTCAACCAATGTTAGTGTCAGAATATTTGTCTCGGTTATCTATCAACCAAGTTTGAAAATGGGTTATGATTAGTCAGGAAACTAGGTCACTAGGTGTTATATCTTAATAACCTTGTGTACATGCTGGAAGAGACAGCTCCTATTTAAACTTGATGAAATTTTGTCAGTATGTTTATGCCATTTTCTCTCAGCCTAGTTTGAAAATGGGTCATGTGGGGTCAAATACATGGTTACTTTTTCAAATATTGGAAATACCCAATGAGGCCACAATTTTAACTGTATCTGATGAAACTTTGTCTTACTATTTGTCTCCTTGATCTCTTATACAAAGTTCAACAATGGGTGGTATGGATTCAAAAACTATGTCATTAGGCCATATGTTGGAAAAAACATTGTGTGTACGCTAAAGACCATAATTTTAACCAAACTCTTTTTGAGACTTTGTCAGAATGTTTGTCTTAAAGATCTCTAAGTGTCCGGGAGAAAAAAAAATAGGTCTCTAGGTAAAATATATGAAAAAAATGTGCACCTTGTGCAATGTAGAGGTTACAATTTCCAGTTGATGTTTTTTTTTTTCAACGCAGTTGTAAAAAATGCATCGCATTGGGTAAAGTAAGTGATTTAGAGCTATTTTTGCTCATGTAACCTGCAAACTTCAATATATAAATATTTTGTTTGTTCTGTTTGAGAAAAAAAAAAAAAAAAAAAAAAATTAAATAAATAAAAAAAAAAAAAAAAAAAAAAAAAAAAATTAAATAAAAAAAAAAAAAAAAAAAAAAAAAAAAATTAAATAAAAAAAAAAAAAAAAAAAAAAAAAAAAATTAAATAAAAAAAAAAAAAAAAAAAAAAAAAAAATTAAATAAATAAAAAAAAAAAAAAAAAAAAACCTGAGTATTAAACTGACACCTCACATGTGTGTTTTTACCTGTAGCTTAATGTTACTGGCCCTATGCCTACACTCTGATATGCATTAAAAAAAAGAAAAACATTCCCTGTTTCAACTCAGAAATATTGAAAACAAGTGGGACAGGTGAGACATGTATCTCCAACAAGCCTTGTCTTTCTCTGTTAACAATGTTACACTAATGTTAATGATGCAGGTACAGACAAACAAATGGGAGAATCAGATGCACATATTCAGATGGCTGATTCAGATGCAAATGCACAGATAGCTGATTCAATTACAGATGAATAAATGGAAATCATGCCTGCCAAGAAAGCAGCAACAAGGTCAGCACCTGGTGCAAATGTGAGTAAACCTCAAAATTCCTTGTGTTTGTAAGGTTATGTTGACAAAATAGGACTCTACAACCTCTGCTACACACAAAGGAAATAAATGCCATAAGAATATGTTTACAACATACAATACCTGAATCACTAGGTTTAGGGACATAGTCTAAAATCAATGGAAGATTGACAAATGTCGCAGATTTTAATGCTACAGTAAACATGCTCAAGAATGTACTCATCAGTACTTTTGAGCAACAATTGGACCATAATTGTCAATTTTGAGGTCACTCATTGAGGTCAAAAGGGAACTAGAAGTGTTTTGTTTCAGATCACTTGTTTGTGGTGTCCTGCTCGGTCCGGTTGTAAGGTCTGTCAAAAAATATCTGAGTTTAGGGTTTCCCGACCCTACCTAGAAATGCTGCTGACCCTAAACTCTTCACGCTACAATTGAAAAAAAAAAAAAAAAAAAAAAAAAAAAATCTGTCGGGTGCCACTTCGGTCCATGTAAAAAGTTTCTGGGAAAAAAATCCCTCACTACCCTACCTACAGCATCTCGGATCGAAACCATAGACACAGATATTTTTGTTAGGCCTAGAGTGTAGGACCCGTGACCTGGAGGACCTGGGTTACAGCCTTACTTGATCCACTGAGTTTTTCGAGGGAGTGTCCTTTGGCAAAACACTTCAGAGCCCCAGCCTTGTACTGGTGAAATCCAGGAAATAGATGTAATTGTGGCCTGTCACCGTCATATGTTGAAAGTGGTGTAAAACACCAATCATATCAAGATCACTTGTATAGCTGTAGTTTGTCAAATATTTAGTTGGAGATTCCCTTAGCAGTGGTTAACTATGATGAATTGTATTGTTTCTATGATCGTTTGTCACCTTCTTTTCAATCCATTAATGAATTGTGCAAATGAACTTATAGAGAAGAATTAAATCTTTTTAAAACAAGCAGGCTAAACCAAATACTTCGAAGCAAACAAAACTGATGTAACAGGCCCATGCACACATGAGTAACATACAAGCATATACAGGTAAAAGTTTCTATGATACGTAGTAGAGTCAGGGTTTGCAAGGCTGGAAAAATCATGGAAGATTTGAACTGTGGAAAAAACATGGAAAAGAGAAAATTCGACCCCTGTCATGAAAATCAGGGTTTTCAAGTTTAAAGTCAAGTTACAGGTGTATGTTACATATCAAGGAAAATATTTTTGTCATGGAAAAACAAGGGAAAAGTATAGAATTTTAAAGTCAGAAATATGCATGAACCCCGTAGGTAACATTGACAAAAATATAATTTATACATTTCAGGTAAGCGAAGTGCTGAAGAAACATACCTTAGAAAAAAGTTCCAAGTTTTATTTAGGTGGGACGAGATCCAGTGTACATAATACAGATATGAAAGAGGCACAGGAGACTTGTCAAAAACTGTCAACTCAAACACTGCCACAACTCAGGACAAAATCAAATAACGTGAAGCTAGGAAAATCTCGACTCTGATCAGAACTTTGTTAAAATTTATGTGGTTTTCATTAAGATTTTACCAGTACTATATGCACAATTTCCACGGGAATTCAATGTTGACCTTTGGGAAAATTGGCAATGGAAACCCTGGCCAATGAGATGCTGGATCGTGTAATACCTGTATAAACTTTTGAGCACAAGAACAAAGCTTGCATTATTTTTATGTTCACATTTTTATCACACCTGAGCACAACATTGCTCAAGGTATTGAGATGAGCCATTGTCCAAAATATGCAACATGAGTCTTCAACATTCGACCTGTGTGCACTCTAGAGGTCACAGTTTTTACCCAATCTGGATGAAAGTGGGTCAGATTGTTTGCCACTTTGAAATCAAGGTTAAGTGTGATAATAGGTCAAAAAAGGTCATAAACTAGGTTACTAGATCAAATAAATTGATACTTTATGTGCTCTCTAGAGGCAACCTTTTTTTAGCTAATCTAGATGAAAGTTGATTTGAATGTTTGTCTCTTTAAGGTTCAGATCAAGTTTGATATTTGGTCAGAAAGGGCCATAAACTAGGTCAGTAGGTCAGATGATTGAAAAACCTGGTGTGCAGTCTAAGACTATGTTTTTAAGCAGATCCTGATGAAAGTTGGTCAGGAGGTTTTTAATCATAAAATTTTGGTCTAGTTTGATAATGGAACACATGAAGTTACAAAGTAGGTTGCTAGGTCAAATCCTTGAAAAACTTTGTGTGCACTCTAGAGGCTACATTTCTAGTTGAACTTTATCATAGTTAATCAGCATGTAGAAGCATCCAGAGGATTACAAATGCTTTTGTGTATTACAGTTGATGTTGCGTTTATGCTCACCTGAGGGCATAGTGCTCAAGGTGAGTGCTTTTATGATCGTATGATATTTATTGTGTGTTGACGTTTACAATTATGGCTGTCTACACTCTAGAGGTCACAGTTTTTATCCAATCTTCATAAAACTTGATTAGAATGTTAGGTCAGATGAATTGAGTTCCAGAGACCATTTTTTTAACCAGTCTTCATGAAAACGTATTAGGCTGAGTTCAAATATAGGTCGGTAAGTTAAAAGGGCAGACCTGGGGTCATTGTAATCCTGATTACATGTAATCAATTACAAAATCTGAGTAATTGCAATGTAATCTGTAATCTCGAGTTTTCATGATTACATGTAATTGTAATGTAATCGATTACATTGTAAAAATGCCTGTAATCATGAATACATTTCAATTACTTTATGATTACAATGGGAAAATATTCTTTGCCACTTGTCAATGGTGGGTTTCTTTCATTACAGTTGGGGGAGGGTGCCTTCTCAAAGATTTTATGCTAAAAGGGTGCTTTAATTGACTAATTATTTTGTTTTAAATATATTTGAAACAAATGAAGAACTGGGATAACTTCAAAGAGAGATTTTCAAGGTTTGCATGGTGACCATTCCCAATTAATGAAGAGTGGATATAATTTGTTTGATTAATTGCAATATTTATCACCTTATTAAAGAAAGTTTTCACAGTTTTGTAAGAACTCAGTCATCCCATACTATAAAATAACACCATATTTTTGGCTGAGGTTCTGTTCATTATTGTACTGATAGAAATAAGGATACAAACTCTGGTGGAATTAAAGTGAATATTAGTTTTGATCAAGTGAAAATCAGTACACATGTCTGCTAAGGTTTTTGAACATTTTGATATTCCATCTAGTGACACACTAACTGGATCTGACTCTGTTAAAGCTAAGTGTAAATACTGTGCAAGTACCATATCAGAATCTATAAAGACAACCTCAAACTTTGTCACCCATTTGAAGGTAAGTCGCACATATTTATGATTTAACCCTCTTTCAAACAGCTCATTGTTTTCATGGCCCTAGGGTCAATTATTGTTAAGGAAAATACTAATTGGGAAAAGGCAGGCTATTTCTGATTTTTCCAAACAGTAATAAATTTGATATTGTAAGGGCCACTGATTGTTTATCGCTGTGATTAAGAGAGAAATTTTGGCTGAGTTAAGATCAGTTGTATTCATAGAATGTTAATATGTTTTTGTATTCGACTATCACTCTCAAGTTAAAAAATTAAAATGCTGCCTTTGATCATATTAATCTTAACATGATTGTAAACTGAGAATATTAGTAGCAATTATTAATATCTCCTTTTATCATAATGTTGAAGAATAGTTCTCAACCTTTTATATGGACTGCAGTATGTCATATTAATGTAAAAGTCAGAATGTAATCACATGTAATCATAATGTAATCATGATTACAATGCAAAAGTAATTGTAATTGTAATCAATTACATTGAAAATTTGTGTAATCATAATGTAATCAGTAATCAAAAAACTTGGGAGTACTTGTAACTGTAATCGATTACATCGGTATGTAATCGACCCTAGGTCTGTAAAAGGGTAAATTATTAAAAGAAAGTAACTATGCCTGTCAGCCTGCCTTAAGTTTATGTCCACTAAAGGAGAAAATTCAGAGTGAAAATAGTTAAAGCCTTGAACTGAGATTGTCACGAAAAGGGTTTTCACATGAATGAAAAAGCTAAGATTCTGGAGTTTCGGTGGCGGCTGATGTCTTCTATAAATAAAAGTGGTGTATAACCTAGCTAGATATATTAATCATGCTACTGTTTTAAGGCGAAATGCAGTCTCATGATGATAATAAAATATCGATGAAAATGCCGTAACACCATTCTGTCTTCAAAGGTTTTAGCATATAGAAGTATTATAATGTAATCTTTTGTCTTAATATATATTTTGTTTTTCATAAAAAACTTGCATGACTTAAAAGGTTAATTCAAATTTGTGCTTTTATACAAAGATTGCTTAGCAAACAAATGTTTGTATGTTAAACTTAGTTATAGTTAAGGTACATTTACAGAAAATGTTGACATATTGTATAATGTTTGTATTTTAAACTTAGTTAAGATACATTGCCATTTTCAATAATCACGTTTCCATAAGACGGCAAATTGTAGGAGAATATAGAAATAAGTATTTTATATAATACACCTTTGTATAATATGTCACTTTTTGCCACAATTTTTTTCATAGGCCTTCCTTCAAAGGAGCATGAAAATTTGAAATGTTTTTAAAACCTTTACTCTAAAAAAGCAAAAAAAAAAAAGAAAAAAAAAGTAATATCTGGATGTTATGTCATAATTTAACACAATGTTTTCAAAGTCTTCCCTCAGAAGGAGCAGGATGAATTGCAAAGTTTTCAAAAAGTCTTACTCAAAATGAGCATGAAAGATATTGGCCTTTGGATGTCATGTTACCCTCTTGCTACAATGTTTTCAAAAGCTTTCTTCTAACGGAGCATAAAAAGTAGTATTCAAATGTAAGTGTGCTTGAAAGCAAAGAAGTAAAGATTGCTTTTTAGGTCACCTGAGTACAAAGTGCTGAATGAAGGAGAGCTTTTGTGATTCTACTGTGTCTGGCACCGGTTGTGCGTCATCAACTTTAACCTTTTGTACGCTGTAGAGGCCACAATTTTAGCCTGATACTCCTGAAACTTGGTCAGAATGTTTACCTTGATAAAATCTCGAAACAGATTTGAACATTGGTAATGCCGGAAAAAATTAAGTCACTAGGTTAAAGTTGAAAGAGCCTTGTGAGGCCACATTTTCAGTCACATACTCATGAAAATTGGTCAGAATGTTTCTCTTAATTATTTCTTGGACGTTTGAAAATAGGTCACCCTCTTCACACAGTAGAGACCATATTTTTACTCTGACACTTATGGAAATTGGCCAGAATGTTTTTCTTAATCATTTCTTAGACGAGGATGAAATTGAGCCATATCGGATCAAAAAGTAGGTCAGCAGGTCAATTCTTAGAAAAAGTTTGTGCACACTCTATAGGCCATTTTTAAGTTGATACTCATGAAACTTGGCCGGAATGTTTATCGCGACAAAACCTTGAAAGAGTGTGAAAACCTAATTATCTGGCCATAAACCGGGTCACTCTGTCAAATTTTAGAAAACCTTGTGCACAGGCAAGGTCGTATTTTCAGCACAATAATAATGAAGGTAGGTCAGAGCTGGATCAGGGAAAACTTTAAATATCCAGGGCCCAAATTATAGCCCTGGGTCAAGTTTGTCCTTGCCCAGAGGGAAACAAGTTCTACATAAGCATATATAGTGAACACTTTAGAAAGCCCCGAAGGTAACAAAGTAGGACATAAAGGTATATACAGCAAACTTTAAAAGTCTTCATGTCTCAAACTAGAAGGCTTAGAGCTTTAATATTTGGAATTTAGCATCTCCTAGTGGACCTCTACCAAGTTTGGTTAAATGATGCCCCTGGGGTCCAAATTTGGCCCGGTCCCAGGGGATAAAAAAAATAGGATATAATTGTCTATGGAAGGGGTTGTTTCGTGTCTCTGAGATATCTCCAAGACAGACGAAAGGAATCAAATCAAACTCCACAGAGAGTTCAACCACACTGAGATGGTGTGTCATGCACATGCGATATTTCCCTATGTTAAAGGCCAAAGTCCTACGAAATTAAAATTTGTGTGGGGGAAGTGTTTTGTGTCTCCACAAAATCTCCAAAACTGCTGAATCGAATTTAATCAAACTCCATATAAAGGTAAACCACATTGAAAAGGTGTATCATGCACAAGAGATATGTCCCTAGGTTATAGGCCAAGGTTCTACCAAGTAAAGATTTGTTTGGGAGGATTATTTCGTGTCTCCTCCATATCTACTAAACTACTGAAGGGAATCAAATCATACTCCACAGAAAGGTAAACCATATTGAGGTGTATCATGCAAGTGATATGTCCCTTGGTTAAAGGCCAAGGTCCTTTCTTGTAAAAATTTGTTTGGGAGGGGGGTTTCAAGTCTCTATGATATCTCCAAAATTGCTGAAGAGAATTTAATCAGACTCCACAGAAAGATAACCACATTGAGAAGGTGTGTCATCCATAAGTACTATGTCCCTAGGTTAAAGGCCAAGGTTCTACCAAGTTCAAATTTGTTTGGGAGAGGTGTTTCGTGTCTCCTGACTCCAAAACTGTTGAAGCAAATTTAATCAAACTCCACAGAAAGGTAAACAACATTGAGAAGGTGTGTCATTCCCAAGTGATATGTCTCTAGGTTAAAGGCCAAGGTCCTACCAAGTTAGAATTTGTTTCGGTTTGGGATGTTTTGTGTCACCGCGACATCTCCAAAACTTCCGAAAGGAATTTAATCAAACTCCACAGAAAAGTAAACTACATTGAAAAGGTGTGTTACGCACAGGCGATACGTCCCTAGGTTAAAGGCCAAGGTCAACCAAGTTAAAATTTGTTGGGGGGATTTCGTGTCTCTGCGATATTTCCAAAACTTATGAAGCGAATTTTATCAAACTCTTCTGAAAGGTAAACCACACTGAAAAAAATGTGTTATGCGCAAGAGGTATGTTCCTAGGTTAAAAGGTCAAAGTCCCAAAAATATGTTTTGGAGGGGGTATTTCAAGTCTCCGTGATATCTCCCAAATTGCTGAAGCGAGTTTAATCAAACTCCACAGAAAGCTAAACCACATTGAGAAGGTGTGTCATCCCCAAGTAATATTTCCCTAGGTTAAAGGCAAAGGTCCTTGAAAGTTCAAATTTGTTTGGGAGGGGTGTTTCATGTCTCCGTGATATCTCCAAAACTGCTGGGACGAATTTAATCAAACGCCACAGAAAGGTAAACCACATTGAGAAGGTGTGTCATGCCTAAGTGATATGTCTCAAGGTTAAAGGCCAAGGTCCTACCAAGTTAGAATATTTAGGTTGGGGGTGTTTTGTGTCTCTGTAATATCTCCAAAACGTCCGAAAGGAATTTAATCAAACTCTACAAAAAAGTAATCCCTAGGTTAAAGGCCAAAGTCCTTCCAAGTTAAAAGTTGCTGGGGTGGTTTCTTATGAAGCGAATTTTATCATACTCTTCAGAAAGGTTAACCACATTGAGAAAATGTGTTATGCGCAAGAGATATGTCCCTAGGTTGAAGGCAAAGGTCTTACCAAGTTAAAATTTGTTTGAGGAAAGTGTTTCGTGCCTCCGCGATACCTCCAAAACTGATGAAACAAATTGAATCAAACTCGACAGAAAGGAAACCACATTGAGAAGGTGTGTCATGCGCAAGGGATATGTCTCTTGGTTAAAAGCCAAGGTCCTACCAAGTTAAATTTTGTTGGGGGTGTTTCGGGGGCATCAGGCACTTTCAGTGACACGTCTTGTTCTGAAATTTGCACACTGTCTTTATATTATCAATAGCTTAAACCCTATTGATTTTGAAAAAAAAATCTCACAATCAGTAAGGGAAAAGTAGCTATTTGAAGTATAAAATTTACAGTTCTTATTTACGCAATAGGAGACTCAGGTGACCGATATAGGACCATCATCGTCCTCTTGCTTTTTCGTATTGGGCTTTATCTTGTGGACCTCTACCAGGATTCAAGTAATTATAGCGCTGTGGTAAAATATGGCTATGCCCTGACCTGAGGTCATGGTTTTCTCGTGGGATTTTACAGAGAAAATTTTATGTCTTCTAGTTTGAGACCAATTCGCCAAGTTTGTAATATTGGCGTGTAAGTTTTTTACTTATTAGCCAGTGGCATGATACAGGGCCATCATAGCCCTTTTGTTTCTAATTGTTACTGTTGTCAATCGAAGTGCCTTACTTTTATTATGTTGAGAGTATTGTGCAGATATACAAGGGATCTGAATAAAATGTTCTTATTATTTGAAAGGTGTCTTGCTTTTTACTCAAATTTCTTGTTTGATTTTCTACTCACCTGTGGGCAAGTTATATCGCTACAACTAGATTTTGAATGGGTTAACCCCTATTTGGACTAAGAAAGTCTGAGGTTTGTATGGTGTTTAACGCCGTTTTCAACATTATTTCAGTTATATCGCGGCGGCAAGTGAACCTATCCATGCTTTCCTGGAGTTTCTGTTATCAGTACTACGAACAATATTCTTTCCAAGCCAATTCTGAGGTTAAAACCTAGCAATCAATTGCTGCTTTGACAAATACTGAAAATATCCACTTAAATCTTCTCACATATTAAGAGTCAGAAATGTAGATCACTGACAAAGACCCCTACACGTGTCATTGGGTTTGGCTGAATAATTCCTCTAGTGTAAAATTTACTGCCAGGTATATGCTGTGAAAACATGCAATTTTATAGTTTCAATTATCGGTATCACTAACAAGAAATTGACCATCCAGATTGGTAATACATGTACTCGAAGATCTGGACTATGAGCGCGGGGAACTAGTCAGTTTGTACCCTCTCTCAAGGACACTTATTTATGAAGGGCAATATGCCGGAATTCAATGCAAACAAAATCCGAAAGTGGAGACCTGGGGCAAGTGACCAATTAAAGGGGATAAGTCTATGTCTCTCTGCAAGATAAGCCTGCGTGGCTCAGTGGTAAAGTGTTTGACTCATAATCCAGGGGTCCTGGGTTCGAGCCGTACTGGATCCTCTGGGTTTTTCGTGGGAGTGTCATTTGGCAAGACACTTCAAAGCCCCAGCCTAGTAATGGTGAAACCCAGGTAAGACATGAATAATGTGAGCTGTCGCCGTGATATGACTGCAATAATGTTCAGAGCGGCGTAAAACACCATTCAATCAATCAGTCAATCAAGCAAGCAAACTTTAAAACAAGCAATAACTGTAAATCAGAATTGATTGATTGATTGTGTGGTGTTTAACGCCGTTTTCAACATTATTTCAGCTATATCACGGCGGCTAGTGCACCTATCCATGCTTTCCTGGAGTTTCTTTTTACCAGTACTCCGCACAATATTCTTTCCAAGCTACTGGCTGCTTTCCCACGTAACCATGTGAATCAGAAGTAGTGATTTTAATGTATTTTGCCCGAAGAAATTTTTATCTGGAAACAATGACTAATTATTACAAGTTTCTGTTCTCTGATAGGGTAGAAAACATTGTGGGCCAACAAAATTCTCCTTTTCCCACATTTTTTTCAAAAGCCTCCTATGCTAGGGTCGGAAAGCTAAAGGTTGCTTGGTAAGGGTTATGCGACAATAATTTGATATGTGCGACTGTAACTGACTAAAAGAGGCAGACCCGAGGACAAAACCTACTTATAACTGCACTGACTAGATGAACGGAAGGACTTTCTACAGCCGCTACACTCTTCAAAAAGCGTAAATGTGTATGTTGTACATACCGTATTTAAACAAGACGTCAAACCATTGAAAATATTGTGCAGAATTCTTTGGTTGTTACATGGGTCATCTTGCTAAAAACACCAATCAGATACCTCTTAGCAACATTCTTAGCAGAACAGACCATCAGATACATGTAGATAGGTATAGATCGCATTGAGGAGAAGTGCAGTGCAATGCACATGAAATGATATTCTACCTCTTAATTTTGGCTCTATATTCCATCACACCTGTCACTCACACAGGATTTATAATAATTGTTTGCTATTGGATTTAATGGGCGTTCATGCAATGTTAGTAAAAAACATAATAGGGAGCAGATTCGCAAAGACGCAAAATACACATTTTGATATTAAGGGTCAATCTATGGAAAGGATGTTTCATGAGGCAGCTATAGTAAAATATTCCTGGTTCCACGGAAAAAACCTTGTCACTGGTCACTAGATTGTCAAACCTGGAGCTAAATGATCATCATAGCATGTCCTTGTCACTTCCTTCACTCATAAATATATGTATTCAATAATTGGGCCAGAGTTGAACATTTAGTGGTATAAAACCTTGTATACAAAATTATTGGGGCCATGCCAAACATTTAGTGGCTGTAACCTTATATATAAATATTGGGTCCAAGACCCAATTAATTATTGGGTCGGACCCACTAAGTAGGTCTCAGGATAATTGCATATTTTTGTAAGATGCATTGTGAATTCACGATATATATAGGTATACATAGTACCCTTGCCCTAAACAGATAATTTTTCACTGAATCGCATGCTTCTAACACCTTTATTTCGGGTAGGACCCAATAGTTAGGTTTGACAAGTGAGACCCAATACCCAATATGTGGTCGTTTTTAAGTATATATATATATATATATATATATATCCCCTAGGCTTTCCGTGTCACGCATGTACTCTATGTAACACCTTAGGTCCAGTCTGTAATGATATTTTAATCACTCCTAGTAGTCTCTTAAGATCTGTAGCAAAACTTAGTTTCTTCACTGAACTGTCATTTTTGACAAAGTACCCGTAACGTCCGAATATAAAGCAGGAAAAAATAATCGGACTGCATCTCTACATCACGGATTACTTTTATGTATTCACGTTCGGATCTTTTCGTCAAATCGCAAACCTGCGAGCCTATGACTTAAGAAGCAATAAACTCCATTTTTGTCAAGTTATGAATACATCGTCTGTTGCTTGTGATCTGCTATTTTCGTAAACCGTTTTGACCGAAGGTATATGATATAGAAAATATTACAACACTCTGTATTTCTGTGTGGTTGGTCGTATCTGATACACACCTCTTTACAAACGCGTCTCAACGGGATCTGACCACACAGAAATGCAAACTTGTAATATTCCATTTTCTATTACATTATGGTTCAATTCTAGACCATGACGAACACATCTATACCGAGTGTATAGATGAAGAAATGGGCGATGCGTGTGCTCCTGTGGCGGGCGTTGGTGACGACCATGAATATTACGCATTCGTTGCTGCGGATATTGATATAAAGATTCATCATCTTTGGGACTATATAGCCGAGAGAAAGAAACAAGAAAACAGCAGTTTTCATCAAAAGTTCTCCGTGAGTAAATTTGTTTCAAATGCTAAAATAATCTTTTCAGTATATATTACAAATAGATATCAGATACTTAGAATGGAAAAGTAAAAGTTTTGAAATTAGGTAAAGGTAACGTATGATGTGATTTATTTGTTTCCTAGTAACATTTCACCGACTGGAACATCAAACATGACATATTTTTACGAACAGCAACGTCGCAAATGAAACATCAATCTGGTCTTCACGACTTAGATATATCGTAATTTTAAATCAAACATTTTCCTTGGTTTTCTGTCATCTTACAAATTGGAGAAAAATATTTGATTCGTGAAGAACAAAATTGGAAGAAAGGAATTGCGTTGAGTTTTTTCTATAAATCTTACTTGGCCATTGAGCTTCTTAACCCTTTCCCTTCCTATTCCAACTTTTATCAACCCTGTGAAAGATGGTTTTTGGAAACACTGTAGAAAAAGGAGTTAATCCTGGTAGCCAGCATTTTCTCATTCTCCTGCAATATTTTTTTCCACTTTTCAAAGAAAATTTTCATCATTTATAAATGCAATCATTTGATATGTCGCATGTAAAGGCTTTAAATTTGGAAAGTCTAGAATTTTTCCTTCGGTAAAGAGTTCTTTTTAAATTTTTACCTTAAAGAAGACATGTATTTTCATACCATTCATCTTGAAATAAACACAAATCTACATCACACAGTTAACCGAAAGAGCATCCTTTGACTTGAGTATTTTCGTTCCCTACAGTAATTCTTGTATTTACTCTTTCTTTTTTGAAAAGTAGCTATCGACTTTGAATCAGTATGTTATGTTGTAAAATTGAAATATCTGAGAATAATGCAATATTTACTGTTTTTATCAATATTGGCCAGTTCTGATTGCCCGAAAAAAATCATAGCTCCTTGAAAAAAAAATCCCGCCGTGCCAGAACTACTATTGCTGTCAAACTAATGTAAACAAACATGTATAGGAGATTTCGTAATGTTTTTTCTGTCTACTCTTATTACGAGTCCGATGTTCAAATGCTAGGTAAGTTTATTCTATCTGAATGTCATAAAAAAACTTTCTGAAAGAGAACTTAAAACTCATCGGCACTTTACTAAGTACGAATTATCTTATTTTCAACTTACTTCCAGAGTATTAAACTTCTAATAATCGATCTACTAAATCTACAATGATCATGCAATGATGACGCCATGAATTACAGATTTTTACGTCATGAATGAGCAGTTTTACTGTGATATGAATAACCATAAAATCGGCATTAGAAACTGCAATTTTGGAGTAATTTTATGTGCGTATTTGTTGTCTGTGATATTGAATTATCAGGAATGAAAATTTTTTTGCGTGGAGGTATGACAACAAGAAACTTAATCACACCGTATAAAACAGCGCATGAAAACAAAAAAGCCTAATCGCTATTTTGCATGAAACCTCTTCGCGTTTTCATACAGTGTGATTAGGATCTTTATTTTCATACCTCAATGAAAACAAGAGAAAAAATCTCTTCATTCCTTAAATGCACTGAAATGTTGGCGCGTCATCGCTAATATGTTATTTAAAAAAAAACGTTGATCACCATGAAACACGTTGCTCAAATTTAGTTAACAACGGACCGATATGTTACCTAATATCGTCGTTCTACCCCACACAACTCGGCCAGTTCCGTAACTACATTTAACCTTGTCCGTATCAAGGAGTTGCAATTTTGAAATATTGCCAAATACATAATCTTAGACATGGTCGCGTTTATGAAAATTGATTAGCAACGACAGTACTCAATAACCACAGGGAAGTGATCCACATCTATCTACCTGTGGGAGAAAGCTGTCAACGAAATTGGGGAAAAAAACGTTAAAATTTGATTCATAAACTGTTGTCAACAACGTGTATTGAGAAAGATTTCGATAGAAAATTGTGACTCGTATTTGCCTTTTCTTTTTGTGTGTGTGTGGAACCGTACGATGGTAAGAACGGTAAAGTGGTCTTCTTCTGGCGAAGAAATGTACTATGTAGGTGCATATCACCCATCATAATACAGCCGAGGGATTTGATCAATGGATCACCCGGAGTTTGCCCAGTGATCAAAACTGCTAATTTTGAAATCATCCTTTCTACAGTGCACGCGTTATTAAAGGAAAAATAAGATTTAGTCAACTGTCTGATTACAGTGGAGATTTATTTGTATCACTGATAAATGGCAAAATGTTTGTCAATTATTTTATTTTGAGCAGGAATTGCCACAGGGCCTACATCGCCCACATCAGGTGGCTATGCTTGAAGAGAATCGGCCAAAGAATAGATACAAAGGACTGTATGCATGTAAGGAATATTTTGTTATGTAAGTAATGCGCTGGCGCTAATTAGTAATCTCGGCACTTCAAAGTGTCTCTTGTCAACGACTAATCGAGCCAGTGAGACGGAACTAATAAAATGGCTGGTTTGTGCCAAACAGTGATGACTAATATTGCCTGCATGTATACACAGTATACATAGAGCGTCATTGTGTGACTTTTTGGGTAAATAATTTGCATTAAAAGCACAATATTACAGTGACTGCAGCCACTTTAAAAAAATGACATAATATTACGTGATTTGCCATCATTTTGATAGTTTTTGAGAATATCATGGGCTCATAAATATGTGCAATTGTTTAAAATTAAGCCTGTTCTCCTTCTATATGTTTTTTACTTTCAGAAAAATGAATTATTATCTAAAATAGATTTTTATTTTTCAAAGAGGAAGCCTTAGTCGGCACTGAAATATCTGTAAACAGTTGTAGTATGTTCACAATTCTTTTTTAAAACCACATGGGCATCGTTTCACATTGGAATAACTGGCGACTGTTGATACCTAGGCAGGATATATATATATATATATATATCATGCGCTGATGTTTTTGTCCTGTATACCCTGACAGTGTGTAAAGTTTAAACAGTGACACGGATCCGTATTCACCAATGATTCTTGTGGGCATCCTTAGTCTTATTCTCAAAGATTTTGCTAAATTTGAAAGTAAAACAACTTCTGATTCGCATAACCAAATCAGAAGTGTTGCTTTCTAAATCTAGAACAAAACAAAGAATGAAACGAAGAAATGTTGGTTAATACGGACCCTGAATTGCATTCTTTGTTTTAGATGACCATACAAGAGTATCTTTAAAAGCAGAAGAAGGAGAATCAGAGTACATCAATGCCTGTTTCGTTAATGTAAGTCAAAAAAGCAAGCTTTAATAGACAAGTCACTCTTAGACTTCATGAATCATCAGGCTTATGTTGTGGTTGCTCTTCTGGTATAAAAACATTAGAGTTTGCGAAAAACTGGTTTGGCTTGAGTAAATTGCAAACCCAACTCGACATAATTCCGAAAAAAAGTCCATTTGTTCAGTCGTGCCAGTGACAAACGACCATTTACTTCACTAAATTTTAAATCTATCAATCAATCAAAAACATAAATCGGTAAGATTAAAGTTTTCTAAATATGACTTTCAAATACTTTTTCCTTTTTCTTTATTAGCTCGGCCGTTTTATTTATTTATTTATTTTTTTTTTATTTTATTTTATTTTTTTTTTTTTTGAGAAAACGTCGATGTATTGTTGTAACCGTTATCGTCGCCTGCGTCGTCGCAGCGCAAAAACTTACATTTTCAAAAACTTGCAAATTTCATAATATCTCTGTCATTACTGAAGATATTTAATACAAACTTGGACAAATTGTCTACTATCAAAAGGGAAACCAATACAACAAGGGCAGGTCATCATCAAAGTATTTTTGACATAGTTATGGCTTTTTTTAATCGTCCATGATAATCAAGCAACTGCAACCAAGCGTTGGCTAGCACATACTCTTCTCTTGTTTATTCACGGATACGGAAGCCACAAACTTTGTAAATGGTGTCAGTCAAACAAACTTAAAGATGTGACTTTTTACAAATATTTCGAAATCTATACTTTTTTGTCATATAACAATATATCTAAAAAATATATTAGGTTATTGTATCATTTTTTTTCTTTGTTTAAGGGTTATGGCGAACTCAAAAGGTTCATTGCATCACAAGGTAGGAGGACTTCAATATTAATGTTATTATTCAAAAAGGTTGGGAATTGTACATAACGTTATTGACCACAAGCGAGATGGATCTGTTTCTTGCAAATCTGCCGAGTCTCGGTAGCGCAGCCGGTAGCTTACTTCAGAACAGTGGGTCGTTGGTCCGAATCTCCAGCTCGGCCAAGTTCTTTCCGAGAATTGATGATAGTTATTGCAACGAATTTAATTTCTCTTTCACCGCCGATCATTGTTTCGGCGATGGTTATGTAGGAAAGCAGTGATGGTGTGGGAAGAATAATGTGCGAAGTACAGGTAACAGAAACTCCTGGAAAGCATGTATAGGTGCACTGACCGCCGTGAAATGACTGAAATAATGTTGAAAACAGCGTTAAACACTACACAGTCTGTCAGTCTTGCCAATCTTTACCTCAAAACAAATTGTATTATACTAATGCTTTTGGTAAACTATGCAGGATTTAGCATTTGAAAAAATTGACGACTGCTTTTCAGCTCACTCGAAGCAATATTTCACCCCTATTCACCATGTGTTTTCTCCTTAAAAAGCTGCATTGATATGGAAGAATAAATACTATCATCTACTTGACTAGGTCCAACCAGTGCGACGCGAGATGATTTCTGGCGCATGATATGGCAACAAAAGTCAAAGCAAATAGTCATGTTGACAAATTTGGAAATGGGCAATGTAAGTATTATTTCAACTCCTAATAAGAGCTGATCATGACTTTTTGGTCAGTTTATATCAAGAATAGGCTGAACGGAGACGTGGGCTGTGAGGTCATCCGTAGTAACATCCAGACCTAGGGTACGTTTTCCCAAACTATTCTAAATGTCAGTCTAAGTCTAATTTTGGATTTTTGAATTAACACAATCTGTAGAAAGGGACTGTAATGCATCTACAAAAAGTGTCAACCCAGGTATGTCTGCGCACTCCGCGCAGGTTGATCTGGGTTAAAATTTTTTTGCTTATGGTAGATTTCTGTTGAATAAGGACCATTATGTCCCACCGTCACTGAATGACAATCAGTTACAATATCGTGATTTCTTTAGCTCGCTTTGAAAATTTGACGTAGTTTTAGGCTTTTTTCCATAAAAGCAGAGTTGACATCGACTTGCGATTTAGATATAAGATTACTTGAAATATAAAGAAAGTCAAAGCCCTGCCGTAAAATTTCAATCAAGCTAACTAATGTGAAACTTGCATAACGAAGATGGTTACTAAACCGCTGCCTGCTTAGCTTTGCTTCTGGTATACAGAAAGTGATAGCAATGTAGCGGCGACCAATGGAAATCGAAGTTGTTTAAGACGTAACGTTTTTCGTCAATGTTTAGCTCGGCTGTTTTCGAAGAAACGGTCGGGGTATTGTCATAGCCCTACTGTGATCTACTCTGTCGATGTACAAAAACTTTGACATTTTGTAAAATCTCTGTCGTAACTTAAGATGTTTACTTCAAACTCGGACTAGTTGTTAACTCTCAAAAGGGGACCCATACAAGAAGAGTCAAGTAACCATCAAAGTATTTTGACGTTATGCCATTTTCTCGACTCACAATTTTCACTAAAAAATCATTCTATTTCTTAAAGCAAATGCAGGCGTTCGTTGGCACTAGCA
Organism: Tridacna gigas; assembly: GCA_945859785.2. Classification (NCBI taxonomy): domain Eukaryota; kingdom Metazoa; phylum Mollusca; class Bivalvia; order Cardiida; family Cardiidae; genus Tridacna; species Tridacna gigas. Next base: position 8,726,523 of record OX244033.2, on the reverse strand, counting down.
TGCCGTGCGCTTGTTGTCAAAGTACGAATTTCGTTATTATTATAGAAAAAATGCCTGATTTACTGGCCAGAGGAAGGACAAGAGACTTACGGTAAAATCAAAGTTCACTTGCAGTCCGAGGAAAATTTTAGAGATTTCATAATCAGGAAACTCAAAGTACATAAGGTATACCTTAATTATTTTTTGTATATTGCACAGTAACAAAACAGGTTTGTCCGTTAAAAAAAAAGAAAAAAAAAAAAAAAAAAAAAGAGGAAAAAGATATCCTTTACAGTTAAAATTTAGTTACCATGTATTGAGGCAACTTATATGACTTTTTTATTAACAATTAAATCTAATTTTCAAATGCCCATCATACACGGGAAGTTTATAAACAAGAAGTGGTTTTGTATTTTAAACCTAGCTGAATCGATTTATTCGGCAGCAAAAGTGTTAACAAGAATGTCTGTAAAACCGATGGATGCTCCTAAATGCATAACATAATCTTTAATGCATGGACGGACAGATGAACAGTTATTGAGGCTGCGGACAACATATCTGCTATACTTCACCGACATTCTTTTAGGGAGCATGTAAATATTGACAAATAGTGGGCAGATGCATTTTGATATTTTTCTTTAATTATTCTAGGAAACAAAAGCCCCTGTAATCGTGATACAGTACCATTTCATAGCCTGGCCAGATAAGGATGTTCCTGACACCACGTGGTCTCTTGTCAAATTTTGGAGAACTATTGCGGAGGATAGGAACACAATGCAAAACAATGAACCAATTATTGTTCACTGCAGGTTAACTCTTAATTCGCTAAATGCAACAATGGTGCATATAGTATAGGTCAATACCTGACTGCATAAAATATGTAGTTTGATCTTTGGCCTGTCTGCCTGATACACTATACCGTGTAAGATATCCTTGCGGTGAATATACACATCGATGAAAAAGCCCATTTCACTGATTTATCGGTGTAATGGATTGTTTTTTCTTTTCCTACACTCATGTTTTTAACAGACGACACAGTTTTAGAATGATAAAAATTGACAGATTTGCAACAGCAATGATTAGATTTGTCCTTGGACAGGGTAAAATATTTTTGTGAGCCACTAGTATTATTTTCCTTTCAATGCTTTCAATTTTGTCTAAGGTTTTCTTCTTCAGAGTCGTTAGTACACGGTTTTGCTTGGTTTTAGTTATTTTGTATAGTTACCAAGCAATCCTGGTATATTTTTACAAATGCTATGTAATGTAGTCTTTAAAAAATACAGTCTAGAAAAATGTTTAGGCAAAAGATTGAAATGATTCCCGTTAAATGGACGACTATCAAAGATGGCCAAACAATAAAAAATTTAGTGTTTGGTGACAGACCAAATTTGCTTTAAAGGTCTGTGATCAAATAGACAGTATAAAGAGAAAAGAACATCGCTTTTCTTCGGAGTTATCAATATTTTCTAAAACGATATGGCAGATTTCTATTGAATCTTACTTCTGTAGGATGGAATTCATGAAACCTGCCTGTTTTTTTAGTTCCATGCAGTAAACTGTGATAGTCTTTGAAATTATTTCTATGGCACGATTAACAGTACAATGAAAACAAAATGCACAGCTATCTCGGCGAATGTCGTCGGTCTATATGTTACAGGAAATGTGTGAAATTAGGAGTTTCATCAAATTCCTAAAGAATTCAGGAAATACGTGAAATGATTGATTCACTAAGGGATTTCACGAAATGCCTGATTTTTTTTCAGGAATTTCGTGAAATTACTGAAAAATACCTTCAGTAATTTCATGAAATTCCTGAAACCACTTCAGCTTCACAATATTATCGCATTTTATTAATTTGCATCATGGTATTAATAAATCTCAATCATCTCTGTTTTCTAAGGGAAAAGGAGAAAGTGCTAGTAATCAGTATTTTTATTCTTTGCCCAACAACAAAATTTCTAACCGGTCCAAAAATGACAGCTTTTGCAGAAGACAAAATAAAGGTTACTCAAAACATGATATTTGTGTTTCAAACGATAGAAAATGTTGGAAAAGGAGAAAGTGCTATTAATCAGCATTTCCTTCATTTCTCTCGATGTTTTCCAAATTTTCTCTTGTAAGGTCATTAAAAAGGGAATTGTTTGGTAGATGGTTAAAAAAAATCAACTTCATTTATTTATGTTTTTATATTTAATTAAGAGAAATTGCATGTTTATCAAAAATTCATCGTGACATGATATTTGATATGTAGGAATTATTCTGCTCTGTTAAATGTTGTATATGCCCTGGTAAAAGTCCTTTTTTATGTTTTCAAATAATGAAATTGATCGTTCAGACCAAACTCATTTTTCTAACATTTAAAAAAAATCAAAGCTTTCTTATAACTTCCTTTACACTACATGCCAATATTATAAATACACAGTGATCAGTTTTGAATTAAGAAGAATTCGTCCCAGTGTGCTCTTTCGCGTTTGTCTGAAGTATGGCTGGGTGCCGTTTGTCTAAAGCCGAGAGATAACTTGCCATGGGCGTCAGTGTCAGGTCAGTAGGTGGTATAAGCTGGTTTGTAGTCATAGTCTGTAGTGGCTGATAGGTCACTGTAGACGGCAATTGTTGGTTGGTACATGCAGTGGCTTGTAAAGGCTGACTTGTAGTCGGCAGCGGTTCCTTTGTAGACATGGTAGTGGCCGGTTGGTTGTGGTTTGTATTGGCTGGTTTGTAGTTGTAGTCGGCAGTGGTTCATTTGTAGGCATAGTTGGTAGTGGCTGGTTGGCTGTGGCTTGTATTGGCTAGTTTTGTAGCCGTAGTCGGCAGTGGTTTGTTTGTGGCTGTAGCTGGTAGATGTTGGTTGGCAGTGGCTCGTAACGGCTGGTTTGTAGACATAGTCGGTAGTCTCTGGTTTATGGTTGTAGTAGCTGGTTTGTGGTCGTAGTTGGTAGTGGCTGATTTGTAGTCGTAGTTGGTAGTGGCTGGTCTTTGGCGGTAGCTGGTCGTTGCTGGTTGGTAGTCGTAGTTGGTAGCGGCTGGTTTGTAGTCGTTGTTGGTGGTGGCTGATTTGTAGTCGTTGTAGTCGTAGTTTGTAGTGGCTGGTTGGTTGTCGTAATTAGTAGTTGCTGGTTGGTAGTCGTAGTTGTAAGCTGATCGGTTGTTGTTACAGACGTAGCACATATCACAAGTGAGTCATCTTCAGACTGAAGCCTTTCTAGGATATCAGCTGGCAGACTTGAGGAAGTAAGTCCAATCTTGAGATTTCTCCAAAGAGAGCCTTGTATACAGTTTGGTTTATCCCAGCGTGGTGAGAACAGTTCTTCTGCTGTTGACTGAATTTCAGTCCAATTGTCCAACCTTGCGTGTTGTTGTCACTCATCCATGCTACAAGGATGTCTTTGATGTCGCTTTTGTCTCGTTCAACAGATCACTGGCTTTGCAGATGTCCCATGTACCATAATGAGCTGTGGCCACAGTCCGTTCAGCTCTGTGATGACTTTGTCACACTGTAGTATGGTTGGAGCTCCAAAAAGAAAGGATATGTCCAAAAGTTGGTAGGCGACTTCAGCTGCTCGTTTCGAAGTCAGGGGCCTGAGTACAACAAATTTCGTAAGCTGGCACTGATACACCATGATCCATCTAAACTATTCTTGTTGGGAAGACCGCATATCTATTAGATCAACCTCACCACGGGGATTGAATTCTCTGGTAAGGATAAGCTTAACCACGACGCCTTTGGTCTTTGGGCGATTTCTCTTCTCTTGAGAGACCTGGCAGTAAGACGTGAATAGTTCAACCGCATCCTTGATGATATTAGCGTATTTAACTCCCAGGTGCTTCAGCATTCTGTCTCTGCCCCCATGACCTATAGCGATGTGAGCCTTTTTGATAATGTCGTACGTGTCTTCTATGGTAATGTAGTACAGTGGTGATAGTCTGTAGGTGATTGTCTCTTCTTGATCAATTTTTCGACATCTCCACACTGTAGAACTTCATACTTCTTCAGCATGTAGTACTGGTGACGAGACTTTGTTGTTGTTTCTGTGGCTGTTTTCAAGTCATCGATAGTCTGGTAGTACACGTCTTTTGGACCGAGATGTTGCTCATGCGACTAATATCTCTTGAAAAGGGCCTCTCAGAACTCTCACTGTTCATCTGACTCATGTTGTTGATTTCAAATAAAGTGAAGGAATAGAAAATGCACTTCAGACACGCTTTTTATAATATTGATGTTGGCAACTCTAGCCCTATGAACTTTAATTAAAGTAATCATTAAAACCTTTGATGTCATTAACCTTTAATCATATATCTTGTTGTGAAAAAGTAAATAGTCCATTATTGGCCAATCAGATGTGTTACTATTAATGATTAACGTTGGTATTTTAATTGAAAATTGAAAAACGAACAAACAAATCAATCAATTTAGTTAATTAAAGTTGTTTTCTTATTCTTTTATTCTTATTCTTTTTTTCTATTTACATTTTTATGATGTCTTTAATTGTTGACTATTTCACATGTTTTTTTACAAAAGAATGCAAGAAATATTTTTTTTGGGGAAAAAACGTTTCAAAGGTTATTTTCCTTAATTTCAAACAATCTGTTTAAAGACAAACCATTACACACATTTCCTAAATCATGTTAGTGGTTTTTCATTAATCTATTTATGTACGTATGGTATCTTTTACAAAAAGAAATACATTTCATATGTTTTTTTTTTTTTTTTTTTTTTAAGATAGAATGCAAAAACAAGTGTAGAACTTTTTAGGAAAAATGTTACAAAAGGTCATTTTCCTTCGTTTCAAACAATCTTTGAAAAAGACACACCATTTCACACACTTCTTAAATCATGTCAATGGCTTTTAGGATATCTGTGTAAAAATGTCTCATGATTTTCAGTAAATCCACGAAATTACTGTAAAAAAAAATCATGCATTTCGTTAAATTTGTAAGTGAATCAGTCATTTCACGTATTTCCTGAAATGTTTAGGAATTTCATGAAATTCCTAGTTTCACAGATTTCCTGTAGCCCATACATGGGAATTATTCACAACCTCAATAGTATGTAAGATTGTGAAGCAAATGAATGAAATGAATTACACCTTACCTAAGTCATGACTCATGCTCTGTGAAAAGGGGGTTTAGCAGATCTGAAGAAAGTATCGACCCAGGTCAGCCTGCACAGCTTGCGCAAGCTGACCTAGGTCAAAACTTTTTGCATTTGGTAATTTTTTCCGCATGTCAAATTACAGTTCTACCTCATGAGCCAGTCGTTCGATTTTATTGGATTCACAATGATGTGATTACTTTCTCAGTGTAATGCATCACGGAGAGGCATTTGATCCCCTTTTGCCAGAGTGCCGCTCATATCTATTCATTACACGCATATAAATTGTAATTGTTTTGACTGTAGCTCAGGCATAGGGAGGACCGGAATTTTTATTGCGTTAGACAACGCCTACACTCAAGGTAAGCTTGAGGGAACAGTTAGGATCCAGAGCATAGTGAGGTCGTTGAGAGAGCAACGTGTAAACATGGTACAGACGTTGGTAAGTAAACGCCTGATATACTGAACACAACTATAGGTAGTTTTGTAGAATGTATGGATTAAGTGTAGCCTGTGCCACCTGAAAATAAATTTAGACTGGTTCCACATTTGAAGGTGTTTTTCCTGTTACCTTCGTTCTATGCTCAAATTCTAGAATCACTAGATGTTTTCTCTTTCATGTTTATCCCTGCAATGTGTTTGAAAGACCCGCTGTGTGGTTGGTTTCCTGGATGCGCGAGTGCCAGGATGGCAATAAGTATGTTCTTACCGGACCTTACCGGACTTACCGAAAGTAGCCCTAATGCATAATGACAACAAATTGTAAGGATTTGTAGGTTACAGATTAATTGTTGCTCAATGGTAGAAACTGTCTTGGAAAGGGTATCATATTTTTTTAGGGAAAATGAGAAAAAGCTGGTCCCACAATGTTTTCTTTCTCAGGGTCGTTAAATCGCTGGATTGTGTGGTAAGGCATTCGTGCATTCTTGGAATGACGAAGTCAAATATTTTGCATGATATGCTGGACTGGCGTACTCGGAATTGTAAAACCAATCGCACTTTCGTCGATTAGAGACATTCTTTCTTTTCAAATTAACAATCAAAATGTATATTCTTATAAGTTTTTATAAGTAGTACATTTATGAATGGCAAAACTCATTGGCACAGACCTTATATAACCACCCTAGACAGATTACGAAAATTCTTAGAAAAACAAAGAAGTAGTCCTAGTAGTTTTCCCAAACATTCTCCCATGCCACCTTATCCTTATCCTGCCCTTCGCAACCATGTATGTACTTTGCAGAGAGCGTAAACCATGATAAGCCTGCACATAGCCTACCTGCAGTCTGACCTTGCTCTACACTCACCGCTACTGTCTTAAAAGTTTCGCTAATGTAAACAACGTTCATTGTCGATAAACATTAAGGGATTTATTTCTGTAATCGTCCACAGTTTACACTCGACAAATTAACAATTAAGACATTCCGTGTTCCTCTGTCCTATCTATTCATATTTTTGTATTTCTGAAACTCATTACTGATATCTCTGAAAGTTAGTCATGTCACAAAGAAGCGCTCATTAGAGAGTCAGAACAAATGAAATCTAGGAAACATAACCCTAGAGCTGCTGAGCACTGATCTTTTTGCGGACAATGTAAATCAAGATCAGACTGCAGTCTGATCTTTGATCTACATTGTCCGATGCGGGTTTTTTTTCCCGATGAAATCAACTGTAAAACCGCAATCTTTTTCTCAATTTACTATTGAGTAGAAATTTACGTTTCATTTATTCAGCAGCTTAAGGGTTAATCCTTACCTTGCTGAATAAGTTAAATGAAATGTTCAAGTCGATGTAAAAACCCAAATTTTGCCATTTCAGAGGTATTTGGGGGAAACGATATCTCCTTATCGGACATTGTAGATCCAAGATCGGACTGCACGTTCTCTGCAGTCTGATCTTGATCTACACTGCCTACAAAAGTTTAGTAAGTCGTGCTTAGCAGTCTATGGGTTAATAAACGAAAAGCTTTCGTTAACAGTACCAAAGTACTGTTTATGGTGGGATGCAATACCATCAAAAATTGTCGGGTAGAAAATATTGTTGGAAAAGGAGAAAATGCTGGTCACCAGCATTTTCTCCTTTTTCCACAATGTTTTCAAAGGGCTTCTTTCCCAGGGTCGTTAAAAGGCGGCATTGTGCGGTAAATGGTTGAAAATGAAGTCATTTGTCAAGACACTATTCAGGGTTCGGATTCTTATTGAGATAAAAAATTTATTTCACATAACATTGTAGTATAAAGTTATTTTCACTGGAAAAAATTAAAACAGAAAACGACACATAATATTCCTTTATCTAACCATTCATCTTATAATGCTGAGTTTATTTATCAACTGCAACCCGTTATTTTTGCAAGCAACAGTAGACGATCATATAAAAAGACAAATAACTTTCGTTTTTCTTTTCACATCCATCCTGTAACACAATAGAGTTTAAACTTGAGGCAAAGACCCCTCCCCCCATAGCATATTTGCTTGTATAGATGGTGATTTAATGACAAAGAACTCATTTTTTTTTTTTTTTTTTAGCAACAATATATTTACGTACATGAAGTTTTGGCAGATGCATTCCTGTTTGGAACACATCCTATACGTATGAGTCAGTTTAATGAAGTTTATGACTTTCTGAAAGAAACTGAGAAGGAAACCAAGAACCCAAGATTGCTGACTCAATTTGATGTGAGTGAAATAAGTCACGTAAACCAGTATATTTATAAAATAAATTTAGATAAAGAATAACTACATTTTCTTTACTCAAAAGTGTAAAAATGATAAATATTGGGCAAAAGCAGTACCTAGCTTTCCGATAACCCTTAGCCTGCTAAATAAAAAGAAAACTTTCAAGCCGTTAGTAAAAACCCAAATTTTGCTATTTCAAAGGTATTTTTGGTGGAAATATATCGCCTTATTAGACGTTCTTTGCAATCTGATCTTGATCCACACTGTTCGTAAAAGGTCATTGAGCCGAGCTTAGCAGTCTAAGGGTTAAAACATAACCGGTTGCGTTTTATGCCTTTGGTAACAAGGTTTTAAAAAAATGTAATTTTACAATGTAAGGTTGAAACTTGCCTTATCTTTTGTGATTGAAAAAAAAACTTGGCTTTAATTATTTCAATTCCAAATACAAAATTTAGTTGTTGAAATGTCCAACAATATAAACTTCATTCGATCAGGCCTAGTAATCTAAAAAAAAAAGACTTTTATCTACCAGTCAAACACGTCTAATTGTTAAACAGATCGATTGATTTGTATTTTTTCCAAGCAATTTTTATCATAATAAATGGAAAATAAATAATATGGCTAAAAATATGATAAATAATTAGTCAAAATGATTTTAAATATTACACTTTATCTAAGAGCATTTCGTTTTTTTCCCCACACGGGAAACTTACTCGACGGTTCAGGTAATTGGTATACATTTTCATTTTCAGTTGCTCGTTGAAAGCATTGAAGATAGTTACCACGGAGAAGAAGGTGCTGAAAGTGAATATATAAATCAGTATTCTACAGCAACAGAGACTAGTAAGTACCAGACATTATAATCTCAATAAAGAGACATTTTGCCTAAAGTGCATTAATCCGGATCCTCTTATGCCCATTGGTCAATGTATTGGAAAAGTAAGTTCTACGATCATATTTTACAGTACATAAAACTAAAGACAAGTTTGCCGGAACAGAATCAAACCCCAGTTATACAGCTATATCGAGATTGAACTTATCGTGCGTCCAGTGACAGTTAAGGTCATTGGCACAGTTTGGTAGCCCAAATGCTATCCAGAGCTGTCATTTTTTTCGACATTTTAATGTGCTTATCGAAATAATTTATCCATTCTTACTTCCCTTAACATTCCTGTCATTAAATCATTTCATCGCCTCGTGACTCAACTATAGAGCCGGGTAGAATTTGACTGTTAAATGCATATATGCGATGTCATTTATAATCGTACAAAATGTTACTTAAATAAATGTTGTTTTACATCTTAGGTGTTTGTAAAAAGTATAAATTATTTTTTTAATACAAATGCATGAGCCACACCTGAAAAAAAAAAAAAAAAAAACCTACGATCGTTTGGTCATCTGAAATGCAGATTAGTGTACACAATGTCACATAATGACATCATTTCAACAGAAATAAAAGAAGGCATCTAAATTTATTTCGTTAGCGCACAAGACTTTGCAAAGAATGTAAAATGAACGAGTTTTACGGATATTACAGGCACTTCCTGTTTTCTGTTGGATGTACGTGATATAGTTTTTTTTTCTCTCGGTGTAGCGATTGTTTTCATTCACATTTTCAAATTGTTATGATCATATCACGGTTGTTTATTTACTTACATTGTGACATACCATGTAGGGAAATTGCTAATAGCTGAAGATGGGAGTGAAACAACACTTGGTGCTGTGTTTCTTCCGGTAAGATTATTATTATTATTATTATTATCAAAATTCATCTTTTGTTTGGTTTCATATTGATTTGTGGGCTGGGCGCCGAAAAATACTCTTATTTCACAGATGTTTTATCCCAATCGATGAACCTTTGATACTTTTCTATTAAGAAACCTTAATTCGATTGCAAAAATCCCAATTGCATGAGAAAGGTTAAACGGGTGATCGTATTTTTAATTCATGTTTGTTGGTATTTTTTAAAGAATTTGTTCTATTTGCTTGTATGTTTCATATCCAAGGCAAATTCAAAGTAATGTATGTCACGCATTATCTTAAATAAAAGAGGCATCAATAACCCACCAGAACAAATAAGAGATCTACTCTTGTTATTCTCAGAATTCGCAGGAAAAGGACGCATTTATAGCTATGAAGACGCCAAAGAATAGTGAATTAAGTGACTTTTGGTCGATAATACAGGAACAGCATGTGAAAACGATTGTGAGTCTGGGTGCTAAACAGAAAGCAAATAAGGTATGAAATTATGTTTATATCGAATAGCAATGCAAGCGCGTATGCTATTTAAATGTCTTTGCAAGTTTATGTCAACAGCTTAACTTTTGTGGGATAATAACGCCTAACTTTCCAACAAACTTAAAATCAAACGTAATTGTTTAATTAAATTATATATATGAAAAGGAGAATTTACAAGAAATACAGCATTTCCTTCCAGTAACCATAGTAATTTTTGATATTCCAATGATATATAAGCTGTCTATCTATTTTATTTGTAATTGATCATATTAACATTGAGAGAGAGAGAGAGCAAGACAGTATTATGTTTTTCTATCAAATGTCTTGGATGAAGAGAAATGATTAATATACATGCAGCTATCTTGTTATTATTCATTAACTGTTATCCATATCTTATAGGAGAGGACTTGCTTCCATCTGCACACAAAACTTCAGAACAAATTTAAATTGACATTGGTAGAGGAGAATGAGACTAGTCGCTACATCGAGAGAAAACTCGCGTACAAATCTCAGGCAGGTTTTCATACTGTATGTTTTAAAGCTCATATAAAGGCCAAATGTAACTAATTCTGTGTATAAAATACAGTTGTTCATTCATGCCATAACTGGCCCGCAACATGCGAAACGAGACCTTCGGATATTTGCGTAAAATGTTGTCCCGGATCAGCCTGTGCAGTCCGCATTGACTAATCCAAGACGATGCTTTCCGTTATTGTGTGATTTTCTGTTTCACGAAAGCCTACAGTATGACAAAATCTTATCTAAAATTATTGAGCCATGCTCTGCGAAAGGGGATTTAATATATTTGCAAAAAGTATTGATCGGGTTAGTCCCGCAGTCGGCGCAGGTAAATTTCCTGCATGTTAAAATACACTCTACCTCCAGGTTCAATTTGTTATCGGATTTTCAGGAATCATAATCTTGTGATGAATTGCTTGCATCACATAGAATCATTAACACCCCCCTTTTGCCAGGCGTGGGTCATTGTTTGGAACATTTAAGTCTAAGCACTATGAAAAATGTCATGTTTAGTCTTGTCGTAATGTTTTAATATGATCCCCTACCTAACTGTGACTCCAATATACTGGTAAATTGTGATTTATTTAAGTACTTAGGATAGGGGATCTACCAGTATTTTACATATGTAATTGTATATGGATTAATATCCCAACTATATTAAATATAGGCTGGTGTTTACAGGTAAATAGATCAGGCATGGATATTCCCCTTTTTGCAAGGTTTTTTTACTTTTCTCTCTCTGTGTGATCAGTCCGGAGCAGGATCACTGTGGCCTGGTATATAAATCTAAAGTATTGTTTTATATAAAAGGTTGGGAGGCGACCATCAGTCAATTGGCCCCGAATCTGATCCGGATCGAAATTTGTTTTTTTAGTGATATTATTTATCGACACAAGACTTTAACTATGTTTGCTCTGAGCTCCCATAATCCCACCTTATAGGGTTTGTATAATTTTTCACTGCTTATCTCTCTTCGTTTTTACGGTATGTCTTGCCCGTTTCGGGACCTGCTGTAGGGGGGGGGGGTGGTAGGCAAAGAACGGGCACCCCAGTAGTTTTGGCTTAATGCCCTTACTGGGAGGTGTCGTCTGGATCGCCCCGCACAGCAGGCAGGATTAACGTGTACTTTTTTCTCCCGTCACCCACCCATCCCCTTTTCTTCAGAGTTCTCTAAACGTAAGCCACGACAGACGACCATTTTTCATTGTCCTTTTTTTTTTTTTTTTTCGAACAAAGTAGAAATCACATACCAAATAGCAATATTCTAGAGATTAGAATAGTATAAGTAACTTTGCCAATACTGTCGTATGCACAGCATAAATGGATTAGAAACGGAAATGTCAAAATAAAACACAGACCAGCAATGCACCACGGCGAGGGTAGACAACTCCAAATGATGATGACTGGTGTCATTTGATCAATTTATTTCGAAGAGGTAGCACTCTAACGTAAAATAAGGCAAGCAACTTTTTTAAGGTGTGTTGTTTCACCAGGACCATTTCCTGTACCAACTTTCGGTCAGATGATGACGTCATACATGCAGTGGGGGGAACTTTTTGAGCGATCAAGAAAATGACTTCTTTAAAATTGGCATTTAGGCTCTTAAACATCACTAGCATAAGTTTAAAGGTACTGAAGGGGATTATGTTAAAAAAAAAAAAACGTAATATGTCTTCCAAAAGTTAAGCCCTTACATAATTATGAGGCTCACAACTTATCAATCAGCCCTCGTAATATTTTCCAATGACTGAAGCAAGTGTTAACAGGATAATGTTGTATTAGATTACCAATACCGGCCCGTTGGAATATAAGCACAGGTCATAAGGACTGTCGAAGAAGTGATTCAAGTTTGATTTATTGATCCTGGTGAACGGCAAATTTATCGCGTTCAGATAATACATGAGCCATGCTCTGGGAAAGGGGGGTTAAATGCACCTGTAGAAACCATCGACCGGGGCCAGCCTGCGCAGTTCGCGCAAGCTGACCTGAGTCGATACATTTTGCTATTATTAAATTTTCCGCATGTCGAAGGACCACTCTATCTCTTGATTAAGCCCATTGTTAGTCAAGATGGATTTTATGGATGCATAATTATGTTTTGACTTGATTCGTACCATGCATCACGAAAATGAATCAAGCCCTCTTTTCGCAGTGCATGATCCACATATTTAGTTTCGTAGTTATAATTTGATAATCATAGTTAATAAAAGGCTTTCAGGGCACCTGTCATTGCTTTGACTCCTTTCGTTCAAATGGTTGTAGTTCAACTAGAATAATCAGTTTAGTGTCAAAGACAGAGCAACAAAATTGGGTTGTCAAGAATGCATCGGTCGATATCTATTTACTTTTTATAGAAAGGGCCATGCTTTAATGCATCTACCAAAGGTATCGATCGATGTCAACCAGTGCAGTCCGCGCAGGTTGACCTGGGTCGAAACTTGTTGCCTTTGGTCAATTTTCGGTTTGTCCAAGGACCATTCTACATCATGATTCAGCCGGTTGTTAGGCAAGATGGATTTTGTGGGTTCATTATTATGTAATGACTGGCTTTGTATAATACATTACGGAGAAGCATTAAACGTCCGTTTGCCAGAGCATGGCTCAGAATGAAAGTAATAATGATGTTGATCAATATTTATGCCACTCATCTGTCATAATGGATATTATCGTATTCCAGATTGTAAAATATTATTTACAACTTATGTAATTATTCAGACTAAAGAAGACCTCACTGTCAAACAGTATGAGTGTACAAAATGGACATCAAAACGTACAGAACCTATAGAGCCAAGAGCCTTCATAGATCTGCTAGAAAATGTGTCAGATTGGCAACAAACACTGTCCGATTCTCATCCTGTTCTGGTTCATTGTCCGTAGGTTACTTGTTATGTTGTCTACAGTAGTCAACTGTGCCAAATTATTTATACCTTTTACCTCATTCTTCCCATCTTCGTTTGTCTCCTCTTCTCACTGTTTTACTTGGTACTTACGGCAACAGTTGTTGGTAGAATGGGTTGATCTGAATCATGAAGTTCATGGCCCATTGAAAATGAGCCATGCTCTGTGAAAAGGAGGCTTAATGCATCTGCGAAAAGTTTCGGCTCAGGTCAGCCTGCGCAGTCCACGCAGGCTGACCTGAGCCGAAACTTTTCGCTACTGGTCAGTTTTCTGTATGTCAAAGAACCATTCTACCTTATGATACAGTTGGTCATTAGACAAAATGGATTTTATGGATCCCTACTCATGTGATGACTTGCTGGGTATAATGCATCACGGAGATGCATTAAGCCCCTTTTTTGCCAGAGCATGGCTCAAATGGTCTTTAAGCCAGGCGACAAGGAGAGCCACTGTAAGACCAACGACAACAACACAGTCCTGGTGGTTTTGAATCGTTAGTGTGCCAGGGACGCCTGTTGTTCTGTGTGCGGTCAGTGTAAAATTAACCTGTTTTATTTAGTACTCGCTGCAGTGTTTCACTTGCCTAGTGTAAAAGAATGAACTGATCTGCATAATAAAACATAAGTGCGATTTTAAGTCGTCCTGAAAGCCAGAAGAAAACGAGTGAAAATGTCGTTGTTGTTGACCGTTAGGGTGTTAAGGGCAGCTTTTGTAGGGATTATTCTTATCGGCCGTTATATAGCTAACGATTTTATACAGAATGTGTGTTTTCCTAGCTAAAATTTGTGATGTGTGGCGTTTTTGTTAGCGATGTCAAGACAAAAAATAAATAAATAAATAAATAAATAAATAAATAAAAAGATAAATAAATAAAAAGATAAATAAAATAAATGACTTTCTGCTTGGAATTATTGGTAAAGTCGAAACCGAGAGATCCATAATGGTTTTTTTTTTTTTTTTTTATTTACAGATCAGGGGCTGAATTCAGTGGAGTGGTGTGCGTCCTCTTAAATGAGTTCAACAGAATGAAACAAAAAGACGGAGTCCTGAATATCTTGCAGTCAGTGAAAAAAATGAAAGCGAGAAATCACGATTTCATTTCCACTTATGTAAGTGATACAGTGTTGGATCATTCTCTGAAATGTATCTTATATATATAAAGACAGAATTGTATAAGGTAATCCATAGCCTTCAAATATCTAGAACGAGTGCAACAACTCAGAAGAATAAACTTAAATATTCTTATTTAGAAATCAAAAGATATTATTATTATTATTATGGCATTTATCTTTTAAATAATTTGTGAATAATTTTTCATGCATGAGTTAAACATTGATATTTTAAGTAAAACTACAATAGATGTCGCAATCTTCAAATTTCGTAAGCTTACTAATATTGCTTTTCTTATCATTTTTTTATACAGGAGCAGTATCTCTTTGTCTTTGAGGTGATTCGTTGCTATCTAAAAGGCGGAGATGTTTATGCTAATGTTTAGAATACCTTAAATATTTGTATATAGCGACTATGTAGGTTTGAAAACTACTGTCTATTTACATTTTTGCTTGTTTTCGGTTTTTATCATTTATTTTCATTATTCGTTGTTTGTTTTCAATTAAACCCATTTCCATACACATTATTTAAGGACATACTACTAACTATATGTACCAGTACTTACGCAGAGGAAAAATATCTCGAGTTTTTTTCGACGACTGAAAATATAAACTCCTGAAACTGAGAAAGATTTTTATCTTCTAGGTTTGACAAAACAAGCGAACGGTGTAGGCCTCAGATCAGACTGCACGGTCTGTGCAGTCTGATCTTGATCAAAAGCTTCTGTTCTCGCCTTGGCGCTGAAGTAGTTTAAAATGTAGGAAATTTCTGGAAAAAGTAAACGGAAAACGGTGTGTGTGGGAAAAAGTCTCTCTCTATTAGCAATTGCTACTATTCCAACAAGGGTTCCGAAAGTTGTTGATAACATTGGTTTGGAGATGGGTTTATTCTATTTTAGCTCACCCAAGCATAATGTGCTCAGGATGAGTTAGTGTGGTGGAAAAAGTGTCCATCGTCCTGCCAAATTTGAATTATGGACTATTACAAAAAGTGTATTTCGTTAAATATATTATACTTAGATTAGGTTAACAAGACAGAAAGTACTAACAGAACAGCGGAGGATGCATAGTAAAATCAGACTGCACGTATGTGCCGGCTGATCTCGCTTTGCAGTCTCCGCAAGAAAACAGCCATGGTCACAAACAGCAGGAGAAAACATTAATTAACCCAATAATGACCACATTTTTTTCTTTTTGCAATTTTATTTAAAATATATATATATATATATGAAAAAGTTATTATGGAAAACAACAGGACAACCAGTTATTTTAACTGGATGATAATGATAAATGCGATTTCAGTCGTGTCCCATATTTGGGACGCTAGCCACTAGAGTTATCAGTTTTGACAAAACTTCCATTTTTTGTCATAATAAATGCCATAGCAAATAAGTTTAAATATATATGTTTTCTGCAAGATTGTTAAATTTATTTGCTTTTTCCTTTATCAGTGGGGATGAAATTCTATAAAACATCTGTCGTGAAGTCAAACATAACATTTCACGCAGATCCTGGTAGACTTCCCTCCACAATAGGCACAACTTCTCTGTTTGTTGATTGGCGCTATGTAGTTATCGTGGCGGTCTCGGCGGACAGCAGCTGGAACTCTCCGGTCGATGTTCAAGACCCTCCCCAACGGGCGGCCCCGCTCTGCTTGTTGTGAATACTGCATCAGGTAAACTGTGCATATTTCACCCGATCTAAGCGATCAAGGGGCTGCCTTTGAAATTTGTGAGATAGTCTGTACAGTATCAATGCATTCTGCACCACTATGTCAGGAACAAACGCGAACAGCGCCCACCACTACTTTTTTATTCTAATCCCTATTCTGTATGAGTTAATGTTCTGATCCATACCATCAACGCCCCCATGCATCGGTTGTACTCTGCAATTACTTTTGGCTGCTGTACTTAAACTAGATCTATTCTTCCTTCCCGTCTTGACTAACATCGAACTCGGTTTTCTGGCATTACTTTGTGTCAGTTCGTTTCCATAAAGACAATATTGTTATCATTCCATTCTACAACCAAACTTTGACCATATTCATCGAAAGGACAATCAAAAGCTCCTAGATCCATTTCAATATTTGTTGCACAGGAGTCAAAGGGCACTTTCCTCTGTTGGATCGCAGTGTACCTGTTCCTCCAGTGCCAAGTTCTGATAATCTATCCAAAACCTTCACGCTTGTGAAAAGATTGTCAAATTAGAGCCGGTATAGAACCTCGGGAAGTTCCGATATCAGATGAAAGACAACCCCAGCACCCATTCCAAGATCATGCCGGGCTGCAGCTGCACGTTCATAGGATTGAAACTGAATGAGGTAGCCCAGCCTTATAGGTTTATCCCGAAAAAAAAAATGCTTTGCACTGTGCTTTCCAAGGTAAGGAATCATGGTTTCGTCAATTGAGAGATTTTGCTCCATTGGAAAGTACTGCAATTATCGGTATTTGATAAGAGAGTACACGGTCTTTATCTTACTCATCTTATCATTAGGGTTTCGCAGATTGTTGTCACAGACTTGAAGGTATTTCAGTATGTTTCAAATCGCTCTCTAGGCAGTGTCAGCTTGCTGTTCCCAATAAATCCTGCGTCTTGGAAGATTAACATACCCTGTGACGAGCAGCACTGCAGGGAAAATCCACACTTCCTCAAGTGATAACTGAAAGGTGTGATTGCCCTCTGGTGTTTGATAAGTGTACAAACTTCTCATCAAAAAAGGTTCAAAAAGAGAATGGGGCTCCAGTCTTCACCAAAGAATTGAGATTGTCCATAATTCCAAGTAGAATGCCTATCTCGGATCGTTTGGAACATCTGAGCATCATAGTCAATACTGCAGTCAGATGAATCCGATACAGAACCTGATGATACTTCACTTTCTTCAGCCTCGAAAATATCCAAATCTTCTACGTCTGCAAGGTTGAAGACTGATCCGGTCATATTTCGCATCTATAGACACTGTCGTACCTGCAGGTAGTTGGCTTCCTGTTAAGTTATTCATTTTGCCACCAAGATCCTCATCGCCGCTTTCTTTATCACTTTTTGTGGAATCCTCTGGCCTAGTCATGAATAAATTTGGCTTCTTTAATGGCTGTGTCACCTCCTAGAAGATGCAACACCTCATTTGGAGTGAATCTCTAAATACAAATGGTAATAAAATGTCAGTATAAAACATTAGAATTTGAAATAAATACATACATACTGTATCACATTTTGTATACCCATGTGCTCAACGTCCCAAATTTGGGATATCATAATGGCAAGTAAAAATGGAAAAGACAAATATTAAATATATAAATTTTAGGTATTGCTTGTATCTTGATTATGCACAGACCATCTTGGTAAGGTAAAAATCAAATTCTTATTATTAGAGACAGTAGGATTCAAGCTCTAATCCGAGAAGCAACTTGTATTTTAGCATGCAAAGGTGAAGATATTACTTTACTCAAGTGAGCGTTACAGGGCCGTTATAGTCCTCTTGGCGAAGCCGAAGGGGACTTTAGGTTTGCACTCCGTCCGTCCGTCTGTCCGTCTGTCCTTCTGTCAGTCTCTCCGTCAGTCCGGCAATTCAGTTCTCCGAACTTTTTTTCTAAATGCTGGTACATATTGAGCTGAGTTTTGGTGTGTAAGTCACACACCATCACTAACAGATCAAGTTCGACTTTCGTTCCAGTCCACTGGTTTTTCACGGATTTACGGGCCTTGGACTTACAAAATTTCACTGATAAATCAGTTTTCCGGACTTTTTTCCTAAACGCTGATAGGTATTGATCTCAGATTTGCTATGTAAGTCAACCACCATGACTTACAGATCAAGTCCGACTTTCGTTCCGGTCCACTGGTTTTTCACGGATTTACGGGCCTTGGACTTACAAAATTTCACTGATAAATCAGTTTTCCGAATTTTTTTCCTAAACGCTGGTAGGTATTGATCTCAGATTTGCTGTGTAACTCAACCACCATGACTTAAGATCAAGTTCGACTTTCGTTCGGGTCCACTGGTTTTTCACGGATTTACGGGTCTTGGACTTACAAAATTTCACTGATAAATCAGTTTTTCAGACTTTTTTCCTAAACGCTGGTAGGCATTGATCTCAGATTTGCTGTGTAAGTCAACCACCATGACTTACAGATCAAGTTCGACTTTCTGATAAATCAGTTTTCCGGACTTTTTTTTTCTAAATGCTAGTAGATATTCACCTGACTTTTGCTGTGTAAGTCAACCACCATGACTTACACATCAAGTTCAATTTTCGTCCCACTCCACTGCTTTTTGACGCATTTACGGGCCTTGGACTTACAAAATTTCACTGATAAAACATTTTTTCCGCACTTTTTTTCTAAACGTGGCCACATATAGAGCTGATTTTTGGTGTGTACATTAACCACCATGACTTACACATCAAGTTCGAGTTTCGTCCCGCTCCACTGCTTTTTGGCGCATTTACGGGCCTTGGACTTTAAAAATTTCACTGACATGCCAGCGATACATACGGCCGGTAGGGGACTGTGTATTGCTATGCAATACTATCAGAATGCTTGTTTTTTTGTTTTTTGTTTTTGTTTTTTTTTTTCTTTTAGCTTTTTTTTTCTTAATTATTGAATGTTGAAATGCATTTTATAACTCTCTATATTTCTTGATTGCTTGCGGTCGGTGTTTAACTTTTTACCGAACAATCGTGTCTTTTAACGAGCCTGAGCAAGAAGACGTTTGAAAACATTGTGTTTTAGACGGGTCCACAACGAAAACATTTGCAGATGAGAAATTAAATGCGTCTCACTTACAAATGACAATGGTAAGCAGCATTTTCTCCTTTTTCACAATGTTTGCTACCCTTTCTAAGACATATTTATACCTTTAAGACACATTTGATATGCCTTCTGCAAGATGGTTTTCATTTTGACCTGGCTAAAATATTATTGTCTGGTAATGAGTTGAACCTCAAACTTTTAACCCTTAATCTGCTAAATAAATGAAATAAAAGCTTCAAGCCAGTTGTAAAAAAGAATTGCTATTTCAAAGGAGCCGCATATCGTTTTTATTTTTTTTATTTTTTATTTTTTTATTTATTTATTTATTTATTTATTTATTTTTTTTTCGCGGGAAGGAAATTTTCGCTATTTTCGCAAGTGGGTCACTCTCGCGAAAATTATATTCGCTAAATATTCCACACAATCTAAAAATCCTTCCATATATGCGAAACATCAAGAGAAACAATTTCTTTGCTTAGACACACTTGTTTATTGTCAACGGAAAAGACGAGTAATAATGTTCCTCTCGATGCAAAGTGGCTTACAGATCTTTACAGTCATTTAAAGGAAAAACCTGACATTGCAAGAAATGGCTTTGAAAATGCTGGTATCTTGAAACACTGAAAAAAATAGACAGACTTAACACAATGATCTATACATGTATAGGGAGAGTTGTCATTAGATACCAGTAGTCATTATACTGAAGTTTGAGCAAAGTCGTTTCCCCTAGTTTCCTAGTGTCCATTTGTAGTCAAATGACAGTACTATGACTTGTGAATAAATAAATCCACTAGGAAATTCCTTAGTCTAAGATTTGAATAAATCTTTTTCTTCTTTACGTATATAATAAACCAAGGGTATCATTGAGAAAAGGAGTAATTTTGAGATTTTGAAATACACGACTATCAAGGTAAATCTTGTCATTCTATAGCGTTTTCCCCCCATTTTGCAGTGCACTAATACGTCCGGTATGTAATACCAGATGTACCGATAAATATTTTTGTAGGGTTTGATGCTATCATATAGTTAGGATTACTCGAAAAAACAGAAATGTACAGATGAATTCGTGAAAATAAGAATCGTGAAAAATTGATTTTGACCAAACTCGCGAAAATTTTGGGACGCGAAAAAAACCCGGTATAAGGTTTATTTTGGGGGAAAATACCTTCGTATCGGACAGTTTAGATCCAAGATCAGACTGCACATTTTGTGCAGTCTGATCTTGATCTACACTGTCCGTAAAAGGACCTTGAGTCGCGCTTAGCAGCCTATGGGTTAAATAGATTAAATATATAAAATTCCACCCAAAATCAGCATTCTTTCAGCAACGAATGTCTCTTGATAACAGACAGTATAGATCCGAGATCAGAATGCATGGACTGTGCATTCTGATCTTGATCTACATTGTCCACAAAAGCCCGTTATCGCGCTAAGCAGCCTGAAGGTTAATCCCGTACTTTATCTATTTCCGCTGCTTATCGCTGTATTTGAATAATCATTTACCAAACATGACCCCGTGGAAGAAGGTTTTTGCACCACCGTTGGTGGAAAAATAAAAAGAGAACAAGTGTTATCAGTACTATAACTTCCATAATATTTTCAGCGGTATCCCATCATTTTAGCGATATTTAACCCTTAAAGCGCCTTTCACAACTATACGTACGGTGGCATTTGCGACCATTGCACATAGATAAAGATAAGGCTGCACAAAACTTGCATACTCTGAATTATAGAATGTTTGTTTGTATGATGTTTAACGCCATTTCAACATTATTTCAGCTAATCACGGGGGCCAGTGCACTTATCCATACTTTCCTTGGGTGTATTTTACCATTACTTAGCACAATATTTTTCGCAAAATCTCAGTTCGCTGCTTTCTCACATAACTGATATAGAAACAATAATCAGAAGCGATAGAATAACGAATCATGTTGCAATGACTTTCTTTAATCTTCGGATGGACATTCGTAGTACTGGAGATTCCATTCAGCGACACCCACCCGGCTTTAATATGTAGTATACGCTTTAGACTGGGCTACCAGGCTTGGGTGGACATGAGTTACCCCAAAACTCCAAATGTTTAGATATTAGTTATAGACTGAATCTGTCCATTTTGTTCTATTTGGCGCTCTAAGGTTTAGTAATCTGTAGACAAACACTTTCAATATGAATCTTGTAGACACTAGACGTTATGCTTTAAACTCCGTTTGGTACTGGAACATAGAAAGTCTTTTTATTTTTTCTTACAATTGAGACCTCTACATTTGACTGACATGATTTTTAAACTGTTTGCCATGTCGATTGATAAAGAAAAGAGATGTGTACCATACGCGTAGTAAAAATACAGACAAATACATAGGACCAGGGAAGAATGCTATACAAAAATAAACAAACATATAAACAGAACATTATGTGACAAAGTGTACACTGCAAGTAAGAATATTGTAGGGAAGGGAGAACTAGAAAATACTGGTTATCAGCATTTCCTTTCTTTTCCACAATGTTTTCAAAAGCGTCCTTACTCAGGGTCTTTTTAACTCGGGAATGTATGGCAAAGGGTGAATGCGGCTCGGACGTGTGTGACGCAAAGGATCGTCTGCAACAGGTAATAGACAACATAAATTAAGGATGAATCATAAAAATGTGTGAAACTCTTGCCGGCAGGATGAACCAACTGCAACAAGTAGTTCCCCGTCATAATGTTTCTGAATGTCGTTTCAAGCAAAGTACACAAATAAATTTTATATTATATAAAGAAGCAATCTATAATAAAAACCTTGAACAAAAGAGACAGACTGAGCTTGTATACATGTATAATATCAACAAAATATTTGGCAATATCCTCATGAGCAGTCCTCCCCAAATCACAATGCCCCCAAACATGGAATGCAAAGGAATTCAATATTAACTAAATTGTAAACGTAATTTTAAAGCCCCAGTAAAGTCCAAATGATGCGGGGGTAAAAATGAAGTTAGATTTTAATCATACCATTTAAAAGTATGTAAATTAATATGACGATGACACTCTTTTAATGTGCGATTGGTCAAAGTTTCATTCGCTGGCAGAAGAATTAATTTCAAAACGAGAAAAAAATACTACCAGGTATCTCTAACTTTTGTCTACATCAGTAGTTACGATGACGTAGATACACCACGTGATACCTGGGAGCCAAGGTAAACGAAAAACAAAATGGAGGACGGTGCTACGGTGTGAGAATCATATTCGACAGAAAAACAAGTTCGTTTACCGAATATGCCGAAGAGCGACACAGAAAGAACAAACGGGCGTCTATTTTAGGATTTGTATCTTTTGTTTTGAACAAGAATCTCCGTGTAAGTATACAGAATGAGCGAACTGTCTGAAAACAGATGCGGATTTCAGTTCGCATTCTTGAATCGGTAAGTCGCCTTACGTTTATCTTATATTTATTGTGTTCAAAACAGACCTATCGCTATATATGTATTGATTTCCACATTTATTGCTGGAACAGGATATGTAAGCACTTTTTGATTCATGAATATCGGCTAGTAAGATGAAAGTGATCTTTCATTTTTGCGCAGCCGATTGACCCATTTTCTATGCAGAGAATGCAGATAATGATTAAATGTGTATGAATGTAGTCTGAACCTCGGATATACGCGACGCATATTTATTCAGAGATTAGCCATTTACCTAGCAATCCCCAGTTTATACCACATTGAAAAAATGCTTTTCAAAACATGGTGGAAATAGGAGAAAAAGTTAGTAGCCGACATTTTCTCCTATTTCCACAATATTTTTCTTGTATCACCGACAAATTTCATTATTTGATAAATAATTGTTTTTTCCGCAAATGCCCTAGTGTTGGACAAGGCAAAGTATTTTTGGTGTGTGTGTGTGTGTGTGTGTGTGTGTGTGTTTTATAACTTTAGAAATGCAGTTGAAACTCAACGTGCTGAATTAAATCTGCACCATTTAAAGAAAAAATGGCTGAATTTCTTTGATACCACAAATTTGAACGTAGAACCCAATCATCTTTCCCTAATCTGGTCAGTGCACATATCAATGGAATCCTAGTGATTTTTTTTACCAGATGACAAAATTTTGGAATTGTCTAGATTGAAGCCATTTGCAGACGGACGACATAGCTTGTATTGAATCTACATGATCTGTATTTAAAACAGGAGAAAATACATGTACTGTTCAATTAAAGGAAAATACAGGTCACCAGCAGCATTTTCTCCTTTTCCTACAATGTTTTCGAAAGCTTTATGCCTCTTGGCCATTACAGCACTGGATTGTATGTTAACCCTTTACCACACAATCTCGAGTTTTAACGACCCTGAAAAAGAAGCCTTTTGAAAACATTTTAGGAAAAGGAGAAAATGCTGGTAACATTTGTCGTTTGGTAAAGAGTTAAAGAGGGAATTTTCACATTATTAAAGTTCGATCCGCTGTTTTTTTCGTGGAAGTGTCTTTGGGCAAGACACTTCAGAGCCCAAACCGAGTACTGGTGAAACCCAGGAAATACATGAATTGGAGTGATGTTGCCATGGTATGACTGAAATACAGTTGAAAGCGGCGTAATACGCCATTCAATTTCTAGCACAGTAACTGAGTCACTAGGCATATCCCTGACTATGAAAAGGGAGGGAATTTTGGAACAAGGTTGCCAGTCTGTCCTTCGTTACTGTCAGATTTATTTCTCTTCTCAGACAATTTTCAACTACCTTCCTGCCATAGGAACTAATGCACATGTTATTTTCAAAACGATTGGTAATTTTGAGTAGACTACTACAAGATTCCCAGTTGTATGAGGTATGGCCACGAAAAAAAATTTTTTTTTCATCTGATTCAGTATCCCCCAGCTGGGCGGGGGTATAGAAATGGCCCAGCTGTCGCACAACAGAAGGGGTAAGACCCCCCACACACACACACACACACACTGTGCCTGCCCGTTTGCCGTGGGCTGCAACTCGTGTCGTTTGATGACGGGATCCTGGTGGTTGAGTGGATTCAGAATATGGCCCTTGAATTGTTCTGCTTTCGCAACACACCACTTTGGCCTTGAATTGGACAAAACGAGAGGTCAGGAGGGCCCGTCCTGATCAATCGGCTGGTCATGTCTGGCCCTAGGGCAATTCTCTTACCTTGTATCGTTCCATTATACACAAAATCTTTACAGAAGAAAAATCATCCATCCCTCTCTGTTATAGATATAAATAAATGCCCTAGAAGGCGGTGGCTCATGGGCTAATCGGGTGAAAGTTGGTATTTGATTGACACTTGTAACCGCCCAAAGACAGTCTATGCTTGGAGTGACATTCTGCGGGCCTACATTTGTCCGGTCTAGCCCTTTCACTTCGAGTATATCGCTGATGTATCCTTGTCATGATCTGTAATTGGTTTCCCCAGATCATGTCCCCTTGTTGGACTCCGAGGCGGATGGGGAGAATCGGTGATGAATAAATAAAAACTATCATGGCAACTCCCAAAAAGGCCAAGCGTGTACTTTCAGATTCAGAGTCTGAATCAGATATTTCTTTTACTTCTAACTCTACTTTTGCTAGGTTTATTGTCATAGAGTCAGCTGACACATCAAAAGCAATTACAAACTCTCACCTTTTTTTATAGAAAAAACAATCTCTTCTATCTTGGGTACGCCAAAATCGGTAAAGAAACTGAAAAATGAAACCCTGCTTGTTGAATGTTTTACCCAACAGCAGGCAAAAAATCTTCTTGGCCATAAAAAGTTCTACAAGGTAGATGCTAAAATATACCCTCATAAATCCTTGAATGCAAGCAAAGGAGCCATTCGATGCAAAGAACTATCATACTGCGACTCTATAGAAGAGATTAAGACTAATTTACAATCTCAAGCTGTGTCTGACGTCAGGAGAATATCTGTTTTTAGAGATGGAGTACGAAGAGAGACTCACACCTACATTTTAACATTCTCCACACCCGTTTTACCTACTTCCATTAAGATAGGATTTCAATCGGTGAATGTCGATGTGTATGTGCCAAACCCGCTGCGTTGCTATAAATGTCAGCGGTATGGCCATCATGAAAGCACCTGCACAAACACCCCTGTTTGCCCAAAATGTGCTTTCGAGGGCCCCGACCATGATCCGAAACTTGCAATAATCCAATGCTCTGTTTTAATTGCAAGTCTTCTCATCCAACCTTCTCCAAAAACTGCACGGTATGGAAGGATGAGAAGGAAATTCTATCCATCAAATACAAGGAAAACAGCTTTTTGGAAGCAAGGGAAGTGGTTAAAAAACGAAAAAATGATGATACATTGCTGACTAGTGCAAGTTCTTATGCCAAAGTCACATCTCCTATATCTTCATAGGGACATTGCTCAACCTGCGAACTCTTGGCAAAGAAACTTCTTGACAAGTTTCCAGAAATAGCCAATGAGTTGAAGAGCTTAGTCCCATACATTTAACCCTCCATACCTCCAAAGCAGACACAACCTGCACCCAAACCCACCACTGCATCCTCTTCTCAAAAAGCACCATCTACTTCATCTCAAAATAAAAAGATAGCCATTTCACAAGAAACAAACTCGTCATCTGACTCTCTTAAACTCAAATCAACATCAGCAAAGAAACAACTAACTGCTTCCACCACCCAGAAGACCCAAGCAAAACCTCAGTCAAAGTCACCGAAGAAAAATACATCTACAGCACAGAAGCCTAAAGCTTCCAGCTCTACTGGTGACAATAAATCCAAGAATGGTGATTCCTTACCTATTTCAAATAGGTATGAACCTCTGGAAGACCAGGAAGAAAACATGGAAGAAGAGGAATTGGAGGGAGAACTCTCCGATTCTGAACTCGCCCCTTCTCAAACTGACGGGGATAAGGACGTAGATTCCTGGTCAACCTCAAAACCCGAGACTGAAGTCATAGTCCATATAAATACTTAGGGTATATGAAATACCTACAGAAACATTTCATAACCCATGTTTACATTCTTTTAATGGGTATAATGGCTCACAATATTATACAATGGAACTTTCAAGGTCTGAGGTCAAATCATGAAGAGATATCACTTCTAATTAATGACCACTGTAGCAATTTGTTTACAGGAAACTTTCCTGAAGGAATCTGACACTGTCTCTTTCAGGTATCACTCAATTTATAATGAAATATACAAAGAGGGTGATAAGGCCCAGAGCGGTGTGTCTGTTATTGTAAATAACAACATCCCCCATACACAAATACCGTTAAACTCCACTCTACAAACTGTTGCTGTTCGTCTCTCCCTTCATAAAACCATTACCCTATGCTCTATCTACCTTCCCCCAAGTTCTCCTATCAATGAAAACAAGCTCAATGACCTCATCTCACAGCTACCATCTCCTTTCATATTGGCAGGAGATTTTATTGGTCACAATATTATCTGGGGTAGCAGTGATACAAATCAAAGAGGCTTACAACTGGAGAACTTTATTTCTAATAATTCTTTGTCAGTTATGAACGACAATAATTCAAAAACATATCTTCATCCAGCAACGGGGTCTTACTCTTCCCTTGATTTTTCTCTGTGTAGCCCAGCCTTGCTTCAGGATTTTAACTGGAAAGTGGGAGACGACCTTTGTGGAAACGACCACTTTCCAATTTTTATTACATCTTCTGAGCCATCTACATGTGAACGTCCAAAGAAATGGTAACTCTCCAAAGCCAAGTGGGACCTTTTTCAAGTTCTCTGTGAACAAAATATTACAAGAGATAAACTTGTAGATTGTACCGACCCTGCAGAATTATTTTCCCGGCTGCTCATTGATGTGGCAAAACAGTTAGTCCCACAGACCTCGACAAAGCCAAAACGCCCAAATAAGCCGTTGTTCACTGATGTATGTAAGTCGGCTATAAAAGAACGGAAAGAAGCTCCCAGAAAATTCAACCCGAGACCCACTCCGGAAAACCATAACCTTTTCCGTATTTCCAGGGCAAAAGCCAGATAAACCATAAAAAGTAGTAAGCGTAAGTCTTGGAGGCATCTTGTTTCCAGACTTAATGCTAGAACGTCTACAAAAAAAGTCTGGGACATGATCAGAAAGATTAAATGCAGTGCTTCTTCGCCTATTAAACATCTTTCTACAAACAATACAAATATTGAAAACCCTAAAGATATTGCAAATACTTTAGCCGATTCTTTCGCCAAAAAGTCCTCCTCTGAGAACTACTTTGAAAAGTTCCAGAGGAATAAAGTTAAAGAAGAAAAGAAAAGGCTGAATTTCAAATCCAACAACCTTGAGTTTTACAATAAACTGTTTTCATTCAAAGAACTCAAGTCTGCTTTAGATAAAGCCCATGATTCCTCTCCAGGTCAAGATAAAATACATTATCAATTTATAAAGCATTTACCAGATACCACTCTATCAATCTTAAAGAATGAATGAATGTTGTTTTATAGTGCATCGACAGCTTTGGTCATTTAGCGCGTATATCTGTGTTAAAAGATAATAAAAGTGGACTTGTTTAAACTGAAAAAAAGTTCGAATACATTAATAATGATAAAAGAGTTGAATTAAGAAGTATTATGTGTGACCTTTATATGCATAATGGAAATAATTGAGTGACAGGGCAATCCCTATCTACTCAAAAATTTTAAATGATAAAGTTATGAATGTGATAAAAAGATTTGAACAAAAAGTTGGATTAATAGTAGAAGTGTTAAATTAAGAAGCGTGTCATTTTTTAATGTGTATAAAATATGATATTGAGTGGCAGAATAATCCCTGCCTACTCAAAGTTTTAAATGAAAAAGTTAAGAATGTGAATAGTAGCTTAAAGGAAATGAGAGCTTAAAATTGAGAAAGGGTGGAGCCTCCAATGGGATCAAAACACCCCTATTAAAGAGGTCCCGTCTCCAATGAGATAAGATGCCCCCAAGAGAGCTAATCCTCCCATTAAGGAGATGCAAACAGGAGATAAAAAGGATTCAGTGTTAGAAATATGGGTTTACACAACAGGTTAAAAGGTAATTAAGGAAATATCACAGCTTGTTGTATAGACCAATCTCTTTGATGAAGGTGATAATTGAGTCAATGTTGACTGTTTCAAAGAGATTGTGCATACTGTCAACATTGTATATTTTTCACGAATTGGCTGAAAATCAATGCAATCTAATAAAATATGTTTAATTGTAAGGTGTTCATTGCAATGAATACATTCTGGTGCGTCTTCTCTGGTTAAAAGCCAGGAGTGTGTCAACTGAGAATGTCCAATTCGAAGCCTTGTGATTATCACCTCTTCTCGACGAACGGACCTGTAAGAGGGGTACCATTCGCCAAGGGTTGGTGTAAAAGAATGAAGTTTGTTGAAGTGATCAGCATCCCACTGGGATTGCCAAAGAGATTGGATGAAAGGTAAAATGGATGCTTTAAAATCTGTGTAAGGTATTTTAAAATGAGATATGGGTAGAGACAATGCCGACTTGGCAAGTTAATCGGCCTTTTCATTGCCTCGAATACCCATGTAAATAGGAAGCCAGCAAAGTACAAACTTGTTTGTATCGGAGAGAGAGGAAATTCTCTCAAGAACAGCACAAATAGATGGATTTTCAATTTTCTGGTTAAGGAGAGCCTGGAGTGTAGAAAGGGAGTCTGAGAACAGAAGAAAGCGGTTAGACCTATTTTCCTCTGCTAGACTCAACGCAAGGTCGATTGCCTTCACTTCAGCAGAAAATATTGAAGAATTGTCAGGAAGGCGACATATTTTACTTTTGTTATCAAATACTGCTCCTGCTCAAACAGCGTGCCCATCCTTAGATCCATCTGTATATATGGGTTTATATGAGTTGTACAGTTCTTTGATTTCCTGATACTGATTTTGGAAAACAACTCTATCTGTGGTTGATTTCTTGTGGGCTAGAAGGTCAAATCGAAATTCAGCGGTTTTTATCAACCATGGAGGGGTATCAGGCATTTTGTTTTCACAGATGGCATTCATGTCAACATGGAGATTGTCTAGATGAGGTTCCATGCGGATACCAAATGGAGTTATTGCATTTGACTTTCTAGCAAATAGATTTTTGCAGCCAGGGTTAAAAACAATTTTGTGTGTAGGGTTGGATGGGTTTGCTTTCAGTTTTAACAGATATTGAAGGGATAACTTGAGCCTTCTGTGAGAGAGAGAAGGCTCATTGGCCTCTACATACAGGCTGCTGATAGGTGAGGTTCGAAAAGCCCCAAGGGCCAAACGTAAACCCTGATTGTGGATTGTGTCAAGGATCTTCAAGTATGATTTGCGGGCTGAACCATACACAATGGAGCCATAGTCTAACTTGGAGCGAGTAGGGGAGCGATAGAGACGTAGAAGAACTCTCCTATCAGCTCCCCATTCCGAATGAGCAACAGTTTTTAGAAGATTGAGTGCCTTATAGCATTTCTTTTTAAGTTCTTTAATGTGGGGCAAGAAGGACAATTTCTTGTCAAAGATGACACCTAAAAATTTACACTCTGGTACAACATCAATTCTTGTGTTGTCAAGATGGAGCTCCGGGTCTGGATGATGACCTCGTAACTGACAAAAGTGAACACATTTTGTTTTGGTCTTTGAAAACTTAAAACCATTTTCATCAGACCATATTTGCAGTTTGTTTAAAAATTGTTGAAGCTGTCTTTCAATGATAGCCATATGGCTTGATCTAAAACATATGACGAAATCGTCTACATATAAGCAACAATCCACACCAGGGTTAATAGCCTTAATTATACTGTTGGTCTTGATACTAAGAAGTGTCACAGAGAGGATACATCCTTGTGGCACACCCATTTCTTGTTCCCTTGCATCTGACAAGGTTGTGCCAACCCTGACACGAAATAGGCGATTATTTAAAAAGGAAGATATAAAAAGAGGCAAGCGGCCTCTGAGACCAAAGTCATGCAAGTCCTTTAAAATTCCATATTTCCAGGTAGTGTCATAAGCACTCCCCAGGTAAAAAAATACTGACACAACATGTTGCTTTTTTATGAAGGCTTCTCTAAGAAAAGTTTCAAAGCGTACAAGGTGGTAAAATGTACTGCGTTGACGTCTAAATCCACTTTGAACATCAACAATGAGATTATACTTTTCTAAAAACCAAACAAGGTGGGTGTTGACCGTTCGTTCTAAAGTTTTACAGAGGCAACTTGTGAGAGCTATGGGTCTGTAGTTGTTTGGGTCGGAAGTATCTTTCCCAGGTTTTGGAATTGGGATTACTAAAGCTTCTTTCCAGGAGGAAGGTAAATCACCTTTTTGTCAGATATCATTGAAAATATCAAGTAAGATTGATAGAGTGGTATCTGGTAAATGCTTTAGAAATTGATAATGTATTTTATCTTGACCTGGAGAGGAATCATGGGCTTTATCTAAAGCGGACTTGACTTCTTTGAATGAAAACAGTTTATTGTAAGACTCAAGTTTGTTGGATTTGAAATTCAGCCTTTTCTTTTCTTCTTTAATTTGATTGCTCAGGAACTTTTCAGAGTAGTTCTCAGAGGAGGACTTTTTGGCGAAAGAATCGGCTAAAGTATCTGCAATATCTTTAGGGTTTTCAATAGTATTATTGTTTGCAGAAAGATGCTTAACTGGCGAAGACGCACTATCTTTAATCTTTCTGATCATGTCCCAGACTTTTTTCGTAGACGTTCTAGCATTAAGTCTGGAAACAAAATGCCTCCAAGACTTACGCTTCCTATTTTTTATGGTTTGTCTGGCTTTTTCCCTGATAATACGGAAAAGTATATGGTTTTCAGGAGTGGGTCTCAGGTTGAATTTCTGAGAGCTTCTTTTCTTTCTGTTATAGCCGACTTACATTCATCAGTGAACCACGGCTTGTTTGGGCGGTTTGGCTTTGTCGAGGTCTGTGGTATTGATTGTTTTGCTGCATCAATAAGCAGCCGGGAAAACAATTCTGCAGGATCAGTACAATCTTCAAGTTTATTTCTTGTAATGGTCTGCTCACAGACAATTTGAAAGAGGTCCCAGTTAGCTTTTGAGAGTTTCAATCTCTTGGGACGTTCACATGTAGATGCCTCAGAGGGTGTAATAAAAATTGGAAAGTGGTCGCTTCCACAAAGGTCGTTTCCCACTCTCCAGTTAAAATCCTAAAGCAAGGCTGGGCTACACAGAGAAAGATCAAGGGAAGAATAGGACCCAGTTGCCGGATGAAGATATGTTTTTGAAGTACTGTCGTTCATAAGTGATAAAGAGTTGTTAAAAATAAAGTTCTCCAGTTGTAAGCCTCTTTGATTAGTATCACTGCTACCCCAGATTATATTATGACTATTAAAATCTCCCGTCAGTATGAAAGGAGATGATAGCTGTGAAATGAGATCATTGAGCTTGTTTTCATTTATAAGAGAACTTGGGGGAAGGTAAATAGAACAGAGGGTAATCGTTTTATGAAGGGAAAGACGAACATAAACAGCTTGTAGAGTGGAGTTTAAGGGTATTTGTATATGGGGGATGTTGTTATTTACAATAACAGACACCCCGCCCTGGGCCCTATCATCCTCTTTGTATATTTTATTATGAACTGAGTAACATCTGAAAGAGACAGTGTCAGATTCCTTCAGGAAAGTTTCCTGTAAACAAATTGCAAATTGTGTCGATTAATTAAAAGTGAAATCTCTTCATGATTTGACCTTAGACCTCGACAGTTCCACTGTATAATATTGTGAGCCATTATGCCCATTAAAAGAATGTAAACGTGTTTCTGTAGGTATTTCATATACCTTATGAATTTTTGTTCACGATGACTTTAGTCTCGGGTTTTGAGGTTGACCAGGATTCTATGTCTTTATCCCATTCAGTTTGACAAGGGGTGACTTCAGAATCGGAGAGGTCTCCTTCCAATTCCTCTTCTTCCATGTTTTCTTCCTGGTCCTTCAGAGATTCATACTTATTTGAAATAGGTAATGATTCCTCTTTGACAGGCATCTTGTCTTTTGAGGAGCTGGAGGCTTTTGGCCTCTGTATTTCTGTTGACTTTTTCTTTGGTGATTTTGGTTGAGCTTGTGGTTTAGGAGTTTGTTGTTTTTGCTTCGTAGGGGCTGATAGTTGTTTGTGTGTTGAATTAGGTTTTTTAGGTTCGAGAGTAGATTTATTATTGCTTAGTATAGGTTTTTCTGTACCTTTAACAGAGGAGGTTTGTGTTTTGGGGACAGAAGAGGATGTATTGGGTTTTGTTGCAGGCTGTGTCTGTATGGGGATTTAGACAATTGAAGGTCTGGCACCATGCTTTTTAACTCGTCGGCCATTTCTGGAAATTTTTCGAGAAGTTTTTTGGCCAAGAGTTCACAAGTAGAGCAATGTTCCTGTCCAGACGTTGCAGTTGAGACTTTTGCATATGTTGTTGAACTATTTAACAATGTTTGGTCATTTCTGCGTTTTTCAACTATCTTCCGTGCTTCAACAAAACTAACATTTTCTATAAATTTTATAGACAGGATTTCTTTCTCATCCTTCCAGACTGAACAGTCTTTAGAAAAGGGTGGATGAGAGCGCTTGCAATTAAAACAAAGCACAGGGCTGTTACAAGTATTAGGGTCATGGTCTAAGCCCTTAAAAGCACATTTTGGACAGACTGGTGTGCTTTTACAATTACTTTCGTGATGGCCATACTTCTGGCATTTGTAGCAACGCAGAGGGTTTGGCATATACACGTCAACCTTCACTGATTGAAATCCTATTTTAATGGAAGTAGGACGAATGGGAGTAGAAAATGTTAGGATGTAAGTATTTGTTTTCCTACGTACACCATTTCTGAACATGGAGATCCTTTTGACCTCAGACACAGCCTGAGATTTAAGATTACTTTTAATCTCTTCCAGTGAGTCACAGTAGGAGAGCTTGTTACACCTGATGACTCCTTTGCTAGTGTTGAGAGTTTTATGAGGGTACACTTTAACATCCAGATTGAAAAACCTTTTATGAGACAAGAGATTTTTGGCCTGCTGTTGAGAAAGACATTCAACAAGCAGAGTCTCATTTTTTAAATTTTTTGACCGACTTTGGAGTACCCAAAATGGAAGAGATTGTCTTCTCTATTACGAAAGGAGAAAGTTTTGTGATAGGTTTTGAAGAGTCAGCTGCCTCAATAACAATGAAACGAGCAAATGTTGAACTTGTATGTCAAGAAATCTCAGATTCTGAATCAGAATTAGAAAGAACACGCTTGGCTTTCTTTTGTGTTGCCATGTTTGTTTTATATGGTTCATCACCAATGCTCCCCACCCGCCTTGGAGGCCAACAAGGGGACATGATCTGGGGAAACCCAACTCAGATCACGACAAGGTAACATCGGTGATATACTCGAAGTGAAAGGGCTAGACTGGACAAATGCAGGCCCCCAGAATGTCATACCAAGCACAGACTGTCTTTGGGCATTTACAAGTGTCAATCAAACACCAATCATACTTGAAGATCCTTGACACAACCCACAATCAGGGTTTACGTTTGGCCCTTGGGGCTTTTCGGAACTCACCTATCAGCAGCCTGTATGTAGAGGCCAATGAGCCTTCTCTGTCTCAAAGAAGGCTCAAGCTATCCCTTCAATATCTGTTAAAACTGAAAGCAAACCCATCCAACCCTACACACAAAATCGTATTTAACCCTGGCTGCAAAAATCTATTTGCTAGGAAGCCAAATGCAATAACTCCATTTGGTATCCGCATGGAACCTCATCTAGACAATCTCCATGTTGACATGAATGCCATTTGTGAAAACAAAATTCCTGATACCCCTCCATGGTTGATAAAAGCAGCTGAATTTCGATTTGACCTTCTAGCCCACAAGAAATCAACCACAGATAGAGTTGTTTTCCAAATTCAATATCAGGAAATCAAAGAACTGTACAACTCATATAAACCCATATATACAGATGGTTCTAAGGATGGGCACGCTGTTTCAGCAGGAGCAGTATTTGGTAACAAAAGTAAAATATGTCGCCTTCCTGACAATTCTTCAATATTTTCTGCTGAAGTGATGGCAAGTGACGTTGCTTTGAGTCTAGCAGAGGAAAATAGGTCTAACCGCTTTCATCTGTTCTCAGACTCCCTTTCTACACTCCAGGCTCTCTTTAACCAGAAAATTGAAAATCCATCTATTTGTGCTGTTCTTGAGAGAATTTCCTCTCTCTCCGATACAAACAAGTTTGTATTTTGCTGGCTTCCTAGTCACATGGGTATTCGAGGCAATGAAAAGGCCGATGAACTTGCCAAGTCGGCATTGTCTCTACCCATATCTCATTTTAAAATACCTTACACAGATTTTGAAGCATCCATTTTACCTTTCATCCAATCTCTTTGGCAATCCCTGTGGGATGCTGATCACTTCAGCAAACTTCATTCTTTTACACCAACCCTTGGCGAATGGTATCCCTCTTACAGGTCCGTTCGTCGAGAAGAGGTGATAATCACAAGGCTTCGAATTGGACATTCTCGGTTGACACACTCCTGGCTTTTAACCAGAGAAGACGCACGAGAATGTATTCGATGCAATGAACTCCTTACAATTAAACATATTTTATTAGATTGCATTGATTTTCAGCCAATTCGTGAGAAATACTACAATGTTGACAGTTTGCACAATCTCTTTGAAACAGTCAACATTGATTCAATTATCACCTTCATCAAAGAGATTGGTCTATACAACAAGCTGTGATATTTCCTTAATTACCTTTTAACGTGTTTAATAAACCCATATTTCTACCACTTAATCCTTTTTATCTCCTGTTTGCATCTCCTTAATGGGAGGATTAGCTCTCTTGAGGGCATCTTATCTCATTGGAGACAGGACCTCTTTAATGGGAGTGTTTTAATCCTATTAGAGGCTCCACACTTTCTCAATTTTAAGCTCTCATTTTCTTTAAGCTACTATTCACATTCTTAACTTTTTTTCATTTAAAACTTTGAGTAGGCAGGGAAAGCCCAGCCACTCAGTATTATATTTTATGCACATTATAAGTTACACATAACTTTCTTCATTTAAAGACTTCTTTATTATCAATTTAAGACTGTTCAAAATCTTTTTATAACAATCGTAACATCATCATTCAAAACTTTTTTGAGTTGATAGGGATTGCCCTTTTGCTCATTTATATCTTTTCTGCGTAATAAGATCACACATAATCCTTCTTAATTCAACTCTTTTACTGTCAGCATGTCTCAAATCTTTTTAGCTAAAAAAATCCGCCCTAATCGTTCCTTCAACACAGATATGCGCGCTAAATGACCAAAGCTGTCGATGCGCCATAAAACAACATTCATTCATTCATTCTGATTCAGTGGCAAGGCTACTGGTCGAGTATATTGGAGATAATAGATCGATCTAATTTTGATTAAATGCGGTATGTAAACTCCCAGCTTCTTCAAATGTGGAAGAACCCTAAACAAAAAGCCCTAGCACTGCAATGTTTCGGTCACTTCCATGGACTGAGATTTTCCAGTCATTTTTATGCAGGATTTGACCGTCATAAATTTATGTAAAAACAATATTGGAGGCTTATAGGTGTATTGTAAATGA
The DNA here is from genome assembly GCA_945859785.2 of Tridacna gigas. Classification (NCBI taxonomy): domain Eukaryota; kingdom Metazoa; phylum Mollusca; class Bivalvia; order Cardiida; family Cardiidae; genus Tridacna; species Tridacna gigas. The sequence goes on along the minus strand of OX244033.2, from coordinate 8,690,758 downwards.
TATTCCAGGGTATGGAGAGAATTATTTTACACATCTCTGGCAAATGTGAATGGATCCTCCTACATGATGATATACATACTGAATTATACTGACTATGCAGATGAGCCTTGGTTTCTGACTCTGTCATGATTGTGATTCCATTCCAGTAGATCCAGAATTTGGCGACCTCTTTTCAGGTACATGTGTCTCAATCAGATAAATTTTATTTTCAATAGCCAAATTCACAAAATTTACATGATGGGTAAGGTAACGAAAATTCAAAAAAATGTATTGTATTTTCAGGGATTCAGCTCAACCCACCTCATGGGCTATACTCACAAAGAAGCAGTGTAGATTCAAGATTACTGGTATACTGCATTTTTTTTGCTGTCTCATCTAGATCTTGAATGAAACCCTTATTATAGGCCGGAATGAAAATGGAGCAGAATTCTTGAAATTTATTGGACAAAATAGACAGTTGATCTAGTTACTGCTGTGCTTATGTATTGTGAATTTTGTATTGTCACTTATGGCTTCACAGACCTCCTATATTATTTGAGCTGACCCTTGTAATACTAGTAATGCCACAAGTTTTATTCAACTGTACAGCTATGAAGGGCTTCAGGATTACTTCATGTCTCAGTGGTAAATGCATAATATAAGTAATCCATGACTCAGATTCAATTCTCACTGGGTTTCGTTGAAATGTCCATGGGCAAGTTACTTCAGATATTGTTAAAGCTCAGTAAACCTATTAATAAATGATCTGTCAAAATGGTATGACTGATATAATGTTGAAAGCTATATGACTGTATCACTCAGTCAATCAAGCTAGGCTTCATTTGCAAAAGCTCTGATTATTTGAGTAAAAGATACTGCATTAACACTGTTCGTTCTAGAATATACATGTATCATAAACAGAATGTTTTCGGATATAGAAAGGCTAAAAACTACATTCATTTGTTTGATGTATGGCCCATACCCATGATTGTATGTGCTACTGTTTAAAGGCCCAGCAGCCACCAAAAGTAAACAAAGTGAGTGTTAAAATGCATTTTGATTCAAGTCATACCTTTTAAAAGTATGGAAATTGATGGGAAGAAGACAATCTGTTGTTGTACAGTCAATCCAAGTGTAAGTCAATGCAAAAAAAAAAAAAAAAAAAAAAAAAATTGATATCAAAGTAAAAAGTAAAACAAAAGATAGAGCAACATGGCAACTTTTGACCTACTTTTAAAACTCCTTCTTCTGCCATTAACAAACACTTGCACTGGCCGCAAAATAACAGATTGTCACCTTTAAATTAATATCCATACTTTTAAATGGTATTATTTGAATTTAGATGCATTTTAGGACCCACTTTGTGTACTTTTTGCTACTATTCGGGCTTTGAGACATACCCCATACTAGAGTAAAGAACATGTGAAGAAGTTTAGTAAAAGGTTGAAAATGCACTAGCAGTCAATTTTGATCCATATGAAAAAGTAACATTGTGGAAGATGGCTGACATGATTCTTTCCTACAATGATAAGTAATTACCAATGTTGTTTCTAAACAGGTTTGTTAAAAGTTGTATTTGTAAAGTTATGAATTCATACATGTACAGTTTTCAACATTATTTAAGTTCAACCACATCCTGGATAGATGCTGGAGTCAATTCTGTCATCAAATGGAATGAAGTTGGAGTAAACCTACACCTATTACTATACTGCTCTTTTTTTTTTTTTTTTTTTTTTTTTTTTTTTCACAGTTTCAGACCGAGATAAATTGAAAAAGAGAATGTCTTTTTTTTTTTTATTATTATTAATATTTCAGGTATACAGCAGAATAATCAGATTTCCAAAGACATATTCTGGGGTGTTGCTGAAGAATATGCAGCATGTGAATATTCGGGCTTCCGTACGCTTACTACGATATAAAACTGGCTGGTTCAGATCACAGCTCTTACAAGGACAAGATATGATTCATGCAACAACCAAGGCAATATGGTGTAATATTATTTTATTATTATAAATACATGTATATCAAAATAGTCTTACAAGAACAATTTGTGGACAAAAAATAAAAAAAAGAAATATATTCATACATGCAGAGCAATGTTAGAAGCTATTGCTTGCCCTCAACCCTTAACTCTTTACCAAACAACAACATTTTGGACGTTTCCAAAATTGAAAGCAATTGCAGACGACAAAATAAATGTGATTCAAAAACTGAAAGGAAGGAAACGTGGGATAAGGAGAAAATGCTGGTTACCACTTTTCCCACAATGTTTTCAAAATGCTTCTTCACCAGGGTTGCTAAAAGTCGGGATTATGTGGTAAAGGGTTAATCAACACATCCAAATTTTCATGGAAAGCACTATTCAATCATTCTAGCAAAGAAAAAAGCTTTCGAGACATTTTGGAAAAAGCAGAATTGCTGGTAACCAGTATTTTTTCCCCTTGTCCCATAATGTTTACTACTCTTCTTCAAGCAAATCTTTTCATTTGAGCTACGTCTAATTATTCATCTGCAAATATTTCCAATTTGAACAATTTCTAAAATTTACCAACTGGTAAAGGGTTGCGCACCTGCTTGGAAAGTAAGAAAACGGAAGCCGCTTTGCGTTATTTTCACAAAACTTGTTTCATTGTACATGTATTTTATACATGCATGGAGCTGTCGTGCCTCAGAAGAGTAGACATTGAAATTTAAACGTACAAATCAACTTTCACTTCTTGTGTGCATTTGGTAGTCGCTAAGGAATGTCCTTAGGCAAGACATTGCAGAGTCCCAGCTTTGTGCTGATGAAATACAGAAAAGACACCAATGAGTTGTTACACTGACATGAATGAAATATTTGAAATAATGTTCAAAGTAATGCAAAATGCTCCAACAAATAAACACCAAATCTTTACAAGAGAAGTACACTTTAGTCTTGTCTAAATTGAAACTATTTGCAGATGAAAAAGTACATGTAACACAATAAATGTCTTTCTAAAAGAGTAGAAAGCAGTGTTGGGGAAAAAAGAAAATAAATGTAGGCTATCAACATCTGCTTTTTCTATAGGCTACATTGTACCAACATTTTCTCTTTATCCCTCACTATTTGCAGAGGCTGTCTTGCTTAGGGTTGTTAAAACCTAGACTGTTTGAAGAAAAGTTTAAATTTAATAATGTGCCTTTTACCTCTATTTCATGTACTGGTAATTCTCAGCAAATTCTCCTAAATTCACTGGCTGTTTCCCCCATGAGCAAACTAAAATCATGTTCAGAAGTTAGAGAGAATCGACTCTTGTTGCAATGACACTTAACTCCTTACCACACAGCAATATTTTAGGTTGGTCTAAATTGAAAGCATTTACAGACGACAAAATAAATGTGACTAAAAATTTAAATTTGTTTCTGGTAGGGTAGAAAACATGGTGGAAAAAGGAAAAAATGCTGGTAATGAGCGTTTTCTCCTTTTCCCGGAATGTTTTCAGAAGGCATCTTCCTTAGGGTCGTTTAAATCTGGAATTGTGTGATTAAGGGTTAACAAATATTGGCAGTAAATTGAAATAATCAAGGATGTGAAGATGCTTGCAAGCCCACCATGGCCTATTGGTTGATATGATTTGTAAAACATGTGTTCAAAATTCAACTGTAGCTGGAGCTAGAGAGGTAGTTTCCTTAAAAAATCAACCTCCCCTAGCTTTATTGCCAGTAATATCAGTTACTGACCCAGTAAACATGAGTAAGTGTACAGCTACTGCTAAACAGTTGAAATACTGTTGAAAATAGATTTATTGCATTGTACCATATAACAGTCAAATACATTTACTTGTTTCTGTTTCTCTTCCTACCTTAGGTGCTCTATAATGGAAAGTTTTACGTGAACAGTATTTTTGCCCAAGATACAGATAGCCAGTATTAAGCTTTGACAACAGTGATGTTGACTACTGAATTAAGATTACCGATAAGATAGGATTAAGTGTGATATTTTGTGACGATTGTTTTTATTACAAAAAGGAAAATTATTGAAAGATACTAAACTCTACTTCCAGTTTAACCCTTTACCACACACTCATGGCTTTTAGCAACCCTGAGAGAGAAGCCCTTTGAAAACATTGTTGGAAAAGGAGTAAATGCTGGTAACCAGCATCTTTTCTCCTTTTCACGGAGTGTTATCTACCCTTTCCAGAACGAATCTTAATTTTTGAGTCACATTTATTTTGTCATCTGCAAATGCTTTCAATTTGGACTAGCATAAAATTTTGTTGTTTGGTAAAGGGATATAGTTTTAATTCATGTTTATGAATTTAAAAACAAAAACACATCTTACAAAATTCGAGACCAATAAAAAGTATATTTGAGCAAACTGCAATTGTTTTCACTATCTACACATTTTCAAGCTTTTAAATCATGTTTCCAATGGTCCTTTAGCAAACAATCCCATGTTTTAATGACCCTGAGGGAGATAGCTTTAGAAACTTCTTCTCTCAATGATTTCTACCACTTCAAAGACAAATCTAATCCTTTACGCCACACTGAATTAGTTGTCTAAAATCACTTCCAGTTTGGGCTTGTCCAAAATCTGTCATCTGGTAAATGGTTAACCCATTTCTGCACATTGTTTTTAACTCTTTACAAACAACAAAATGTTAGACTTGAAAGTATTTGCAGATCATAAAATAAATGGGACTCAAGTATTAAAATTCATTTTTGAAAGGGTAAAAAACATAATGGGAAACTGAAAAAAATGCTGGTAACCAGAGAATTTCAACAATGTTTTCAAAAGTCTCCATCTCTAGGGTCGTCAAAACTCAAGATTGTTTAGTAAAGGGTTAAACCAACAAAAACCTTTTATAAAGTACTTCACACAATAGTCTTTCCAAGCCACTGGCTTCTTTCCCACATGTCGCAATGAATATCATTAATCCTAAGAAATTGGCCAAGCCAGGAATCAAACCGCTGACCCCCTGTTCTCAAGTCCTTGACTGAGCTACCTGGGCGTGGTCCTGTTCATAAGGAAATACCTGTGAATAGTAACATATGAACCAGGCTATGTCAAAGGGGGGCTTAATGCATCTCTGTGATGCACGACACCTAGCAAGTCATAACCTGATCATGGATCCACAGAGTTCATTTTTTTCTAACAACCAACTGAATCATGAGGTGGAATAGTCTTATTACCTACAGAAAATTGTCCAATAGCGAAAAGTTTCGGCCCAGGTCAGCCTGTGCAGTCCGCACAGGCTGACCTGGGTCAATACTTTTCGCAGATGCGTTAAACCCTCTTTTTACAGAGAATAGCTCAGACGTTTCAAAAGCAAAACCAGTCATCTTATACCCATTATCTATTCCAGCACTCAGAAAGCAATAAGTATTTATCTTATGGAAATTTTAATGATGTCAACATAACCATGTTATTATTAGAAAAAAGTTAAAGGCCCAGTGGTGGACAAAAGTTGACAATGCAGGTGTTAAAATACATTTAAATTTAAATCATACAATTGAAAAGTATGGAAATTATTGTTCAATTGACAATCTGTTATTGTATCGTTGGTCCATGTGTTAGAAAAATCAATTTTAGACCCAGGTAAAAAGTTGCCAAGTTACTCTATCTTTTATCGACTTTTACCTAATTACAAAATTTATTTTTCTGCCAGCGACTAACACTTGGACCTACTGCATAATAACATCCAATTTCATCTAAGATAATTTTAATTCAGTGCTACAAGAATAACAAGAGTGATTGTAATCTATCTTGTGTGACCCATTTGTTTTACCATAGGTGTTCAAAATTAAAGCTAATACTTAGGAAAGAAACGTGCTTACAAGATTTTCATTGTGACATAGTGGTTATGGTTGAAATTATCTTAACTCTTTATCAAAAACCGAAATTTTCGATTTTTCCAAATTCAAAGCATTTGCAGGCGACAAATCAGGTGTGACCCAGGTGTTGGCATTTGTCTTTGAAAGTGTAGAAAAAATGTAGAAGAAGGTTAAAGGTTTTCAAAAAGTCTTCTTGGTCCAGGGTCTTTAAAATTTTGAATCCTGTGGTAATGGGTTAAATTTTATGAAGACAAATACTAAAACTAAAACTCGTGAATATCTGGCCAAAGATGTAGTCTCAGATGATTGACATTTCCTATAGTTTTACTTAGTTTTTACTTTCAACTGTATACAAGACGGTGCATACAAATGGTTTGCTAGTACAGTGCGTACAGTGTGAATTTTGTTAATGATTTCGTAACCAAACGGTCCTATAATTTCCAAATTAAATGCAGCCAAACACTGGAGAAAAAGGCACTGAAAAACATCTGAGATGGTATGTATCTTCCTAGTCACAAACAGTGTATCCTGTCGGTGCAGCTTGGCTTTACTGGGCAAGCTCTGTCCAAAATGAGACACTGAAATGACAAGAACATAAATTTCTTTTTGAATAAAGCGAAGTATGTATGGGCCATGCTCGGGCAAAAGGGGGATTAATGCATCTCCAGGCCTTTTGAAAACATTGTGAGAAAAGGAGAAAATGCAGGTAACCAGCATTTTCTTGATTCCACACTATGTTTTCTACCCTACTAAAAGGAAATGCCATAATTTGAGACACAGTTAAATTTTCGGCTGCAAATACTTTGAAATTTGGACTAGTCCAAAATTTTGTTGTTTCGTAGAGTTAAATGAAATCCTAAAGAGGCCATTAAACAACTACATGTATGTCCTTGTATCTTACACACTGGAAACAATGGGTTTTTCATAAGAGTGTCTTTGGGCATGACACTACAGAGCCATAGCCTTGAAATAGTAAAACCCGGGGTATACATGAACAAGCAAGCTGACGCAATGAAATGACTGATATAATGTTGAATGCAGCATTAAACACCATTCAATCAATCAAGTAAATTTAGATTGAAAAACACATTTTTGAGTCGCCTAGTTGCGTAGCAACCAGGCTCTCATTGTTATCATCCCGATCTATGCGGTGACGTAAGCATACCTCCGGCCTTGTACTGCTTCCTGTCTCAAATTCCGGTTTACGAGATAAAACATAGTTTTCTAATTATTCGGTAAACAACCCAGTTTTTTACTGTTGTAAATAATTTACAATTGTGCCTTTGTGATAAGGAATATGTCTATAAAGACTGAGCTATTTAACGGTTCAAACCTTTGAAACAATCATTTCGTCCGCAAAGGTACACGATAGCCTATCGCTTACACAGACATCACCTCTATAAATAGAGCATTATGTATATATCTAAAAATAGCGCCCGTGACCTAAACAAGTTTGCGGACACGCTTAAAAATACTCTTCGACTACAAGCGTCTTTTCTACGGCACGCTTCTATTTGTGGACAATTCTCCGTGAAAATTGTTTGATAATTACCCATTAGAAGTACACTCTAAATCTTACAATCTGTCCTTAATTGTGAGTATTATTTCAATTCAACACTTGAAACCTTTGATCGGAAAGAGGAAGGCGATACCGAGTTAACATGGAAGCCTTCAATGGAAATTTTTCCCAACAGTAGGCTATTTTTTTTAACAAATTTATAAAGACTTGGAATGGTTGCGTTGCCTTTTTACACATTCTTACACGTTGCTTCTTCGCAGCTTACTATTCTAGACTTTAAATACTTTGCACACTCATATTCCAGGTGCAGCAGAGATCGTACATAGCATATGTAATGCGCATGGTTCTAGGCTGTACCAAGTCATCGCTTAGCTGGTGCTGTCTGGAATGTAGCTGTGCGACAAATATAGATCTTGTAATCACGTGACGTATAACGTCATTTGCACCACGGAATTCTTCATAAATTTATATATTTATGAATGAATCAGTCGCTGAACCGGCCTTTACTTTCAGCGTACACGAACCTAGTTCTTCACCGATCCATGCAGAGAGAGTGTTTTAAAGTTTTATGTGTTTGATTGTTTTTCGTTTTTAAAGAGGTGAATTTGTCAAAGTCTGTTTTTTTCGAGTGTGCGATTAACCTAGATCTAGTATTTATGAAACAACAATTTATTAGTGCCGGTGTCAGAACGCAAGGTACTTTCATAACTGCCAATATCTGAATTCACATGGGAATTCGACTTGAAACTACGCAGTTCTAACAACCAGTATTCTGAGAACTTGACTTTTTACTCCACTATAATTCAAATGTAACAGAACAGATCAATGTTAACCCGCTCGAACAACAAGCTCGTTATTTGAGTGTTTGTAATCTCGTAAAGCGTTGTTGTAAAGGGTAATGGAGCGAATCGCGAAAATTTAGTTTACACCAAAGCAATATAACATGAAGATCTCTACAATTTTCAATTGGTGTGGAAGCAGTGCAAATTCCTGGGGGACTATAAAACGCAGACAAAGTTAAAAGACTGATGATCATGCTATTGGGTTATATTGTATTTCTTAAGCTGTAGCCGCCACATTCTCAGAGTCCATTGTGGACAAAACTTGAACCCGGACAACAGCAAAAACAAATCATTTCCAAAGGACAGGTAGATTACTGAGTCAAATATTTGTGTGTGTTCCAGAGGCTACATTTCAGTCCAATGATCATGAAATTGCCCAGCTGTTTGTCTCGAGAATATTTGTGACAAAACTGAATATAGGTCACCGGGTGTTAAAAGAAAAATATTGTCACTAGATCAAGTCAGACGAAACCGTAATAGTGCTGTAGAATCCATTTATGTTCAGTGCAGTACTCATGAAACTTTGTCAGACTGCTTAGATTAGATATGGGTGAGTTGCAAAAGGGCATTTTTGGTCTAAAAGTATGCCACTAGATCCTATACCAGAAGACAAAGCTCAACTGAATTCCATATTAATATTGCCTAAATGGTTCTTTTGTATAATTGTTCAAGTGGTTCTGCTCTGTTTCTATAAACTTCACAGAAGCTTCAGAACTGAGTGGTAACACTTCAGCATCACCGCCTCTGAAACAGTATAAGCAATATTATACCCAAATTTCATATCCAGCGTCCTGTATTTGGAAACATTGCCCTATTCTACTGAAATTATTCAGAATGTTTGTTTTAGCAATATGTGTAAGAATTTAGATATACATGTAAGTTAAGTTACCTGGATTCTGCGCTAGAAAAACATTTTATCAACCTAGAAGCCTAATTTTTGTCCACATTTTTTACAGGCGTTATTATGCAAAGGAGAAAGTGTAAAGATTGATGGAACTTCGACAGTTATTATGCCCCGGCGAATTTCGGGGTGGGGGAGATATAGTTTTCCTTTTGTCCTTCCGTCTGTCCGATCTCCGTCTATCCAGACAGATATATTCTAAAATCGTTAACGAAAGTGAATAAAACTTCATACATATGTTCCTCATGATAGTCCGCCGACACACTTTTTTTTAATGTAATGCCTTGTCATGGAAAAGGATGCTTGATGTCTTCCGATCTGCTTGTTTTGTTTTATTTTGTTTTTGTTTTTATACAGTGTCATGGAAAAAGAGGGCTTGATGTATATTTCCACCCTTTTTTGTTCAAATCTCTTTAACTACTGGACAAAATTTTATAAAACTTCATATTTATATTGTTTATCATAAGCCACAGACAATCAGTATTTGTTTTTTTTTAATGAAATGCCGTGTCATGGAAAAAGGGGCCTTAATTTATATTTTCACCGATAACAAAAAAGGCCATTTAAATGCAAAACACGATACCTCTTATAATTATGTTTCTATAAAAAAAAAGTCCCTTTTATTTTCGGCGGTGGATATCATTTCAACGAAATTACTTCTTTTATATTGATTGTACCTTTTGAAAATCATTTTTTAATTAAAGTCACCCGGGGTAAGAGACTTCGAACTTTTTAAAGTTATTCCCTGTGCCTAAATTTTAATTCTCACCACATATTTTTTTCCATGTAAATTTTTATATGTTTGTAATTTTAGGATGACAACTCAGAAATATGCTTGCATGAAATACTGTCTTATGATTAAGTTAACAAAAAAGGGTGAACACTTCTAATCCCATTACCCCCCAGGCGACTCTCAGGACTATCAGTCCTTTGATTAATCTACTAGTCTCAGATTGTATCTTTAGAACTATTTTACAAATAATGCTTATTTCTTTATACAGTAAACTCTGCCCTGGTGGCCACCTTAATACTAATTCTTTTCAAGATGATAAAAGTTCTAACTTGTCCAGATTGAAAGCATTTGTAGACAATAAATTGAATGTGGCTCAAATGATGGAACTTGTCTAAAACTGTAAAATCACTTTTGGAAATAGAAAATGTTGGTTTTTACCTTTTCGCATTATGTTTTCAAAAGCCTTCTATTTCAAGGTAAAAAAAAAAAAAAAACACACACACACACACACACAATTTGAGAGTCTCTTTGGTGCTGGCTTAATACAAAGCAGCTTTTGAGTGTACCTTTTGTGCTTGCTTACTAAAAGTTGGACTTTAATTTGTTTTAGCCCCATGCCTTTTTCTCTCTCAAGAGTACATTACTTTTACGAAATACTACTGCAGGGCCCTAATGTTGCAGCTAGTTGCATACAGGACTTCAGACTGGGAGATTGCTGCTTCGAATCCCTAGCTCAGCCAATTTCTTTCCCAGGATTGATGATAGTCATTGCAACAGGATTCATTCCTCTCTCACTGCTAATAATTGTATTGACAATGGTTACGTGGAAAAGCATCCAGTGGGATATTATGCAAATTACTGTTTCTGATAAGGATGGACAGGTGCACTGACTGCCGTGATAAAACTGAAATAATGTTGAAAATGGTGTTAAACAACCGCTAAAAATACTGGGGAATATTCACAGAAAAAAATGAACGAAATGGAGAAATGTGAGAAAGGAGTAGTTGCTTGTAGGAAACAATTGATCTTTTCAAAAATTTATGGCAAGGGTGTAAAAAAGTTGTATTTGATAAATTATTCTTTCAGCAGCTGATCCTTTCTAAGCTTGAAATATAATAGACTTCAAAGTTCTAACATTAATTAGTAATAGATGCAGATCTAAATATCATTCAAATACCTGTTGACATGGACTGTGCTAAAATCTGTGAAAAAAATCGACGTACAGCGGAGATACAACACCAGACTGGGATATCTATTTGTCGGTTAACAAACATCTTGGTCTCTGTGTATCACACCCTAAAAAGATAGACTGTTTTTAGATTGGAAAGAAAAGCGATCAGTAAAAAATGACATAAAAATATTTTTCTTAATCACAATGTGGTAGATTACTTGAGTACTAGTAAACTACTACTGTTGTCTTCAATTGTCTTGCACTCCAACAACTTAAAATGCACGTGTTCATCAGCTTTGGAATATGTATCTATAATTTTGAAAAGTATGGTTCATCTGCATGCAATAACTTGACTGATGTAGTAACATCAACTCTGTCTTCAAAAACTAGCAGTAAAAATATCTATAACCAGTCTCTTAAAAGTTGAGAAATATCCTTTGTTGACAGCATAGATCGAGATCAGATTGCACCTAGTAAGAGGTCTGACCTTCGATATAAAACGTCCACCACCTGATGGCTAAACTCAGGTCAAAATTCGTCAGCAATTATAGACTAAAAAAGACTTTTTCATTACCTACGAATATCAAGATGAGATCGCACATAATGTCAAGTCTGATCTTCGTTATAAAACGTCCACATTTTTTTGAAAAAAGGTGAAAACCAACATTTTTCTATTTCCAAAAGTGATTTTACCTTTTTAGACAAGTTCAGTCATTTGCGCCACATTCAATTTGTTGCTACAAATGCTTTCAATTTGGACAAGTTAGAAATTTTATAATCTTGAAAAGAATTAGTATTAAAGTGGCCGCCAGGGCAGGGTTTACTGTATAAAGAAATGAGCATATCTTGTAAAATAGTTCTAGAGATACAATCTGAGACTAGTAGATTAAAAATACATGTGTTTTTCAATCTAAATTTACTTGATTGATTGAATGGTGTTTAATGCGGCATTCAACATTATATCAGTCATTTCATTGCGTCAGCTTCGTTGTTCATGTTTACCCTGGGTTTTAATGGTACAAGGCTATGGCTCTGTAGTGTCATGCCCAAGGACACTCTTATGAAAAACCCATTGTTTCCAGTGAGGCTCAAAGCTGGGGCCACCAGGTTCTGAGTGCTACACTTTACCACTGAGCCAGGCAAACCTAATATAAATTTGTATTTTAGACTCAAAATGCTAATGCAGTCTCAATGGCTGTGTAAGATACAAGGACATAGTTGTTAAATGGCCTCTTTAGGATTTCATTCAACTCTACCAAACAACAAAATTTTGGACTAGTCCAAATTCAAAGTATTTGCAGCCGAAAATTCAACTGTGGCTCAAATGATGGAATTATTTTTAATAGGGTAGAAAACATAGTGTGGAATCAAGAAAATGCTGGATACCTGCATTTTCTCCTTTTCTCACAATGTTTTCAAAACGCCTGGAGATGCATTAAGCCCCTTTTTTCCGGAGCATGGCCCATACATACTTTGCATTATTTTACCAAACGACAAAATTTTAGACTGAACCAAATTGAAAGCATTAATTTTGCAGACGACAAATTAAGTGTTGCTAAACTGATGATTTCTCTTTTTGATAGGGTAGTAAACAATATGGGAAAAAGAGAAAATGCTGGTTACCAGCATTTTCTCCATTTTTCCACAATGTTTTCAAAAGCCTTTTCTTCAGGGTCGTTAAAAGTCGGGATTGTGTGGTAAAGAGTTAAAACGAAATTTATGTTATTGTCATTTCAGTGTCTCATTTTGGACAGAGCTGGCCCAGTAAAGCCAAGCTGCACCAACAGGATGCACTGTTTGTGACTCAGAAGATACATACCATCTCGGATGTCTTTCAGTGCCTTTTCCTCTAGTGTTTGGTTGCATTTAATTTGTAAATTATAGGACCATTTGGTTACGAAATCATAAACAAAATTCACACTGTACTCACTGTACTAGCAAATCGTTTGAATGCACCAACTTGTATAAAGTTGAAAGTAAAAACTAAGTAAAACTATAGAAAATGTCAATCACCTAAAACTACATCTTTGGCCAGATATTCACGAGGTTTAGTTTAAGTATTTGTCTTCATAATATTTAACCCATTACCACAGGATTCCAACTTTTAAAGACCCTGAACCAAGAAGTACTTTTGAAAACATTTAAGGGAAGGGAGAAAATGCTAATAACCAGCATTTTCTCCTTTTTCCCACAGTTTTTCCTACACTTTCGAAGACAAATGTCAACACCTGGGTCACACTTGATTTGTCACCTGCAAATGCTTTGAATTTGGAAAAGTCTAAAATTTTGTTGCTTGATAAAGAGTTAAGATAATTTTAACCTTAACCACTGTGTCACAATAAAAATCTTGTAAGCATGTTTGTTTCCTGATTATTAGTTTTAATTTTGGTCACCTGTGGTAAAACAAATGGGTCACACAAGATAGATTACAATCACTCTTGTTATTCTTGTAGCACTGAATTAGAATTATCTTAGATGATGTCGAATGTTATTATGCAGTAGGTCCGAGTGTTAGAATTTTGTAACCAGGTAAAAGTCATTAAAACATAAAGTAACTAAGCAACTTTTTACCTGGGTCTAAAATTCATTTTTCTAACACATGGACCGACGATACAATAACAGATTGTCAACTAAACAATAATTTCCGTACTTTTAAATAGTATGATTTACATTTAAATGTATTTTAACACCTACATTGTCAACTTTTGTCCACCACTGGGCCTTTAACTTTTTGTAATAATAACATGGCTATGTTGACATCATGGAAAATTTCCATATAATAAATACTTATTGCTTTCTGAGTGCTGGAATAGATAATGGGTATAAGATGACTGGTTTTGCTTTTGAAACATATGAGCTATGCTCTGTAATAAGGGGGTTTAATGCATCTGTGAAAAGTATCGACCCAGGTCAGCCTGTGCGGACTGCACAGGCTGACCTGGGCCGAAACTTTTCACTATTGGACAATTTTCTGTATGTAATAGGATCATTCCACCTCATGATTTAGTCGGTTGTTAGAAAAAAATGAACTCTTTGGATCCATGATCATGCTATGAATTGCTAGTTATCATGCATCACAGAGGTGCCTTAAGCCCCTTTTGCCATAGCCTGGTTCTTATGTTACTATACACAGGTATTTACTTATGAACAGGACCAAGCCCAGGTAGCTCAGTCAAGGACTTGAGAACAGGGGGTCAGTGGTTTGATTCCCGGCTTTTCCAATTTCTTAGAATTGATGATATTCATTGTGAAATGTGGGAAAGCAGCCAGGGGCTTGTAAAGATTATTGTGTGAAGTACTTTAAAAAGGGTTTTTGTCGGTTTAACCCTGTACTAAACAATCTTGAGTTTTCACGACCCTAGAGATGAAGACTTTTGAAAACATTGTTGAAATTCTCTGGTTACCAGCTTTTTTTCCCCATTTTCCCATAATGTTTTCTACCCTTTCAAAAACAAATTTCAATACTTGGGTCCCATTTATCATCTGCAAATACTTTCAAGCATAAAATTTTGTTGTTTGTCAAGAGTTAAAAACTATGTGCAGAAATGGGTTAACCATTTACCAGTTGACAGATTTTGGACAAGTCCAAATTGGAAGTGTTTTTAGACAACTACTGTAATTCAGTGTGGCGTAAAGGATTAGATTTGTCTTCGAAATGGTAGAAATCATTGAGGGAATAGAAGAAAATGCTGGTTACCAACATTTTCTCCTTCACCCACGAAGTTTCTAAAGCTATCTCCCTTGGGGGTCATAAAAAAAAGAGATTGTTTGCAAAAGGACCATTGTATACTTGATTTAAAAGCTTGAAAATATGTAGATAGTGAAAACAATTGCAGTTTGCCCAAATATACTTTTTATTGGTCTCAAACTTTGTAAGATATGTTTTTGTTTTAAAAATCATAAACATGAATTAAAACAGTAACCCTTTACCAAATGACAAAATTTTGTGCTAGTCCATATTGAAAGCATTTGCAGTTGACAAAATAAATGTGACTCAAAGATTAAGATTCTTTTTGGGAAGGAAAGAAAACACTGTGGGAAAAGGAGAAAATGCTGGTTACCAGCATTTTCTCCTTTTCCTACAATGTTTTCAAAGGGCTTCTCTCTCAGGGCTGTTTAAAGCCGTGAATGTGTGGTAAAGGCTTAAACTGGAAATAGAGTTTAGTATCTTTCAATAATTTTCCTTTTAGAAATAAAAAACAATGGTCACAAAAATATCACACTCAACTCTTTACCACACAATCCCAAGTTTTAATGACCCTGAAGAAGAGGGCTTTTGAAAACATTGTGGGAAGAGGAGAAAATGCTGGTAACCAGCATTTTCTCCTTTTCCCACAATGTTTTCTACCCTTCCCCCAAAAAATTTAATTTTTTCAATCATATTTATTTTGTCGTCTGCAAGTGCTTTCAATTTGGACCAGTCTAAAATTTTGTCGTTTGGTAAAAAGTTAATCATATTGGTAATCCTAATTCAATATTCTTCATGACTGTTGTAAAAACTTAATACTGGCTATCTGTATCTTGGGCAAAAATACTGTTCACGTAAAACTTTCCATCGCAGAGCATCTAAGGTAGGAAGAGAAACGGAAACAAGTAAATGTATTTGACTGATATATGTCACAATACAATAAATCTATTTTCAACAGTATTTCAACTGTATAGCAGTACACTTACTCATGTTCACTGGGTCAATAACTGATATTACTGGCAATAAAGCTCGGGAAGGTTACTTTTTGAAGGAAACAACCTATCAAGCTCCAGCTACCGCTGAATTTTGAACACATGTTTTACAAATCATATGAACCAAAAGGCCATGTTGGGCTTGAAACATCTTCACATCCTTGATTAATTCAATTTACTGCCAATGTTTATTAGCCCTTAACCACACAATTCCAGGTTTAAACAAACCTATTGAAGATGCCTTCTGAAGACATTCTGGGAAAAGGAGAAAATGCTTGTTACCAGCATTTTCTCCTTTTCCCATCGTCTTTTCTACCCTACCAGAAACAAATTTAAATTTTAAGTCACATTTATTTTGTCGTCTGTAAATGCTTTCAATTTGGACCAATCTAAAATATTGCTGTGTGGTAAAGAGTTAAGTGTTATTGCAACAGGATTTGATCCTCTCAAACTCCTGAACATGATTTGGGTTTGCTCATGGGGGAAAACAGCCAGCGAATTTTCGAGAATTTGCTGGGATTTACTAGTATATGAAATAGAGGTAAAAGGCGCATTATCAAATTTAAACCTTTTTCAAACAATCCAAGTTTTAACAACTCTTAGTAAGACAGCCTCTGCAAATATTGTGGGATAAAGAGAAAATTTTGGTACAATATAGCCTGTAGAAAAAGCAGAAAATCTTGGTAGCCTGCATTTTTTTTCTTTTTTCCCCACGCTGTTTTCTACCCTTCCAGGAGACATTCATTATGTTGAGTTACATGTACTTTTTCATCTGCAAATAGTTTCAATTTAGACGAGACTAAAAAGTACTTCTCTTGTAAAGATTGGGTGTTTATTTGTTGGAGCATTTTGCATCACTTTGAAGATTATTTCAATTTTTTATTCATGTCAGTGTGACAACTCATTACTGTCTTTTCTGTTTTTCACCAGCAAAAGGCTGGGGCTCTGCAATGTCTTGCCTAAGGACATTCCTTAACCCTTAAAGCCCTGGATTGATTGATTCTATGGTGTTTAATGCCATTTTCAACATTATTTCAGTTATATTGCGGCGAACAGTGCACCTATCCATGCTTTCCTAGCGTTTCTTTTAGCAGTGCTTCGCCACTGGCTGCTTTTCCCACATAGCCATTGTTAAAACAATGGTCAGCGGTGAGAGAGGAATGAATCCTGTCGCAATAACTATCAACAATCAGCGGAAAGAAACTGGCCGAGACGGGGATCGAACCAGTGACCTCCTGTTCTCAAGTCCTTTATGCTACAGGCTGAGCTACAGGGCGCGGCTTAAAGCCCTGGAACCAACTTAAGTTGTTTTTGCAGACAAAAGTTGTTTTTGCAGACAGTGTAGATCAAAACCAGACTGTACATAACATGCAGTCTGATCTTAGATCTATACTCTCTGCTACTATGAAACAAGTTTTGTCAAAACAAAGCAAAGCGGCTACCGTTTTCTTACTTTCCAAGCAGGTGCGCTACCCTTTACCAGTTGGTAAAATTTTAGAAATTGTTCAAATTGGAAACAATTGCAGATGAAAAAATTGGACTTAGTAGCTCAAATGAAAAGATTTGCTTCAAGAAGAATAGTAAACATTATGGGAAAAGGAAAAAATACTGGTTACCAGCAATTCTGCTATTTCCAAAATGTTTCAAAACATTTTTCTTTGTTAAAATGATTACATAGTTCTTTACATAATAACTTGGATGTTTTGGTTAACCCTTTACCACACAATCCCAACTTTTAACGACCATGGGAAAGAAGCCTTTTGAAAACATTTTGGGAAAAGGAGAAAATGCTGGTAATCAGCATTTTCTCTTTTTCCCACAATGTTTTCTACATTTCCCAAAACAAATTTTAGGTTTTGAGTCTCATTTATTTTGTCGTCTGCAAATGCTTTCAATTTGGAAATGTCCAAAATATTGTTGTTTGGTAAAGAGTAAAGGTTGAGAGCAAGCAATAGCTTCTAACATTGCTCTGTTTGTATGAATATATTTTTTTATTTTTTGTCCACAAACTCTTCTTGTAAGACTATTGTGATGTACATGTATTTAAAATTATAAAGTAATATTACACCATATTGCCTTGCTTGTTGCATGAAACATATCTGTCTTTGTAAGAGCTGTGATCTGAACCAGCCAGTTTTATATCGTAGTAAGAGTACTGAAGGCCAAGTATTCACATGCTACATATTCTTCAGCAACACCACAGAATATGTCTTTGGAAATCTTATTATTCTGCTGTATATCTGAAAAATAAATAAATAAAAAAAAAAAAAGTCATATTCTCTTTTTTAATTTATCTCAATCTGAAAAAAAAAAAAAAAAAAAAAAAAAAGCAGTATAGTAATAGGTGTAGGTTTACTCCAGTTTCATTCCATTTGATAACAGAATTGACTGCAGCATCTGCCCAGCATGTGGTTGAAGTTAAATAATGTTGAAAACTGTACATGTATGAATTCATTACTGTACAAATACAGCTTTTAACAAACCTGTTTCGAAACAGCATTGGTAATTACTTATCATTTGTAGGGAAGAATCATGTGATCCATCTTCCACAATGTTACTTTTCCATATGGATCAAAATTGACTTCTGCTGCATTTCCAGCCTTTTACTAATCTTTACTCTAGTACGGCATATGTCTCAAAGCCCGAATAGTAGCAAAAAGTACACAAAAAGTAGGTCAAAAGTTGCTATGTTGCTCTATCTTTTGTTTACTTTTTACTTGATTTCATTTTTTTTTTTTTTTTTTTCATTGACTTACACTTGAATTGACTGTTCAACAAGAGATTGTCACCTTCCCAACAATATCCGTACTTTTAAAAGGTATGACTTAAATCAAAATGCATTTTAACACCCATTGTTTACTTTTGGTGGCTGCTGGGCCTTTAATCAGTAGCACAAACAATCATGGGTATGGGCTATACATCAAACAAATGAATGTAGTTTTTAGCCTTTCATTTTCCGAAATCATTCTGTTTACATGTATGATACATGTAAATTCTAGAACATTGTAATGCAGTATCTTTTACTCAATAATCAGCACTTTTGCAAATGAAGCCCAGCTTGATTGACTGAGTGATACATACGTGTAGCTTTCAACATTATATCAGTCATACCATTTTGACAGATCATTATTCATATGTTTCCTGAGTTTTAACAATATCTGAAGTAACTTGCCCATGGACATCCCAACGAAACCCAGTGAGAATTGAATCATGCATTTACCACTGAGACATGAAGTAATTCTTAAGCCCTTTATAGCTGTTCAGTTGAATAAAACTTGTGGCATTACTAGTATCACAAAGGTCAGCTCAAGTAATATAGGAGAACTGTGAAGCCCTAAGTGATAGAACAAAATTCAGTCGCATAAGCACAGCATTAGCTTTATCAACTGTCTACCGGTATTTTGTCCAACAGCATATTTTCAAGAATTCTGCTCCATTTTCATCCCGGCCTATAATAAGGGTTTCATTCAAGATCTAGATGAGACAGCAAAAACTTCTTGCACTATACCAGTAATCTTGAATCTACACTGCTTCTTTATAGGTATAGCCCATGTGGTGGGTTGAGGTGAATCCCTGAAACTGCAATATATTGTTTTGAATTTTCATTACTTTACCAAGCATGTAAATTTTGTGAATTTGGCTATTGATAATAAAAGTTGTTTTATCTGATTGAGACACATGTACCTGAAAAGAGGTCGCCAGATTCTGGATCTACTGGAATGGAATCACAATCATGACAGAGTCAGAAACCAAGCCTCATCTGCATCTGCATAGTCAGTATAATTCAGTATGTGTATCATCATGTAGGAGGATCCATTCACATTGGCCAGAAAAGTGTAAAGTAATTCTCTCCATACTCTGGAATATCATTTACATATCATTTAACATACTGTGCTAGAAATTTAGTGGTGTTTTATTCCGCTTTCAACAGTATTTCAGTCATACCATGGCGACATCACACAAATTCGTGTATTTCCTGGGATTCTCCAGTACTAGGCTAGGGCTCTGAAGTGTTTTGCCCAAAGACACTCCCACGAAAAAACCAGCGGATCGAACCCCAGACCTAATAATGTGCAAATTCCCTCTTTAACTCTTTACCAAACGACAAAAATTTAAGACTTGTCCAAATTCAAAGCATTTGCAGACAACATTTTAATGTGGGCCAAACGATTGAATATGTCTTTGATAGGGGAGAAAATAACGTGGGAAAAGAAGAAAATGCTGGTTACCAGCATTTTCTCCTTTTCCTACAATGTTTTCAAAAGGCTTATTTCTCAGGGTCGTTAAAACTCGGGATTGTGTAGTAAAGGGTCAACATACAATCCAGTGCTGTAATGACCCAGAGGCATAAAGCTTTTGAGAACACTGTAGGAAAAGGAGAAAATGCTGCTGGTGACTAGTATTTACCTTTAATTCAACAATGGTTTCTCCTGTTTCAAATACAAATCATGTAGATCCAATGCAAGCTATGTCGTCTGCAAATGGCTTCAATCTAGACAAGTCCAAAATTTTGTCATCTGCTAAAAAAATCGCCAGGATTCCATTGATATGTGTACTGACTAGATTTGGGAAAGATAATTGCCTTCTACGTTCAAATTTGTGGCACCTAAGAAATTCAGCCATTTTTTTTTAAAAATGGTGCAGATCTAATTCAGCACATAGAGGTTCAATTGCATTTCTAAGTTATAAACACACACACACACACACACACACGCACACACACAACAAATACTTAGCATTGTCCAACACTAAGGCATTTGCGGAAAAAAAAAAATTTCTCAAATAATGAAATTTGTCTGTGATACAAGAAAAATACTGTGGAAATAGGAGAAAATGTCGGCTACCAACTTTTTTCTCTCCTATTTCCACCATGTTTTCAAAAGCATTTTTTCAATGTTGTAAAAACTAGGGATTGCTAGGTAAATGGCAATCTCTGAATAAATATGCGTCGCGTATATCCGAGGTTCAGACTACATTCATGCACATTTAATCATTATCTCCATTCTCTGCATAGAAAATGGGTCAATCGGGTGCTGCGCAAAAATGAAAGATCACTTTCGTCTCACATGTGAACAGCGAGCAACAGTATAATTCATATATTACACACTGAGTAATAGTAAATTAGTGTGTAATATATGAATTATACTGTCGCTCACCTGTGTTTCATCTTACTAGCCGATATTCATTAATCAAAAAGTGCTTACGTATCCTGTTCTATCAGTAAATGGGGAAATCAATACAGACATAGCGATAAATCTGTTTTGAACACAATAAATATAAGATGAACGTAAGGCGACTTACCGATTAAAGAATGCGAACTGAAATCCACATCTGTTTTCAGACAGTTCGCTCATTCTGTATATTTACACGGAGCTTCTTGTTCAAAACAAAAGAAACAAATCCTAAAATAGACGCCCGTTTGTTTTTTTCTGTGTCGCTCTTCGGCAAATTCGGTAAATGAACTTGGTTTTCTGTCGAATATGATTCTCACACCGTCACACCGTCCTCCATTTTGTTTTTCGTTTACCTTAGCTCCTAGGTATCACGTGGTGTATCTACGTCATCGTTATTGATGTAAACAAAAGTTAGAGATACCTGGTAGTTTTTTTTCTTGTTTTGAAATTAATTCTTCTGCCAGCGAATGGAACTTTGACCAATCGCACATTAAGAGAGTGTCATCGTCATATTAATTTACATACTTTTAAATGGCAGGATTAAAATTTAACTTCATTTTTACCCCCGCATTGTTTACATTTGGACTTTACTGGGACTTTAATTGCCCGAGTCTTGGCGAAGAGTCGTTGACGATACAACGCCAAGCAACAACCAATGAGGATCCAATTGCCCATGCTGTGCGTTGGCAGGCGTTACCCTGGAATCGAACCAAACTGGAATTCGGGACACTTGACGACACTTACCTGAATAGAACCACATGTGAACGGGAAGCGACAAATCATATATTACACACTAATGTACTGAAAAGTAAACAACTCAAAATGGATTTTCAATACACTAGTCACGGAATTCACGCCGTTTAAAAGTCATTTTACTACCAATATTAGCATCCATAGGATCAACAGATAGCGGAAATATTAGCCTACAAGAACATCGTGTCACAATTTTAGATATTTCAAGTTGCTAAGATATACCTAGCTTGAAACTGTCAAACAAACCAACTCGTACAAGATCTGATTGCATCGATTCGCTTGAACGTATACGAGACAAGCCCCATTTAAACGCGAAAACCGTTCAATATCGGACAAGTAACACGTCAGGCCCATCAATCTTCAGGTCTACAACCCCTAACTCATCGGCAAATATCGTGTAATATCGACGTTCTCGGAAAGGGTGTTCGATCCATCTCGCTATTTTCCTTCGTGTCATATTTTAAGAAATTTTTTCACGTGACACGGAGTTTTCCTCTTTTCTGACGTCATGACCTTGCATTCCAAAGTGGCTGACCCAGCTGTTTCCGTTGTGAAGCGGAGAGACAATTGCGGCTGTTTTAAGAAAAGTAAAGTGAATCGTGCAAGTAAGTCAGTTGAAAATGTTTATGTTCAACATAACTATCTTTTCGGATCTAATTGTGAAGGGAAAACATGTGAAAATAAGGATTGTCGGGTTGAAATGCCTTTTCATAATTCGAGCGATGGTTGGCCGAAAGCATCGTACGGTACAGTAGAACATTTTGTGTTGTTTGAAGCTTTTCAGTTTTGTGAAGCTTGCAGACTAAGACCAGTTCTGTTGACATTATTTTATTTTAACCACGCACCACACAATCCCGAACTTCAACGACCCTGACCAAGAAAGCATTTGAAAACATTGTGACAGAAGGAGAAAATGCTGGTAACCAGAATTTTTTTCTTTTCTCACAATGTTTTTTCTACCCTTTCTCACGCAACTTTCCTCACATGGGCCATATTGAATTAGTTGACCACAAAAGCCTTCACTCTCGACAAGTCTAAAATTTTGCTGTGTGGTAAAAAGTTAAACTGAATCAAAGAAAGCACTCGGTGGTTATCTTCATGTTCAGTGCCAGACTCTGGCCACATAAATATTGTCCCTCATGTGAAAACCCATCGCGAAGGAAAGGCTCATGCCCTTTGTTTTGTTGTCAATACAAAACATGGTACAGGTGTCGGTGTGAAGAAATAGGTTTCTGCTTAAGACAGTTTATAGAATAAATAAGCAAAGGCTAAAATACTGCAATTAACAGAGAGGTAACCTTTGTATAGATTAGAATTGTTTGGAGGCAGTAACCTCCCCTGGTAACTTGTACTGAAAATAGAGACGAACAGATTGCTGGGGAATTCTCGTATAGGAGAAATAACATGGTGGTTGTGTCAGCGCACAATGATCAGAAAAATAAAGAAAATCAGTCAAAATCTCTGTCCGTTGTTGCCATCTTACAACCAAATATTGGTAGCAGAGCGAGGTTGCATTCAGAGATCCACACAGCATAGGTTTGTTTGGAAAAACCATGACGGCATCGGCAGAAACAGCGAAGAAAACAGAGATGAATCGGGACCTCATGATTCTGAAAAGGCGCAAAACTACCACTAAAACAGCCTTTACTAAAAGTAAGAACAAATTGAAAAATGCCTTGTACGAGGACCGGATAGACAAACAACGTATTTAACAACTACAAAAGGACTTTGACATAGCCCAAGACCAGCTACATGTAGCACAGGCTTTGGACGAGTTGCATGTGGCCTATTCTGAGATGGGGGACGTGGAGTCGGATTTGGAGCAGAAGCTCACTGAAGAATTCGAAATAATGGATAGTGAGTACAATTGTACACACCAGAAGGTGTTTGGGTGTCTGGAAGAATTAAAATACAGTAAACACAGTGAGAGTAGGAAGTCTGAAATTGGTAAAGACTTGTGGAAACAAATGAAACGCGTCACAATACCAGTATTTGATGGAAGCAAACGAAATACGAGTCCTGGAAGGCAATTTTCATGGCATGTGTAGATATAGCTCCAGCAACGCCGGAGTATAAATTGCTGCAACTCCGACAACATTTATCTGGACTAGCGTTGGAGGCTATTGAGGGGTTGGGTCATTCTGCGTTAGCCTATGAGGCAGCAAAGGAGAGATTAGACCGTAAATTCGGAGGTGAACGACAAGTAACACTTTACATTGAAGAATTGGAAAAATTTTCCCAGATTCAGGACTCTAAGTCAGTAGAAAAGTTTGCAGACTTGTTAGACATAGCAGTCATTAATTTGAGAGAAGCAGGGCGAAATGAAGATTTGGGAAATGGAGTTCTGTACCTCCGTCTGCAAAAGAAATGCCAATGGAAATGATACAACTTTACCAACGCTGGATATTTGAAACACAAACTGAGGAAAGTGTGATATCATTGAGAGAGTGGGTACTACTAGAAGCTAAATTTCAAATCATTGCTTATGAAACATCTGTTGGACTAGTAGAATCCAGTAAAACAAGGAAAAATATGAGTAATGCGCAAAGTAAACATTATTTTACAAACGATACAACTTGTTGACTTTGTAAAGGCAGTCACAAAATATGGAATTGTGAAGAATTCAAAAAACTTTCCTCTAAAGACCGATGGGATAAGGCAAAAATATTGAAACTATGTTTTGGATGTTTGAAACCCAACCATTCTGCTTCAAACTGCAAAACAAAGCGCAAATGTGGAATTGACAATTGTGAAAAGACACACAAGAGGTCACTGCATCAAAATCAACTGAATAGCTCTTTGAGAAATGCCTCAAACATTGTAAATGCTTCCTATTCAGAGAGTGACATGACACATTCTGATGAAATGGTGCATACAAGTACTAAAAACAATCAAAAGTTCATGGCACTTTGAACTGATCCAGTGATATTGACAAATGGAAATAAATCCCTAAAAGTGAATGCCTTATCGGATGATGGAAGTACAAAAACATACTTAAATGAGGATGTTGCATGTGAGTTAGGTCTTCAGGGGGTACCCAGTGAAATAACAGTCTCAGTTTTGAACGGAAAATCGGATTCTTTCAAAAGCATGACGGTTAATTGTGGACTTCCAAGTTTGAATGGACATGTCAAACTGAATATTGAGGCAAATACCACCGGAAAAGTGACTGGAAAATTAAAAGTGATTCATTGGAATGAAAAAGGTAATAAATTTTCCCACTTAAAAGGTATTCAATTCCCAGATCTACAGCATAGGTCTAAGGTTGATATGCTAATGGGAATAGACTATGCGCAATTGCACTCTTCACTATATGGGGTCAATGGTGAGCCTGGGCAGCTAATAACTAGACTTACTCCCCTTGGATGGACCTGTGTAGGACCTGTAAACAAGAATAATTCGAAGGAGAAAGTGAATTTTTGCACATTCTTCACTGATGATCGTAACCCAACAGAATTAAATGAACTGAATTCAACTTTAAAGAAATTTTGGGAGGTTGACAATTCAGGTACATGTGACAACATAAAATACCACTCAATCATTGACAAATCAGTGATAGAAAAAACAGAACAGAACATTGAATTTGATGAAATGTTGGGTTATTACACTGTCAAAATTCCCTGGAAACAAGAACCCTGTCTCCCAGATAATTATGACTTGGCTATGCAACGCCTTCAAAGTACAGAAAAGAAATTATGTAAAAATCCCAAGGTCTACAGTTCATACAGAAGCACTATAGAAAATTACACCAAGAAGAATTATGTCTCCAAGGTAGATATTGATGACAATGAAAAGAGATGGTATTTGCCACATTTTCCGGTTGTGCGATCTGATCGGTCGACTACAAAAGTTAGGATTGTATTTGATGCGTCAGCTAAGTATAAAGATACATCCTTAAATGATATAATTCATCAGGCCTCAAAGCTTCAAAGAGAAATTTTTGACGTACTTTTAGGATTCAGAAGATACCCAATTGCTCTCATATGTGACATTCAAGAAATGTATTTAAGGATCGGTATCATTCCTACGGACAGAAAGTTTCATAGTTTTTTGTGGAGAACAAGTCCTAAGTCACCAATAGAAAAAATATTAATTTAACAGGGTTGTCTTTAGAGTGAATGCTTCACCATTTTTGGCACAATGTGTTACTCAAAGGCATGCTGGACTGTATTCTGATGTATATCCACTGGCTGCGGAAAGCGTTTTACAATCCACATATATGGACGATACTATCGATTCAGTGACGAATGAAAATCAAGGGGTGGAACTTCACCAGCAATTAAGTGCTTTGTGGAGTAAAGCAGGTATGTTTGCCAGAAAGTGGCTCTCTAACTCAGAAAATGTATTGAGTGCCATACCAAAGGAACTAAGGATGAACGAAACTGATATTACTGAAGGGGGGGGCTCCGAAGTACCAAAACTTTGGAGATTCTTTGGCAAGCAGACAGTGACAGTTTTAGGTTTCATGTAAATGAGCTGGGTCAAGAAAGGAAAATAACAAAAAGGCCATTTTTGAAGAAACTATCAACATCGTATGATCCATTAGAGTTCATATGTACTTTCACAGTCCGACCAAAAATGATCATGCAAGACATTTGGCTATCAGGTATGAATTGGGATTATACACTTCCAGAAACATTAACATGTGAAGCTAGGGAATGGTTTGATGAATTACAGTATTTACCTTCTTTGGCAATTCCACGCTACATAGGGCTGAGTAAAGAAAATGCAGATCTAGAGCTACACACATTCGTAGATGCCAGTGACAAGGCATATGGAATGGTTGTGTATGTCAAAACTTTCAACAAAAATACAAAACAAATATCAATGGTGACAGCAAAACGTAAGGTAACCCCGCATCAAGGGCTAAGAATTTGGCATTTTCTGCCAAGGGCTTAAAAATGTGGCATTCCCCCACCAAATAGGCTCTAAATAGGAAAATATCATAAAAACTGTACTCGCCGACTCCCAAATGGACTCCCCAATTTCCGGCGGAGTCGTTAAAAATATCTAACCCGCCGACAAAGGCGAGATATTTCTTTTTTTCGTAAAATTTCCGGAGCGCGTTAGAAGACCGCGTAAAAATTTATAACTCGTTTAAAAAGTTATAAATTTTGTGGGATTCCATAATGTCCTAAAGCTAGAGTATTTATCCGATCTTCCTGAAGAAACCGCTTACTCTATCTTGTTTACTTTTTCCGTGGCTACCTAAGCCAATTTTTAAGTAATTTTTTATCAATGAAAAGTGATTTAAGAAAATATATATCAATAAAAATTGGGAAAAATGGAATTTGTAACCGTGGATAACTTTGATGAGACTAACCTTATAGTGGGTGAATTAAAAGCTTTTAAAGATGCCGTATTCAAAGGCTTCGTATTTCTTACAAGTATGGTAGAGGAATAGCTCCTCTTCTAGTTTGTACGCTTACACTATTTTCCTACGGAATTATGGAGAACAATGATCCCAAAGACACTAAAAAACTTACGGACTATTCTTTACCTTTAGTTTGCGATGGGAAAAATGTGTCTATTTCAGAGGAAGTAGAAGATTTTAAAAGGATGATGAAAAGATTACGGAATTTATTAGAAGCAAATGTAAAGAAAAGGCTGAAGCAATAAAGAAAGGGGGGGAGAAAAAAAAAAAAAAAAAAAAAAAAAACATTAACGCAGAAAATTTAAGCATCTTTAAATATAGTGAACGAGGAACTTGTACGATTTATGCGAAACTTTACATTGTTAGAGATAATGTTAAAGAAATAACTACTCCATTTTTCCGAAAAGCCACACGTTCGGAGATGGGCTCTGGAAAGGAGCAAGGTTTGCTACATAATTTAGTGCCAACTTCAGCGCGAGATTATTTTAAAGAAAGAATTAAAAAAATAGCGGTTATAAAAATAGATCACGTTTTTATAAATGCCAATTTGGAGTCAGTACAGATTCGTCTTAAAGAAGCGGTAGTTACTAAGAAATTTAATGGCCATGAAAATAGCGTGCTTTTAAATACTCACCTAGATATAGATTCCGATGAAGAAAACTCGGATACGGACTCAGACATTCCGGAAGAAGACAACTAAATTATAACTTTAAAAAGTTATAATTTATAAGTCTAAGGATTATCGGGGGACGTATTTATCCTCGGATAAATTCTGTGAACCCCAAACACAGAGAGACTTAAACTTTAATATTCCTGACCCGGTTAAATAATGTTAAAAACGCCGTTAAACTAGCTTAAGAATCGCCTTTAACTCCGTTTTCTATGCCTTCACATTGAGAAAGTATAGATGAGGTAAGGCGAGTCATGTTAGCAGTCGCCGTGATATAATCCCATTTTTATACCTCCACCTCGAAAGAGGAAGTATTAATATTTAGTACACAACCCCATATCTTTCTACCAAAAATGGTAGTATGCCATAATATCAACAAGCATCCTTACCCCGTTTTTGTAAATGTTTAACGTGTACGGTAATTGTATAAAATACTTATTCCAAGCTTAACTGCGATCTTACAACATTATGGTTTTAACGCGTAAAAATGCATTGATAAGGTATTAACTTATGGGCTGTTAGGCCTCGCCAGAGGTTACCATTTTATGTTAGTGCTTGGTATTAAATTACAGGCTGTTAGGCCTCGCCAGAGGTTACCATTTTGTTAGTAATAACATTTTTACGAAATGAAAATGTATCAAGGAAGTAAGACCGCTTTATTATAAAACGTTTTTATCACGAATAAAAATCATGTTTTATACAATTACCGTACACGTTAAACATTTACAAAAGCAAAGTAGTAAAAATACTTATTAATATCATAATATACTACCATCATCCTGAAAAGTCCAGTCTAAAGTGATATTATACGAGCAGGCATTGTGAAATACTATATCACGTGATCTTGGCGTGGGAGTAGCTGATCCTTTTTTAAAATATTTAACCCGTTACGAGGTTAATTTTTTTTAGCAAGTCCAACTCTATCAGTATCGACACATAGGCGTTTTTCGCTTCGGGGTTGTCAGATCTAGTTATAAAGTTTATGACATCGCATTGTTTTATTTCTAGAGGTCGAGGAAAGACTACGCAACTGCACCACTCTCCTCTCTTTTTTACTATGGAGTAGTCGATCTTTTCGACCCCATTTACGACTATGTTAACTTTTGCCTCTTCTCTTAGAATACTAGCTGCTTTAGCGACCATTAAAGACCCTCTTATAATTCTGCCCGGAGCTGTCATGCAGTAACCGCCTAATCCATGCTCACGCCCCGAGCTTCCATTACCGAAAGAAAACTCGTAATTGCCGTTTCCTAACCCTCCTTTTTCCTCAGCATGGACGCTTATAATGGGCTTAGGACCAATAAGCGTTGGCTTTTTTTAATGGAGAGAATTTATTATTTCCTGCAAACCTTTCTCGCGAGATAGTAGTTTTAAAACGTAAAGACAGGCATGCCTGCAAAAAGTTTGCCCCGATCCTTGTACTTGTTCCCTATTGTAAAAAAATGGGACTTTTTAAGTAGTCTACTAACTCTGTGGGCGGCCGCAGGCCAAAGCTGTCAAAGTAGTATTTTTACCCTCGTTTTTGAATCAGGCGACCCAGTGAGTCCCTGACCCATCAGAGTCGTCTAGGTTTAGTATTCCACACTCTTCTCCTTTAGGTTTTTTAGACAAAGTATCTCTTAAAAATTCTCCTCTGAAACTGGGTACTCTCAGCTTACGAACCGCGGATGAAAGCTCTAAGTTGCTTAAAGGTCTGTTTGGTAAAGCTACGTTAACAACCTTTATAACCTACATTTTATATATTTACGATGCTTTTTTTTTTTTTTTTTTTTTTTATTAACCCGAATTAAACTCGTCCGAATACCCCTTCCATTTTACCAAAGATTTTTTCTTTCCCTTTTTAATAACTCGTTCTATCCTAAAAAGCTCTTGTTCCGTCTTTTGCAGCTCGGGTTCGTAGAAAGTGTCTCGAATTTCTTCTCCGTTAAGATCTACGATTTTATAAGTTACAGGAAAGGCGAGTTTTACCTCGGAAATGGTAAAAATTTCTTCGGTCTATCTCGTCGTGTACCCTTTCTCAAAGGTTCTTTTCTTCTTAGAAATTCTTACCCTATCGCCGACGGAGAAAGGGTCCTAAAAACCTTGTTTTTGTTGACCTTTTTTCTAGCGTTGACGGGCGTCATCTTAGTAGAAGAATGCCGCGTATTGTTGTATTCTTTAACGAGGTCAGGAACTTCGTCGACGTAGACGTTCGTAGACTGAGAGGAAAAGTACTTCCACATTTTTTCTTTCATGGTCCTAATCCATCTCTCAACGATGCTAGACTTTTCCTCGTTTTCCGTAGAATACAGCTCAATCAAGCGTTGAATTTCCTTGTTGTAAAATTCTTTACCTTTGTCCACCCACATCTTTTCCGGCTTTCTTTCCTTAAAAATCTCCGCTAAAGCATCCACGACTGCCTTTCCTGTCTTGTTCTATAAGAGTACCAACCAGTCGTATTTGGAAAACACGTCTATAACCGCGAGAAGATATTTTACGCCTCGATTAAACTTGGAAAAAGCTTGCATATCTGCCAAGTCTGCCGCCCATATTCTATCTATACCACCGACTCGGACTCTCCTTCTCCGGAATTTTCTTCGTACAGGTTTGTGTAACTCGTTCGCTAAAATGCTTTTTTAAAACCTATTCCGAATCTTTTCTTAGTTCCGATCAAGCCGGAAACGAGGTTTTTCTCCATTTTCTCCCTCAAAGTAGGGTTGTAAATCCCTTGGAGTTCGGACAACATGTTTTTATCGCAAACGTCGTTTCTGGTCTTTGTATCGTTATGCTTTAGGTAGCAAACGTCGTGATGATAGGCGGCACGATGTACCCTGTTGCCGGGTTTACTCCACCTTTTAGGCGTTAAATTCGGGTTGAACCTTTTTTTAAGTTTCGTGCCGGGGCCCGTAAAATTATGCCCCGGCAAATGCATATTGTTAATCATCTTGTTTAGCACGCTAACCCCGGCTTTACCTTTTAGGAACTGGGTTTTCCTAATTCCGCAAACGGCGCATTGGCCTTGAACCATGTCTCACCCGTTTTTAGAGACGCCAGACGTTTGGTTTAAGGTCTCGGTCCTTTTTCTACACTTGACGCAATACAACAATACAACATTTTAATATTCTAAGAATATTAAAATGGACATCGTGGATCGGTCTTGGAACGAAAACCTCGGTAAAAGACACAACCACAAACTTTTACCGAAAAGTATTCGAGGTATTATCGTGGGAAAATCCGGCTGCGGAAAAACTACGCTTTTGTTAAACCTTTTGTTGAGACCGGAATGGTCAGACTACCAAAAGCTCTTCGTTTTTGGCAGAAGTCTTTTTCAGCCCGAGTACCGCATCATTCAAAAAGCCTTCGAGGAAAAAAAATTCCTAAAAAGTTTATTCTTCGCTTGTTTGGGATGCGTGACGAAGTTATTTCTCGCGGGGTTTCTGCGATAGCCTTGATTGAGGAATGGGCCAAAAGCATTCCGGAAGAATCGGATATAGAGTGTAATTTTAACGAGACCGCCGGAGACGTCCCCGATCCTAGAGAGCTAGGACCTTCCAATAATAACCTAATGATCTTTGACGATCTTTTGTTGGAAAAGCAAAACAAGTGCGAAGCCTACTACATTCGTGGAAGGCACAGCAACGTGAACTGTTTTTTCCTTTCCCAAAATTATTTCGAGATTCGCCAGCGAACGGTTAGAGAAAACACTAATTTTATTATTCTTTTTCGCCAAGACGTAAAAAATGTCAACCACATTTACGACGATCACGTGGGCCATGACGTGCCTAAAAAGGATTTTAAATCTCTTTGTGAAAAAAGTCTGGAAGGAGCCGTTTGGCTTTCTCGTTATAGACCTTTCTAGGAATAAGTATACGGGAAAGTACCGAAAGGGGTTAGACACCTTTTATATACCCTATTTAAAAAAAAAAAATGGAACCGATCTTGGAAAACATAGCTCCCATGTCATCACACCAAATCGTAGTAAGTTCCAATGAGACGCGGTTTACTACAACTTTTAACCCTAAAATAGAGCTCGATGAAAACAAGCAACACGAGATAGGCGTGGTTAACCTCGAGACTTACTACTCTTTTCCAAACATTACTAAAAATTACTCGATCGCCCTTTCCGCAAATACAAACACTTTAACAGCCGTTCTTATTTTAGAGAATAATTTCTGGGTGGACTTTAACCACCCAAATCTCTTTCCAAGGTGTTAGGATTTAATCGCGCCAAGTAAGAGGGAGGTTTTCACGAGTCTGAAAACATCGTCAATATCATCAACATTGATAGTATTTTTGTAAATATATACCACATTAGCGGAAGTTACGTTAACGGTAGCAAGCAAAACACGATCTACAGCTTTTTTTCCAACGTAAGTCACGGGTACAAAATAGTGAAAACTCCGGTTAATCTCGTTTATCTTCCTTTAAATACTCACACTTTGGAAGACCTCTCCGTATCTATTACGGACCAAAATGGAACTTAGCTAAATTTAAGGGGTGAAAATATTACGATACGTTTCCATATTAGGGAAACCTAAAAATTCTTTCCTATATAAAACGATTAATTATATTAAAACCAAACTTAATATATCCGAGGGGCAAAAAGACAAGCTACGAGCCGCTATTAAAGCTAGGAAGGCTACCAGTATTCGGCTCGGCCACGAAGATCTAACCGGAGAGCACGTTCTCGCTTTGACAAAAACGCAGGTAAATCGGATAGCTAAAGCCTACCAAAATGGTGTTGGAACCAGCTTAAAATGAGCCCCAAGCAGTTAAAATACAATACTGAAATCCAAGGAGGATTTTCAGGAATGCTGGCCAGTTGGGCTTCCCCGGCATTGCCGGCACTAGCGAGAACAGTACTCCCGGCTTTAGGAGTGGGTGCCTTGTCCGGTTTGGCTAGCTCGGGAGTCCAAAAGGCGATGGCAATGGGCTTTTTCTTAAGAAAGGCGGCTGCGTTTGTAAAGTCGAGACCGATGGAAAAAGCTTTCTCTTGGAGCCTGTGGTTGGGAATGAAGCGGAGTCTTTAGGTAACGGTTTTTTTTTTCCTGAAAAAAGGAGGCAAGTTTTACGACGGACGCGGGCTTCTTTTAGGTCTTTTGGTAATATTCCCATTTTGGGGGCAATGCTGATAATTTATAACGATTTAACTCATTATAAATTCCTTCCTTTTTTTAAAAAAAAATGCACAAATTTGGAAACGTTTACAGGCTTCGGTCCGGACAACCGAAAACGTTTTTTTGGAAGCCGGGAGAAGTTCGAAAGCTAAATCCTAAGACATGGAAAATTTTTACCCAAGAAAAACTAGTGGTAAATCCCGGGGAAAATCGCGTCATTAGCCTAAGATTTGGCGTGGCCCGCGTCAGGGGCGCTGTTTTAATTTCTCTCGTCCAGGCTGTGAAAGAAAAAAGACTTACCTCGCAAAACGAGAGCGTTCTGGAAGATTCCGAAGATATTTTGGTTACTCTGACTAACGTAGGGAAGGAAGTCGTGGTCCTAAACGAAAAAGAACCTTTATGCTTACTTTACTACTTAACTTAAAAATCTTGCTTGTATGAAATGGACGCTGAAAGTATTTATCCTAAATTACCAACGGCCCAACCGGGAGACTTAGGCCATAATTACCGACTCCAAAATATTAGCGAGATCCACAAAGCCGTAAAATTCGTAGACGTGGCGGACGTTTCTCTTACGACCGCAACAACGGCTCCCGCGGTTGGGCAAGTCGCCCTTTTATCAACCATCGTCGCAACGCCCATCGTTTTGGTCATGGAAGGGAATGCGATTGTTACGGGAGTCCTAAGCATTGTTGGACATTACGCGACCAAAAAGTGCTCCGTAAAAGCCGAAAAGCACGAAAAGATTAAGACTTTAGCGCTAGCAAAGTTGAATACTATCGCATCGCATATTTCTAAGGCGCTTTCAGACAACGCGGTTAGTGACCAAGAATTCCAGCTAGTTGTGGAAGAGGAAAAACACAACGGGATGAAAGAAGAAATCAGACACCGAAAAAACGCTTTGAGCGATGATCAGCGAGAAAGCTTAATCGAGAGGGGGAGACAGGAAGCCCGAAATTCCTTTCGGAAGCTGGTGGAATAACATCAGAACTAGGATAAAAATTAAGCCTAAAATACGCTTTAAAATAGGATTTAAAATGGAGTTCAAAACAGGGTTGTAAACAAGCTTTAAATTAGGTTTTAAAAATGTAGTGTCTTTAAAAAGGAGATGTCCTTTGTAAATGTTACTAACTTACACGATGAGATTAAACTCTTAAAGGAGCTCTCTGAGATGAGAAAAAATATCTTGAAATAAATCGGTAGAGGAGAGAACCGGAGAAAGAGTTCTCCAAGAAGACCTCGGTAAGTTTTTTAAACCCATTACCGAGTCCCAAAAACAAGCGGCGGAAGAGATAGAGATAGAGCTAATACCCATAAAAGAGGACATACAAGCGCTACCTCAAGCAATGCCCCAGGTTTTACCTGCCACGTCAGTCCCCGCTTTGCCTAGTATGGTGCCCCCAGGTATAAAGGATCCGGGAGAGCATCTTGGCGAGGTAGCGGCAAAATACCTATAAAACTACGATAATCCGAGTTACAAAGCCAATAAAAACACGGGACTACGTGAGAAGAAGGGGGAGGGTACGTATTTTATTGGCAAAGATCGCGTAAAGTTCATAGAAGGGGAGGATGATTTTATCGTGGGCGGAGAACGTTATACCGGAATCGAGGGGCTCTGGCATCTTCTCGTATCTCCAGAACCAGATGATAGCATTTTCAGAGATGCTGATTACGACAATTACGCTAAATTAATGCTAAGAACGGGAGCTTTTCAGCGTAAATACAATCCTGATATCCAGCACCCTAGAGGTAACGTGGGATATAAATGGAGAAACGTGCAGACTGATATTTGGGAAAAGACACATTTTTTTTTTTTTTTTTACCAGAAAAATACACAACCCGATTCCCAAAGCGGGATAAAAAGAAAAGACAGTTGGACCCTGAACCTAGTTCTGACGAAGGTTTTATTTCCGGAAAAGGCGTCGTTATCCCCTGCGATCCTGAGGCGTTGTTAGAAAAACTAAAT
Source organism: Tridacna gigas (assembly GCA_945859785.2). NCBI lineage: Eukaryota > Metazoa > Mollusca > Bivalvia > Cardiida > Cardiidae > Tridacna > Tridacna gigas. The sequence continues at coordinate 8,656,104 of OX244033.2, read as the reverse complement.
CCTTTACTCGCCAGTAAAACCGCCGGCAACACGGGGTTCCGAAACGAAATCGTTAGCATTTGCGATGAGCTAAAAAGACTAGACATTTGAGACAAACCGAGTTATAAAAAGCTTATGATGACTTTATAAAAAGAATGCTCATACCACGAAATCACGGTTTTAAGGAAAAATACGCTTACGGCGGATCGGGGATCTTCGACTCCATCACTAGCTTTTTTGCCAAGCTTTCTACCCGCTCCTATGGGAGAGAGAGTGGCAAGCATTAATGTTAATGACGAAAATACCGGATTTAGAGTTAGACACGCCTACATAATTACTTCTCCAGACCCCGTGGGAACATTTAGCTTTGTGGTTCCTCTTAAACACATCTTTGGGTTTTGTGAGGTCTACGACAAACTCGTTTAACGGGTCAAACACAGCCTTACCTTATAAGACCGACTGATGATGACGCTATTTTTAGAGAAAACGCAACTGACGCTGGCATGGTCAAGCTAACTAAACTTTCTTGGGTTATGCCCCACGTGATGCCCGCAGACGCTGAAAAGGCTATGTTGTATAAAATAATACGAGACAAGGATTCCTTGCCCGTCTCTTTCAGAGTAAGAAAATGCGAGAAAATAAGCATTCCGCAGAGTACTAGCTTCACTTGGAGATTCACCGTTAGATCTGCGCCCGATGTTCCTAGATTCGTCATCATAGGCTTTCAGACCGTGAAATCCGGTCTTTAATCACGTTAACGTAAAAAGCATGTACGTCGAGCTTAACAGCAGACGATATCCGGAGGTAGAATTCCAAAGCGATTTCACTCGCCAACAGTTTGCTAGACTTTTTTCACGAGGCCGCAACGTTTAGAGAAAAATTCTTTAAAATGGACGAATTAGTCTCAAACGCAAACATTACCCCCGCTGATTATAAAACCCTGTTTCCGTTGTTCGTCTTCGACGTTAGCAAACAGAATGAAAAGGTAAAAAGCGTCCCCGTCGCGATACAAGCCACAGCTACGTTTGCGCGTAATCCAGACGAAGGTACAGTGGCGTATGCCGTTACCATCAGCGATAGAGAGTTTAATTTTTCGGCAGACGGAGAAAAGATGGCTTTTCTGTATTTAAGATAGTAACCAGTTTTCTACACACGAGGCAAAAAATTGTAAAAACTTTGTTTTTTTCTTTGTAAGAAAAAAGATGGTTACACGTAAAGAGCCAAAGAAAATTTTACGCGATGACAATATACTAGGGCGTTCGCACTACGGTAAAAAACGCCTACTTAACTTTTTAGCGGAAAAAGGACTATTAGAAAACGAGCCTCCAAAGCTTCCTAGGGAGAAAACATCTCGCGAGTTTTTAAAAACTATAAGAAAAAAACCCTAGACAAACTACTGTTACGGACGTTAAAACGGACGAAAAATTTACGTTTCCATCCATATATAAAGCGGCGCAATTTGTGGACGTGTCCTCCGCTACCTTGTTTAACTGGGATAATAGAACTTGGAAAAATAAGTATAAAGTCCGTATAGAAAGCTAAATATTATACGTTCGCTCGTATAATATATTTTGTTAAAGGGTTTAAAGAATTATCATCTAATGTAAAAACCAACGATGAATTTTATGAGAAATGTTGTGGTTAATTCTGTTTCGATCGCGAAAAAGTTTTTGCCCGCTTCTATAAGAGACTGGCTCACAGGTAAAAGTCAAAGTCTGCGCTACAGGTATGTGATGGATCTGGCTTTATCTCCCAATAGACGGGACATCTTTTTAGAGTTTTAGATTTTCCGAGAACTGGCATCCTCTCCTTGGCGAAAAAGCTATTTTACTGCGGGCGCTCGAGATCGATCCTCGCGATTCTTTTTATCTATGTGCGGGGCGTTCTCGAGGAAATGTTTGGGAGAAACCGCGAAAAGATGGTAGAATTAACATTGCATTGTATGGTGGGTTTGGGGATCGGCTTGATGGAAGTATATTGCTTTCACGATCGCGATAATATAGAGATTAACCACTCTATAAATAAGGTAAAAGAACTGCTACAAAAATGGAGGAAAAAATCCTCATTGACCTAAGCAAGAGTCTAAGTCATCTTCCGCTTAATTATATAAACATAGATAGCTTAGAGCTGCGATTCTGGCCCGCTAGTAAAGACAAACTCGCTCACATGAATATGGTTTTTGATGAGTTTATGGAACGCGTTCTGGTTCCGACATTTCCTCTCCAAGAATTCCCATTTATTACACAAACACTTAATAGAGAGTGTTTCTGTAATAATTTCCTTTTGCTAAGAAAAAAAGATCCCAAACCTCGCAGATTTTTTATATTGGTGAGACCCACTCTCGAGAAATTTCTTAGGTTAACTCGCGAAGAAGAGGTAAGATCAACATTGTGTTGCAAGGAGGTTTCGGATCCTGCTTACATCATAAACTTCGAAGATCCCACAGAACCCATTCTGTTCCACTCTAATATCATTATTAATACGAACAAAGTAGAAGATATACTTAAAAAGATGGAGGAGCAAATCCTTGCTAAGTTAGCCAGGTTCGTGGATGAATATGGCGAGTTTACTTACAGAGGCATGGAGTACTTAAGCCTGCGAACCTGGAAGATAGAGCATCTTCACCAAAAAAATTAAAAGATACATACGATACATAAGTTTTTAAGGAAACCTCCCACATAGAGAAATAAATATTATACGTTCACGCGTAAAATATATATATATTTTTTTTTGTTAAAGCCCCCTTTAAAAAAAATACCCTCTGATATAAAAAACGACGATGAATTTTATAAGAAATGTTTCCTCAAGGGCAAGAACATCGCGTCTAACTTCGTTTCGGGCGCGAGAAGGCTTTGACCCGCTCCTGTGGGAGAGAGAGTGGACAGATTTTCGGATTGGATAGCTAGTAGAGTCGGCCCTGCTCGCATAGATGGGGTTTTAGATGAGCTTTTGGAACACGTTAGAGCGGTGATACCCCCTCTTACAGAAACATACCACCCCCATTCGAGCATATCCGCGCTGCGGAATTTTACGACGCAGCACGTTATACGCGGAAGAGAAGACAGATTTCTCGGAAATTTTCTTACATTTGTGAGACCCGCGATAACGAGGATTCTCAGAAATAACCGACAAACAAGGGTAAAACTAATATACAGAGGTGTGGGCTGCGACGAAACGAAGATGTTAGAACTGAGAGCGAGCGCGCCTTCCACTCTAATATAGAGATTAACTTGGCGGGGACAAACGAGGATGTGTTGTTCGACGAAATGGTGGAAAGAGTTCTCGAAAACCTAGCTAGTTTCCAGCGAGATGGTAGTGGTTGGACTCTTGTAGGTATAACGCAGTTAGAACTACACACCGTGGTTTACGTTCCTTAGCGCTGAGGGTTGGCTACCTTTGCCCGAGTGGATTGCGAATAAAAAGGCAGTTATTAACATGCAAAATAAGGATGATAGATGTGTTTTATTATGCATGCTAAGATATCTTAACCCTATTACAGAAAGAAAAGGCCATCCTGAACGAGTCGCCGATCTTAAAGACAAAGAAAACACCCTTAACATGGGTGGAATAGAGTATCCCATAAGCTTAATCGCGATAGACAGGTTTGAGAGGCAAAACGCAGAGATTAGCGTTAACTTTTACGGCTATAAAGATGGCGAAGAAAAATCTTTTTACCCTCTTAGAGTTACGAAAGAACCTAAAAATAAACATGTTAACCTGGTTTTAGTTAAAAAAAAAAAGGAAGGGTGTCAACACTATTGCCTAATAAAACATCTAAACAGGATGCTGGGCTCACAAATCTCAACGCATACTGGAAAAAGGGAATTTTGCTCTCGCTGTCTAAACCCTTTTGGGTCTAAAAAAAATCTTACAGAAGCATAAATTTTACTGTAACGCTCATGAGCCCATCAGAGTAGAGATGCCAGAAAAAGGGGAAACGGTAGAATTTAAAAACCATATTAAAAAGATTTGAGCTCCATTTGTCGTGTACGCTGATTTTGAGAGCTTTTTAAAAAAACTAACCTCTTGCCAACCAAACCCAAAAAGTAGTTACACCGAGCCATACCAAAAACACGAGCCATGCAGCTTTTACTACGTTACCATCTACTGCTTCTTTGTCCATGCGACTTTGATTTCTGGATATTTTAGAAATCACAACATGCATGGCCTGGTTTCTGTAATGTAAATACCTTGAAGACATTCATTTTTATTCAACGCCTTTCGACTAGCCTGATAGTTTTTGAATAACACTTTCTATGAGGCTGGCCTTCCACTTTTTTCATGGTAAATACATGTATATTCAGAAGTGCGTTTTCAAAAGATGCTTTTGGACTTTTAAAATATACACTCTCTTCATAAGGTATTGGATAGAAATGGATGTTAGGTTGTCAAATCCCTTGTTCTGCCAGGCTGTGTCAATTGCTCATTCCGCTATGCTCTTTACAAGGAAACTTTATCAACAGCCTTCTCCTTGACTTGAAACCTAGCGTTCAACAGTCAGTCTTGCACTTTCTTTTCTGAAACATGGATAACGCATAAAATGTCATGAAAGAAAAGTGATGAGTTACAAATTCAAGTGTGACAGTGTTTTAGGGTTTTAGTGGTTTTCAAAATTCATACCCTAAACAGCCTCTAATGCATGTAAGAAAAGTAATACAAAGACTTGGAAAGAAAGTCGTGTCAGTACTCGTGTGAGAAAGCCAGGAAAAACATGCGTAGGTGCACTGACTGCCGTGATATGACCTAAGCTATTAAAATGGTGTTAAACTCAAATACAAACAAACAAAACATTTCCTTAACAGTATGAATGCAACCTTTCCATACCATTGGCTGTATTTTTCAAATACACATGATCTTTGATATGCCAAACTGTCAGAACAATTGGGTTGCATTGGCTGTCATCAAATGCAGCAAATAGGAAGCATTTACGGAAGATTGCTAAGTTTAGAAAAAATAGGTGGGAGCATCATACAGTAAGTTGACCAAGCTGGGATTTGAATCATGGCCACAACAACATTCACAACTCAGTTGAAAATTGGGGTGTCTACTTACTTACTTAACAAAATACTGACATTTTCATCCAAGGAAAAATAATCCCCATGGTAAAATACAATACAATACAAAACAATACAATACAATGCTTTATTCAGTAATTTAGGCCTCCGGCCTACAATACAAAATTTTACGAAACATATTATCATCATGTTGAGTGACAGGAAAAAGTAATAAAATAACGATCTTTTCAATTGTTTAAAATATCTTGTCTTGCTTTAAATGCAGACAGTAAATATCTAGCCATGCGATAATAGAGTCTTGATCTTTTGCTGACATTATATTATAGAAAGATTCGGACGTTCTTTTTTGTAACCATTCAGGTAGAAAGTAAAATTCACGGATATCTTCATAAAGGCTGCAATAAAGAAAAAAGTGTAACTCATCTTCAACGACCCGAATATTCAAAGTAAGACAAAGGGGACAATACCTTAACTCTTTATCAATACCTAGATTCCTTCCATTTTCTATCATCAATTTGTGACAAGAACATCTAAAGTTAGTAAGCACTCTTTTCAAGTTATAATTCAAATTTATTGTTAAATACATTTCCACTGTTAGAGGTGATTTATAGTACTGGTAATGGTTGCCTTTTGGTGTTGGCTCTATATCACTGTGCAATTTTTGGCTATAACAATCAATTAATCTTTGTTTAAAAACAGTTTGTGGTCTCCTACATCCTGAGCCAGCCATATATATCCAAAACCCAAACTATACAATAATTGCTTAACTGAGGTTGCCCACGTGTCTCTACCAGCATTATCAAGTTGAAATAACATTGCATTGCAATTTTTTTGATATCTATTGGGTTCAATGCGAAGGAGATGTAACCAGTACTTCATACAATTATACATATATGTTGTACACAATGGAAGTCTTCCACATTCACTTAGCGCAAACGCATCAGGTCAGTTGTTGTATAGCAGACAGTATCGCTTACAGAATTTAATATGTTTGATTCTACCCTTTTGTTCTAAGAATGGCCTCAAATACTAGATGCATAGCAAAGGATCGGCTTAACTGTCGCGTCAAAAATTTTAAATATATATTTTGCCCCAATGTTTCGAAATTTCTTTTGATACCTAAAAATATTATGCGAAGCTTTTGTTGCTTGCAGAGATAGTTTGTCTAGAGTAAGAGACCATGATAGTTTAGGTGTAAAGTATACCCCGAGATATTTATAGAATGGTACAATTTCCAACAGTTTACCTTCCAGGAACCATCGTTCTATTTTTTTCACAATACTACCATTTCGAAATACAACTATCTTCGTTTTGTCTACATTGATTTTCATACCCTTTATTTTAGCGTAATCCGATGTACAATCTATTTGTTTTTGTATCTGAAAAGCTGGATATATCGTCTGCAAACATCAGCGCATACAGTTCACTAATTTCGTTAGAAACAAAAATTCCTTTACCGCATTTGTTCTGTAAATAGTCAATCAAATCGTTTATGAAAATGCTAAAAGTTTTTGGGCTGGCTACACAGCCTTGAGGGGTTCCAACTGAACAGGTGAAAAAATCCGTAAGTTTTTGGTTAACTTTTATACATGACTTTGTATTACTGTATACAGATTTAAGAATGCTAAGGAATTTTCCATTAAAGTTGATTCTTTCAAATGCTGTCCAAAGTTGACAATGTTGAACATTATCAAAATATTTCTCAAAGTCTATAAAAATACAGTAAAACCACCCTCGTCTTTTAGAAAGATATTTTTAAACCATTGCCATTAATATGAAAATGTTGTCTACTGTTGAGTAACCCTTCCTGAAACCAGCCTGTGACTCATCTAGAATATTATTCTCCTCACAGCAGAGACTCAGACGAGAGTTCAAAATATTCATAAATACTTTACAAAGAGAGTCGATAAGCGATATAGCTCTATAATTATTCGGGTCAGTCATAGTGCCCTTCTTGTGAATTTGAGTGATACTTTTGCCCCAGTCGGACGGAAAAATACCGGAACTGAAAATTTCATTAAACAACTTGTTAAGATAAGGAAGTATTAACGGTTATGTATGTTTATACATTTCTAGGTTTATACCGTCTGGACCAGGAGATCGGTTATCGTTTACAGACTTAACACTATTGATAATTTCTTCGTCTGTTATGGGTAGATTAAGATAACTACTGTCAGCAGAATTCCTGTTGGAACGGAGCGATTCCTCCTCACTGAGTTTTGGATCTGTTTGTGGAGAATATTTACTTGAGAAAAGGTCACTGAAATAACTTTACCATTCTTGTGCTGGTATGCTACTTTGTTCTTGCTTAGTTACACGATTATCTTTAATCAATATCCAGAACTCTTTAGGATTCTTGCCGGGCGATTTTAGCGCGTCGCGTTTCTTACCTAGATAGTCTTTTTTTTTTTTTCGCTTACATACGACCCTGAAGCGGGTGCGCTTTGTGATGTCGGTATTCACCGGAGTCGAACATGCGAAACTGACGGAGAGCCCGATATTTGTCTTCCTTTAACGAACTACATTCCTCATCCCAACACTCCGGCTGGGTTTTGTAAATCAGCTCGTTAGTGCCGATTCGCATGCTCGAACCCGCTACTTGAAAAATCTGTGTGAAGGATGAGAGGGTTTCCATATAACTATGTGAGTCCTGAGATTCAAACTCACGACTGAAGGTCTGGTATAACTCGGAAAATTTTGAAAGAAAATTGTTCTTTAACCCAGGCTTTCCACTTCATTTTGTTCCATGTAGTCAAAAGTTCATTTATATGTGCATGATCCGTTTCATTCGATAGATTTACATGCCTATTTTCAGACATACCTAAAGTGCAGCAGACGTGAAAGTGGTCAGACAAGTCTATTTCCTCGAAATTGAATTCAGAAACGTAGCTATAAAGATCATTTGATGCTATAATATAATCAATAACGCTTTGGCCATTTGTAGAAAAATATAAGTGAAATTCCCCTTTTTATCATTGAACAATCTAACATTCATAATGTGCATGTCAAATGAACAACACATTTCTAACAGAGAATGTCCAAAGTTGTTAATTTTTTCATCATTTGATCGTCTACTGAGGCAGAAGGAGTCTGAGGGATAGTCTGAAGACTTGTCGCTAAAAACATACGACAGAGTATCGTTAGGAATATAATCAAGATAATCTGGAGTGCGTGCATTCAAATCTCCCGCCAAAAGTATGGACGCATTCGGATACTCAGATATTACATTGTCAACAGTGCATTGTAATATATCAATACCGTTTGTGTCATTGTGAGAGTAAATTGTAGAGTTTTCGGGAGCGACATATGCAAATACAAGTACGATTTCTTTGATACATGTTTCGAGATTTTGCAGATGTAGATTGACAGCCTCATTTACATTACAGAAAATTCTACATATATTATATTCCTCACAAATATTATTACGAATAAAAACTGAAACACCACCAGACCCCCTACGAGCACACGTTGTCTTTTGCCTAAGATAAAGAAACTGTTTGTAGCCGGGCAAGAAGTTCGTAAAATCACTGTCATTTATCCCCCATGTTTCTACAAAACTAAGTATATCAAACTTCGAACAAAACTGCGTGAAACAATTGTCAAATTCGTATTTTAACAGACCTGCAATATTCTAACTACATACTGAAATGCTGTTAGGCCTCGGTTTTATTTCATTTTAAAAATTATACTGGTTGTCTCCCTTGGATGATAGTTCACACGACAAACCTTGGCCTGCTACCTATCTAGATAGAAGTACTGGTTCTTTCTTCAAATCATCAAAAGTGTAACGTTCACCATTAATAAGAAGTTTGTCATACTGTAAGTAGGCCCTTTTTCCTTCTTTTATCGCTTCACGCAGGAAAGGTGTAAAATCGCGGCGTAACTTGCTTACTCTCTGTGGAAAGTCTTCTCCAGCACTGATTTTCGATCTCGGCACCATATCGCCCTCCTCACCTTGTCTTCTTTTATCTCTGAAAATCTTTAGAACTCTTTCTCTATCTTTAAAGAGGAAACTTAGCAACTTAGGTCTCGGTTTGTATTGACCTGGAGGCCTGTGAGCGCGCTCAATACTTATGGTAGAATCGTCCATATCTAAAGTTTCCCGCATAAATTGTCTGGTCTTCTGTTCACTTTCTTCACAACTTTCCTTTTCAGATTCGGGGACATTGTAGAATTTCAAGTTTTGGCGCCTAGATCGGGCTTCTAGATTCTCTATTTTTGAATTCAAGTGATCCATTCCATTCATTATTTTACTGTTTTCTTCTCTTACCTGTTTATTTTCTTGCTTTAAGTCATTCATTGATCTTTCTAAATTGTCAAACTTAGTATCTAGTTGTTTAATGCTCCTTTGTATGTCAATAAGTATAGGCAAGGCAACATTTGTCGTCTGGGAGCTTTGAACCTCGTTTTTATCAGTACTGCCATGATCGCTGTTTCGACCAGTGAACCACTTATTTATTGTTGGTTATTCTGGGTTTTGCCTAGTAGTAGAGACAGGGGTAAAAGTTAAGTAGGAGTCACTTACTGTTTTTGAACCCATTTCAGTTTTATCAGAGATTGTTCTATTCCGGGCACCACTTCGTTTATGGGTATCCTTTTCCATGACGCGGCTTGCAAGACTAGACCTGATGGTTCGCTCCGCATCAGAGTTACCTCCCTTTGCCCCTTTTGCCGGTCCGGGATTGGGTTCTATACACTGGGCCACTAGCAGCGCAAAAAGAGCTAATCGGAGAGAAAGTGATAGAACTTTAAAGACTGACTTAGCTGGAACAGCTTGTGCTTGGATGTCTCGAGTTTGAATCGTCAGTACAACGGCACCGTTGAGATATCGCAAAAAATCTTCCCGACGAAATCTCTGCTCAAAGTAATGCGGCCATCACGCAAGGCTGATTACTCTCACAACATGTAGATTAGCCCTTTACCACACAACCCCCAGTTTTAACGACTCTGGGAAATTGGACTTCTGAAAACATTGTTGGAAAAGGAGAAAAAAGTAACCAGCATTCTTTCTTTTCCCACAATATTTTCTACCCATCCCAAAATAAATTCTAATTTTTGAGTCACATTTACTTTGTCGTCTGCAAATGCTTTCAATTTAGGTAAGTCTACATTTTTCTCATTTCACAAAGAGTTAAAACCTACCTCTTACCTTCATCTTCATCTTCTGGTGGTGTAGAATTAAACTCCCCATCTTCTTTACATGTCCATGCAGCAACACAAGACTGTACTATTGCCCTGTATAACAGAAAAAAACACATCAATTTGACAAATAAAAGTAATGTAGAAAAATGCATTTCATTTCCTTAGACTTCTACAATAACCCTTTCTCTCATAGAAACAACTTTTCACACCTTTGATGAAAATGGCTTTTGAAAACATTGCGGAAAAAGGAGAAATTGCTCATAATAAGCGATTTCTGTTTTTCCTACAATGTTTTCTACTCTATTAGACAATTTAACCATCATTTGACCCAGTATCTGACCCTTTTCTTCAGATGCTTTGGATTTGGAAGATTCAAAATATTGCAAAACAGGGAAAGGGTTAACACGTAACTTTCATGCTTGTTAGCATCAAATTTTGATAAAGAAATTCAACACACTTGGATGTAAGATGACAACAACGGGCTGAGATTTTGATTGATTTTCTTTTTTTTTTTTTTCTGATCATTGTGCGCTGACACAACCGCCACGTTATTTCTCCTACACGAGAATCCCCCAGCAATCTGTTCGTATCTATTTTTAGTACAACTTACCAGGGGAGGTAACTGCCTCTAAACAATTCTAATCTATACAAAAGTTACCTCTCTTTTAATTGCAGTGTTTTAGCCTTTGCTTATTTATTCTATAAACTGTTTTAAGCAGAAACCTATTTCTTCACACCATACCCCCTTCTTGGAATACAACTTTTAAAACTGATCTAAATGTGTATTCCAACAAGCGAGATAACAAGACTTGAAAAATGTACTAATTTTTAGACTTTGAAATTTATCCTATAGATTAAACAAAATGAAAACCTCCATAATAAATTCAATTTCAAAGAAATTCAATTTCAAATACAATATAACATATTGCCTATATGTTTTTAGACTTGATTAACATCACAAACACTTGGTTGAAAATGATGTAAATTTGACAAATGGCAGGTGATATGTTCAAGATAAGTTTGTATAAAGAAACTTAAATCTTGAGCCTAATCCCTGGTATTTTATCACTTTGAAAACATTTAATCTTTCAATACATTATCTATACTTTGAAAACAAGTTCATCTGCTTTTTCTTGTGCTAGAAAGCTTCATTTAATAATCAATTTCTTATTGATTAACTAATACAAAATATACCAGTCAAACTTTTGAATTATGTGCATCTACACAAAATTTACTGGGTTGACTTGGCACGAAATCTATAGCATATTATGAATACTTGCAGATCTTCCCTCTGCATGGTAAAAATGCGAGAGCCTTTTAAAAAAACAAATTGTATACAGTTGTAACAAAGTAACCACTGTTACCAGAAATATGATATTTATCAAATGCAAATGACATTCTTTGTCACTATTGTAAATCTGAAGCAATCTCAAATTTTACAATTGCAAAGACAGTGGAGGTCCAGATTGGACAGCACCATAAGTACAGACCATCTTGTATTTCCACTGCCTTCAAAGGCATCACACTTGAATAAAAAAGAATTAAACCAAATTTGATCCACTTTGTGAACAATGTTTTTTTTGAAATTGCTATATTCTGTTAAAACAGTTCACAAGAGCAACTTTTCTCTAAAACCATGTTCTTCTAAATCTATACAGAAAAATATCTGTAATTAATCAACCCTGGATTCTTAATCATCTCTCTTTAAAACATAATCAGCAAAAAGGTGAAGACAAGATCAGGCTACATTCATGTGCAGTCTGATATTATCCACACATTTTTTTTTTTTTTTTTTTTTTAATTCATGGCATTTACAACATACACATTTTTTTAAATACCTACAAAACTTTAACAATTCTATCAATGGATTTTACATGTTCTTTACTAGGAAGCAATGCTATTTACTAGTATTTTTACTAGTACTGATCGAATTTTCATTTACTATTAGTATCTTTACCAGCATTTATCAGTGCTTCTCAAGAACTTCCCATTCCTAGGAAACCCGTATTACTAGTACTTATTTACTAGTATAATTTACTAGCAACTTGTTACTAGTACATATACTACAACAACAAACGATACTAGTACTACTTTCTATCTACTAGAATCTGTATTTTGTTATTTTTTGTAAATGCTCTTCAACAGCAATTTTCTATTCTTTAACTATACATGAAGAATTGTGACAACCATTCTTATTTTCAAAATAATATTTACCTACTATGAAAATTGACCTTCTGAAATAAAACCTTTTTTTTTTTTTTTTTTTATATATATAAAATAAAAGAATTGTAGAAGAGGAAAATACTCTGAATATGCTACTCAACAAGGATTTTCCCCTGTAAGCAACAATTTTAACTGCCTATGGTAAATTATGAGTTTTTCCATATAAAAAATATTTTTGATCAAGAAAACTCTTACTACATATACATGATTTATAGGTTTTACAATACGAGAATCTTCATGGTTCTGTCCAATCGATAGTTTGTGTTCGACTGTTCTGTCACCCGTGAAGAATTTAGTACAGTTTATTGGCATTCTAACGCGAAATGTTGCAAAATTAGTAATCAAGCTCTGTGTTTTGTCTCGAATTGTGGTATTCGGAGTCTCTTTAACAGTTTGTTTTTAAAATAATTGAAATATTTTGCTTCTACACTATATACACACGCGATGGGATTGCGCGGTCCCTGTTACATTATTTCTACTAGCATGTATAGGGAATTATTATGCCCCCTTTCACTATTACGCTCTATTTTAACTTCTCGGACTCGACATTCAGTTCAGTTGGACACAATTTTGTTATAGGCCTGATCATCGTTGTTTTGTTGACCCAGATCTCTGCCACACGAACATGACCATCTTTTCCAGGATAAACTTTTGTTATTCTACCCAATGGCCACTGGCCCCTATGAGTATCTGGCGATATAACGAGGACAATATCACCGACTTTTAGGTCCTTCTGTTGATGAAACCACTTCTTTCTAGGAGTAAGACTAGGTAGCTATTCTTTTAGCCACCGTTTCCAAAAGTGATGAACAAGTTCTTGTAGCCTACGCCATCTCTTTTTTGGACTATATGGTGTCGTGTCAACCGTTTCAGGTGCAAAAACACCGCCAGCCTGACCGTGTAGGAAGTGATTAGGTGTTAAAGGTAACATGTCATTAGGATTTGCAGACTGATATGTAAATGGTCTTGAATTCAGGGGTGATTCTGCAGACTGATATGTAAATGGTCTTGAATTTAGGAGTGATTCTGCTGCTGTGAAGGTTTTTATTAGCTCCTCGTGTGTGATATCCGCTTTTGTCAAAATGGCATAAATTGCTCTCTTTGCCGATTTTATCATAGTCTCGTGAACGCCACCAAAATGCGGAGCTAATGGTGAGTAGTGTATAAATTGTATGTTCTCCGCCAACTGGGCTATATTCTTCGCCAACTGGGCTATATTCTCCGCCAACTAGAATATATTCTGCATCAAGGGCGAAGAATTTGGCATTTTCTGCCAACGGCTTAAAAATTTGGCATTCCCCACCAAATAGGCTCTAAATAGGAAAAAACCTAAAAACTGTACTCGCCGACTCCCAAACGGACTCTACAATTTCCGGCGGAGTCGTTAAAAATATCTAACCCGCCGACAAAGGCGAGATATTTCTTTTTTTCGTACAATTTCCGGAGCGCGTTAGAAGACCGCGTAAAAATTTGTAACTCGTTTAAAAAGTTATAAATTTTGTGGGATTCCATAATGTCCTAAAGCTAGAGTATTTATCCGATCTTCCCGAATAAACCGCTTATCGTCGGCAGAACTTAACGCTATCTTGTTTACTTCTTCCGTAAATACCTCATGTTTGTGACTTCGAAACACGCTCATTAGTCTCAGCTGTTCTTTTCCTTTGAGTAAGCAGTCTTTATAGTTGGCAAAGGTTGTCTCGTTTTCAACCACAGACTTTTTAAGCCCTTTACACCTTTTTTTCTTCTTTTCCCTCTAAAGTTTTAAAAGAGTATAATTTAGCCCTTAAGCCCACAAACTCCGTCATAATTTTGTCGCCCAACTCATCTTTAAACATGCCTATAACCTTCTTGTTGACGCCCGCTGTTACTCCAGAAGGATGATCTTTGGGATAGTTGCTTGTATCGAACTTTGAGGCAACGTCCGGAGCAATGTCTTTGTAAAAGTCTTTAGCTTCTATCTCGAGTATAAAACTATCGGTATCCTTGTAAAGAAACCGAACTTTTTCTTCTCCGAATTTCGGCTTAAGGTAGTTGTTAAAAAAGTCATACATCAAGGTCTTGTTGATTTCTAAAATACATAACCCTAGGTAAATGGGCTTGTCGTATTTTATGCTGTTTTTTTTTTTTTTTTTTTCCATATGGATCGCCACCAAGTCCTCGGTAAAGGGGGTAGTATCAGAATAATTAGGCTTTGCCGCGAGTTTTACGCCTCTGGCTCTGTCTTTACCAACTAGGTGCACATTTACTCTTTTTCTGATGTTTTCCATAGTCTTTCCAAAAACGGAGTTGTTCATAAGCTTAAAATCACCTTTCTCAAACTCGCTGTCAGCTACCGTTCTAAGCCTTATGTTTAAGCCTATGTACTCTTTAAACCAGGCATTTTCCGCAAATTTAATTCCTCTATGAACATTTACTAGCTTTAGACCAAAATCTAGGCATTGTTTAAGAGCGCGGTAGTGTATGACGTAATTTTTTTTTTTTTTTTTGGGGGGGGGGGTAAAATTTAGGAATAAGCTTTTCCACCTTGTTTATCTTTAAACGCTCGGGGGCTAGGGGGTAATCGTTGTGTTTATCATGCAGCTCTTTGGGGTAATCTAGGTTTACTTCTGAAAAACAAGGAAAATTTTCCCAAAGTTTTAATTCCTCTTTCGCCATCCAATTAAATCCGGTAGTAGGAAGCGGATGGCTCATTGCCCAAGCGTAAAGACTATTGGCGTCTGCGTCTAGCAAATATATTGTTGGCTTATTCTCATCGTACTGATCTCCCATGTAAGGATTGTTAGCTTTTGCGTATCTT
This sequence comes from Tridacna gigas, assembly GCA_945859785.2. Lineage (NCBI taxonomy): Eukaryota > Metazoa > Mollusca > Bivalvia > Cardiida > Cardiidae > Tridacna > Tridacna gigas. Next base: position 8,640,948 of record OX244033.2, on the reverse strand, counting down.
TTAGTACACACGCTAATACCGCTTCTTATACCTTTCTCAACCATAAGCAACATGTCCAGGTCTGATAACAGCTCTAATTTTACTTTCGTTTTTTTTTTAGCGCCGTGTCCCAAGCCAAACCCGGAGCGGTAAAATACCAGGCAGGATCTAAATCGTAGTTTTTGCAGCAGACATCTCTAAAGTTCTCAAAGATGTCAGCTAAAAGTAACACGTCTACTTTGTTGTAAAGCATAAGGTAATCTTTCCCAGTGTTTATGCCAAAAGCCCTGGAAACGTTCTGAAAGCGAGCGAATTCTTCGTTACTAAGGCCTTTTTTTCCATGTCGAGAGTAACAAGCTTCTTGGGAAGGCAAACGGGGTTCGCTAAGTTTTTCCAATGAGTCTAAGTAATCGTAAAAAAGACTCCTTTTTCCGTAACTAGCGGAATTAGATGCTTAGGGAAAAACTTGGTGATAATTTTATGCTGGTTTTCTTTCAAGCTGTTCGCGAGCGTCTCCAAGCTCCAGTTCATGAACCTCATACTATCCACGAACCTAATATTATGCCATAATTTTTCCCCTAATTGGATGTGTTTGGTAAAGCTAATGTATTTTTCCTCATAGTTAGGAATGCAGTCGATCTTACCTCAGGTCTTACCTAAGACTTTAACGAAGAGATGTGCGTCATACCCACTAAGGTTATGTAAAAACACGGGCGTAAAATTGGGGCCTCTTGCCTTTAAGTTGCAGTCGTTATGAGCCGCCCCTCTATACCTTCCCGTGTAATGGCAATGATCTTTAACCTTATGATTACTAGAGGTAAACCCACCACCGCAGATCCAACAGCTAGTTTCTACATCATACCTTATTTTTTCTTGCTCGCCAAAAATCATAGCCTTATTTTTCCGGTGGTACTTCCATGTTGGTGGTATTTCTTTTACGTCGCTCCTTAGCCACTCTATAAAGACTTCCGCCGAGTCTTCGACATATCTTTTTTATATAGGCGCGCAGACCTTATCATCGAAGCAGATGATAACGTAGTAAAAGCTGCATGGCTCGTGTTTTTGGTATGGCTCGGTGTAACTACTTTTTGGGTTTGGTTGGCAAGAGGTTAGTTTTTTTTTTTTTTTTTTAAATGCTCTCAACGTCGGCGTACACGACAAATGGAGCTCGAATCTTTTTAATATGGTTTTTAAATTCTACCGTTTCCCCTTTTTATGGCATCTCTACTCTGATGGGCTCATGAGCGTTACAGTAAAATTTATGCTTCCCTAAGATTTTTTTAGACTCAAAAGGGTTTAGACAGCGAGAGCAAATTCCTTTTTTCCAGTATGCGTTGAGATTTGTGAGCCCAGCATCCTGTTTAGATTTTTTATTAGGCAATAGTGTTGACACCCTTCCTTTTTTTTTAAACTAAAAGCAGGTTAACATGTTTATTTTTAGGTTCTTTCGTAACTCTAAGAGGGTAAAACGATTGTTCTTCGCCATCTTTATAGCCGTAAACGTTAACGCTAATCTCTGCGTTTTGCCTCTCAAACCTGTCTATCGCGATTAAGCTTACGGGATACTCTATTCCACTCATGTTAAGGGTGTTTTCTTTGTCTTTAAGATCGGCGACTTGTTCAGGATGGCCTTTTCTTTCTGTAATAGGTTAAGATATCTTAGCATGCATAATAAAAAACATCTATAATTCTTATTTTGCATGTTAATAACTGCCTTTTTATTCGCAATCCACTCGGGCAAAGGCAGCCAACCCTCAGCGCGCAAAGGAACGTAAACCACGGTGTGTAGTTCTAACTGCGTTATACCGTCAATAGCCCAACCACTACCATCTCGCTGGAAACTAGCTAGATTTTCGAGAACTCTTTCTACCATTTCGTCGAACAACTCATCCTCGTTTGTCCCCGCCAAGTTAATCTCTATATTAGAGTGGAAGGCGCGCTCGCCCTCAGTTCTAACATCTTCGTTTCGTCGCAGCCTACACTTCAGTATTAGTTTTACATTTGTTTGTCGGTTATTTCTGAGAATCCTCGTTATAGCGGGTCTCACGAATGTAGGAAAATTTCCGAGAAGTTGGTCTTCTCATCCGCGTATAACGTGCTGCGTCGTAAAATTCCGCAGCGCGGATATGCTCGAGTGGGGGTGTTATGTTTCTGTAAGAGGGGGTATCACCGCTCTAACGTGTTCCACAAGCTCATCTAAAACTCCATCTATGCGAGCAGGGCCGACTCTACTAGCTATCCAATCCGAAAATCTGTCCAGTTTCTCTCTTATAGGAGCGGGTGAAAGCCTTCTCGTGCCCGAAACGAAGTTAGACGCGATGTTTCTTGCCCTTTAGGAAACATTTCTTATAAAATTCATCGTTGTTTTTGTATATTAGAGGTTTTTTTTTTGTAAAGGGGGCTTTGACAAAAAAAAAATATATATATATATATATTATACGCGTGAACGTATAAATATTTATTTCTCTATGCGGGGGTTTTCCTTAAAAAAGTATGTATCGTATGTTTTTTTTTTGTTTTTTTTTGGTGAAGATGCTCTATCTTCCAGGTTCGCAGGCTTAAGTACTCCATGCCTCTGTAAGTAAACTCGCCATATTCATCCACGAACCTGGCTAACTTAGCAAGAATTTGCTCCTCCATCTTTTTAAGCATATCTTCTACTTTGTTCATATTATTCATAATATTACAGTGGAACAGAATGGGTTCTGTGGGATCTTCGAAGTTTATGATGTAAGCAGGATCCGAAACCTTGCAACACAATGTTAATCTTTCCGCTTCTTCGCGAGTAAACCTAAGAAATTTCTCGAGAGTGGGTCTCACCAACATAAAAAATCTGTGAGGATTGGGATCTTTAGCAAAAGGTAATTATTACAGAAACACTCTCTATTAAGTGTTTGTGTAATAAATGGGAATTCTTGGAGAGGAAATGTCGCAACCAGAACGCGTTCCATAAGCCCATCTAAAACCATATCCATGTGAGCGGGTTTGTCTTTACTAGCGGTCCAGAATCGCAGCCTTAAGCTATCTATGTTTATGTAATTAGGCGGAAGATGACTTAAACTCTTGCTTAGTTCAATGAGGATTTTTTCCTCCATTTTTTAGCAGTTCTTTTACGTTATTTATAGAGTGGTTAATCTCTATATTATCGCGATCGTGAAAGCAATATAGTTCCATCAAGCCGATCTCCGAACCCACCATACAATGCAATGTTAGTTCTATCATCTTTCCGCGGTTTTTCCTAAAAATTTCCTCGAGAACGCCCCGCACATAGATAAAAAAATCGCGAGGATCGTTCTCGAGCACCCGCAGTAAAATAGCTTTTTCGCCAAGGAGGGGATACCATTTCTCGGAAAGTCTAAAACTCTAAAAAGATGTCCCGTGTATTGGGGGATAAAGCCACATCCATCACATACCTGTAGCGCAGACTTTGACTTTTACCCGTGAGCCAATCTCTTATAGAAGCGGGCAAAAACCTTTTCGCGATCGACCACAACCATTAACCACAACATTTCTCATAAAATTCATCGTTGGTTTTTACATTAGATGATAATTCTTTAAACCCTTTAACAAAATATATTATACGAGCGAACGTATAATATTTAGCTTTCTATACGGACTTTATACTTATTTTTCCAAGTTCTATTATCCCAGTTAAACAAGGTAGCGGAGGACACGTCCACAAATTGCGCCGCTTTATATATGGATGGAAACGTAAATTTTTCGTCCGTTTTAACGTCCGTAAAGGTAGTTTGTCTAGGGTTTTTTTCTTATAGTTTTTAAAAACTCGCGAGATGTTTTCTCCCTAGGAAGCTTTGGAGGCTCGTTTTCTAATAGTCCTTTTTTCGCTAAAAAGTTAAGTAGGCGTTTTTTACCGTAGTGCGAACGCCTTAATATATCATTATCGCGTAAAATTTTCTTTAGCTCTTTAAGTGTAACCATCTTTTTTCTTACAAAGAAAAAAAACTTAAAGTTTTTCACAATTTTTTGCCTCGTGTGTAGAAAAATGGTTACTATTTTTATTACCTCAAAGCCATCTTTTCTCCGTCTGCCGAAAACTTAAACTCTCTATCGCTGATGGTAACGGCATACGCCACTGTACCTTCGTCTGGATTGTATCGCGACGGGGGCGCTTTTTAGCTTTTCATTCTGTTTGCTAACGTCGAAGATGAACAACGGAAACAGGGTTTTATAATCAGCGTGGGTAATGTTTGCGTTTAATTCTGATATATGACTCTTTTGATATAACATAAACATACTCGCTTACATATAACTGCATGCAAATGAATTTACATAATATTAACATACTTGTAAAATACGAAACATAATTTATCTATATTATCACAAACTCATTTCATTTTCACAAAGATTCCTTTTTAGCGGATTTCTATAGCAAATTCGCTTACTGTGATCGTTCTAACCGGAACCAAATACATCATGCGTAACGACGCATGCGCGCTCCCACTGTACTATGATACCTGTTTGACCTGAACCAAATATACTGTCATTCACGCTTGCCGCCATTCTGCTTTCAGTTTTAGCTAATACACATCAACCTCTCTTTTGTCACTACCGTATATACTGTCCTACACGTGTCTACATGTTTATTCTGAAATCTAATACCAGCAAAAAACGGATCAAATTACCACCCCTGAAAGAGTGATAGAATTACAGTTACTGCGCGGCCCGCCCAGCTACCCTTGCTAACTCCATTTTAAAATGATTGCACATGTGTTGCATATGATGTTATCTTTTTTATTACAACATATTACAGCTTTATGCTACTCCACAAATCCGCTTTCTAGGACTTCGAGTCCTTTGATTAATTTAAATGCTTCGGTTTACGTATTAAATAGCAGGTTGTTTTATATTTAGCTCTTTACTATCAGACATTATTCTATGAAACAGTGTTATAGCTGGATATGCAATTTTCCCCTCATCAACAAAGTAAAGACGTCGCAATTCATCACATTAAGGATAGTTTAGCAGTAATCCTTCATCAAAAGTTCAAACCAAAATGCATTTTTACAGACTTCTATCTCAGGGTCGTTGAAAGTCGGGATTGTGTGGTAAAGGGTTAACTACTTAAATCAACTTCACACAAACTATAAAAAGTACATATGATAAGGCTCGCAAAACGTTTTCAATGTTTTGTTTTGCTTTTACACCATTTTGGAACTAATTTCAATAAAATCCTGGCCATCAGTGCACATTTTTTTATGCATTTCTGGCGTCAGTCTTACTAAAAATATTCACAGGACAGACTCACCTTACAAATGGACCACATATTAACAGTACAGAATTATACAGTATTAATAATTAACTCTTTGTCAAACGACATAACTTTGTACTCGACAAAACTGAAAGCATTACCAGATGACAACTCGAATGTAGCTCAAAATATGATATCAGTTTTTGATTGGATTGAAAACATTGTGGGAAATGGAGAAAATACTGGTTACCAGCCATCTCTTTTAGGGTCGTTAAAATTCTGGAGTGTGTGGTAAAAAGTTAAATGTTTTGAGATCTTGTATTTTTGTACCTTACTTTAATTTCATTGTCTCCATACAAGGCATAAATTTTATTGGGAATGGGGCCGATTTTTCGAATCGTCTAAAGAGGTCGAATATACGTCCCATATTCGAATATTCTGTTTTTCTGTTCTTTTTCAATAGTTTGTCCGTTAAAAAAGGGTTTTCATATAGATATGAAAAGATACGATTCCGCTGTCTGTCGTTCATCAATGTATACATTTGCCGATGTGTTATTAATTTGTATGTCATATAGACTGATTGAAGTTTACTTCCCAGTTTGAATTTTATCGTTGTATTCTTTGCTCTCTGGGTTTTTTCCCATACTTTAAAAACATATATGAGTCGTGCTCTGTGAATAAAGGGTTGAATGCATTTGCATAAAAATAATCTCGACTGATGTTAGCCTGCACAGTCCTCGCAGGCTGATCTGAGTCGAAACTTTTTCTATTGCTCAATTATCAGCATGTATAAGGACCAGTCTGCCTCATGATTCAGTCGTTTGTTAGACTGAACTGGATTTTATAGATCTTCAGTTACATGATGGCCTGCTTTGTAAAATGCATTAACCCTTTCCCACACAATCCTGCGTTTTAACGACCCCGACCAAGAGGCCTCTTGAAAACATTGTGAGAAAAAGGAGAAAATGCTGGTAACCAGCATTTTCTCCTTTTCCCACAAGGTTTTCTACCCTATCAAAGACAGAAATCATCATTTGAGCTCCTTCAATTTGTCGACTGCAAATGCTTTCAAATTGGACCAGTCCAAAATTTTGTCATTTGGTAAAAAGTTCAAGAGATCCATAAAAGCCCACTGTGCCAGAACGTGGCTCCTGTACATATTATTCCAGTCCTTCGAATAACAAAATATAACTCAAATGCTGGTAAAAGCGAACAAGCGGCTTATTGTGCAAAAAACAAGAGGAAGCTCTTGTATCATTATCTGACCTCGACTCAAACCCGATACCTTACTGGAAGTTACGAGCAGCTGTTTATTACTCATTATTCTATATGGCCTGCAACATGCGAAATGAGACCTTCGAATATTTGCGTAAAGTGTCGTCACGGATTACCCTGCGCAGTCCGCGCAGGCTAATCCGAGACGGCACTTTATGACTACATAAGATTTTTTCATACAGTAGACTCTCGTGAAACAGAAAGTCGCACAAAAACGGGAAGTCTCGTCTCGGATTAGTTACAGACTGCACAGGCTGATCTGGGACGACACACTTTTACAGATATGTCCAAAGACCCCTTTCCGTGTGTTGCACATCATATGATACCAACAGATTTTCCTGCTTAAATAATATATGGCGTGCAACACACGAAAAGGGGCCTTCGGACATATGCGTAAAAGTGTGTCGTCCCAGATCAGCCTGTGCACTCTCTGACTAACCCGAGAGGGCACTTCCCGTTTTTATGCGATTTTCTGTTTCACGAAAGTCTACTATATGAAAAAAATCTTTTGAAGTCGTAAAGTGCCGTCTCGGATTAGCCTGCGCGGACTGCGCAGGCTAATCCGGGACGACACTTTACGCAAATGTCCGAAGGTCTCATTTCGCATGTTCCGGGCCATATGAACTATTCTCTGTCAAAAGCGGCTTTATTTCTCCGTGACGCATCATACCGAGAAAGCCATTACATAATTTCATAAGTTCCACTCTGTTTAGCAATCATACCGAGAAAATCATTATATAATTTGGTTTCATAAAGTTCCACTCTTGTCTAGCAACCATACCGAGAAAGCCATTACATAATTTGGTTTCATAAGTTCCAATCTTGTCAAGCAACCATACCGAGCAAGTCATTACATAATTTGGTTTCATAAGTTCCACTCTGTCCAGCAACCATGCCGAGCAAGTCATTACATAATTTGGTTTCATAAGTTCCACTCTGTCTAGCAAACATACCGAGCAAGTCATTACATAATTTGGTTTCATAAGTTCCACTCTGTCTAGCAAACATACCGAGCAAGTCATTACATAATTTGGTTTCATAAGTTCCACTGTGTCTAGCAACCATACCGAGCAAGCCATTACATAATTTGGTTTCATAAGTTCCACTCTGTCTAGCAAACATACCGAGCAAGTCATTACATAATTTGGTTTCATAAGTTCCACTCTTGTCTAGCAACCATACCGAGCAAGTCATTACATAATTTGGTTTCATAAGTTCCACTCTTGTCTAGCAACCATACCGAGAAAGCCATTACATAATTTGGTTTCATAAGTTCCACTCTGTCTAGCAACCATACCGTGCAAGCCATTACATAATTTGGTTTCATAAGTTCCACTCTGTCTAGCAACCATACCGAGCAAGTCATTACATAATTTGCTTTCATAAGTTCCACTCTGTCTAGCAACCATACCGAGCAAGCCATTACATAATTTGGTTTCATAAGTTCCACTCTGTCTAGCAACCATACCGAGCAAGCCATTACATAATTTGGTTTCATAAGTTCCACTCTGTCTAGCAACCATACCGAGCAAGTCATTACATAATTTGGTTTCATAAGTTCCACTCTGTCTAGCAAACATACCGAGCAAGCCATTACATAATTTGGTTTCATAAGTTCCACTCTGTCTAGCAAACATACCGAGCAAGTCATTACATAATTTGGTTTCATAAGTTCCACTCTTGTCTAGCAACCATACCGAGAAAGCCATTACATAATTTGGTTTCATAAGTTCCACTCTGTCTAGCAACCATACCGTGCAAGCCATTACATAATTTGGTTTCATAAGTTCCACTCTGTCCAGCAACCATACCGAGCAAGCCATTACATAATTTGGTTTCATAAGTTCCACTCTGTCTAGCAAACATACCGAGCAAGCCATTACATAATTTGGTTTCATAAGTTCCACTCTGTCTAGCAACCATACCGAGCAAGCCATTACATAATTTGGTTTCATAAGTTCCACTCTGTCTAGCAACCATACCGAGCAAGCCATTACATAATTTGGTTTCATAAGTTCCACTCTGTCTAGCAACCATACCGAGCAAGTCATTACATAATTTGGTTTCATAAGTTCCACTCTGTCTAGCAACCGCCTGAATCCTTTGATCTAATGATCCTTGGACATACAGAAAATCTACCAAAAGCAAAAAGGTTCGGCTCAGGTCAGCCTGCATGGACTACATTTAGCTCCTTTTTTCACAAGGCATTGCTCATAATTTCATGTATCGCACTAGGGTAAAAATCAGAAACGTCAGGGGAAATTTGTATCTGACGTCAATGTTATGTCAAATCATACTATTTGAGCAATGCTCTATGAGAATGAGAGAAAGGGTTTAAAGCATTTGAGAATATATATATGTGTGTGTGTGTGTGTGTGTGTGTGTGTGTGTGTGTGTGTATTGGAGTCTTAACAGGTTATCATGGCGGTCAGTGAAGCACCCATGTGTTTCCTGGCTTTCTCACACTAGTACACAACTTTCTTTCCAAAGCCACTGACTAATCTTCTCACATGCATCAGAGGTGAGAGGCGAAAAATCGCCGGAAAGAAAGTTTGCCTCAACCGGGTATCGAACTCGCAACCACTAGGTCATGAATCAGATACGCTAATCACTGAGCTACCGGGCGGGCAACACAATTCTGAACTAGAGTTACTGGACCAAATTGAAATCATCTGCAGACGACAAATCAAATGAAGCTCAAATGATGTTTTCTGTCGTCGATCAGGTAGAAAACATTGTGGGAAAAGGAGAAAATGCTGGTGACCAGCATTTTCTCCTTTATTTTTAAAAGATTTATTGCTCAGGGTCATTTAAACTCTAGATCGTGTGGTAAAGAGTTGATATAAGGAATGTGATGTTAAAGTAACTTTCCCGTTTTTTTGGGTTTTTTTTTTGGGGGGGGGGGGGAGCTTCCAGCCGCTAGGAAATTTTTAACATAATGTCTCTTGACAGATCAAGATTTCTCTCGCATCTCAAAGGAAATACAAGTCCCGGAAAAGTTACAACACTACAATATTCCGTGTATGTTGTATAAGGAAAATAGTTGTAATCACTATTAATCTTGTGTCGTTTAAGCCCTTACCAAACGACAAAAATCAAGACTGCTCCAAAATGAGAGTAATTGCAGACGTCAACCTAGATGTAAACCCAAAACACGAAATTTGTCTCTCAAATAGTAGAAAACATTGTGGGAAAAGGAGAAAATGCTGGTTACCAGCATTTTCTCCTTTTTCCACTATGTTTTCAAAAGCCTCCTTCTGCAGGGTCGATAAAAGTCGGGATCGTGTGGTAAAGGGTTAAAACATAACTGGAAAAATGGAGAAAATCCAGGAAGATGAAACCAACAATTGCTTCTTTTGCCATTCATTAATGATTTCTACTCTTTCAGAAAGTAGGTCCATCCCTCGAGTCATACTACTTTAATTGTCGTCTGCAAATGTTATCAATTTGGACAAGACTAAACTTTTGTCGTCTGATTAAAAATAAATAGGCAATGCTCCGTGAAAAGGGGGCTTAATGTATCTGCGAAAAGTATCGACCCAGGTCAGCCTGCGCAGTCCGCGCATGCTGACCATAAACATTTTTTCTCATGTGAAAAACAGAGAAATGCTTGTTACCAGCATTCCCTCCTTTTCCCGAAATGTTTTCTGCCAATTTCAGAGACAATTAACATCATCGAAGCCATTTTTTTTTTTTTTTTCATTTGTCGTTTGCAAATGCAGTCAATTTCCGCAACTCGCAACGTTTGTCATTTAGTAAACATTTACAGGAAAACAACTGAGATGTTTTTGATAAATAGATAAATTTCCTGGGTACGTATTCACCAACCATTCTCAAGAACATTCTTTGTCTTATTCTCCAAGATTTTCAAAATTTGAATGTAACACAACCTCTGATTGGCTAAACCATTCGGTTTAGCCAATCAGAAGTTGTGTTACTTTCAAATTTTGAAAATTCTGGAGAATAAGACTGAGAACGTTCGTAAGAATGGTTGGTGAATACGGACCCTGTTTACAAGATTTTAGGTTAAATTCTGATCGTTACAAACCACAGTAAAAATAATTAACGGTACACTTATATTAAGGCGATATGTATACATGTCCACACAATGGATTGTATGGATCCATACTCACGTGATGTCTTACGTACTACAATGCAAGATGGAGACGCATTAAACCCTCCTTTTGCCAGAGCTTGACTCATTTGTTCATATTGAACATCACAGGAAAACATAAAAAAAAAAAATACGTATCATTTAAGGTTGCATTTATTTTCATACTGGCCATACAACTCTGAAGTCACAAAACAACATCACAACGCAATCTAAAGTAGGGCCGGGTAGCTTAGTCGGTAACGTACAAAACTTCAAACCAGACGGTCGCAGGCTCGTATCCTCAGCTCAGCCGATTTCTTTCCGAGAATTGTTGATAGCCATTGCGACAGGATTTATTCCTCTCTCATCGCTGATCATTGTTTCGACATTGGTTATGTGTGGTTGCAGCCAGTCGCTTTGGAAGTATACTATGCAAAGTAATGGTAAAGGAAATTCAAGGAAAGCATGGATAGGTGCACTGGTCGCCGCGATATAGCTGAGAGAATGTTGAAAATGGTGTTAAACACCAATTAAACACCAAACAAATAAATACCGTAACACGCAATCTAAAGATGTTGATCATGGTGTGACAAGTTTCAGTGTTTTTTTTTTTTTCAGTCACAATTTAAAAACTTGTTTTACTTATATCGTTAGTGACCATTTTACCATTTTCTCTGGCCTAGTGGGGGTTCTCTTTGTGCCATTTCAATGAAAACTTTGGCCAGAGGGGAAGCTGTATGAAGCAGTTTTAAAACATCATAGTTGACGACGCCATCTTGAAAATAAAAGTAACGACAAATTACAGCATGTTCTGTCAGACAGCGACAAAAAAATTCATCTTTGATTTCAGCGACAAAAAATATTGAACCAATTTCTGAAAAAACGGGGTTTTATGCATCTGCAAATAGTATCGACTCAGGTCAGCCTGCGCAGTCCGCGCAGGCTAACCTGGACCGAAACTGTTTGTTGTGGGTAAATTTTCTGCAAGCTAAACGACAATTCTTTCTTATGATTAGGCCGGCCTTCAAACAAAATTGATCTATAGATATTGTGAAATTCATTGCTTGGCCATAAAGAATGCATCACGAAGATGCTGTAAACTCTCTTTTCCCAAAGCACTGCTCAGTTATGTATTCTACCCTGCAGACCTCCGGATAAGAGGGGCTGATAGCATTCTAAATCATTATTTCTCTTCCAAACCCCATGTTGTGGGTACTCATTAGAAACGTCTCGATGAGACAATTCTAATGAGTACCCATAACATAGGGTTTCCTGGAGAGTGATTAATATTTTCAATTTTGAAATCAAAATCACTGGCTCTATCTGGAGCTCTGACCCTGCCTAATGACGTAAAAAAAAGATAGAAATCTACTGAGAGAAAATAATGGAGAGGCATCTTGACCGGTAACTGATGTAGAGGATTTTTTTTTTTTTTTCTGGTGAAAGATCGAAATTTATTTCATTGAGTGAACATCATCGGTAATATTTTCACGAGTGGCGCAGCCACTCGTGAAAATATCACTGTACGATGTTCACGAGATGAAATAGATTTTGATGTTTTACCGAAAAAAAAAAACAACAGCAACTAATATTCTATTTATTTCATGCTTTTAACCCCTTTTTTGTTGAGACTTGCAAAGTACCGGGGAGCCGCACCAGTGAGTTTATCAATCGGTAAATTCACTGGTCCGAACGTTGAAATTATCTTTCCCGAAATTTCCCGATAAACTACGGAAAAGCAGGACATAAATTCTGGGATATCCTGTATAAGTTCCAGAGGGCATTGACCCGGGCTTATTATCCTAGGATGTTACTTTTCTATTGTCGTTGTGCACTGTATGACACACTCTTTACAAAATTTCCTTTCCGGAAAACGTGAGAATTGCAACCCGGAAGAATACACAACGTGACTTTTTCCTGGTAATCGGGGATTTTCCTCATCTTAACCCTTAGATTGCTAAGGGCAACTAAAAGACCTTTTTTGCGGACCACGTAGAGCAAGATCAAACTGCACACAGTGTGCAGTCTGATCTTTGATCTACACTGTCCGATAAAGAGATATTTTTCTCAAAAACACAAACACAAAAGCTTTGAAATAGCAAAATTTTGGCTTCTTCTTATCGGCTGGAGAGTTTCATTTCACGTACCCAGCACGTTAAGGGTTAAACCTTTTACTAAGCAACAAAATTTTAAACCTGTTCATGTTGAAAAAATAATTGCAGGCGACAATTAAATGTGGCTCAATTGTTGAGATTTATGCTTGAAAGGTTGGAAAACATTGTGGAAAAGTGAGAAAATGCCGGTTAATACCAGTATTTTCTCCTTTTTCTCACAAAGTTTCCAAAAGCTTTCTTCGTCGAGGTCATTAAACATTTACTACGCAATCCCGACTTTTAAAGACTTTGAGAAATAAACCGTTTGAAAACAATGCGGAAGAAGAAGAAATTGCTGGTAACCAGCATTTTCTCCTTTTCCCACAATGTTCTCTACCCTGTTGAAGACAAATTTAATGTTTTGAGTAACGTTTAATTTTTCGTCTGCGATTGCTTTCAATTTCGATACGGCTAAAATTTGTCGTCTGGGTGAAATCTCAGGATTGCGTGGTAAAGGGAAAAAAAGACAATGGACAATGGCCTACTTGACCCCTACTTCCTTCATAATCATTTTGTGTGTGACAATATAATTTGATCGAAAACAATAATTTCATTTTCGCTTAAATATACCCTTTAAAAATAAGTATTCTAAAGATCCTGGAAAAGAAGCCTTTTGAAAACACTGTGGGAAAAGAAGAAAATGCTGGTAACCAGCATTTTCTTCTTTTCCCACAATGTTTTTACCCTTTCAAACACTAATATCATCAATTGAGCCACGTTTGATTTGTCTGTAACTAACATCCTCTCCTTTTTCCCGAAATGCTTTCTATTCTTTGGAAGATAAATCCAATCATTTGAGCCATACTTCATTAAAATTTGTCGTCTGCAAATGCTTTCAAACTGGACAGGTTCTAAAATTTTGTCGTTTGGAGAACAGTTGAAGATAAACTGAAAAATACATCAACAGTGTAGTTCTTTCTTTATTTATAAAATCGCTTTTTAACCGCTAGGTGGCTAAGCGTGAATCAAGGCGTTGTTGCGGACAGTGTGGATCAAGATCGGACTGCATACAAACAAGAAATCTGATAAATAATCTACGCTTTCCGATGTTTCTCCGACGAACAAAAATTTTGAAATCGCTGTATTTGGGTTTCTTTTAAACTAAAAATTGACATCAAAATCCTTCAAAAGTGTAAAGATTAAATCCATTGTTTAAACAACTGCCCGCCGCCCCCCCCCCCCCCCTCCCCCAGGCTTTCGTTTTGTGACAAACTTCGCCATCTATATAAGGTAATATATAAGACTCATATATTACATTATATAGATGGCAAGGTTCGTCACAAAACGAATGCCTGTGTCCCCTCCCCGCGATCTACTCCTCATTTTATTGTAAAACTTACCAGTCCATCGCACAATATTCCTCGTCTACAACCAATCAAATCGATGAATGTAGTTTACGGAATACATCGGAACTGGGTCAACGCATCTTCGCAAGCCAAGGATACTAACTAACTCCACTTTGTTCGTTACGTACCCTTGGCCGCTCGCCTCTTTAAAAATCGAAACTCCCGCTGCGCCATCTATCGAATATCACGAGTTGCCTAACCTTCGCTGATGTTATTTCTGACCAATCAAAATGCTCGTAATAAAATTTGTTAGGCTATGCATCAAATATGCCTGCGCTTTCGGATTCATCACAATTTTCTGAAATTAATCATACATACGACGATTCGCAATCATTTGGCTGTGGAACCCGTCCTAATATTTCACATAATTGATCATGAACTATAAAAAACTCATTAAATATCGATCGTCTACTCTTTTTTGGCAAATTTTCGTCACAAATACGACAACTTTCGTTTTTGACGGGCGAAGCCATTATTGTTTTCTGTTTCGTGGAAGATTTCTTGTTACGGATGGTTTAGTTTAAACATATTTTATTCGTCAGTATTAGATACAAATTTAACAAAACAAGAGGAAATACAAATATATACGGATGGTTTGATTGGACGCGATGGGTTTTGATCGCATACAATGAAATGGCGCAGCGGGAGTTTCGATTTTTAAAGAGGCGAGCGGCCAAGGGTACTACCTTAGTATCCTTGGCTTGCGAAGATGGGGTCAACGAGGATGACGTAACCCCTGATACATACCCCTAAGGACTGCAACAGCAAGCTGTATTTCTAAATATTTGCCTATGTATACAAGGATTTTTAATGTCTGCTCTGGATTGTTGTAAGGCAAATGCCACGGCGGCCGCCATATTCGTTGATAATGATGTAAGTTTTACCCGGTTTATTCATAACAACGGAAGAAATGTGATTCTCCTCCACTACAAGACAGTATCATTATGTCATCGACAATTCGATTGGCTATTGGGTGTAATTGGCAATTTTATGAATATTCATAGAAACGACGGTTTCGCAATTGAATGTCCCAGAGGTGATGAACGGTAATACCTCACACCTAAGTTATCGAGGGTGCGTTTTGCCTCTCTCTTTTAAACCCTAAATGAATTAACCCTTATCCTGCTAAATAAAAGAAATGAAACTTTCAAAGGTATTTTTGGTGGAAAGATACCTCCTTATCGTACATTGTAGATCAGAGATCAGACTGCGTAGAACGTGCAGTCTGATCTTGACCTACCCTGTTCGCAAAAGGTCAGTGAGTCGCGCTTAGCAGCCTAAGGGTTAAATGCAATTTGCAAGCCTATAGTAAAATCACAAATGTCGGTATTTCAAAGTTATTTCCTTATCAGGCAGTGTAGATCCAAGATTAGACTGCACAGAACGTGCAGTCTGATCTTGATCTACACTGTCCGAAAAAGGTCCATGAGTCGCGCCTAGCAGCCTAAGGGTTAATTAATTTGGTGCCTTAAAGCGTAATATAGACAGGGTCTCTTTGTATGGTATTTAACGCCGTTTTCAACATTATTTCAGCTACATCGCGGCATATCTATGCTTCTCCGACGTTTCTCTTACCAGTCCATCTTACCAGTCCATCGCACAATATTCTTCCCAATCTTTTGCCTGCTTACCAAGATAACCGTCGTCGAAAAAATGATCAGTGGTGAGAAGACTGAATCCTTCCGCAATGACAACAAGAAAATATTGATGCTGAACATCAATGGCGCCGCAAACTAGTTGTTTCTGTAACAGGGCACAATGCATTGGGTTATTTCCTAATACGCATCTCTTGCACAATCTTCGTAGAGGTCCAAGTGGTGATACTGTATTTAAACTCTGGGCCATCTGGTTTTTGACAAGATTTTTAAATTTCATATCATTGAACGCTATTTGCAAACTTCTTATCCATGGACTGGGCCATTTCTTTATCCACAGGACATCATTTGGACACAATTGGTAGATAGAAATGTTAGAGCTGTTGCCTTTCTGATATTTGATAGAAGATTTTGAAAAGTGTGTAACAAATATGGCTATGCGCAAATATGTGACATCTGGGTGGACGGGAGCATATGGCAACTTTTGACCCGAAGGCCACCATTTGAACATACTAGTACTTGGTAGAGGTCATTGTAGCGATACTACACATGAAATATCAAAACTCTCGACCGTCTGATTTTGAACAGGAAGATTTTACATTAACGAAAGAAAGGTCTGTTATCGGATTGTGCTAAATCTGACACTCCAACACATATGTCTGGTATCATACAACCCCTCTTTATTATAGATATAATAAAGACTTGAATGAAGTCCTTATATCTATATAGACTAGAGGGGTTGTATGATACCAGTCATGTTAGGCGCTCCAACATTGATTTACGGATGTTTCGGTAACAGACGAGTTCGGTAAATTGGACTTATAGAGTAAATTGATTCGATGTTTCGGTAACAAGGCAGTAATATAGTGCCGTGACGTTTTTCACACCCATGGCTTCTGTTTGTGCAAACGTTTTTTCTTTTAATTTGCAATTCTCACTCGTTTTCTGACGTAAATATATTTGTTGTTCTTTCCATGCTGCATAAATAAATACCTGAAATTAGCAAATTTTGATCACCATATCTTATTTTCGTTTTTCACCCATAGCTGATTCATGTAATGAATAATATACGATCCCTGATAAAACCCAGCCCTAAGCTTGTACCCGTATTACTTAATCGTCCTACAGATAACAGACTCCAACTTTAAGCCAGTCCTCAAGTTTTTTAAAAATGTTTTATTAAAAATGACGCCATTCTTGTCAACGTTTTCTGTGTGAAAAAAAAAATTTCTTCCGGAAACAAATTGGTCAACTTCCAAACCAGCCATTTACCCTCAGAACACCTTTCACTCTTGTTGCCCTTGCGACCGATTCAGACAAAGATCAAACTGCAAAGCAAAAAAAGAAGAAAAAAAAAAAAAAAAAAAAACCAGAGTCTGATCGTTGGTTTACGCTGCCAGCTTTTCTAAGACATTATGAAGAAGGACAACTTTGCTTTGAAATAGCTAATATTAGACCAGGGATCGTATATTGTAATATATGTATTGTTCTGTTTCTAAAATGAAAATGGCCTTTACTTTTTTCGATGCTCTTAGGGTTAAAATTATGGATAATTAACGTGAATTCAGAAATAAGATAATACATTTGAAACATTGTGGCAAATGAAGAGAGGGAGTGAGAGATAGAGAGAGAGAGAGGCCTTGACAATAATGGTTTCGTGCATACTTCTTGTGATTTTGACCATGAACATTTGTGCCCATCTAAAAGATATCTGTTCTGTTTTGTTCCTCTCCATTTTCCACACAGTTTTCAAATCTGGTCTGGTGCATAAAAATCGGCGTCTGCTGGTTTTAAAGTGCGTTCATCAATACAACACTGCATAAAAAAATCATATGCGTACTATTTGAGAGCGAAGGGAGTACTGTATATTGTATATAGACGCGTTTACAGC
This sequence comes from Tridacna gigas, assembly GCA_945859785.2. NCBI lineage: Eukaryota > Metazoa > Mollusca > Bivalvia > Cardiida > Cardiidae > Tridacna > Tridacna gigas. The sequence continues at coordinate 8,623,407 of OX244033.2, read as the reverse complement.
CTGTTTTCACACCTCCCATTGCCAACAAGATAAAGAAGTTTCCCGTAGATCTTAAAGATTAACCCCAGTTTATAAAAACCTGAAACACCAATGGACAAGAAGAAACTCGCAGATCAGACTGCATGTAAAAGTTATGGGTATTGGGCATGTTTAGATCACACACTGCTCGTGCAGTTTGAAAAAAGTATTTGTCAAAAAAAGTATTTGCTACTATCTATCTCTCGCGTTCGCTCTCTTCTTTTGCCACAATATTTTTACCTGTATTACCCGTGTTTCTGAACTAAATTTAACTATCCATAATTTTAAATCTAAGAGCGTCGAATAAACCCAACGGTCATTTTCATTCTAGATATAAAACCTATTTTTAGCAGTGTCAAGGTTTTCTTGTTCTGAATGTCTTGCAAAATTGACAAATGAAGATCAAAGATCAAACTCCGTGTTTGGTGTACTCTGATCTCGATCTGCACCGGCCGCAATGGCAACAGCAGTAATGACAGACGCTCTAAGGGTTAATGGCTGGTTTGGAAGTCTTTCAGTAAGAAAATATTTTCACATTGAAAGGATCATAAAGCATTGATTTAAAAGGAGATACAACGTGTTTCAAGTTTAGGATTGGGTGTTGTTATTCGTTACCTCAACTTTGATTCGGGTATCATTTTACGTACAGCATAACAGTAGAAACATAACAAAAATATTATGTCTTAAAGTGTGTGGAAGAAAAAAGAGAAACATTGAACGAATCAGAACCAAGACTTTATTTGGTGTGAAAAACGTCACGGTGCATTACCACTATATAATTATTACCTTGTTACCGAAACATCCAATCGATTTACTCTATAAGTCCAATTTACCGAACTCGTCTGTTACCGAAACATCTGTCATCCCCAACATTGACCTAGTTACAGTTAGCTGGTCTTAAAAACACGATCGCGAAAGGAAAACAATATTTCTACAATCCATACAATACTAGAACAAAAATATAAGTGGAATCACAAGTACCACATTGGGTGCTCTAGGGTCAAAGAGCTTGAAAATGCCTCTTAACCTTTTCCATCGTAAGATATTTAAAATGGTGGCTTCGAAAATTTGTGACAGATAATTTTTGATCACGTGAGTTATTATTCGACATGCATTTTTTATTTTTCGAAAGGAAAATGTTGATATGTCTACGATCCGTGTTTTTATCCATCTAACAATGAAAGTGCAATATACAAAAACAAAAAAAAAATAAATAAATAAATCCTCACAAATAAATAAAAAAGTTATTATGGACCCCGATCTGGTAATCAAAGTACAGTAGATATAGGTGGATGTTAAAACAAAGCATGGAACCGGTTCAATATGGCTGCCTCCATAGGCACTTTACAAAACCGAATAAAAATATAGTGCCGCCGCTCATGCGGCGCCACAATCATCAAATAGAATCATCAAAATAGAAATGATGGCATATGGTTGATAAAAATAGATTAAATTTTCTCACTGAAAAACTGAGGTTACCAATCAAAATGCCTCATGAATAATTCATGAGAAAGGGAAAACAGACGCGAGATAACCCAGGGACGGAATACATCGGAACTTGGTCAACGAGGATGGGCAAAACGTTGCATTTTCACGGTTGTTTTTGTCAGAATGTGGTACATAGTGGTGGCTAGCCTAGTCCGCTAGCGCAGTCGGTAGCGTACAGGACCTGAGACCAGGGGGATTCGAATCCCAAGCTCGGCGACTTACTATTCGAGGATTGACGATTATCAAATATGATAGGATTAATTTCTCTCACCGCTGATCATATTTTCGACGACGTATCTGGGAAAGCAGCCAACAGCTTGGGAAGAACATTGAGCGAAGTTCTAGGAGTATGAAAAACGTCAGAAAATCATGGATTTATGCACCAGCCGCCGCGACATAAGTGAAATATATGAGCCATGCTCTGTGAAAAGAGGGCGTCATGCATCTGCGAAAAGTATCAACCAGGTCAGCCTGCGCAATCCGCGCAGGTTGACCTGGGCCGAAACTTTTCGCTATTGGTCAGTTTTCTGTATGTCAAAGGACTAGTGTACCCCATGATTCAGTTGGTTGTTAGACAAAAATGGATTTTATGGATCCATGTCATGACTTGCTTGGTACCATGCATCACGCAGATGCATTAAGCACCCTTTTCACAGAGCAAGGCTCATATGTTGAACACGGCGTTAAACAGCATGCAAAAGCATATGTTATTATTGCACGTTAGTTAGGGCCGAGTTACTTACAAGGGAAACAGACAAAACGTTATATTTACCTGGTCGTTTTTGACAGAATGTGTTACATAGTAGAGGCCAGTCTACGAGGGCTAATTAATAAATTGTGAGCCTAGAGTTAAGTATGAATGTCCTTTTTCAGCCCTGCTATTCTCTGACTATCTAAAGGGGTGTCTACCCGTAGACTGGTGCTATTTGGTCAGTTTATCTCGAAAAGGGTAGCGCTCTAAATGGGTAGTGCCCTAAAAAGGTAGCACTCTAATGTAAACAAGGCAAGTGACTAAGTAAAGGTGTGTTGTTTCACTAGGACGATGCCCCTGTTCACAAGTCTGTCATTGCCGTGGCTGCAATTAATGATTGTGGTTTTGAACTGATTGAGCATCTGCCTTATTCGTCTGATCTCGTTCCATCAGACTATCATCTATTTCCAAAATTGGAAAAAAAGGCCATTTTCGGCACCCACTTTCGGTCAGATGATGACGTCAGATATGCAGTAGAGGAGTTTCTGAACGGTCAAGGACAGGACCTGTTTAAAAGTGGCAATTAAGCCCTTTAATATCGCTAGCAAAGTTGTATTGATACTAACAAAGGGGGTCACATTGAGAAATAATGCAATACTTGTATGTCCGCCCGACAAACACTTACATGTAAGACTCACAACGTAACAATCTACCCTAGTAGATCTAAGATCAGACTGCACGTTCTGTCCGGTCTAAACTTGATCCACACAGCCTGCACATGTAACGTAAGTCGTGTGTCCGGTCTACACTTGATCAATACAGCTTGTATATGATTCGTGTCTCCGGTCTAACCTTGATCGATACAGCCTGTATATGCAACATTAGTCGTGTTTCTGGTCCACACAGCCTGCACATGCAACGTAAATCGTGTGTCCGGCCTACACTTGATCCATACATCTGGCATATGCAACACGATTCGTGTTTCCGGTCTAAAATTGATCCACACAGCCTGTATATGCAACATTAGTCGTGTGTCCGGTCTAAACTTAATCCATACAGCTTTCGGATGCAACATTAGTCGTGTGTCTGGTCTACACCTGATCCATACAACTTGCATATACAACATAAGTCGTGTGTCCGGTCTACACTTGATGCTTGCATATACGACATTAGTCGTGTGTCCAATCTACACTTGATCCATATAACTTGCATATGCAACATAAGTCGTGTGTCTCCGGTCTAAACTAGATTAGATCCATACAGCATGTATATACAATATAAGTCGTGTGTCTCCGGTCTAAAATAGATTAGATCCATACAGCCTGTATATGCAACATAAATCGTGTGTCTCCGGTCTAAACTAGATTAGATCCATACAGCCTGTATATGCAACATACATGTAAGTTGTGTTTTACGAGTGCTCTCTCTAGGGTTTAAGCACCATTGTTTATTTTGAACATGGACACGTGTGACCATGTATATAGCCCGGCCAGGAAGCACAGTGGTTCTCAGAGTATCTGACTGGTCGCGGGTTCGATGTCCGGTTGAGGCAAACTTTCTTTCAAGCGAATGTTCGCCTCTCACGTCTGATGCATGTGAGAAAAGTAGCCGGTGACTTTGAAAGAAAGTTGTGTCTGTACTGTTGTGAGAAAGCCAGGAAATACATGCGCAGGTGCATTAACCACCGTGATATGAAATAAGCTGTTAAAATGGCGCTAAATGCCAATAGAAAGAAACCATATACGCATGTAGATGAAGATTTCGTTGATTAATTTCGAGAAAGCGATTATTTCACATCCGACCACTTGACCTGCTATACGGAAGTTAAATCTGACACTTTACCAAACAATCCTGTATGTTTTCCGATGATGACGAAGACGCCCTCTGAAAACATTGTGGGAAAAGGAGAAAATGCTGGTTACCAGCATTTTCTCCTTTTCCCACAATGTTTTCTACCCTATCAAAAACAGACCCCATCAAAAGATCTGCATTTAATTTTTCAAATAGACAAGCCTTGAAATGGAAGACAATTTTGTTGTCCTGTTAAGAGTCAAGAGACAATACTAATGAGAAATAAAATATAGTCTTGTTCAGATGTATAAGCGATGCGAAATAGCAACTGTGAGTATTGTTTTATATCTTATTAAACTGTTCAATGATTAATGATAATAACTGCGGCATTGCTCATCTCTTTCACTTCTGAGTATTATTTATTCGCTCTGAGAAAGCAGCCAGTGGCCCAGGAGGAATGCGGTTCATAATTCTATTTCATTAAAACACAGTTGTTTTGTATAAGATAAAATGTTTGTTCGTATGGTGTTTAACGTCGTTTTCAATATTATTTCAGTTTTATCGTGGCGGCTAGTGCACCTGTGCATGCTTTCCTGGAGTTTCTTTGAGCAGTACTTGGTACATTACTCTTCCCATGCCACTGGGTGTTTTTTCCACATTAACTGATTAATAGTATATCACAGCGGTGTACTATAGATATCAGCTGTTGAGGTGTAGGCCTCGTAACCCTAGGTCCAAGGTTCGACCTTCGGGGCATGACACTTAAGAGTACAAATTTTGCCCTTGTGAAAACAAGGACGAATAAAAATAAGTTAAATTTCGCCTCGACATGCCTCTAATGAATTTGAAAGCGGCGTGAAAAATATTCAGTAATAAAACCTCGGATAGAAAAAAACAATAATATAATAATGGCTAAATATTATATACATAATATCTACTTTCAGGATGTAGTTCGTTCTTAGAGCAATGTCGTCAACAATGAGGCTTTTAATAATAGTAATTATGTGGGAGACTGTTGTATGTAAGTAGGCATGCAGTTGTAAAGTTTTTGGCTTGTATCATCAAGCAGTTCTAAACTTCATCCTTACTCTGATTCTAAATTAAGAAAGTAACACAATTACCGATTGAAGAAACCATTTGGAACAAGCCTCTTTCTTTCTTTCTTTCTTTCCGTCCGCCCGTCCGTCTGATTGACTCTCTCTCTATTTCTTTTTCTCTGTATGCCTCTTTCTTTTGCTGCGCCTCCCTCTCTCTGTCCTTTCTCTTCCCCTCTTTCTTTCTTTCTTTCTGTCTGTCTGCCTGTCTGATTGACTATCTCTCTGTCTGTCTGTCTGTCCCTTCATTCTGTCTGTCTGTCTCTTTCTTTCTTTCTCTCTCTCTCTACACCTCTCTCTCTCTCTGCGCTTCTCTCTCTTTCCCCTCTCTCTCCCCTCTTTCTGCGGGCCACTGATGTCATATTTGTGAAAACACCATTTACCGGCATTGCTACCGTTATCTTTATTTTAAAAAAGTTCAAACAGATATTAAAACAAAATTTCTTCTTTTTGATAGAATGGCATCTCCAAACTTGTTGTATGCAGCGAAAGCATGGGGGTCTATAACTTAAAATCTACTGATAAAGTACATCTGAAATTCTTAAAGAAAATCCTTGGCGTAAGTCCTCAAAACCCAAACTATGCTGTGTATGGCGAACTTGGAATATATCCAATGTCACTATTGGCGCTCGAAAAATCAATTAAATATTATTTGAAGATTAAAAATAATAGAACGTCACTTATTCATACAATATTTGATGAAAATTGCAGTATTCAATTTGTAAATAGATTTAGTTATAACTGGTCTGCAAAAATTAAGGAAAACTTAAATAAAGCTGGATTTTCATATATTTGGACAAGAAATAGCGTAGAAAATATTAATTTCGTATTCAAAAATATTCAAAGAAGACTTCGTGATAATTTTATACAAGAATGGCAAAATGCTATCAGCAATTGTTTTAAACTAGAGCATTATTATAATTTCAAAATGATTTTTGAATTTGAAAGTTATCTATCTTATGTAAGTGATGAAAAACTAAGAAAAACTTTGACATGATTTAGACTTCCTCGCATAAGCTTGCAATAGAAACCGGAAGAGTCCAAAATATTGACCGAAAGAATCGACTTTGTAGATTATGCAATGACAACAGAATAGAATCAGAATATCACTTTTTATGTCTTTGTTCAAAATATCGTGACTTGAGATCAAAATACTTGCATATTCATTGGTTTACGATTGTTAAATTTAATAGAATACTGTCATCAAGAAAAAGAAAAGTTCAATTAAATACAGCAAAATTTATCAAAAGGGCACTAGATTTAAGAGACAGCTTTCTTAATAACCTTTAATTATTTGATATTTTTGATACTCCTATAAGTTGTGATAAATCATACGTTTTCTGAATTTTTTTTTTTTTTTTTTTTTTTTTTATATATATATATTGTGTACATCTTCAAGCTATATTTCATGTTGTTATTTTTGTAAATGGTCAATTGCAAAATCTTATTTGCCGAATGCCAAATAAAATTTTTTGAGCTAAGTTGAGTTAATCATTACCCGGGGGTCTTGATTCATACCAGAGCAAATTAATGTAATGGAGAAATATTTCTAAGGATGCAGCAGAAAAGATAAAAATTAGCGACGATTCTCGAAACCGATCTTTATTTATCGCCATTCGATTTTAATAATTATGTGAACAAGGGAAGTTACTCCACATTTCAAAAAGGAAGTAAAATCTAATTGTATAAAACTAGTATGCATGACCAGTTGTCTTTTAAATTTTCTTCAGAACAAGAATGGTCCTTTTTTGTTGTTGTTGTTTTGTTTTATTTGGAAATTAATGTTTCATAAGCGTTTCCCAATAACCTAATACTACTTTCAATAAAATGAAAAACGGTGAGAAAAAAGAGCCACTTTCTTGTGAGGTTAATTTTCATTATTTTACTTCATATTGAACCACAAAAGAGTTTCAGTGTTCATATTCCAGTATCTCTTAAGCCGTCTATTTTTTTTTTTTTTTTTTTTTTTTTTTTTTTTTTAAGATATTTCTTCTTTTCGGTAAAAACTAAAACCTGCGTATTTTCTTTGAATCTACAAAGAAAAAATGTATTTATGAGTATTGTAAGGTGGGGCAAAACGCCTACCTTAAGGAGTTTTGCTTATATTAAGTTCACAAGTTGAATGACATTGATGGATATATAATTTTCATGTAGAGCTGGTATTGCTCTTTCACAACACAAATGTAAAATGACGAAATATTACAAGACATAAGACTAAAAATGACATTTTTGTTTCCCTTCCAATTGGGCGTTTTGCCCCACCTACGGGGCAAAACGCCCTTTTTGATAGGACAAAAAGCCCCCGTAGGCGTTTTGCCCCACCGTTACCGAAATGTCCCCTAGACAAATTGTCGCATTGCCAATTTACAACCAAAACATAAATTATAGTCAATTTCAACTTTACTGAAAATGCATCCAGACTAGACTTTGTGATAAAAAAGATTTGTTTGAGAAATGCTATACACACGAACGGGTAGCTAATCATTAATGTGTGGCAAAATATGATTGCCCTAAGAAATTAGATGTTTTCTCCCATCATTATACCCTCACCTGTGAAGTAGAAAGGGTATACTGGTTTCACCATGTCTGTCTGTCTGTCTGTTCGTCTGTAGATTTTTTCTTTTCCGTGTTCTAACTCAAAAGCCCTTTGACCTAGGACCCTGAAACTTTATACAAGTGTTGCTCATGATCCAAGGAGGTGCCCTATTGTTTTTGGGTCACATGAGTCAAAGATCAAGGTCACAGGTGAACTTTGTTTCGAAAATCATTTCCGTTCTCTGATTGTGCTGCTTCAGTGAAAAGGGAGCGATGGGGTGTATTTATCCGCTTTGCAACAGTTCTAGTTTCATTTAAAGCCTATAATAAAGCTGATTTTAATTTTCTTATTATGACTGTAGAACATTGACAAAAACCAAGAAATCCAAATTTTCTTTATATCAAAGTCACATAACTCTGGCAAAAATCAATAGAATATGATCGTCGCTTCAACTTATGAAGTCTCTCAACGATAAAAAGCCATAAAACATCAGTTACTAAATAGTTATTGATTTTAATGAAAACAAAACCTTCTCATTTTTACAATTCCAAGATCCTTTCTGACAAATTTGACTTCAATCACATTAGTTAATTGGAATATAAATAAGGCTATGTGTGAAACTGAGTTAAAATTCGGCTAATAGATAATGAAACAGTTTAAAAAAAAAAATCCCACTTAATACGACTTACGGTGTCTGAACTCTTTTTCACAACATCAGACTTTCCTTCTAATCTAACTCATCTGACATCTCGTTGATATAACGCCGTTAACTGAGGTTGGACTAAATCTGACTCTTAATTTCAAGTTTAAGTTATTTCATGAAAATTACATTATCCATTCAATTTTCTCAATTTAAAAGTCCTGTGATTCTTCGATTCTTCCAAAAAATGGATTTGACCAGTATGTCTTTGCCAGCCTTATCAATACTAAGACATGGTCAAGTTTGATTTATTCTGACAATAAACTTAACTAGATAGAAACTGCATGTCATTGACATAAAGACACATACACAATTGGGGATACGTTTGACAAAACCATTTAAGTTTAACAAAGACAAGAAATATTCCAATTTTCGCGTTCTGAAAAAATCCAGACTTAACGGGTAATCCAAGGAACCTGCATCTCCTTTATATATAGAGACACGAATCCGACTCTAAAATTTGAAGTTATTCTAGACGGAAACCAGAGTTACATTTACAATTCTAAAGTCCAGTTTCTTTTCTGAACATAATTGCCTTTTGACCGTGTCCGAATGTAACCTACATATCATTGGTATAAATAGGCTGATAAAATCCGAATAGAATCTGTCTAGACACATGGAAGTTATTTAAAGAAAACGAAGTTATGCAGATAAACAAACAAACAAACTGATCAACAGACAAAAAAAATCTGCCCCCAATTTTCGATCACGGGACATGAAAATATATGTCTTAAAGAGTCACAATTTTTACAGAATGGAAAAGTATGAGCTATCACTTAACAAGAACCGTCAGTCCTCGTCATTATTTCTCTCACATGATTGTAAGTAGACAGCAATCATCCCTGACAACGGGAATTCGTTTCAAATGGGTGAGACGAAGTCCGTTTTGTATTTTGAACCGGCCGCTTGGTTGTTGAGACATTACATGGATGGCAGGATGTTCAGTGGACAGTTGCGATCTTTATTCTGGTCATATTTGGTGTAGCAAGAGCTGAAACCTGTAATCCACACGACGGAATGGCTGGGTCGAAGATTCAATGATTCTGTTTTTGAATTGGAAATGACTGATTGATAGATATGGTCCATGATTTTCCGGTGCACTAATGGCTGAGTAGAGGGAGCGCAAAACTCTTGATTGGAATGATCCCTAAATGGATTGATTTGCAGTCGGGATCCTTTGCCTGACTTTGGCGTACTCTCCGGTTATTCAGTCGTACAGCCCAAAAATTCCTTTACCTGATGCTTATTGAAGCCAGGGCGCTTGCCATGCCGGTTTCTTTGGGGTACCTCAGATTCAGGCTCTGGTGGAGCATGAATATCTGCACCAAGTCCTACCTCGGCGGTTGCTCAGTTCTATTAAAAAGATGTTGAATCTTTTATTGTTTCGGCGAGTTCATAATTAAGACCCTTAAGTCAATTCCTGTAAACCTTTAGTGTCAAACACTGTGACAGTGCAAAGCACTGTGAGCATTGTGCTAGAGAAATACGGAAATGCCTTCATGGAGAGAATGTAATGTAGCTCTGAGATAACCGCTGAAATTAAAATATGAGACTTACTTGTTCCAGTTGAAACTATTCATGATCTTTCTTTGAATACCTATTAAGATCTGTATCCAGAAATGGATTCGGAGATGTTGACAAACGAAAATTTCTTCGGATTATCATAAAATTGTTCAATAAGTCCTTTACAAGTAAGGCTTCTGAAGGGTAAATCATAAGAAACGAGAGCAGAAAGCTGGGGCAAAACGCCAAGTTAATGGGGCAAAACGCACACCGTAGGCGTTTTGCCCCTGCGGTGACATGGGCCTCTTACCCCACAGCGGTATCGATACTATGAACTGTAAATAGTCTAGGTGCGGGTGCAAGCAATGATAGTTTGTGTCTCCCTACGACTTTATATTACAAGCACACAGTAGTAGAGGACAGGGGTTCCTGTAGAAAATGAGCAGTACAATGGTATTTAAAAATGCAAATTTACATCAAAACGTCAAAAAATTTTTTACTGTATAAAATTACTGTTAGCTGCGAAGGTGTAATTCTCTGTGTTTCTGAAAATGTGGACTGTGGAATTATATATGAAAGAAAGTGTCACTATTAAAACCCCTGTCTGTTATTTAAGGCAGTTGGGCGTTTTACCCCACCTTGGCGTTTTGCCCCGCTTTACCCTATGTATTGAGGTTTTGTATGAAAATTTCATTCAGGCCACAAAAATCCAAGTAAACACCTTTTGAGGATATACATAAATCAAAACCTGATTCCCAAATTCTTATTTTCATTTTTCGGCGTAGCTTAATGATCTCACCTTTGATCTGCCTTAAGTAATAGAATGAAATGAATCGTTAATCAATTTGTGATTGGGTAATTATATGTAAACTATCCAAAAAGTAAAGGCTAGAGTAGAAAATTTACAGATATTTGATAAAAGTGTTCGTGACTAAACCATTAGGTAATGATCATATTCATCTATGTAAAATTGAAATACATGACAATGCAGATTTTAAACACTAAAATAACATCCATAATCTAAACATCAATAAGATTATAGCAATGAGTATTGGCGAATTTTCTATTTCATTCATTGTAAGAAATTTTGTCTCGCGTAAAACCGAATACGAAGAGCGAAAGCAGGCTACCACTTAAATGTCTTCTCAGAAAACGGGTTGTAACCTGTTTATTTCGTTTCTGTGTCATGATAAAAAAACATGGAAAATTCGTATGTCTTGAATTTGGTGCAGTTATTCCAAACATGAATATGTACGTCTGCTTAGTACAAAAATCCGTTTCATTGCCATTTAGGACTGGAAAATTGGGTTTCTAGTAAAATACTCCCAGTGAGAGTAGACGGGTGTGGTCAAGCACTGAGACGAGGTGATTAAACGTCACATTTTGTTGACGACACATCATTTATGTTGAAAGGTTGCATTGTGGTAAAAAACGTGCGTGTCACATTTGTTTTGTTTTTAAGGTTTCATCGTATGATCTGAATTTACCTTTATTTATACACGACTCATTAATGAAAATTAGAATAAACGATATATCCTGAAACATTGCGGAATACTGGCAGTCACTGTGTACTCATTACAGGAGGTTGCTCATTCTTATATCTAAAAAAATCGCTTTTCAACAATATGCAAAACAACGAGGTACATGTAAAAGAGACAGTTTCTGACGAGGTTACTTTTCACCATTTCTCTTCAAATTGAGCTACAAAATAGTTTGAATATTCATATCCCAGTGCCGCTCACGCCGTCTATCCTTTTTTTAAAAAAAAGATTTTTCTTGTTTAGTCTTAACCTAAACGGGGAAAGTTACAAAATTTCTGCTGAGCAAAATTGTTTGATTTAGTAACTTTGACTTTTAAATAATTAATTAATTAATTAATTAATTGAGTACTACACTAAAAATGCAAATAAGAATGCTTGGAGAATGAGAGTCCTGGGCCCGTATTCACCAAACATTCTTAACGGCGCTCGCTACAATTAACTAATTTTATTCTCAATACCAAAAGTTTGTTTATATCTGGCACTTGGATAGTATAATGTATTACTGATGATTTTTTTTAAATTGGATTCAACATTTGTCACATGACCAGGTATGGGCACTTCAATTTCGGACAAGACATCTGCACAACTGAATTGTAATAATTTCAATTGAATACTACATGAAACAACAAAAATACAAAAAGTTACATAATAATTGTTATTTTCCTTGAAAACCTAAAACATTCTCAATACGTCTACTCAAATGATATTCTGAGGTTGTTATTGTTGCTGTAGCTGATGGTGTTGACTAAGCAGTATTTGGACAGGCGTTCTCTAAAGTTAATGCATTTTTCCCCAATACAAGATTTTTTTCATATTTGATACTTTTTAGTATGATCTATTATTGATTATTGATGAAATGAGAAAAAAATAATAAAAAAATAAAAAATAAAAAAATGCACGTAAGTTTCATTTACGATATGTTTTCCTTGAAACGCTATAAAAAAAACTCAATACATCCACCCAGATTGTATCGTATGGTTATTATCGTAGCTGAAGGTGATGACTAAGCAGTATTTTGGCCAGTAAGACTATAGTACCAAATCCATTAATTTGTTCAAAGTCAACACACTGCAATTTACCAAAACAATGAGAGACGGTAGCTGATAATGTTCTCTTTCCAACGATTTAAAGAAAACAACAAGCTAGCTCTTTGAAAAAAAAAATGAAAATGATATCAATGTATTCCTTATTTAAGCAACAAATGTGGCCCATATACACGCTGTTCAACTAATACATGTAACTAGCTTATTTTGTCCAATGTTTGGTACTTCTGAACAGAAAAAAAAGCGTACAATAATAAAAATTTAATGGCATATCACAACATTTTCTGAAGCTTTTGTTGTTGTTGTTGTTGCTGAATTCTAAACACAATCATTTATTTGTAAATAAAAGCCACCGGCCCAAAATAAACACATACATAAATGATAAAAGAAATAACACCCGAGAGTTGTGTCACATTGAGTCGTCATCATCATCATCATCATCTTCATCATCCATATAAACCTACATAGAAACTTTAAATCAGAGGAATAGAACTGATAATAATAATAATAATTTTCATCATGATCATCATCATAGATATATAACTATATCAAAATCTTAAAGTATGGAGGTTTCGTTGCCCAAAGTCAACTGGTTAATTAGTTCGGAAACGATTTGTCTACACAATATGCAAAAGATGGACGGACCAACAGACAGACGCACATAACACATTTCGTAGTGGGGTGTGGGGATAAAGAATTATTGAATTCAAAATATGCCCCTTCTCGGGACATTTATTTACATAGAGTCATTTTTCAAACATGAACATTTTCTCAATACCAAAATTCAGCTGAAGGTAATTATCTTTCCAACATCCGTGTCTTAAAAATGGTTCAAATAAGGCTAAGAAAATTCTCTGAATAGACATAAATCCTTGAATAGAAAAACCTAATCGAATGTAATAAAGGCTTAAACAGATAAATAGTCTTAACTTGACTACATATTTACCCTTTAAGCATGATCCCATATAAATTGCTTATGTGGAAAGTATAAATCAAGATCTGACTTAAAAAATAAATTGCAATTAGATCCTAGATCTATCCACATGGTCCGCTTTGGCAAGATATTTTGACAAAAACAGCCGCCAAATTGCAATGCCTGCAATATAGAGAATGTCTATTCAATTTATATAGCACTACAAAGGTTTAAGTGGATAAAATTCGGATATTCAATATTCTACTTGTACCGAAACAGATCGAATTGGAGGACTTTCCAAACTAGCGTTGTCCGATGATGATGTTGGTCTATGCCTGTTTCTAAAACGATCGAAAGATCCATTGTACATATCATCATATCTCTGTGAAATGAACCGACCTCTTTTAGACAACAAATGGCACAAAGGCCAATAACAGGAAACAAATGGCCAATGGGCTATCCCGGACGAGCCCCAATCTTACGAACATGAAAGTTCGCAACAAATGCATAGCTCAAATACAAATCGCCACGGCTGGCATTCGCACCGGTGCGGGCAAAGATCCTCGTTTATCGAGGTTTAGACACCCTCGTTAACCCAGGTGTGACGCATTACCATTCATCACCCCTGGGACATTCAACTGCGAAACCGTCGTTTCTATGAATATTCATAAGATTTTGAATTACACCCAATAGCCAATCGAATTGTCGATGACATAATGATACTCTATTGTAGTGGAGAATAATCACATTTCTTCCGTTGTTATGAATAAACCGGGTAAAAGCGACATCATTATCAACAAATATGGCGGCCGCTAGTGGGCCTTCCTTCTGTGGCATTTGCCTTACGACAATCCAGGGCAGACATTACAAATCCTTGTATACAAAGGCAAATATTCAGAAATACAGCGTGCTGTTGCAGTCCATAGGGGTACGTAGCAGTGGTGACGTCATCCTCTTTGACCCAGTTCCGATGTATTCCGTAAACTATCTTCATCGATTTGATTGGTTGTAGACAAGGTAAAAATAGAAATGATGGCACACCGGTATGGTTGATAAAAACAAATTAAATTTTCTCACTGAAAAACTGAGATTACCAATCAAAATGCCTCATGGATAATTCATGAGAACGAGAAAACATAAGCGAGATAACCCAGGGGCGATGAATGTAGTTTACGGAATACATCGGAACTGGGTCAACGAGGATGGGTTTAGAAGACCAATACACTAACCCCACAGATAAGAGAATACCCCCTAACGCAGTTGTCAAGTATTGATTTTATACGGGAAGAAACTATGCCGTGAGGAAGCAGTGATCTCCCGTAACAAATATATCTCGAGACTAGTACGATTATCCGAATTATTGTGATTCCAAACTGATATCAAGGTAAACAAGCATCCGGTGAAATGTGTTTCCGTAGACCGTGGCGTTTTACATCCTTAATAATATTCTTAGATTTTTCTAAAGAATTTTCTAAATAAAAAGTTCCACAACTTATATTTGGATACACCAATGGTTTAGCCAATCAGAAGTTGTATTACTTTTTCAATAAGACTAAAAATGCAAATTAGAATGGTTGGCGAAGTAGAGCTCTGGGGTTATACTTACCCATCACTCTTAATCAACCACTCAGGACAAATAAGGCTTTGCAAATTCAGTAAATGATCCTTTCCTCACAATGTTTCCAAAATAATTAGCATAAGTGGGCCAAAAGGAGTAAGGGTAAAGGATTTTGGTCAAAATTCAGATCTAACCACTGAAAAAGTTACACACACAAAACAAAACAAAAGCAGTGATCAGCCTGGAATGACCTTTTGGATACCCTTTACACAAACTTATCGATAGTACCCTTATCTACCATCTCGGATCAAAGTCTGATTAAATGACCCTTAAAAAGTTTTTTTTAGAATAATTTCGATCAAAGCTAATAATGTTAATATTTCCACAGTCTTTTCAACGCTGTTGAAACAAACAGTATCATTAAAAAAGACAGACTGCGCAAGAGGTACTGGAATAGGAATATTGAAACTATTTCGTGCCTTTGAAGAGAATTGAGGAAACCTCGCAAGCATTAACTTCTTTTTTCCTCTTTGATGCTAAAATTGATGTGTCTTAAGACCCAAAACAAATTGCAAGACAAATGTCCTTTTGTTTTCGACATTTCTAGAGACACATTTTAACATACGAGCGTATAGCTCACATAATGATATGTGCGTATCATTTCTAGTTGACTTTTTTTTTTCTGTCAGATAATAGAAAAGCACAGCAGCACCTTATTAAAACCTGTCTACAATGAATGTCTTCAACAGCAATTTTCAGTATGTCATTTGTAATGGTGTTGATTTATCTCAACTGCCAATACAGAGGGAGGGACCAATGTATGTAAACTAGGGCCAGACAATTAATGAGGGCTATATTACTAGTATGTTTTGCAGTACATCAAATTTATTGTAAAACATTGATAAAATGAGTTTTGTGCTCTGGAAGAGAAAATTTAAAAACTTTAATTCAGTTAAATGGGGAATAATTTGACGTTTAAATAAATAGATGGTAGTTTTGCAATCTGGAACTCCGTCTATTTTTTATTTTTACGTCGACAAGCTATGTATTACATTACGAAAATACTGTCAAAATACTTACGTTTCCCACTTCTAAAAGATTTTTTTTTTTTTAATTGTGGATAGTTTACCAACGATTTACTTATTCTATAGAGAGTTGCACCAAAAAACACAAGAGATATATTGCATTGTTTTGTTAAACAGGAATATAATTTACTGATATACATGTATACCTATACGTCTTGTAATAGATCAGCGTGATTCATGCTAAATGATTTGCATAAACATTGAATATTCACCGTCTGTTCTCTGGTAAAATGCTACGGCGATTCCATGAAAATTGACGAAAATGTATTTTCTGTCAGACTTGCACTGACGAGCCTTCTTCAGAAGCTAAGAAATTGTTGGTTTCCACTCGGGTGTTTCAATCTGTATTTCTGATTAATATTCCCATATCCATCTGCAATCCACGGTGATAATGCAGACACTTATTACCATCCATGTTATAACCATTTCCATAGGATATTCCATCCGTTTCGCCTTTGTAAACCAGACAGGGTCGATGATCCAAACTTGCACTGACTTTACCCTCATGTATATTATCGTATGTAAAGATGTATAGTCCAAATATACTGCAGAGCCTGATAGCTCAGTCGGTAACGTGAAGGATTTGGAACCAGAGGGTAGTAGGTTCCAATCTGCAGGTCAGCCAATTCCTTTCCCTGAATGGTGATAGTCCTTGAGACATAATTCAATCTTCTCTCACCGTTGATCATTTTTTCAGCTATGGTTATGTGGGAAATCAGTCAGCGGCTTTGGAAGAATACTGTGCTAAATGCTGGTAAAAAGGAACCAGAACCACAGGAATGCACAAACAGATGAATATAGCTGAAATAATGTTGAAAATGACATTAAATACCATACAACCAATCAACTAATGTACAAATGTCTTGATACTCTATTTTCGTAGATAGAGTCGACACGGCGTAAATGTCCTTCCTTAGCTTGCTTGTCTATAAAATTCCTATCTGCGTGAAGTTGTCCAAGATGAAGCTCGACAGCAACACAACACTTTCTTGGTAGATATGCTGCCGCCTTTAAATGTTCTATGCAATATCCACAATATATCTCATCTCTGGTATCTTGGAAATGTCGTGTTTATGTTGGGTTTTATGCAAAAGTTAGTTGGAACCAATTTTATGACTGCCAACTTATTAGTAAGCCTGTTATATGTATGAGACTTGTATGCCGCTACCGGGGCTATTGGTCAGCAAGGGAACATTGAATAGTGCATTGCTAAGAGGCAACGTAGAATAGGAATAGTATTTTATCCAGGCGAGAAATCATCCGGTGATCATGAAGACGTAGAATTGTTAGTACAGTTCACATACATTTTGGACAATCATTTCATAACGTTTTTCAAATGCATGTACATGTAATTATCATCTGATGCACTAACCACAATTCCTGTCATGAGAGTGTGTGTCTGTGTGTGTGTGTTTTTTTTTTTTTTTTTTTTTCCTGGTTAGATTTGAAATAATTATCGTTTATATGCAATATGATAGCAATACAGCATTGATTATATTTTGGCTGAATGAACCCTTCCTGTAATTTATTGGTGTATTTTATACTCAATGGTCATTTGAGGTTTCAGATAGAAACATAATGAACCAAAATTTGTTTCAGAAACTATTTATCGATAGAAAAAAACATGAGAAGGTGGGGGGGGGGGGGGGGAAATCTTGCTTTTAGCGTGAGGTTTATGAAATAATAAAATATACATTCATTTGCTACAGGTAAATTCATCAGTAGTAAGTTCTCTAACCTAAACCTTCTTTATCCCCTGCAATCAATTGCTTTGGAAAACACTGAAAACAAGAAATCTCTTGAATCAAGTAATAAGTCCTTTTCTATAAAATTTTCTCTTTTGTTGTTAAACAATATTTTTCCCTTTAAATATTTGTTCCTTGTGTTTATTCATGTAAAACGTTTATAAAAATATATTGAAATGCGATGGGTTAAGTATGCAATTGATAAAAGTATTGCCATTTAGCTATTTGTTGTTAGGGGTTGGAATATTACCTTCATTTTATTAAGACCATTCATATAATGATTTTCGTTCCTTAAAATAAACTTTTAGTCCAATGTCCCAAGTTTATTCATTGTTTTGTTGCTTCACCAGAATATTCTTGACTCAGTTCCGACCACTCATTATAATCTCTCAGATTTTATGTGATGCCAGCCATTGAAATTTTTGCTTAAATTGTAAATATTGATGTATTCATGTTTATAAATAGAGAAAATAATCATGCACATCACCATTCAATCATTTTCAAATTTGGACCTCGTATTCTAAAGCAGAATGTAGTGGGTGGGCTAATTTGACACCATGTCGTTTCGTATTTGAGGTTAAATCCACCTAGAAAGTAGATAAATAATTCTTGTAATTGATTTAATTACATTTCAGAGTGATTACAGTGTGTTTTATGAAACAAAAATCTCATAAATAGTTTGGATATGCATGATCTTACATATTAGCCAGTATTTACGTGCAAATTCGCGGCTTGTAACAAAACATGCAAAAAGTAGAAACTTTATATCCTTCATTTCATCCTACTTTATGAGTATTTTTAAGTGAGGGTTGTCCTTCACGAAAATGAAAAACAAACTTTGTGTTGTAGTTTGATTTGTGTCAAGCCCCAAACATCATTAATTTGCCTGGACTAAAGAATGCAAATTAGAAGGGTTGGTGCCGCGGAATACGGGCATGGGCTGAACTTCAAACGTGTTCGTCACAGTATAAATCGGGTTTATGATTTCTAAATTGAAACATGAATACGACTCGTGCTCGCAAAAAATACGTGATGCATCATACCAAGCAAGCCCATCACATAATTATAAATTCATAAAGTCCATTTTGTTTAACAACCGACTGAATCCTGAGGTAGACCGGTCCTTTGAGGTGCAAATGGACCAACAGCAAAAAGTTTCGACCTGGGTCAGCCTGTACGGACTGCACAGGCTGACCTGAGTCGATACTTTTTAAAGATGTATGAAATCCCTTTTCACAGAGCAGGGCTCAAATGGTAAAGTTGTAATCTTCCTTGTTAAAAAGGATGGAAAAAAATGCTCTCAACACCAAAGAACTAAAGTTGAAACCTTACCCTTTGACGGTGCCAAACAAAACAAGTTGTAGTATAACAAGAGGGCCATGATGGCCCTGGATCGCTCACCTTAGTCAATAGGCGAAATTTCACTCCAGGGTCATAATGACCCAATTTAAAACTCGTCTGAGATATTATTAAGACAAACATTCTGACCAATTGTCAGGTCAATTGAGCTGAAAATGTGGCCTCCGGAGTGTCCAAAATGTCTTTCTGCAATCTGACCTAGTGACCTAGTTTATAACCCTATGTAACCATATTTCAAACTCATCAGAGACATCAAAACAAACTTGTTGACCAAGATTCAGGTGAACTGGGCAAGAACTGCTGCCTCTAGAGTGCCCACAAGGTATTTCTGTTATTTGACCTAGTGACCTAGATTATGACCCTATGTGACCCAATTTCAAGATATCATCAAGCCAAACATGCTGACAAATTTTCAGGTCAGTTGAGCAAAAATTGTGGCCTCTACCGTGCCTTCGATACATTTATTTAATTTGACCCCGTGACCTAGTTTATAACCCTATGAGACCCAATTTCTAATTGATCCGAGATATCATCAAGTCAAATACGTAGACCAATTTTCAGGTCAATTTAGCTAGAATTGTGGCCTCTAGAGTGCCCACAAGGTATTTCTTCAATGTGACCCAGTGACATTGTTTATGACCCTATGTGACCCAATTTTGAACAACTCCGAGATATCATCAAAACAAAAGATTTGGCTCTAGAGTGCCCGCAAGGTATTTCTTTAATTTGACCTAGTGACCTACCTTATGACCCCAGATGACCCAATTTCAATCTCATCCGAGATTTAACTAAGGCAAACCTTCTGATAAATTTTCAAGTCAATTGAGCAAAAACTGTGGCCTCAAGAGTGCCCACAAGGTATTTCTTTAATTTGACCTTAGTGACCTAGTTTATGACCCTAGGTGACCCAAATTCGAACTCATCCAAGGTTTCATCAAGGCAAACATTCTGACCAATTTTAAGGTCAATTGAGTAAGAAATGTGGCCTCTAGAGTGTCCACAAGGTATTTCTTTAATTTGACCTGGTGACCTAGTTTATGACCCCAGGTGACCCAATTTCAAACTCATCCAAGATTTAATTAAGACAACCGTTTTGACCAATTTTCAAGTCAATTGAGCGAAAAAAGTGGCCCCCAGAGTGTCAACAAGGTATTTCTTTAATTTGACCTAGTGACCTACTTTATGACCTCAGGTGACCCACTTTCAAAGTTATCTAAGATTTAATTAAGAAAAACATTCTGACCAATAATCAAGTCATTTGAGCGAAAAATATGGCCTCTAGATTGCCCACAAGGTATTTCTTTAATTTGACCTAGTGACCTAGTTTTTGACCCTACATAACCCAATTTCGAACTTATCCGAGTTTTTATCAAGACAAACAGTCTGACCAAGTTTTATGAGTACCAGACTGAAAATGTAGCCTCTAGAGCGCACACAAGGTTTTTCTAAGATTTGACCTAGTGACCTAGTTTTTTATCCCACATGACCCAATTTCGAACTCGTCCGAGATTTTATCAAGACAAACATTCTGACCAAGTTTCATGAGGATCGGACCGAAAATGTGGCCTCTAGAGCGCACACAAGGTTTTTCTAAGATTTGACCTAGTGACCTAGTTTTTGACCCCACATGATTTAATTTCGAACTCGTCCCAGATTTTATCAAGACAAACATTCTGACAAAGTTTCACAAGTATTTGACAGAAAATGTGGCCTCTACAGGGCACACAAGGTTTTTATATGTTTTGACCTAGTGACCTATTTTTTGATCCCACATGACCCAATTTCAAAGACGTCTGAGATTTTATCAAGACAAACTTTCTGATCAAGTTTCACAAATATCTGACTGAAAATGTGGCCTCTAGAGTGCACACAAGGTTTTTCTAAGATTTTACCTAGTGACCTAGTTTTTGACCCCACATGACCCAATTTTAAAGTCGTCTGAGATTTTATCAAGACAAACATTTTGACCAAGTTTCACACGTATCTGACTGAAAATGTGGCCTCTAGAGCTCACACAAGTTTTTTCTAAGATTTGACCTAGTGACCTAGTTTTTGACCCCAATATGATCCAATTTCGAACTCGTCCGAGATTTTATCAAGACAAACATTCTGACCAGGTTTCACAAGTATCTGACTGAAAATGTGGCCTCTAGAGCGCACACAATGTTATTCTAAGATTTGACCTAGTGACTTAGTTTTTGGCCCCACATGACCCAATTTCGAACCCGTCCGAAATTTTATCACGACAAACATTCTGACCAAGTTTCACAAGTATCTGACTGAAAATGTGGCCTCTAGAGTGCACATAATGTTTTTCTAAGATTTGACCTAGTGACCTAGTTTTCGACCCCACATGATTCAATTTCAAACTCGTCTGAGATTTTATCAAGACAGACATTTTGACTAAGTTTCACAAGTATCTGACCGAAAATGTGGCCTCTAGAGCGTACACAAGGTTTTTCTAAGATTTTACCTAGTGACCTATTTTTTGATCCCACATAACCCAATTTCGAACTCATCCGAGATTTCATCAAGACAAACATTCTGACCAAGTTTCATGACGATCGGACCGAAAATGTGGCCTCTAGAGCGTACACAAGTTAAAAAGTTGACGACGGACGACGCACGCCGCACGACGGACGCCGGACACAGCACGACCACAATAGCTCACCATGAGCACTTTGTGCTCAGGTGAGCTAAAAACATAAGTCGAACAAGAGCACCAAATGCAGTTGGCAACAATTGGCTGTTGTTTTTCGACTGATGAAAATTTCCCTAACAATTTTTGAAAAGGGTCACCCTAGGAACATTTCTGTGAAATTATTTCAAAATCTGACCAGCCGTTCCGGAGAAGAAGAATTAAGAAATTCCTCTTCATGTCCCTATCCCTATAGTGCAAATAGCGCCCCCCTCCCCAGTCAGAGCCATGTTTCTTGACAGATCACAATTTTGCGAACAGATTTTGAAAAGAGTCACCCAAGGAACATTTCTGTGAAATTATTTCAAAATCTAACCAGCGGTTTCAGAGAAGAAAAAATTTTAAGAATTTCTTCATGTCCGTATAGTGTAAATAGCCCACAGCCATCAGAGCCATGTTTCTTGATGGATCAAAATTTCTCAAACAAATTGCGAAAAGGGTCACCCAAGGAACATTTCTGTGAAATTATTTCAAAATCTGACCAGCCGTTTCAGAGAAGTAGAATTTTTAAGAATTTCTTCATGGCCGTATAGTGCAAGTAGCCCCCAGTCACCAGAGCCATGTTTCTTGATGGATCAATATTTCGCGAACAAGTTTTGAAAAGGGTCACCCAAGGAACATTTCTGTGAAATTATTTAAAAATCCGACCAGCCGTTTCAGAGAAGAAGAATTTTTAAGAATTTCTTCATTTCCGTATAGTGCAAGTAGCCCCCAGTCACCAGAGCCATGTTTCTTGACGGATCAAAATTTCGTAAACAATTTTTGAAAAGGGTCACCCAAGGAACATTCGTGTAAAATTATTTCAAAATCTGACCAGCGGTTCCAGAGGAGAAGATTTTTAAAGACTTGCTTAGAAAATTCCATTTGGTTGCTATGGCAATCAGAGTTTTCGATGGAATCAAATTCTGTGAATTTTTTTAAAGAGGACCTCCCAAGGACCATTCCTGCCAAGTTTGGTCCAAAGTGGCCCAGTGGTTTAGGAGGATAAGATGTTTAAAGAATTGTTGACGCTGCACGACGGACGACGTACGACGGACACAGCGTGATCCTAAAAGTTCCCCTTGAGCACGTTGTGCTCAGGTGAGCTAAAAACAAGCAATATCTTTTAAATTAAATAGACGGCATAAGAGCAACAGGGAAATGAATATTTAAACCCTTTTTGAGGCTTTATATTAAGAAAAAAAGAAAAAAAAAAAAATGACATCCACAGCACTGCCTCTGTTTCCTTGTTGTTTTTCACCGTTGAAAATTGAATTTTTTAGGTAGATATCTAGATATGATCGTTGAAAAAAGAAACAAGCAATATCTTAAAAAAAAATAGACGGCATAAGAGAGGCTTGAATATGATTATTGAAACTCTTTTATGGCTCGATATAAAGTAAAAAAATGAAAAACCTCACGAGCAGTTTTCCTCTTTTTCCTCATATTTTTTCATTTAGCACTAGAAAAGAATCATTCTCGACAACATTATTTTGCTATGGTATGAATCAGTGCCTCGGGGTATCGATTAGCAGTAGCAGGCCTGGTTAACAGTGGTTTCATAAATGTGTGTGCAAATATGCGAGCAGATGTCCGCCGAATAAACAAACGTACGTTTTTGATCAATCGCAAATTACCATCTATTCATTCTTTATCAGTACCAAGAAGTACCAAGAAATAGGTCAAAGGCCAGCGCATTCAACTACCCCGTAAAAAGAAAACTTAAATATTGTACAAATATATGTAAAGAAAAATATGTCTTATAAAAAAAACTCTCCCTTTTCTGGGGCTTAAGACCGACTTAGACTGATGTTTAGTCAGATTTAGTTTTTGCTTTTTTTATTTACTTTTCAAAGGTTTGCCATCTGAGCAGTTTGTTTATAAGCTTTCAATCCCAATTAATGCAGGCGGGGGAGGGGGGGGCGGCGGCGGTCGAGGGGGAATAAAGGGTGGGAGGGATGGGGGCCCCACAACCTAGTCCCACTGTTTTTTACTGCCCTATAATGATCGGCCTGAATGCAAGATGAGACCTTTCCAGCTGTTTGATCTTGATAGACTCTGTTCATAAAAAAGCAATTGAATTTAAAATCAGAGCCTAAACGTTTGAAGAGAGACCTGCAGGATGAAATGAAAGGTGGTCGCTTGAGGAATATATAACAATGTTTGGTCTACCATTGAAAAGCTCTTTCTTCTTTCAACCCTTCTTTCAACCCTGTCAGTACCATTGGCAAAAACATGGGGTTTTGCGGACGACTTAGATCAAGATCAGACGGCACAGACCGTGCAGTCTGATTTTGGATCGATACTGTCCGCTTGTTTAGTCAAGCCCATCAGATAAGAATCGGTCAGTGTGTGTCGTATTTTCTGCGGTTTGAAAGAGGTCGTGTTTATGATAGTGCTTGGCTTTGAAAGATGAAATTATCTTTGAGCCATGCTCTGGCAAAAGGGGGCTTAATGCATCTCCGTCATACATGGTGCCATGCAAGTCAATACCTTATTATGGATCCATAATGGCCAATATTTTTTAACAACCGACTTAATCATGAGGTAGACTGGTCCTTGGACATACAGAAAATTGACTCATAGCGAAACGTTTCGGCCAGGTCAGCCTGCGCGGATTGCGCAGGCTGACCTGAGTCGATACTTTTCGCAGATGTATTAAGCCTCCTTTTTCACAGAGCATGTCCATTCAAACAAAGTCCATTCAGTGATATAGGCTTGGACAAGACAGTTTGACAGACAGAGGATTTGTTTATGGTAAGTTAATGATGAAGTACAAAAGCAACAAAACCAATGGTTCGAACAAGTATCATTTGAGAGGCAGACTGTCAAAAAAGGGGGGGAGGGTTGTTGCATCTCCGTGAGGAATTATACCAAGCAATTATGGATCTATAATATCCATAACAACCCCGAATAAATCATGAGGTAGAATGATCCTTAGACATGTATAATTACCCGTAGCAAAAAGGTTTCGACCCATGTCAGGCTGCGCTGATTGCGCAGCCTGACATGATTCGATACTTTCTGCAGGTGCATTAAATGCCTTTTTCTCAGAGATGGCTCATTTTTAGCTTTACTGGCTGTAAGCCAGCAGAGCTTACGTCATGGTGTGGTTTCCGTCGTTCGTCCGTCCGTCTGTCCGTCCGTTAGTCTTTTTCTTGTTTAAGCGATAAAGTCTGCATTTGTGGTCGGATTTTTGTGAAACTTGCAATGTTTGTTTTCTCATCAATAGCTTGAACCCTATTGATTTTGAAAAAAAAAGCAACTGACAATCAGTCTTGGAAAAGGAGCCATGCAAATTTCAAAATTTCAATTTCTTGTTTACGCGATAAAGTCTGCATTTGTGGTCGGTTTTTCGTGAAACTTGCACAGTTTGTTTATCTCATCAATAAGCTTGAACCCTATCGATTTTGAAAAAAAAAATCTGATAACCAGTGTGGAAAAAGTAGCCATTCAAACTTCAATATTTCAATTTCTTGTTTACGCGATAAAGTATGCATTTGTGGTTGGATGTCCGTGAAACTTGCACAGTTTGTTTATCTCATCAGTAGCTTCACTCCTGTCAATCTTGAAAAAAATCTGACTATCAGTGTGGGAAAAGTAGCCATTTCAAGTTCAAAATTTCAAGTTCTTGTTTACGCAAAAAAGTCTGCATTTGTGGTCGAATTTTCATGAAACTTGCACAGTTTGTTCATCTCATCAATAGCTTGGACCCTATTGGTTTTGACAAAAAACTGACAACCTGTATGGGAAAAGTAGCTATTTCAAGTTCAAAATTTACATTATTTTTTACGCAATATAGTCAGCATTTGTGATTGGATTTTCATGAAACATGCACAATTGCTTTTTATCATCCACAGCTTGGACCCAAATGATTTAAAAAAAAAAAAAAAATGACAATCAGTATGGTAGTCATTTAAATTTGAACATTTACAATTCTTGTTTACACGATAACGACTTGGCATTTATGATTGAATTTTCATGAAACTTGCTTTATATTATGAATAGCTTGAACCCTATTGATTTTGAGAAAAAAAAAAGAAACATTTGACAATCAATATGGGAAAAGGAGTTATTTAAAGTTGAAAATTTACGATTCTTGTTTACGCAATTTAGTCCGCATTTTTTTTTTTTATCCAATTCTTATGAAACTTGCATAGATTATTTGTATCATCAAGGGATTGAAGTCTATTAAAAATGAAGAAAACCTAGCATTCAGTTTAGGAAATGCAGCTATTTGATGACTTAGTACTTATTGTTTACTCAACACAGTCCACATTATTTGTCACATTTCTTTGAAATTTGCAAGGATTGTTGAATACAATGAATACTGAAACCCTATCAAATTTGGCTGGATTCCAAATAATTGGTTTTGAAAAATTGTACTTTAATTTTTTTCACAATTTCTTCAGTTCACCATGCCTACTTGTGCTGTCTTAGTGGGTTCAAGCCCGGCTGTAACAGGTGTGTGTGTATTTGTCTTTTTCCTTTTTGCATCATGGATCCATAATGTATGCTAAAAAAAGCAAACTCACTGCCATTAGAGCGTTTCAGACCCTAAAGGGCCTCTAGTTTTGTTTTATAATTTCATAACTTCAGGTGACAAACTTCTCTCCGTCAGCAAAACTATCAGATCGATCAGCACTCATATAGCTCCAAACCAAAGCTGGGTCCCGCGACATGCGGTAGATGGAAACTCTACCGATACACCGAACCAATGCAAATGTTGTGCAGCAACTAAACCGGATCGTAATCCTTGGTATGAACTAGATCTAGGAAGAAAGTTTCTCATCGAAAGAATCGATGTGGTGGGAAGAGCGAGCACAGAAGTGCAAAGTCGTATGTAGCCTGTTTTATAAATTAAAATTTATAGATTGATTTAAATTGATTGAACGACTATCCAAATGACCCTAAGATGCGGTATGGAAAACATTTGGTATTTCTTTCATAGAGTGAAGACTTTCTGAAAATCTTCCACTGAACCAAGGGACTCTGTGTAACCTCATTCTGGTCTTTGAAATTGAAAAAGTTGCATATCTTGGTAGACCTCTATCAGATTTTTACTTGACGACAAAATTTGATTTTGGACAGGTAAAACATTATGTTAAACTTGGTTCAAATGCCAGTACTGGTCTGTCGAAGGTTAGGAACATTGTGGGAAAAGGAGAAAATGCGAGTCATCAAAATTTTCTCCCTTTCCCACAAAATTTTCATAGCTTTCTTCCTCTTTAAGGTCGATAATGTGTGGTGAAAGGTAAGAGATGAAGTTATGTCAGGTGAGGAAATTTCAGGAAAGCTAGCCCTGATGAAAAAGTAATACCCATGCTCTGGCAAAAGGCGGTTTAACCATAGGCCACTGAAACTCCATTGGTCTATTACCGGACAACGAAATTTTCCTTATCGGACACCGTTACTATAAATAGCACATTGGCAACTACCTCTATATTGTTGGTCGCCCGGCAGAAGCCGGCGACCTTATATTTAATATAGTTTGGAAGAGATGTTCATGGAGAGTGTAGGTACTTCCGGTTGAAATCTATTATCATATTCGCCAGGTTTATTCTGGTAAAATGGGTGTAAATGGTTGTGAAATTGTTGTGTGGGGCTTTCATCACCTTTTCGAAGCTGTTGACTTGTTTTGAAACTGATAAACATCGTGTATGGGTGTTTTTTTTAACTTTCATGAAAGAATAATAAACGATCTGGTGCGGAATGTTTTGCGAAACTTCTAGTGCAGAATGCATCTATTTTTTACGCGAATGAACTCGTCCAATCACGTGATCTTAGGAACCAATGGAAATGCAAAACTGCGCGTACTCTTTACCACGTGACTATACCTGACCGACCTTTCGAGGTTTCTTTGTTTATGATGCGAAAGTACTTCCGGTTGAAATCTTTTTTGATATTCGCCAGGTTTATTTTGGTAAAATGGGTGTATATGATTGTGAAATTGTTGCGTGGGGCTTTCATCACCTTTTCGAAGCTGTTGACTTGTTTTGAAACCGATAAACATTGTGTATGGGTGTTTTTTTTAACTTTCATGAAAGAATAATAAACGCTCTGATGCGGAATGTTTTGCGAAACTTCTAGTGCAGAATGCATCTATTTTTTACGCGAATGAACTCGTCCAATCACGTGATCTTAGGAACCAATGGAAATACAAAACTGCGCGTACTTTTTACCACGTGACTGTACCTGACCAAACTGTTGATCATTAAAAAAGTTTATCATGAAAATTAAATGTTATTTTATAATTTCTCCATTTTGTGTTTTTGGCATTTATTCCTTTGCTACACAACCCCGACTTTTTACAATCCTTGTAAAGACAACTCTAAGAATTATGTGTAAAAGAAGAAAGATCTACTTGTAATAAACAACTTCTTTTCCTACAAATTTTCTCCCAAACAAAACATTTTTCAATTGACACCACTTAGAACTGCTATGAGCAACCTTTTCTAATTTGGACAGTCTAATATTTTGTCTTAAGCTATTGGGTTGGGTACCCACCAATCTTGAAAAAAACGTGCACCTGACAACAAATTTATGCAACCATTACTTGATTTATAAGATGACCTAAGGTAACGGTTTCAGTCCCTCTTTTGATACAAACAGTCATAGTGGTTATCAGACACAAAGATAGGATAATTTGTTTTATGCCAAGAAAAAGTGGGTTTTTTTAGATAAAAAACACCTTAGGATAAGAGGAATTGCTTATTGCTGGCAGTATGTCCTTATTCCACAGTATTTTCGCAAATAATAAATATCAGAATTGTAAAAGTAAGGGATAGTGTTTGAATGAGATCAAATATATAGGGTCTAAATGAATGATGGTGGTAAGTCAACATGTAACATAAAATGTAAATCGGACATTTTCAAGAACGTTTTGCAGTCCGAAAACCCATACTTTATTTTCACAGTTGGTCATATGGCAAATTCATAATATTGTAGATATTGATTTCATGTTAATTTCATTTGAAAACAAAATCTAATTTTTCACTAATCAAAAACAACTGAAAAAAAAGGAGTCCCGGTAAATTCTCTTGTCTACGTATTTCTGTGTTTAATAATAAAAAAGCAATTCATTTTCGGGCGACCTTGACGCCCGTGCGTCTTCTTTTTTTCTTGTATATAATAAGACAATATATATATACAACATAGAGGAAGTCGCCAGTGTGCTATTTATAGTAACGGTGTAAATGAAAATTTGAGTATTCCCTGATATATAGGCGTTGCACCAATTAGCAAGTATTCGATGATCAACCAAGAAAAATGTTAGTGTTCCGTAACAGACTAATGGAGCTTCAAAGGCCTGTGGTTTAACTCTTTACCAAGCAACAAAATTTTAGACTGGTCCAAATTGAAAGGATTGGCAGACGACAAATTAAACACAGCTAAAATAATGATTTCTGTTTTGGATAGGGTAGAAAACATCGTGGGAAAAGGAGAAAATGCTGGTTACCAGCATTTCCTCCTTTTCCCACAATGTTTTCAAAAGCCTTCTCTTAAAGGGTCGTTAAAACTCGGGATTGTGTGGTAATGGGTTAACACATCTCCTTGATGCATTATACCCAACAAGATATCACTTAATGATGGATCCATAAAGTCAATTTTGTCCAACAACCGACTGAATCTTGAGGTAGAATTGTCCTCTCACGTGCAGACAACTGACCAACCGCGAAAGATTTCGACCCGGGTCAGCCTGAGCGAACTGCACCGGCTGAAATGGGTCGATACTTTTTGCAGATGCATTAACCCTCTTTCACAGAGCATGGCCAATATATATAGATTATACGGCCGGCAACATGCCAAATGAGACCTTCGGACATTTGCATAAAGTGTCGCAGTCCGCGCAGGCTAATCCGAGACGGCACTTTACGACTACATAAGATTTTTTCATACAGTAGACTTTCGTGAAACAGAAAATCGCACAAAAACGGGAAGTGTCGTCTCAGATTAGTCACAGACTGCACAGGCTGATCTGAAACGACATACTTTTACGCATATGTCCGAAGGCCCCTTTTCGTGTGTTGCACGCCATATAGACGTACAACGGTTAGACAGACGGATGGAAACATTTCTAGGTATGCAGACATTATGGATATCTACCAAAATAAATTGGAATGAGCGAGCAAAAATTAGTGAAAGTGAAATAATTTATCCTCAGTGATTTCTCTTTTCAGATAACTTAAAAAATATGCAGATTTATTTGGCCTCTCAACAGGAAATTCAGAGCGCAACAGCGCTTACAACAGTCACCAGTGCAGTGCACAAATACAATTACAACTTGAGAACGCCGAGAGTTTCACAATATGTCACATTAATCCGAAATATTAAAGGCTTTTTTGTTATTTGTGAACTGTCAGTTTACGGAGGTAAGAAGCAATGTATGTGAGAAGGGAGCATAATACATTTGTAAAAAGAATCGAAATCTGCGCAGGCTGACCTGAGTCGATACTTTTTGCTATTGGTCGACTGTCTGCATGTCCAGGACCATTCTACCCCAGGATTCAGTCGGTTGTTCAACAAAATGGATTTTACGGATCTGTAATAATGCGATGACCTGTTTGGTATGATGCATCATGGAGATGCTAAAATCCCCTTTTGCCAGAGCATGTCTCATATATATGAGCCATGCTCTGGCAAAAGAGGGTTTAGTGCATCTCCGTGATGCATCGTACGAATCAAGCCATCACATAATTATGGTTCCATAATAGCCACTTTTCTTTAACAACCGACTGAATCATGAGGTAGAGTTTTCCTTGGACATACGGAAAATTGAACGACAGCGAAAAGTATCTGCCCAGGTCAGCCTGCGCGGACTGCGCAGGCTGACCTGGGTCGATACCTTTCGCAGATGCATCAAGTCCCCTTTTTCCAGAGCATGGCTCATATATGTGTGTGTGTGTGTGTGTGTGTGTGTGTGCTGACTTTAAAAAAGAAACGATAAAAACTTTGAAATATGGCCAGCTCAATACGAGTAATTCATGATTTATAATGGACTGAATATTGCTTTAATATGTGCCTACAATTTTTTTCGGCTAAAATACATATATCGCAAGAGGATAAATTCACGAAAGACGGGGGAAATTGCATATATGTACACAGCGTCAAATACGAATCCGAATATCGTCGTGACTTTCGTGCAGGGTACTTCCAGCTTGCTTTCCGATTTGATTGGTCAAATGTTGTGTTTAAACATTTATCTGTAATTGATTTGATTAGTCAAATGTTATGTTTAAACTTCATCTGCCATTGACAAAGGCACATCGCCCATAAAACACATTATGCAAATGCGCAATGTAGAAAAGGGGAACATGTGGCGTTTTGTAACTTTAGAGCATAATGTCATTCAAATTGATAATTCCTTACCGAACAGTCTCGTGGTTTAACGACCTTTGGGAAGAGTACCTTTGAAATTACAAAAGGAACGAATAGGGCAAAGCTTCAATGCGAGCGACATAATATTTTGTAGAATTGATGGATCTAATTTTTCGAGCGACAAGCTAGTAGAAAACATGAGCTTCAAAGGTCGAATGCTGGCATTACCAAAGCTGTTCCTAAGGATTTGAAAAGTCATTCCGATAAGATTTATTCCACCCAGGTCGCTTAACATTAATAAGAACATTAATAAGTACCCAAGCGAACGGGAAACAGAGCGAATGGTTTTAGTTTTTTAGCTCACCTGAGCACGAAGTGCTCTGGGTGAGCTATTGTGACCGGTCATCGTCCGTCGTCCGTCCGTCCGTCCGTCCATCTGTCCGTCCGTCTGTTAACAATTTCTTTAAAAATCTTCTCCTCCAAAACCAGATGGCCAATCTTGATAAAACTTGGCAGGAATGTTCCTTGGATGAAGCTCTACAAAAATTGTTAAAAGAATTTAATTCCATGAAAAACTGTGGTTGCCATGGCAACAAAATGGCTGAAAATGGAAAAAATCTTTAAAAATCTTCTTGTGACAAACCATAAGGCCGAATGCATTCATATTTTGTATGAAGCATCATTGGGTGACCCTTTACCAAAATTGTTAAAATTAATCCCCTAGGGTCATATTTGGGCTTTGCCCGGGCGCACCCTATTTCACATAATAACAAAGAAGGAAATCTTTAAAAAAAATCATCTTCTGACAAACCATAATGCCTAGAGAATTCATATTTGGTTTGTAGCATTATATGATGATCCTCTACCAAAATTGTGAAAATTAAACCTCAGTGGTCATATTTGGGCTCTGGCAGGGCACACCCTATTTTACATGGAAACAAAGAAGGAAATCTTTTAAAATCTTTTTGTGACAAAACATATTGGCTTGAGCATTCATATTTTGCATGTAGCATCATCTAGTGACCCTTTACAAAAATTGTTAGCTCACCTGAGCACGAAGTGCTCAGGATGAGCTGTTGTGATCACTCACCGTCCGTCGGCGTCCGTCGTCCGTCCGTCCGTCCGTCCGTCCGTCCACATTTTTTTGTTTACACTCTAGCATCTACAAATATTAACCAATCAGCACCAAACTTGGTCAAAATGTATATGACCATAAGATCTCGGATGATTTCGATTATGGGTGTAATCAGACCAGAACGACTAGAGTTATTTGCCCTTGAATTAGAAAAATTGCTATATTTGAGTTTGTTTACACTCTAGCATCTACAAATATTAACCAATCAGCACCAAACTCGGTCAAAATGTATATGACCATAAGATCTCGGATGAGTTCGATTATGGGTGTAATCGGACTAGAACGACTGGAGTTATTTGCCCTTGAATTAGAAAAATTGCTATATTTGACTTTGTTTACACTCTAGCATCTACAAATATTAACCAATCAGCACTAAACTTGGTCTAAATATATATGACCATAAGATCTCGGATGAGTTCGATTATGTGTCTAATCGGACCAGAACGACTGGAGTTATTTGCCCTTGAATTAAAAAAATTGTGACATTTGACTTTGTTTACACTCTAGCATCTACAAATTTAAATCAGTCAGCACCAAACTTGGTCAAAATATGTATGACCGTAAGATCTCGAATGAGTTTGATTGTAGGTCTAATAGTTATTGCTGTGTCATGGAAAAAGGGGGCTTGACGTATATTTTCATTGTGGACCAATATCTCTTTAACTACAGGACAAAATGTCATGAAACTTCATCTTTTTATTGTTTATTGCAAGCCACAGACAACAGTTATTCGTTTTTATTTCATGAAACGCCATGTCATGAAAAAAGGGGGCTAAATGTTTAATTTCGTCATGGACCAATGACCATCTGTTTGTCCATCTTTCAGGACAGATATCTTCTAAAATCCTAGACAAAAACTAATAGAAATTCATACAGATTTTCCTAATGATGTCCGCTGATATTTATTAGTTTTTTTTTTTTTTTTTTTTCTTTTTGATATCAAATACTGTCTCATAGGAAAAAGGGGCTTCATGTATATTTCTGTTAAGGATCAATATACATATATCTTCAACTCAAAATCCTGGACAAAAATTTGTGAAACTTCATACATGTGTTCCTTATGATAGTCCGCCAATATCATTAGTTTAGCTTTTTTGATTAAATGTCGTGTCATGGAAAAAGGGGGCTTCACATATATTTTCATTATGGATTTAACTACAGGATAAAATGTTACGAAACTTCATCTTTATGTTGTTTATCACAAGCCACAGACAATGGTTAGGCCTATTTGTTAGCTCACCTGAGCACGAAGTGCTGGCTGAGGTATTGTGATTCGTCGTTGTCCAGCGTCCGTCTTTCCACAATTCTTTAAACATCTTCTCCTCCTAAACCAAACATGTTGAAACTTGACAGGCATATTCCTTGGGTGAAGTTCTACCAAAGTTGTTAAAAGAATTGAATTAACCCTTTAACTCCAGGGGTCACAAATTTGGAAAAAATTGTATGTAGAGCAAACTTTAAAAATGTTTTTGTCTGAAACTAGAAGGCTAGAGCTTTGATATTTGGTATGTGGCATTTCCTTGTGGACTTCTACCAATTTTGTTCAAATGATGCCCCTGGGTCAAAACAGGACATAAAGGTATACAGAATGAACTTTAAAAGTCTTGTTCTATTTAACCCTTTACCACACAATCCCAAGCATTAACGTCTGTGAGAAATAAGGCTCTTGAAAATATTGTGGGAAAAAGAGGAAATACTTGTAACCAGCATGTTTTCCTTTTTCCACAATGTTTTCCACCCAACCAAAATCAAATTTAAATTTTTGAGTCACATTTATTTTGTTGTCAGCAAATGGTTTGAATTTGGACAAGTCTTAACCCTTTAAGCGCCTTTCACTACCATAGTTGCCTTTGTGTCTAGTGTAGATCAAGATCAGACAGCACAAACTGTGCAGTCCGATCATTGATCTATACTGTCTGCTTTGTTGAAACA
Organism: Tridacna gigas; assembly: GCA_945859785.2. Classification (NCBI taxonomy): domain Eukaryota; kingdom Metazoa; phylum Mollusca; class Bivalvia; order Cardiida; family Cardiidae; genus Tridacna; species Tridacna gigas. The sequence goes on along the minus strand of OX244033.2, from coordinate 8,589,280 downwards.
CTGCAGACAAAAGGCACCCACGCAGTTGTTATCATCTTGGACTCATTCTGGAATGAAAATGGCCTTTGGGTTTAAGGATTAAATTTTGTTGTTTGTTAATGATTTGAGCCAAGCTTGTTAGCTCATTACCTATAGGGCTAGCTATGCAGGGATGTCAAGTTTAAATCTCAGTTGGGCCAAACACTCAGGTAACCAGGATTTTTTTTAACTTTTTCCACAATGTTTTCTATCCATCCCAAATCTAAGTTCATTTTTTGAGACAAATTTATTTTGTTGTCTGCAAATGCTTTCAATTATAGACCAGTCTAAAATTTTTGTTTGGTAAAGAGATAAAGATAAACCAAGTAATATGCATTTCAAGACTGTGTTGTAGGCAATACTATCTTGCAAAATATAAGGCGTATATGTCCAAGATCCAACTGCAGTCTGATCTTTATCTACACTGTCTGATAAAACATCCTGTCTCGCGTACCCCTAGCCTTGGTTCCCACCTGATCATTTTTTCCTTTTATCTATTCAGGACGGACGGATGCAGTTTAAATTTGACATGAAGCCCCCTATTTCCATGACACAGCAATAAATTTCAAAACCCTGACAATATGCGCTAGGTCACTTGATGTGTGAAAATTTCATCCAGACCTGTTGAGATATGTCCAGTAATTAAAGAGATATTGGTGAAAAATGAAATATAACATGAAGACCCCATTTTCCATGATGCAGCTATAAATTGCAGAACCTTGACAATATGTCCTAGGTCACATGATGAGAAACATTCTGTGAAAACTTTTGAAACCATTGTGGGAAAAGGAAAAAATGCTGGTAACCAGCATTTTCTCCTTTTTCCCACAAAGTTTTCTACCCTATCAAAGAAATATTGTGTCACTTGAGCCAATATGAAAATGTTTTCTGCAAATGCTTTCAATTTGGACAGATCTAAAATTTTGCTACGTGTTAAAGGGTTAAAGGCATTGACAGCATTTTTCTCTCTGGCTGTTAGGATGTATCTTTGAACATTGTGTTCACTGTATTTTGAGTTCATTTTTGTTCATTCATTTAACTCTGTAGTACAGATTTTATCTTGTAAATCTTAGAAGTCATTATAATTTTTGTTCTTCAGTTTGTGGTGTTTGTCTTAATTTATAAATAAGTTTATGACAATAATACTAACTTGTATAGAAAGTCTTGAATCGGCAAACATTCTCTACTAAGTTTGTTCAAATCAGGCAACTTTTTGCCACACACCAAAAGGCCTAGGGCTTTGTTATTATTCCTTCAAAACTCTGTTATGGAGGTATATAGGAGTCAGCTTGTCGGTCCATCCGTCCATCCATCCATCCGTCTTTCTGTAGCATTTTCTTGTCAGAGCTAGTTCTCAACAACTACAGGACAGATTTCATTCAAACTTTAGAGAGACTCGGTGCCAAGCAAGAATGTGCATATTATATTTTGGTGACGGTTCATTGAATTTTTACAAAGTTATTTTCCTTTGATGAAATTTCTTGTTCTCCCTATTTTTCAACAACTATTGGACAAATATTGGACAAACTTCTCACAAATATTTGTATAACAGGGTTTGGTTAAGAAAGATTATCTTCTTGTCTAAACCAAGAAGACCTAGAGCTTTGGCCTTGCACTTCGATATTTGGTATTTATCTTCATTGTAGACCTTTACTGCTTGGTACTCAGGTGAGCGATATAGGACTATCATGGTCCTCTTGTATGTAAACTAGTTTCTCTTGAAATCGTGCAAAATCTGAACACTTACGTTGCATTTTATCGATACATTCAAACTAAACAAGCCAATTGCTTAAAATATTAGGTCCAGTCCATGAAAAAAAACATAAACAATGGATTACACTTTGAATTCAGCTCATCCATTGCGTAAAAATAATGTAATTATTGACGTCATAATAGTTACGATTATAGTTAAAATACTGATATAAGTTTAATTCTCTTGAAAGTAAGACGGAAATTAGAGTAAATAATGGCGTCATTAACATATAGAACACTGTGGTTAAAATACTGACATTACTTTCCTTCCCTTGAGGCCAAGGCGAAAATTAGACAATCTTCACTTGGTAAAATGGCGATGATTTAAATTCTACGTCATCATTCAATAATAATTTTTAAGTAATCATTTGTTTATACAGATCTAGATCCAGTTTTGGAAATCGTCTATATCTGATAGATCGATCTAGTGGTAACAAAGCGAAGGTTATTGATGCTCCTTTTTCAATGTTGCTAGACTTTAAATACAAAATACACACACATGCGTATACACAGACTGTTGGTCTAGGCAATGTATAACTATGTCAAAATGTCACTCACAAAACAGACCTGTTTCACCTTTTGTTGTAGAGTTTTAATGAGGAGATCTATATTTGTATGCATGTTGCTGTTTACATGCTCCAAAGATCTCCTTGACTTCTCTTGACAAATTTTGCCTTAGGAGTAGGTGCTCATTTTGTTGTAAAAAAAACGCAAGTATTTAGTTGGTTTCTCTCGACAGTTTTTATTTCGTAAATGTTGGTCACCGAGGAAAAAAGTGCCATTTTCCTTGCGACCGGCATGCCAGGCTAGAGCCAGGAATATGTCGCGAATAATTGTACCTATGCTGACATGCCTGAGACTCTTGACCGGCCGTAACAAATGTACGGGGACTAGAATCTAAAATCAGTTTTATTAATAACCAACTTATGTACGATTATGTCGCTTAGTTGCACGCAAAAAAAAAAACATAAACTTGACGCAAGACCCTATTAATGAGGTCTTCATTGTGTGGTAAAAAGTTACTGAATAGGAAAGGTAGAATCTACTGAGGACACTGATATTAAACGATTTGCGTTATCTAGAACTGAACTGATAAGTCAGATCTATCAGTTGATCTACTTTGAATATAATTATTTGCTCCAATTGTTACTTTTATCTCTTTCAACCGCTGATAATAAGCTGCCAAGAAGGGAACGGCAGCTTTCTTACCCGCGCGGTTCAAAATCGTTATCTTTGACATGACGTCATTGTTTTTTTTTTTGTTTTTTTTCATAATGTTATTAGCTAGACGCTTGCATTTCGCGGAAAAAAAAAAAAAACAGTTCCCGGCATTCATCAGAAAAAATAGTGGACTGTTCGCCATTGTTAACATAAAACTATTTGTGCAAACTTACTTTATCCATGCATTTTTTTTTTTTTTTTTTTAATGCTTGATCGTTTTTTAATTTTCCTTTTGGTTGTACCGTCTGCTTTTTTGATCCGATGCGGGGTAGTAGCGCTACCTCGGAGAGCCGGGACTTAAATGTTTAAAACATGTTCAGCTTGACGTTAGATTTGTTGCTGATTCACCCCGCCCAGGCACACCTAGCTGACGCCACAAGCTGCTATCTTACAAAAAGGAATCCAGACTTTTGTATAGTCAATGAAGAGTCGCTGCACATTTGCAGGAGATGCAAAACCGGCCGTAATGGCCAAAGACTACCTTTGTGAATTTATTTGGTGACCCCTAGGTAATTTGAGGCTGTACACATAAATAGGCCAGCCAAGTATGCAAGCAAAGTTTGACGTTTTACTTATGAAATCACCGAATGATACCAAGCCAGCATAAGTCTTAAAATTACAAAACGTGTTCCCTTTTCACACCTATGTTTCATTACTCTTTATTTCTTCCATAAAGAAGATTAACAAGTAGGTATACAAAAGACATGAAAATAAATTAGCAGCTTACGCAATGATACGAGAGAGAGAGAGAGAGAGAGAGAGAGAATAAACAACTTTCATCATTTTCACTTTTTCTTTCTCTCAACCACTGCAGTATGCTTACCTTGAAATATCCTAACCAAGAGATTATATCAACTGTAAACAGATCTTTAAAGCCCCTTTCACAATTCCCTTGGGACCAGTTTACAACCGCCTGACAACACTTTTTTGGCGGTGTTGCACGATCAATGGCATAGGGTCTTGCGAGCTGTCGGAGTCATTGCAGAGTTGCAAGGAGTCGCAAACGATCGTGTAAGGCTTTTGAACACGTTCGAAATTCTGACGCGACTGCATGCGATCGAAATACTCGTACATAGTCGAACTAATAGTCGTACGAGTGTTGCACAAAGTTGTAAAGAATTGCACGACAAGAGATTTATACGCCAAAATATTGCCTTTGTCAGACCAACACAATGAATTCCAAAGAACGAACGAAATAGCGTCAAAAAAGAAAACAAACAATGAGCAAAAAACAGAAAGTTAGCGGCAGCAGCTTCAAGCTTTCTTTAAACAAGAGGGCCATTGGCCCTAAAGCGCTCACCTGAGTAAAGTCGTCTACGGTTTATAAAGCTGAAGAGATCCTGGTTTTAATGATGCAAAATACATGAGTGTAAGTTACCTACTTTTTGAACTAATGTGACTTAATTCCAAACTTGTCCAAGATATCATTAAAACAAACATTCTGACCAAGTTTCATGAGTATCAGACTGAAAATTTGGCCTCTATGGTGCACACAAGGTTTTTCTAAGATTTGGTCCAGTGACCTACTTTTTGACCAGATGTGACCCACTTTGACACTTGTCCAAGATATCATCAAGACAAACTTTCTGACCAAGTTTCAAGAGAATCAGGCTGAAAATGTGGCCTCTAAAATGCACTCAAGGTTTATCTAAGATTTGACCATGTGACCTACTTTTTGCCCCTACATGACCCACTTTCAAACTTGTCTGAGATATCGACAAGATAAACATTCTGATCAATCTTTATCAGTATAAGGCTGCAAATGTGGCCTCTATGGAGCACCCAAGGTTTTCCTAAGATTTGGCTCAGTGGCCTACTTTTTCAGCCAACATGACCCAATGTCAAACTGGTCTGAGATATCATCAAGACAGACAATCTGACCAAGTTTCATGAGTATCATATTACAAATGTGGCCTCTAGAGTGCTCACAAGGTTTTTAATAGATTTACCCCAGTGACCTACTTTTTGACCGGACATGACCCAATTTTGAACTTGTCCCAGATATTATCAAGACAAACATTCTACCCAGCTTTCATGAGTTTCAGACTGAAAAAGTGGCCTCTAGAGTGCACACAAGGATTTTCTAAGATTTAGCCCAGTGACCTACTTTTTGACCCGACATGACCCAATTTCAAAGTTGCCCGAGATATCATTAACACAAACATTCTACCCAACTTTCATGTGTTTCAGGCTGAAAATGTGGCATCTAGAGTGCAAACAAGGTTTTTATAAGATTTGGCCCAGTGACCTACTTTTTGACCCGTCATGACCCAATTTCGAACTTGTCCAAGATATTATCAAGACAAACATTCTTCCAAACTTTCATGAGTTTCGGGCTGAAAATATGGCCTCTAGAGTGCACATAAGGTTTTTCTTAGATTTAGCCCAGTGACCTACTTTTTGATCTGACATGACCCAATTTCGAACGTGTCCGAGATACTATCAAGACAAACATTCTGACCAAGTTTTATGAGTATATGACTGAAAATGTAGCCTCTAGAGTGCATACAATGTAATTGTTGACGCCTGGACGACGGACGACGCACGACGGACGTCGGACACAGCAAGATCCAAAAGCTCACCTTGAGCACTTCGCGTTCAGGTGAGCTAAAAAGGCTGGAGAATCATTTTAGTCGCTGACTTTTTTTCTTTTCAAGATAGTCGCATAGGGTATTTTAAAGACGCACAACGGTAGTACAGTAATGTACGATGTGCAACGGTCGCTTCCAATCGCTTTCGTTGAACGACTTCTGTTGCATTTGTGAAAGCTTCTTTTGCGATCTATTGCTAAAGTAGCTTTTTAAGTCGATCGTGCGACCAAATTGTGGCAATTAGTCGCACTCCAATAGTGAAAGGAACTTGCGAACTGAGGTATTGTCTCGATAACGTTTGTGAATATCTTAACGTCTTAGTTACTTTCTGTAATATCACTAAATATATTCCCTTTACATAGATTGCGTGGACGGCGAGTTTGGTCAAGATTGTGGTCAGCGCTGTCACTGCAAGGTACAGCCCTGTAACAAACAAACTGGTGTTTGTACGTCGGGAAAATGTCTACCCGGGTTTAGAGGACGTTCATGTGAGAAAGGCAAGTTTTCTTAACGATGTAAATGGCACGGAAACATTACAGAAAATTAACAGAAACGGTCAGATTAGTCATCAATAGCATATTGAACTGCATAGTTGCAGATATTGAATCATTCGTTTTGGTTGTTGTTATTGGTATTTCACATTGTATATGTGTAATATAGGCCTGATGATAAGTTAAAATTACGAAACGGGGCAAGACAGACACATTCAACGAGCCTGGGTATGTCAAATAGATACGCACAGGGCCTCTGATCCAGAGGACGCCGACTTTCAGCGAAATCCGAGAGCCAATGAATGTCGTTTTACATTCTTCCCCCAACGCTGAACATTACTTCGACTGTGTTGCGAAAGCAGCATTGTTCATAAACCACCAGTTTATGTAAAGTAAAAGAAATACTGTTGAAACTGGAGTAAAAGAATAAACCTACAAAAAATAAAGATCATATTCGGAGCCAATGGCTCCGTGGGGAAAATGTTGTGTTGGTCCTCCGGTTTCGAAATTGTCGGCTCAAAAACAACTGAAAAACAGGTAAATTTGTCATTCTTTGTAATTATGTGTTCTTATGTCTTTGAAATTCCAAAAAAGGAGAATTTCATGCAATGCTCAAGTCGTTCAACGTGTTTTCTACACTACGGAAAGTCGTGGAATGTGTACAGTATTTGTCTGAATCATTTGTGCCGTGGGTTGACCGTAGCCGAAATAATACGTCAAGAACGTAGATGTAGTCTTTTTTGCCATTAAATCAGCAAATAAGAGAGAGGTTTGCTGCCTAAAAGCGTGAATTAGTATTTTGAACTGTTATAATCGCTGCTGGTAAAGAATTGAAGAGAAATAGCACAAAAATGATAAAAACAAAGAAAGGCTCCGATTATGTGAACCGGCTCTGAATATGTATGTCGGCAACGATTGATGAGGGCTTCCTTTTACAAATTTAGTTTTATTTTAGAAATTACTAAATACATAAGCTTTGTTTTCCCGAAAATACCCTTCAGTCCAAAATTTAATGCATTTGTTCTATGGAACGAGTTAGAATTTATGGCTATACTCGTGAAGGACTGATATTGACAGAATTGAAAAACACTGTCTAACATTAGTCTATCTAAATTTTGAAAATACTTTTGTGTAGCTTTTGATTAATTGAATGGTCTATATGTTACATTTGAAATGTTTCCGTCGTAAGTGCAGCCAACACATAAACTCATATAATGAAAAATATTTGGCATTTTAGGAACGCTATGTGGTCTTCCAACAGTCATTCAAAAGCTAAATAGAAAATGGAATGCACCTATCGTAGCAGAGATATTGAATGAAAAGAATGAGTCTGCAAAGAATATTTAATTTTTTTGCGAAACAAAAATCTTATCCAACTACACATGCATATTTCAGAAGCCCGATTACACTGGGCTACCATTCTTTTACAAGTAAGAGAAGAGAAGAAAATACAAGCAACACGTTTGAATGGTCTACATACCTACATGAATATATATCATACAATTTATAATGCATTCATCAACATAAAATGTAAAATGAAAAGACAGTAAGTGCAAAAATTGTATATCAATTTTAAGATATCACAATTAATTAATTAAATCATTCATTCAAGCGGTCGTGCATTCATTCAGTCATTAGTTCATTGCCCGTTTGTATATCTTTTGTTCTCTATCTCTGTTACCTTGAAAAAATGAGTGAGTGAGTGAGTGAGTGAGTGATAATGGGAACAAACTGATGTGGTAAAATTGAAACGTAATGTCTTACACATAAACATTTCGGGTAAGAATTTTATGTGTAGGCGTAAGTTACAAAAAAGAACAACAAACTCAAACTTAGACGTGTAAGCCAACCAACGATATACGCATTGTAAATGCTACATGACACCATTTTTTCAACGAATACTATATGAATTTTGAAAAAGCAATAAAATCGGTAATGGTTGGAAAAATGATGTGTCATATTTACAATGTGTCAGTCATTAGTTTGCTTACACACAGTCAATTACACTGCAATATTATACTTCCCGTTCACAAACGCGACCCCTAACCCTTAGCTTCTTTGGTAAGATACGAGGGCAACGAATATTGATTGATTTGAGGTCCAAATTACAACTTTACCGCTCGTACCAGAGATTGTGAAGAAGACAACATTGTTCTTTTTTTGTAATTTATGCCTAAACGTAAAATTGTTATCCGAAATGTTTATCTGTAAGACATTACGTTTCAGTTTAACCATATCAGCCTGTTCTTCCTATATATAAGGTGATCACTCACCCACCCACTCACTCAGTCGCCCACGCCCACCCACGCGAGAGATAGAAAACGAAAGATACACAAATGGACAATGAACTAATGACTGAGTGAATGCACGGATGCTTGAATGAACTAATGAATTAATAGTTGTAACTTAAGTTTGATACATATTGTTACACCCACACTTTTCATGTTACATTATCAAGTGTAAACAATTACCGGTATGTTGATGAATGCGTAGTGAATTGCATAATGCAAGTGTATGTATGTAGACATTTTCTTATCTTCTCTTACTTGTAAAAGAATAGTGCTTATTGCCAGAGTATTCAGGCTTCTGTAATTTGCATGTGTAATTTGGAAAAAAAAATCAAATATTCTATGCAGGCTCATTTTTTTATTCAATATTTCTGCTACAATAGTAGGTGCATTGCATTTTCTGTTTAGCTTTATAATGACTATTTGAAGACCACACAGCGTTCCGAAGATGCCAAAAATTTTTCATTATATGTGTTTATGTGTTGACTGCACTTACGACGAAAGCATTACAAATGTAATATACCGTTATAGACCATTCGGTTAATCGAAGCTACACAAAAGTATTTTCAAAATTCAGATAGACTAATGTTAGACAGTATTTTTCAACTGTGACAATATCAGTTCTTTGTATTGTCATAAATTCGGTCACGTTCCATCGAACAAATTAATTAAATTTTGGGCATAAGGGTATTTCCGGGAAAACAAAGCTTATGTATTTAGTAATTTCTAAAATAAAACTAAATTTGTAAAAGGAAGCCCTCATCAATCGTTGCCGACATACATATTCAGAGCCGGTTCACATAATCGGAGCCTTTCTTTGTTTTTATCATTTTCGCGCTATTTTTCTTTTCATTTTTTTACCAGCAGCGATTATAACAGTTCAAAATACTAATTCACGCTTTTCAGACAGCAAACCTCTCTCTTAATTTGCTAATTTAATGGCAATAACAGACTGAATCTAGGTTCTTGATGTATTATTTCGGCTACGGTCAACCCACGGCACAAATGATTCAGACAATACTGTATACATTCCACGGCTTTCCGTAGTGTAGAAAACTCGTTGAAAGACTTGAGCATTGCATGACATTCTTCCTTTTTTGGAATTTCAAAGACGTAAGAACACATAATTACAAAGAATGACAAATTTACCGGTTTTTCAGTTGTTTTTAAGCCGACAATTTCGGAAACGGAGGACCAACACAACATTTTCTCCACGGAGCATTGGCTCCGAATATAAAGTTTCCTACCCGTGAGATAGCTAAACAAAATAAAGAGTGGAACACGATATATGTTCTTACCCATCAGTTCACAAGCTTTTGGTAACATGTGGCTAACTAATGATATTTCGGAGCTGCATTCCTAACCCGTCCCTACTAACAAAAAAGCATTAGAAGTAAAGTCGTAGTCTTGTCCAAGATAAAATGACTGAATAGAAACATTTTGTAACATTTCATACTACTACTACTGATTTTAATAGAGTGCGAAAACGGAAAGTATGGAGACAACTGCGAACATGATTGTGGAAAGTGCTTCAACATGAAAACCTGTAACAATGTGAACGGTACCTGCACCAGATGCGCCGATGGCTACACAGGGACCATGTGCAAATCTCGTAAGATGATAATATTGATTAATTTTATGGTGTTTAAAGCTGTTTTAAACATTATTTCAGTTATATCGCGGCGGCCGGTGCACCTATCCATGCTTTCGCGGAGTTGCTTTCACCAGTGCTCTGCACAATTTTCTTTCCAAGCTACTGACTGGTTTCTACATAATCATCGTCGAAACAATGGTCAGTGGTGAGAGAGGAATGAATCCTGTCCCAATGCTTATCATCAATCATTGGAAAGAAATTGGCCCATCCGGGGACCGAACCAGCAACCATCTTTTCTCAAATCCTGTACGCTATCGACTGAGCTACCGGGGCTCGGCTAAGATGACTATAAGCCTTTTATTGCTGGATATAACAGCTGAGTAGGAAACAGGTGAAGTAACGAAATCAGATACAGGGCGATAATACAAGTCACCACCTCCTGTTTTGTACACGCCCATATAAGCTTCACGATCCGATACATAAACATCCAGAGGAATGAATGTTATTTATTCAAAATTAATGTTGTTTAAAGGTCTCCTACTATTTAACCGTTGAACTTGGCCAATAGTTATTGATTTAGTCATTATGATCACTATATAAGTTTTGCGATAATTTATTATGTCGCCGAATTTAGCAAAAATAAAAGTCTTACATAGTCATAATACCTGTTGTCTGCGTATTGCAGCATGTATACAAGGACGGTACGGTTACAACTGCACAGAGAAATGTGGACACTGTAAAGACAAGGCTGTATGTAACTTTACGGACGGGTCCTGTCCTAATGGATGTGATCCTGGATTTATGAACATAAACTGTAATACAAGTAAGTGGGCTAAGGTACTTAACTACACCTATTACCATTTTTTGGTAACGGCACACCAAATGTGAAACATGTGTACGCCTTTTTGATATCTGAATCGGGAGAAAAGTAAACAGAATAGGTTTTCTTTTTGGTAAACATCACACTTAAAATAAAATCCTACTATTTAGTATATTGAAACATCAGAGCTGGATTTTCAGTATAACTATATGGCTTTAAGTCTTTAAAAAACGACAAAATTTTAGATTTGTCCAAATCTTAAACTTTTGCAGACCACAAATTCAGTTTTTCTCCAAGAGATGATAAGTGTTTTCGAAAGGGTAACCTGTATTTTCTCCTCTTCCCGCATTTTTTTTTTTTTTTTTTTTTTTTTATCCTTCCAAAATCGAATTTCAATATCTGAATCATATTTGATTTGTATTCTGGAATACTTTCAATTTGGACAGATCTAAAATGTTGACGTTAGATAAAGAGCTAAGCAAAAGAAAATAGACTGCACCAATCTTCAAGAAATAAGAAAAAAGAAATCGAACTATTATGGTACTTTCATAAATTCGCTGAAATTATTAATAATGTTTTGTTTTTATACTCTAAGTAGTATGTCCGTCTCTTTGGTTGCAAACAAAGATGACGTAATCGACGGCTACCTTGACCTACTTTCGGTCATGGTGTTACTATTTTAAGTAACTCATTTGCATATAAGGAGTTGCTGGTGTGTCATGGGTATTCGCGACGGGTATGGGGAGTCCGCCATGTTGGATGACCTAATTTCTATTTTTAGAGTAGCAGCCATTTTGGATGACCTATATTTTTTTAGACGACCATTAATTTAAATGTGCTTTGTGGCACATTTTTTTTTTCTTTTTTGGTGATAAATTTGGAGAGAGAAATAGCTTTAAAAATGAGTCGTATAAGCGAGTACCCTAACAGTATACAGAGCTGACTTGTATACTCTATCTAGTAATGATCGCGGGCATTGAGGGTCAGGCCCTTTTACGAGACGGAGATTTTCCCACTTAGACTCATCTTTAACGCCACACCGAGTCAAAGAGCCGATTCCTAACCTCACTACGACCCTCGGCCAAGTCTATAAGGTTAAGTCGGTCTAACGACACATCCATGCTCTTTGAAGTTTCTCAAAAAGAATTACAAAAATTCGGTAGAAAAAATAACGGTACCTTTGATGTTGTCTCTTCAACGTCCTGAACTCAAATGACAAAGGAGTATTTCCGATATGACTCGCGCGCATGCGTCAATCCACATACGTGTCTGAACACGTTTTATAAGCTATTGTTAAAGTCGCCACAATGTCTGGTTTTGTTTATTTTGTGACGGAAGTGAGAACAATGGTCTTTAGAAATGTCAAACTTAATCCCCAAACAAAGGAACAGGTGGGGGAACAATGGTCTTTTGTTAATGTCGCCATACTGTCTGGTTTTGTTTATTTAGTACAGGAAATACGAACAATGCCCCATTCAACTGTCAAAGTTAATCCCCTTACAAAGGACCAAAAGGCAGAACAATGGTCTTTTGTTAATGTAGCCATACTGTCTGGTTTTATCTGTTTTGTGACGGAAGTACGGACAATGGCCTATTCAGCTGTCAAAGTTAATCCCCTAACAAAGGATAAGTGACACAGAGCTGACTTGTATACCCCATTGAAGAAGTAGTCACAGACATTGTGGTCCAGATCTTCGGTCCTCGATAGGAAAAAAAATGTAACTATAAAGATAAAACGATAAAAAGGCGAAAAATGAAAAGAAAATAGGCTATCGGTAAAAATATAAAAGAATAGAGGGAAAAACAATAGAGTTAGCAAAAAAAAAAAAAAAAAAAAATAGTTTATGGTGAAAAAGGAGAAGTAGAAAAGTCAAGCATAGTCTACGGGTAAACATGATAAAAGTACAGATAAATTTCTAACAATATTAAAAGGGGAAAATGAAGAAAAAAGCAGAAAATTCAAAATAAGAAGAGTGAAAAATGAAATGGTACCTTTTTGTCCATGTTTTCTCCTCAAACCTCATGCTCCAGAAAATGAACTAGTTCAGCAGCTTGAACACGCTCTTCAACCAAGATGTCATCTTCAAGGATATATTCTAGCGAAACACTTACTTGACCAAACGTGGTGGTCCCAATACCAGAAAATATATAGAAATCCACTGAGTCCCGAACTTCAAGAATTACATTTATCATTGGAGCAATCAAAAACGTCGAAAAGAAATTAATGATATCCATCAAAGTGAAAAATCCAAGTCGCCCCCTTTAAAGCAAGAGATTAAATGACTAACAAGATTGGACAAGACCCCCCACTCCTTTAAGGTCCAGTACCCATTTATATGTATAGCATTGATTATGATGTAAAAGTGAAAAATCAAGTCATCCCCCCTTTAAAACGAGATAAAACGACTCCCACCCCTTTAAGGTCCAGTGCCCATTTATATGTATATCATTGATTATGATGCAAAAGCGGAAAAATCAAGTCGTCCCCCTTTAAAGCAAAAAGTTAAATGACTCTAACAAGATTGCACAAGACCCCGCACCCCTTTAAGGTTCAGTACCCATTTATATGTATAGCATTGATTACGATGTAAAAGTGAAAAATCAAGTCGCCCCCTTTAAAGTAAGAGATTAAATGACTCTAACAAGATTGGACAAGACCCCAACAACTTTAAGGTCCAGTACCCAATTATATGTATATCATTGATTATGATGCAAAAGCGGAAAAATCAAGTCGTCCCCCTTTAAAGCAAAAAGTTAAATGACTCTAACAAGATTGCACAAGACCCCAAACTCCTTTAAGGTCCAGTACCAATTTTATATGTGTATCATTTATTATGATGCAAAAGCCGAAAAATCAAGTCATTCCCCTTTAAAGCAAAAAATTAAATGACTAACAAAATTGGACAGGACCCCGTCTAATTAAGGTCCAGTACCCATTTATATGTATATCATTGATTATGATGCAAAAGCAGAAAAATCAAGTCGCCCCCTTTAAAGCAAAAAATTAAATGACTGTAACTGGATTGCACAAGACCCTCACACCTTTAAGGTCCAGTACCCATTTATATGTATATCATTGATTATGATGCAAAAGCGGAAAAATCAAGTCGACCCCTTTAAAGCAAGAAATTTATATGTATAGCATTGATTAAAATACAAAAATGAAAAAGCAAGTCGTTCCCCCTTCAAGGCAAAAGAGTAAATGACTCTAACAAGATTGGACAAGACCCCTCGTCCCTTTAAGATCCAGTGCCCATTTATATGTCAATGTTTTTTGACTTGAGATTGGATTAAGATAACTTATAAAGGGAACTGGCCAATGTTTACATAAAGATTTATGATAACCCTAGTAACGGATTAAATTGTGCAAAAATGTAAGATTTTAGTCGAAAGTTATAGGAGTTGTTACTTTCAGCAATGAAATGATTTTTAAAACATTCTAACCTTCTAACAAGTAAAGCCATGAACTGATAAGCCTAATTCTAGGAAATGTATGCAATGTCACCAGTTCCAGGACAACTAAGGAATGAAACCAATGTTCGTCTTTTTCTTTCATTTTGTGACAGTTTCTATTGATAAATTTTGAGATAACCCTACCTAGTTTGTTTATCTCATCAATAGATTCAGCCCTATTGATTTTGAAAAAAATTCCACCAAATAGTATGGGAAAAGTAGCCATTTCAAGTTGAAAATTTTTATTTCTTGTATACGCGATAAAGTCTGCATTTGTTGTCAGATTTTTATGAAACTTGCAGAGTTTGTTTATCTCGTCAATAGCTTCAACCCTATAGATTTTGAAAACATTCCAACAAATAGTATGGGAAAAGTAGCCATTTCAAGAAGAAAATTTCTATTTCTTGTTCACGCGATAAAGTCTGCAGTTGTTGTCAGATTTTCAAGAAACTTGCAGAGTTTGTTTATCTCAACAATAGCTTTACCCCTATTGATTTTGAAAAAATCCAACTAATAGTATGGGAAAAGTAGCCATTTCAAGTTGAAACAAAAATGACGCCATTTTCTATAAAAATTGCTACAGAAGATCAGCACAAGACAAAAATAGTTTTGTACATGTAATTATACGTACTGGCACTAGCATTTCAAAAAACCTTACTGACGTCTGACAGGACGATATTGGGTATACCTTTTGAAATTACCCTCTTAGTTTTTGAGGAGAAGATGTTTGAAAATTGAGACAATGGGCAGGTACAGGCACGCACGCGCAATAGGTACAGGGCCATAACATAAGCTGGCTGACCTTTGGCCAGTGAAGCTAAAACTTACGTAGTGTAAATAAAAGGTTGAATATATTCTACAAGATACTATTAAACCAAACTGTTGCTACTACCATTAGATGAAATAAATAAAACTTACCTATATAATGCTCGCCTTCCCAACTCCATATCTAAACTTTTCTTATATTAGAAATATCCATAACAAACGTTAATAATGTTTCCTAAATATCGGCAATTTGCCCACAAATATAATCTATTATCATTGTTCTGATATAGAAAGTTGAGAATTGTAGGTATATATACATATATATATAATTATATGTCCTGTCTTGAGTGACCTGGACAAGTTGTGACAAGCTTCTACAAGTTCTCACATGAAGTCAATCCTCTCCTGAGTTCATTTGTTTTCTATTGTCAGTGTTTTTTGACTTGAGATCGGATTAAGATAGCTTATAAAGGGAGCTGGCTAATGTTTACATAAATATTTATAATAACCCTAGTAACGGATTAAATATTGCAAAAATTTAAGATTTTAGTCGAAAGTTATAGGAGTTGTTACCTTCAGCAATGAAATGATTCTTTCTCAACATTCCAACCTTCTGACAAGTAAAGCCGTGTACTGATAAGCCTAATTCTAGGAAATGTAAGCAATGACACCAAATTCTAGGACGACCAAGCAAAGAAACCGATTTTTCGTCTTTTCCTTTCATTTTGTGACCGTTGCTATTCATGAAATTTGAGATAACCCTACCAAATGATACATGACGTTTTACTCTTTCACTTTGACTCCCCTCATTGTCTTTCAGTTTTCAGCCGTTTCAGGCCCAATACTCCTTTTCTTAAAAAATATCGACTTTTTTATTTGCAGTCAGATCGAATCAATACAGGTATCATTGGAATGGCCTTGTCACACTGATCAAGAAAATGTATAGTTTTGTAGGTCTCACTTCAATGACAACGGAGATACAAGGATTAAAATTTTGAGAGATACACGCTTTTGGCATCCACTGGTACCAAAATGGCTCAAATCTTTATTTATTGACCGATCTTTACGTTCTTGGTGTCTATCCACGACAATATTTTCCCTGGAAATTCAAATTTGAAATCAAAATTTACCTAGAGATCATATTGAGATCGTAATGCCAGAAAGATTTCATATACGTTGTTATGAAAGATTTCAGATACGTTATTAATGCACTAACTTTAACAAAAAATGGCTAATATCGTTGTTTATGAACCGATTTTCATGATCTTGGTGTCTAAGTGTATTAATTTTTTCTCAAGATTCCTTTTACGAGGGTTTCAATCAAGAAAAAAAAAAACGGAAATGACGTCATTTTTTCCTATAAATTGCAATAAAAATGGGACAAACATAGTTTAGCGTGTGTCCTTACATGTTTCATCGGTTAATTTTAAAAGCTCTTTCATTGGATGATACATTATGAAGTCATTGATAAGTTCATATCTAAAAGACAAGTTTGGGACAATCATTTATTTCGTTTTAAACTCCATCATGAAACTTGCATTTACACTTTCGACCCATGCTGTCGAAAAGCACTTGGATGCATATAATTTGAGTGCCTCTGTGTTTTTTTAGTGGGCGGGTTATGTACAGTGCTGTACAACAGTGTTTAAATAATACCAACACAGAGAATCGGAATGGTAAATGTGGGAGGACTGTTTGCTCAATATATTAATACATTTTTGAAATTTAAACAAGAAGCAAGCGGTCCTCCCGATTGGATTAAATGTTACGATGGCATGAATAAGTACATTACACAATATATGGAAAAAGAAGGAGTTTTGTTGGATCGAGGAAATATTGAAAAGAACCCAGGGCTTAGAGCTTTGGCCAAACTGTGTCTTAATAGCTTTTTGGGGAAAGTTTGGTCAGAGACTTATTATGCGACAAACGGATTTTTTTCCACGAAAGTCAGGCCAACATGTTTTTTCAACTTTTTTCCGATCCATTGAAAAAGCCCATCGATTTTCATATATTGTCTAAGGATACGATACAAGTCGAGTGGCAGTATAAGGACGATTGTCAACCCGAAGATAACAAAACTAACATATATTTGGCAACATTCACTACATGTTGGGCCCGACTCAAACTTTACAGTGTACTCGAGGCATTAAACAGAAGAGTCTTGTATTACGATACGGACGGTGTGATATACGTGAATCGCCCTGATGAGTATTATCCTCCTTTAGGTGATTACTTGAGTGAACTGACGGATGAACTTCAGAATGGAGAGTACATTGTGAAGTTTGTGTCTGGAGGGCCGAAAAAATCATGCTTACAAAACGAATAAAAACAACGAAACTTGTAAAGTGAGGGGAATTACCCTAAATTATAAAAACAGTCAACTCATTAATTTTGATAGCGTGAAAGATATAGTCACAGACCCTCAAAGTAGTTCAAATATCACTGTGACCAATCCTAGTAAAATATGTAAGGACAAAAGAAAATTGTATAATAGAGAAGAACAGAAAAGTTATCAAATGGTTTATACAAAAAGACGAAAAGTAGACCAGTTTGATACAGAACCATATGGGTTTTGATAGTCGTCCTTATACTCTGTCACATTTGCTTCAACAATATTATGATATCTATGTATAAAACTGTTAGATATTTCTTCATTGTCGCTCATTTTTCAAAATGTGTCACACGATTTTAAAAAAGTGTTACACAAATATCAAAAAGTGTTCACCAAATTTAAAAAAGTGTCACACAAATATCAAAAAGTGTTCACCAATTTTCAATAAGTGTCACACATTTTCTTAAAAGTGTCACTCATTTTTCAAAAAGTGTCAATCATTTTCTTAAAAGTGTCACTCATTTTTACGTTTTTGTACTTTAACACGTAAAATCCCATAGGGTCCGTTTCAAAAAGTGTCACTCATTTTTCAAAAAGTGTCACTCATTTTCTTAAAAGTGTCACTCATTTTTCAAAAAGTGTCACCCATTTTCTTAAAAGTGTCACTCATTTTCTTAAAAGTGTCACTCATTTTTCAAAAAGTGTCACTCATTTTCTAATAAAATTCTTTAAAAATGTCATTCATTTTTATGTTTTTGTACTTTAACACGTAAAATCCCATAGGGTCCGTTTCAAAAAGTGTCACTCATTTTTCCAAAAAGTGTCACTCATTTTTCAAAAAAGTGTTACTCATTTTTCAAAAAGTGTCACTCATTTTCTTAAAAGTGTCACTCATTTTTCAAAAAGTGTTGCTCATTTTCTTAAAAGTGTCACTCATTTTCTTAAAAGTGTCACTCATTTTTACGTTTTTGTACTTTAACACGTAAAATCCCATAGGGTCCGTTTCAAAAAGTGTCACTCATTTTTCAAAAAGTGCCACACATTTTCTTAAAAGTGTCACTCATTTTTCAAAAAGTGTTACTCATTTTCTTAAAAGTGTCAATCATTTTCTTAAAAGTGTCACTCATTTTTACGTTTTTGTACTTTTAACACATAAAATCCCATGATAAAAACGGACAAATCTCTCTCTCCCTCTCATAGGTCAGATCTATTTTAAGAATTCAATTATTTTAGAATGATTCCATTTTTACTCTCCCGGAAGTATACGGAGCTGACTCGTATACTCGATCAAGGGGCTTGAATGGCGGACATTGAAGGCTAGGTCCTGGGGACTTAATTATAAAACATTCTACGTTTAGAAATATAGTAAATTATTTAGGTAAAAAAAAAAAAACTTGAATAAAAGGCTTACGATGTGTCTCCCTCGACGTCCAGCGTTCAAATGACAGGCTACGTTTATGTTCTATTTTTAGTGACCGTATTTCACAATGACTACGGACTATTTCGCCATACGTCTGAACAATGGTCTATTGAAATGTCATAGTTAATCCCTTAAAAAGTCGCCACAAGGTCTGACGTCTGTGTATTGAGTACAGGAAATACGAACAATGGTCTATTGAAATGACAAAGTTAATCCCTTCAAAGTCGCCGTAATGTATAGCGTCTGTTCATTTTAAGACCGGATGGGTTAACAATGAGCATGGGATAACTCACGGATGAGCTGAGTGCAGGAGATCACATTGTAGAATTTGTGTCTCGGGGTCCAAAAAATTATGCTAACAGAACTAACAAAAAACAATGAAACATGTAAAGTAAGAGGGTTTACCCTCAATTATACGAATAGTCAACTCATAAATTTCGAAGCAATGAAAGCCTTAGTAACAAATAAAGACAGTTGTAAAAATATTGTTATAACCAACCCTAGTAAAATATGTAGAGATAAAAGAAAAAAGAAAACTACAATAGAGAAGAGAAGAAAAGTTATAAGATGGTGTATACCAAGCGCAGACAATTGGACGATTATGATACATTACTCTACGGATATTAGAATGATTAACCTATGTATTTGTAAAACTGTGTTTACATTGGTAAAAAAGTGTTCTTGTTGTTTATAAAAGTGTCACTGTCTTTTCAACTTTTGTCACTGCCGTTTTAATTGTTGTCACAATCGTTTCTATTTTTGTCACATGCGTTTCAATTATCGTGTCTCGAGCATACGATTATAGTCTACGGCAGTAATATTCGATTCGCTCCCGCCGCCGCCGCCCCTCCTCTTTTTTTTACCCTCTTTATTCTTTTTTTCCTACCCCTTCCTTTCCTCTAGGGGCGGCGGCGGAAAGGAAGGGGTAGGAAAAAAAGAATAAAGAGGGTAAAAAAAAGAGGAGGGGCGGCGGCGGCGGGAGCGAATCGAATATTACTGCCGTAGACTATAATCGTATGCTCGAGACACGATAATTGAAACGCATGTGACAAAAATAGAAACGATTGTGACAACAATTAAAACGGCAGTGACAAAAGTTGAAAAGACAGTGACACTTTTATAAACAACAAGAACACTTTTTTACCAATGTAAACACAGTTTTACAAATACATAGGTTAATCATTCTAATATCCGTAGAGTAATGTATCATAATCGTCCAATTGTCTGCGCTTGGTATACACCATCTTATAACTTTTCTTCTCTTCTCTATTGTACAGTTTTCTTTTTTCTTTTATCTCTACATATTTTACTAGGGTTGGTTATAACAATATTTTTACAACTGTCTTTATTTGTTACTAAGGCTTTCATTGCTTCGAAATTTATGAGTTGACTATTCGTATAATTGAGGGTAAACCCTCTTACTTTACATGTTTCATTGTTTTTTGTTAGTTCTGTTAGCATAATTTTTTGGACCCCGAGACACAAATTCTACAATGTGATCTCCTGCACTCAGCTCATCCGTGAGTTATCCCATGCTCATTGTTAACCCATCCGGTCTTAAAATGAACAGACGCTATACATTACGGCGACTTTGAAGGGATTAACTTTGTCATTTCAATAGACCATTGTTCGTATTTCCTGTACGCAATACACAGACGTCAGACCTTGTGGCGACTTTTTAAGGGATTAACTATGACATTTCAATAGACCATTGTTCAGACGTATGGCGAAATAGTCCGTAGTCATTGTGAAATACGGTCACTAAAAATAGAACATAAACGTAGCCTGTCATTTGAACGCTGGACGTCGAGGGAGACACATCGTAAGCCTTTTATTCAAGTTTTTTTTTTTTTTTTACCTAAATAATTTACTATATTTCTAAACGTAGAATGTTTTATAATTAAGTCCCCAGGACCTAGCCTTCAATAACCGCCATTCAAGCCCCTTGATCGAGTATACGAGTCAGCTCCGTATACTTCCGGGAGAGTAAAAATGGAATCATTCTAAAATAATTGAATTCTTAAAATAGATCTGACCTATGAGAGGGAGAGAGAGATTTGTCCGTTTTTATCATGGGATTTTATGTGTTAAAAGTACAAAAACGTAAAAATGAGTGACACTTTTAAGAAAATGATTGACACTTTTAAGAAAATGAGTAACACTTTTTGAAAAATGAGTGACACTTTTAAGAAAATGTGTGGCACTTTTTGAAAAATGAGTGACACTTTTTGAAACGGACCCTATGGGATTTTACGTGTTAAAGTACAAAAACGTAAAAATGAGTGACACTTTTAAGAAAATGAGTGACACTTTTAAGAAAATGAGCAACACTTTTTGAAAAATGAGTGACACTTTTAAGAAAATGAGTGACACTTTTTGAAAAATGAGTAACACTTTTTGGAAAAATGAGTGACACTTTTTGAAACGGACCCTATGGGATTTTACGTGTTAAAGTACAAAAACATAAAAATGAATGACATTTTTAAAGAATTTCATTAGAAAATGAGTGACACTTTTTGAAAAATGAGTGACACTTTTAAGAAAATGAGTGACACTTTTAAGAAAATGGGTGACACTTTTTGAAAAATGAGTGACACTTTTAAGAAAATGAGTGACACTTTTTGAAAAATGAGTGACACTTTTTGAAACGGACCCTATGGGATTTTACGTGTTAAAGTACAAAAACGTAAAAATGAGTGACACTTTTAAGAAAATGATTGACACTTTTTGAAAAATGAGTGACACTTTTAAGAAAATGTGTGACACTTACTGAAAATTGGTGAACACTTTTTGATATTTGTGTGACACTTTTTTAAATTTGGTGAACACTTTTTGATATTTGTGTAACACTTTTTTAAAATCGTGTGACACATTTTGAAAAATGAGCGACAATGAAGAAATATCTAACAGTTTTATACATAGATATCATAATATTGTTTAAGCAAATGTGACAGAGTATAAGGACGACTATCAAAACCTATATGGTTCTGTATCAAACTGGTCTACTTTTCGTCTTTTTGTATAAACCATTTGATAACTTTTCTGTTCTTCTCTATTATACAATTTTCTTTTGTCCTTACATATTTTACTAGGATTGGTCACAGTGATATTTGAACTACTTTGAGGGTCTGTGACTATATCTTTCACGCTATCAAAATTAATGAGTTGACTGTTTTTATAATTTAGGGTAATTCCCCTCACTTTACAAGTTTCGTTGTTTTTATTCGTTTTGTAAGCATGATTTTTTTGGCCCTCCAGACACAAACTTCACAATGTACTCTCCATTCTGAAGTTCATCCGTCAGTTCACTCAAGTAATCACCTAAAGGAGGATAATACTCATCAGGGCGATTCACGTATATCACACCGTCCGTATCGTAATACAAGACTCTTCTGTTTAATGCCTCGAGTACACTGTAAAGTTTGAGTCGGGCCCAACATGTAGTGAATGTTGTCAAATATATGTTAGTTTTGTTATCTTCGGGTTGACAATCGTCCTTATACTGCCACTCGACTTGTATCGTATCATTAGACAATATATGAAAATCGATGGGCTTTTTCAATGGATCGGAAAAAAGTTGAAAAAACATGTTGGCCTGACTTTCGTGGAAAAAAATCCGTTTGTCGCATAATAAGTCTCTGACCAAACTTTCCCCAAAAAGCTATTAAGACACAGTTTGGCCAAAGCTCTAAGCCCTGGGTTCTTTTCAATATTTCCTCGAACAAAACTCCTTCTTTTTCCATATATTGTGTAATGTACTTATTCATGCCATCGTAACATTTAATCCAATCGGGAAGACCGCTTGCTTCTTGTTTAAATTTAAAAAATGTATTAATATATTGAGCAAACAGTCCTCCCACATTTACCATTCCGATTCTCTGTGTTGGTATTATTTAAACACTGTTGTACAGCACTGTACATAACCCGCCCACTAAAAAAACACAGAGGCACTCAAATTATATGCATCTAAGTGCTTTTCGACAGCATGGGCCGAAAGTGTAAACGCAAGTTTCATGATGGAGTTTAAAACGAAATAAATGATTGTCCCAAACTTGTCTTTTAGATATGAACTTATCAATGACTTCATAATGTATCATCCAATGAAAGAGCTTTTAAAATTAACCGATGAAACATGTAAGGACACACGCTAAACTATGTTTGTCCCATTTTTATTGCAATTTATAGGAAAAAATGACGTCATTTCCGTTTTTTTTTTTTCTTGATTGAAACCCTCGTAAAAGGAATCTTGAGAAAAAATTAATACACTTAGACACCAAGATCATGAAAATCGGTTCATAAACAACGATTTTAGCCATTTTTTGTTAAAGTTAGTGCATTAATAACGTATCTGAAATCTTTCATAACAACGTATATGAAATCTTTCTGGCATTACGATCTCAATATGATCTCTAGGTAAATTTTGATTTCAAATTTGAATTTCCAGGGAAAATATTGTCGTGGATAGACACCAAGAACGTAAAGATCGGTCAATAAATAAAGATTTGAGCCATTTTGGTACCAGTGGATGCCAAAAGCGTGTATCTCTCAAAATTTTAATCCTTGTATCTCCGTTGTCATTGAAGTGACACCTACAAAACTATACATTTTCTTGATCAGTGTGACAAGGCCATTCCAATGATACCTGTATTGATTCGATCTGACTGCAAATAAAAAAGTCGATATTTTTTAAGAAAAGGAGTATTGGGCCTGAAACGGCTGAAAACTGAAAGACAATGAGGGGAGTCAAAGTGAAAGAGTAAAACGTCATGTATCATTTGGTAGGGTTATCTCAAATTTCATGAATAGCAACGGTCACAAAATGAAAGGAAAAGACGAAAAATCGGTTTCTTTGCTTGGTCGTCCTAGAATTTGGTGTCATTGCTTACATTTCCTAGAATTAGGCTCATCAGTACACGGCTTTACTTGTCAGAAGGTTGGAATGTTGAGAAAGAATCATTTCATTGCTGAAGGTAACAACTCCTATAACTTTCGACTAAAATCTTAAATTTTTGCAATATTTAATCCGTTACTAGGGTTATTATAAATATTTATGTAAACATTAGCCAGCTCCCTTTATAAGCTATCTTAATCCGATCTCAAGTCAAAAAACACTGACAATAGAAAACAAATGAACCCAAGAGAGGATTGACTTCATGTGAGAACTTGTAGAAGCTTGTCACAACTTGTCCAGGTCACTCAAGACAGGACATATAATTATATATATATGTATATATACCTACAATTCTCAACTTTCTATATCAGAACAATGATAATGGATTATATTTGTGGGCAAATTGCCGATATTTAGGAAACATTATTAACGTTTGTTATGGATATTTCTAATATAAGAAAAGTTTAGATATGGAGTTGGGAAGGCGAGCATTATATGGGTAAGTTTTATTTATTTCATCTAATGGTAGTAGCAACAGTTTGGTTTAATAGTATCTTGTAGAATATATTCAACCTTTTATTTACACTACGTAAGTTTTAGCTTCACTGGCCAAAGGTCAGCCAGCTTATGTTATGGCCCTGTACCTATTGCGCGTGCGTGCCTGTACCTGCCCATTGTCTCAATTTTCAAACATCTTCTCCTCAAAAACTAAGAGGGTAATTTCAAAAGGTATACCCAATATCGTCCTGTCAGACGTCAGTAAGGTTTTTTGAAATGCTAGTGCCAGTACGTATAATTACATGTACAAAACTATTTTTGTCTTGTGCTGATCTTCTGTAGCAATTTTTATAGAAAGTGGCGTCATTTTTGTTTCAACCTGAAATGGCTACTTTTCCCATACTATTAGTTGGATTTTTCCAAAATCAATAGGGGTAAAGCTATTGTTGAGATAAACAAACTCTGCAAGTTTCTTGAAAATCTGACAACAACTGCAGACTTTATCGCGTGAACAAGAAATAGAAATTTTCTTCTTGAAATGGCTACTTTTCCCATACTATTTGTTGGAATGTTTTCAAAATCTATAGGGTTGAAGCTATTGACGAGATAAACAAACTCTGCAAGTTTCATAAAAATCTGACAACAAATGCAGACTTTATCGCGTACACAAGAAATAAAAATGTTCAACTTGAAATGGCTACTTTTCCCATACTATTTGGTGGAATTTTTTTCAAAATCAATAGGGCTGAATCTATTGATGAGATAAACAAACTAGGTAGGGTTATCTCAAAATTTATCAATAGAAACTGTCACAAAATGAAAGAAAAAGACGAACATTGGTTTCATTCCTTAGTTGTCCTGGAACTGGTGACATTGCATACATTTCCTAGAATTAGGCTTATCAGTTCATGGCTTTACTTGTTAGAAGGTTAGAATGTTTTAAAAATCATTTCATTGCTGAAAGTAACAACTCCTATAACTTTCGACTAAAATCTTACATTTTTGCACAATTTAATCCGTTACTAGGGTTATCATAAATCTTTATGTAAACATTGGCCAGTTCCCTTTATAAGTTATCTTAATCCAATCTCAAGTCAAAAAACATTGACATATAAATGGGCACTGGATCTTAAAGGGACGAGGGGTCTTGTCCAATCTTGTTAGAGTCATTTACTCTTTTGCCTTGAAGGGGGAACGACTTGCTTTTTCATTTTTGTATTTTAATCAATGCTATACATATAAATTTCTTGCTTTAAAGGGGTCGACTTGATTTTTCCGCTTTTGCATCATAATCAATGATATACATATAAATGGGTACTGGACCTTAAAGGTGTGAGGGTCTTGTGCAATCCAGTTACAGTCATTTAATTTTTTGCTTTAAAGGGGGCGACTTGATTTTTCTGCTTTTGCATCATAATCAATGATATACATATAAATGGGTACTGGACCTTAATTAGACGGGGTCCTGTCCAATTTTGTTAGTCATTTAATTTTTTGCTTTAAAGGGGAATGACTTGATTTTTCGGCTTTTGCATCATAATAAATGATACACATATAAAATTGGTACTGGACCTTAAAGGAGTTTGGGGTCTTGTGCAATCTTGTTAGAGTCATTTAACTTTTTGCTTTAAAGGGGGACGACTTGATTTTTCCGCTTTTGCATCATAATCAATGATATACATATAATTGGGTACTGGACCTTAAAGTTGTTGGGGTCTTGTCCAATCTTGTTAGAGTCATTTAATCTCTTACTTTAAAGGGGGCGACTTGATTTTTCACTTTTACATCGTAATCAATGCTATACATATAAATGGGTACTGAACCTTAAAGGGGTGCGGGGTCTTGTGCAATCTTGTTAGAGTCATTTAACTTTTTGCTTTAAAGGGGGACGACTTGATTTTTCCGCTTTTGCATCATAATCAATGATATACATATAAATGGGCACTGGACCTTAAAGGGGTGGGAGTCGTTTTATCTCGTTTTAAAGGGGGGATGACTTGATTTTTCACTTTTACATCATAATCAATGCTATACATATAAATGGGTACTGGACCTTAAAGGAGTGGGGGGTCTTGTCCAATCTTGTTAGTCATTTAATCTCTTGCTTTAAAGGGGGCGACTTGGATTTTTCACTTTGATGGATATCATTAATTTCTTTTCGACGTTTTTGATTGCTCCAATGATAAATGTAATTCTTGAAGTTCGGGACTCAGTGGATTTCTATATATTTTCTGGTATTGGGACCACCACGTTTGGTCAAGTAAGTGTTTCGCTAGAATATATCCTTGAAGATGACATCTTGGTTGAAGAGCGTGTTCAAGCTGCTGAACTAGTTCATTTTCTGGAGCATGAGGTTTGAGGAGAAAACATGGACAAAAAGGTACCATTTCATTTTTCACTCTTCTTATTTTGAATTTTCTGCTTTTTTCTTTATTTTCCCCTTTTAATATTGTTAGAAATTTATCTGTACTTTTATCATGTTTACCCGTAGACTATGCTTGACTTTTCTACTTCTCCTTTTTCACCATAAACTATTTTTTTTTTTTTTTTTTTTTTTTTTTTGCTAACTCTATTGTTTTTCCCTCTATTCTTTTATATTTTTACCGATAGCCTATTTTCTTTTCATTTTTCGCCTTTTTATCGTTTTATCTTTATAGTTACATTTTTTTTCCTATCGAGGACCGAAGATCTGGACCACAATGTCTGTGACTACTTCTTCAATGGGGTATACAAGTCAGCTCTGTGTCACTTATCCTTTGTTAGGGGATTAACTTTGACAGCTGAATAGGCCATTGTCCGTACTTCCGTCACAAAACAGATAAAACCAGACAGTATGGCTACATTAACAAAAGACCATTGTTCTGCCTTTTGGTCCTTTGTAAGGGGATTAACTTTGACAGTTGAATGGGGCATTGTTCGTATTTCCTGTACTAAATAAACAAAACCAGACAGTATGGCGACATTAACAAAAGACCATTGTTCCCCCACCTGTTCCTTTGTTTGGGGATTAAGTTTGACATTTCTAAAGACCATTGTTCTCACTTCCGTCACAAAATAAACAAAACCAGACATTGTGGCGACTTTAACAATAGCTTATAAAACGTGTTCAGACACGTATGTGGATTGACGCACGCGCGCGAGTCATATCGGAAATACTCCTTTGTCATTTGAGTTCAGGACGTTGAAGAGACAACATCAAAGGTACCGTTATTTTTTCTACCGAATTTTTGTAATTCTTTTTGAGAAACTTCAAAGAGCATGGATGTGTCGTTAGACCGACTTAACCTTATAGACTTGGCCGAGGGTCGTAGTGAGGTTAGGAATCGGCTCTTTGACTCGGTGTGGCGTTAAAGATGAGTCTAAGTGGGAAAATCTCCGTCTCGTAAAAGGGCCTGACCCTCAATGCCCGCGATCATTACTAGATAGAGTATACAAGTCAGCTCTGTATACTGTTAGGGTACTCGCTTATACGACTCATTTTTAAAGCTATTTCTCTCTCCAAATTTATCACCAAAAAAGAAAAAAAAATTGTGCCACAAAGCACATTTAAATTAATGGTCGTCTAAAAAAATATAGGTCATCCAAAATGGCTGCTACTCTAAAAATAGAAATTATGTCATCCAACATGGCGGACTCCCCATACCCGTCGCGAATACCCATGACACACCAGCAACTCCTTATATGCA
The DNA here is from genome assembly GCA_945859785.2 of Tridacna gigas. NCBI lineage: Eukaryota > Metazoa > Mollusca > Bivalvia > Cardiida > Cardiidae > Tridacna > Tridacna gigas. The sequence goes on along the minus strand of OX244033.2, from coordinate 8,561,460 downwards.
AATGAGTTACTTAAAATAGTAACACCATGACCGAAAGTAGGTCAAGGTAGCCGTCGATTACGTCATCTTTGTTTGCAACCAAAGAGACGGACATACTACTACTCTAATACAACTCCAGCAGACGGCTTCAAAATTAAATCTTTGTAATTCATTTCTTTGATAATTTCGTGCACATTGTCAGTTGTACTGATACAAACAAAATGATACACGATCTCTAAATCAAAGGACTGATAGTCCTGAGAGTCGCCTGTAGGGTAATGGGTTAGAAGTGTTCACCCTTTTTTGTTCAAATCTATTAAAAACATTCAAGATACAAAATAACTTAACCATAAGACAGTATTATATGCAAGTATATTTCTGAGTTGTCATTCGAAAGTTACGAACATTAATATTGAAATTTACATGAAAAAAAATGTGGTGAGAATTAAAATTTAGGTACCAGGAACAGCTGTAAAAAGTTCAAAGTCTCTTATTCCGGCTGACTTCATTTAATCAAAGTACTGAAAGTACTGAGAGACTAGTGAATTTGATTGATTGATTGTTTGAATGGTGTTTAACCCTGTTTTCAACATTATTTCAGTTATGTAGCGGTGGTCAGTGCACATATCCATGCTTTCTTTGAGTTTCTTTTAGCGGTACTCCGCACAATATTCTTTCCAAGCCACTGGCTGCTTTCCCACATAACCATCATCGAAATGTGAGAGAGAAATGAATCCTGTCACAATGACTATCGTCAATCCTCAGAAAGAAATTTGCAGAGTCGGGGATCTAACCAGCGACCTCATGTTCTCAGGTCCTGTACGCTACCGACTGAGCTGCCGGGGCTATGCGTACTATTGGTTAACTATAATCCAGTTTTAAGTTTAACCCTTAACCTGTGTAAAAATGTTAAATGAAACTTTCAAGCCGATTGTAAACACCTGAATATTGCTATTTCAAAGTTACATTTTGGAGAAAATACATTCTCTTATCGGACAGTGTAGGTCCAAGATCAGGTCTTTAATCCACACTGTCCGCAAAAGGTCATTGAGTTCTGTGCTGGAAAAAAAAAAAAAAAAAAAACTCCAGAAAAGCATGGATAGGCGCTCTTACCGCCGCAATATCACTGAAATAATGTTGAAAACAGCGTTAAACACCATACAATCAGTTAGTCAATATCCAATAGCACAAAGTGTAGTTAACAATTTAACTCAGTTAGTCAATATCCAATAGCACAAAGTGTAGTTAACAATTCAACTCCCTTTACAAAACGAAAAATTTTACTCTCGTCCAAATTCAAAGCTGTTGCAGACCATAAATTAAACCGGGCTGAACTGATGAAACCTGATTCCAAAAGGGCTGAAAACAATGTGGGAAAAGGAGAAAATTATGGTTACCAGCATTTTCCCCTTTACCCACAGTGTTTCCAAAGGGATTCTTCCCCAGTCTCATTAAAACTTGGGATTGTTTGGTAAAGGGTTGATATTCAAGACGTAAAATAACAGTTTAACATAACAGTTTAACTGTACACAATGATCTGAATAATGAATGACTGAAGGCATGACAAGGGTTCCCTGTCCAGTGAAGGTTAATGTAGCTGGGATTTTATAAAGACAAACAATCTTGAAGCCTATAGACTAGCTTCGCTAGTCAAAAATGGTTTTGAAAAGGTACAATCAATATAAAGCAAGCCATTCCGTTGAGATGATATTCACCGCCGAAAAAAAAAACCTTTTTGGATGGAAACATAATTATAAGAGGTATTGTGTTTTGCATGTAAATGGCCTTTTTTGTCACTGGTAAAAATATACATTAAGCCCCTTTTTTCCATGACACGGCATTTTATTAAATAAAAATAAATACTGATTGTCTGTGGCTTATGATAAACAATATAAATATGAAGTTTCATAAAATTTTGTCCAGTAGTTAAAGAGATGTTGGTCTATGATGGAAATATACACTAAGCCCCCCTTTTTCCATGACACCGCAGTAAAAACAAAAACAAAATAAAATAAAGCAAGCAGAGCGGAAGACATCAAGCCTCTTTTTTTCCATGACAAGGCATTACATTAAAAAAGTGTATCGGCGGACTATCATGAGGAATATGTATCAAGTTTCATTAACTTTGGTTAAAGATTTTAGAATGTATCTGGATGGACGGAAGATCGGACGGACGGACAGACAACAGGAAAACTATATCTCCCCCACGCCGAAATTCGGCGGGGCATAATAATTGTCGAAGTTCCATCCATATTTACAGTTCCTCCCTAGCTTGACAATGCCTGTAAAGAATGTGGACAAAAGTCACTCTCTTGCACTCCGGTTCATTCACATTCACCTCTGTAGTGGGCTCAGAGAGTAGTCCGTCCTCTCGCGAGATTTTCCGTCACATGACCATAACCCCAAATGGCGACACAAACGCCGGTGAAAGAAAGATGTATCGATTGTTTTGTTTGCTGTTCAAACAGCATACGGCCAATCAAACTTAGTGGGAGAAAATGTGGAAAAGAGGGGTTTTCTGAAAAGCTAAAATGTGTTTTAAAGGACGACAATCTCTTCTTTGATGTTACAAACTTAGATCCATCGGTTTGTCGAAACTGTCACAGGACTGTATAATTTTGTTTAACTTGTCTTCATTCGTGGGCGCAGCCATTCGGTTTACAATTGGCGTAGGAATCTGATCAGTGAAGAAACTCCAAAAAATAGTTCCATTGTATACAGGTAAATTCATCAATTTAAATGCACCTATAATGCATCTGGAGTCATATTTGCTTTGTCTACTTTATCATGTTACACATGAAACAGTTAAACAGTAACAAAACATGTTTTCCTCGGTTTGACAAGATTCTTGTCATTTAGCCCATCGCAGAGATGTATGTGAGGTAACGAGCGACAACTCTGCTCGGAGATTGGACAAAAGTCAGGCTTCTAGGTTGATAAAAATGTGTTTCTAGCGCAGAACGTGGGTGACTTAACTTACGTAATAGTTAAACGCTCTGCGAAGAAAAAATTAAACGATTAAACAGCCAAAGAGAGGGAGCGTAGCGACCTGGTTCGATACTCTTTCGCAGATGCATTAAGCCCCCTTTTCACAGAACATGGTTCACACATTTCTTGTTAAATGCGGCCTGTATCGATAATACACCGCAATAAACTAAGTTACTATGACATGTATTTTCTGTATATTTCAAATATGGATTGACTGACTTATGTTTCACTCTTTCGCTGCCAACTAAACGAAGCTGACTTTTAACATGGTCTTTAAGTATCCTTCTGGTTTGAATTAAGTCTTTTTTTGGTCGAAGACTAACACAAGATAGTGGACGGTGTAGATCAAAGATCAGACTGCACGTTTTGTGCAGTCTGATCTTGATCTACGCCGTCCGCAAAGTCTTTCCAATGCGACTATTGCAGTGAAAGAGTGTAAAAAACAATGTTGTGTTTTCCCATTTTCTTCTTACCACAGCGTTTGTCGAGTTATCGGTACTTGTGTGTGTAAATTTAAACGGCAGATGAATATTAATGAGGGAGGTGGGTTTTACGCGCGCAACGCGGGAAACCCAAATAAACCCGACGTTTAACTGATTAAATGGTCAAAATAAACGTTGCTTGAGGCAGTTCAAAGGAAATAGACAGTCAGAATTTTTCAAATATAAGCCCTCTGATTGGACGAAAAAGTAGGACAAAGACTAAATGTATATGTTCCTTCTTACACAGATAACTAAAACTAATAAATAATTTCAGTAGAATAGGGCATACATTTTCTCTCCAGATTTAAAACAAGTTGTTTTTGTATGACACAAATTTTCTAAAATTGGACCATATTGTTATACATACATCGGTTAACTTGAATAATTGCCCTTTCCAAATGCAGGATTCTGGATATGAAATTTGGGTATAATTGCTTATACCCTTTCAGAGGCGGTGATTCTGAAATGTTACTACTCAGTTCTGAAGCTTCTGTGAAGTTTACAGAAACAGAGCAGAACCACTTGAACAATTATACAAGAGGACCATTTGGGCAACATAAGTATAGAACTCAATTGAACTTTGTCTTCTGGTATAGGATCTAGTGACATACTTTTAGACCAAAAATGCTCTTTTGCAACTCACCCATATCTAATCTAAGCAGTCTGACAAAGTTCCGTGAGTATTAGACTGAACATTCTACAGCACTAGATGTATTACCGTTTCGTCGGATTTGACCTGGTGACAACCTTTTTCTTTTAACCCCGGAGACCTATATTCAGTTTTGTCAAAAATATTACTGAGAAAAACAGCAAGACAATTTCATGAACATTAGACTGAAATGTAGCCTCTGGAGCACACACAAATATTTGACTCAGTAATCTTCCTGTCCTATGGAAATAATTTGTTTTTGTTGTTGTCCGGGTTCAAGTTTTCACGGTCCACAAGCTACAGCTCAAGAAAAACAAGAGGGCCATGATGGCCCTGGATCGCTCACTTGAGTAGAGTGCCTTAAAGTTATTTCTTTAATTTGACCAAGTGACCTAGTTTATGACCTCAGGTGACCCAATTTCAAACTCATATTTCACGAAGACAAACATTCTGACCAATTTTCAAGTCAATTGAGCAAAAAAAGTGGCCTCTAGAGTGCCCTTAAGGTATTTCTTTAATTTGACCTAGTGACCTAGTTTATGACCCCAGGTGACCCAAATTCGAACTGGTCCTGGACTTTATCAAAAGAAACATTTTAATTAATTTTCAAATCAACTGAATAATAAATGTGGCCTCTAGAGTGCCCACTAGGTATTTCTTTAATTTGACCAAGTGACCTAGTTTATGACCACAGTTGACCCAAATGAATTCAGATTCATGTGAGATTTTATAAAGACAAACATTCTGACCAATTTTCAAGGCAATTAAGCAAATAACGTGGCCTCTAGAGTGCCCACAAGTTATTTCTTTAATTTGACCCTGTGACCTAGTTTATGATCCCAGCTGACTCAAATTCAGACTTACGTGAGATTTTATAAAGACAAACTTTCTGACCAATTTTCAAGGCAATTGAGCAAATAATGTGGCCTCGAGAGTGCCAACAAGGTATTTCTTTAATTTGACCTAGTGACCTAGTTTATGACCCAAGATGACCCAATTTTGATCTCAATGAACTCGTTGTGCTTAAATGGGCAAACAAACTTAGAAGAGAATCACTACATACCAAATATCAAAGCTCTACGCCTTCCAGTTTCAAAGAAGAACTTTAAAGTTTTCCTTCTTTGTTCCTATGTTCGAACTGGTGACCCCCGGGACTGGGCCATTTTTCATCCAAGCAGCATCCTTGGAACAAACTTGGTAGAGGTCCACTAGGAGATGCTACATACCAAATATCAAAGCTCTACACCTACCCGTTTAAGAGAAAAAGAAATTTAAAGTTTTCCTTCTTTGTTCCTATGTTCGAACTTGTGACCCCTGGGGCTGGGCCAGTTTTGACCCCAGGGGCATCATATGAACAAACTTGGTAGAGGTCCACTCTGAGATGCAACATACCAAATATCAAAGCTCCACACTTTTCGGTTCCAGACAAGAAGAATTTTAAAGTTTTTCTACTTTGTTCCTATGTTCGAACTTGTGACCCCCGGGGCAGGGCCAGTTTTGACCCCAAGGGCATCATATGAACAAACTTGGTAGAGGTCTACTAGACGATGCTACATACCAAATATCGAAGCTCCACGCCTTCCTGTTTCGGAGAAGATTTTTAAAGTTTTCCTTCTTTGTTCCTATGTTCGAACTTGTGACCCCCAGGGTAGGGCCAGTTTTGACCCCAGGGGCATCATACGAACAAACTTGGTAGAAGTCTACTAGGAGATGCTACATACCAAATATGAAAGCTCTACGCCTTCCAATTTCAGAGAAGAATATGTTTAAAGCTTTTCTTCTCTGTTCCAATGTTCGAAATTGTGACCCGCGGGGCAGGGCCAGTTTTCACTCCAAGGACATCATGTGAACAAACTTGGTAGAGGTCTACTAGAAGATGCAACATACCAAATATCAAAGCTCCACGCCTTCCTGTTTCAGAGAAGAAGATTTTTAAAGTTTTCCTTCTTTGTTCCTATGTTCGAACTTGTGACCCCCGGGGCAGGGCCAGTTTTGACCCCAGGGACAGCATATGAACAAACTTGGTAGAGGATCACTAGGAGATTCTACATGCCAAATATCAAAGCTCTATGCCTTCTAGTTTTAGAGAAGAAGGTTTTTAAAGTTTTCCTTCTTTGTTCCTGTGTTCGAACTTGTGACCCCCGGGGCGGGGCCAGTTTTGACCCCAGGGGCATCATATGAACAAACTTGGTAGAGGTCTACTAGGAGATGCTACATACCAAATATCCAAGCCCTGCGCCTTCTAGTTTCAGAGAAGAAGATTTTCAAAGATTTTGCTTTTTTTTTTTCCTTTTTGTTGCCATGGCAACCAGAGTTAAGGGTGGAATTCAATTCTTTGAACAACTTTGGTAGAGCTTCACCCAAGGAACATCCCTGCCAAGTTTCATCAAGATTGGCCCAGTGGTTTAGGAGAAGATGTTTAAAGAAATTGTTGACGGACGACGGACGACAGACGACGGACGACGGACGCCGGACATAGGGCGATCACAATAGCTCACCTTGAGCACGTTGTGCTCAGGTGAACTAACAATATAACCCAATAGCATGATCGTCAGCCTTTTAACTTTGTCTGCGTTTTATAACGTTCCAGGAATTTGTACTGCTTCAACACCAGTTGAAACTTGTAGAGATCTACATGTTATATTGCTTCGGTGTAAACTAAATGTTCGTGATTCGCTCTATTACCCTTTACAACAACCCTTTACGAGATTACAAACACTCCGATAAAGAACTTGTTGTTTGAGTGGGTTAACATTGATCTGTTCTATTAAACATGTATTTGAATTATAGTGGACTGCATAGCTTCAACTCGAAATCCCGTGTGTGAATTCAGATTTTGGCAGTTACGAAAATACGTTCTGACACCCGCACTAATAAATTGTTGTTTCATAAATACTAGATCTAGGTTAATCGCACATAGAAAAAAAGAACAACGACAACAGACTTTGACAAATTCGCATCTTTAAGAACTAAAAACAATTAATTAAACACAGTAAACTTTAAAACACTCTCTCTGCATTCAATGGATCGCTGAAGCGCTAGGTCCGTGTACGCTGACAGTAAAGGCCGGTTCAGCGACTGATTTATAAATATGTAAATTCATAAAGAATTCCGTGGTGAAAATGACGTTATACGTCACCTGATTACAAGATCTATATTTGTCGCACAGCTACATTCCAGAAAGCACCTGCTAAGCAATGACTTGGTACAGCCTAGAACCGTGCGTATTACATACGCTATGTAAGATCTCTGGTGCACCTAGAATATGGGTGTGCAAAGTATTTAAAGTCTAGAATAAAAGGCTGTGAAGAAGCAAAGTGTAAGAATGTCTAAGAAGGCAACGCAACCATTCCAAGTCGTTATAAATTTGTTTTAAAAAATTAGCCTACTGTTGGGAAAAATCTCCATTGAAAGCTTCCATGTTAACTCGGTATCGCCTTTCTCTTTCCGGTCATAGGTTGAGTGTTGAATTAAAATAATACTTACAACTAAGGACAGATTGTAAGATTTAGAGTGTACTTCTAATGGGTAATTATCAAAACAATTTTCACTGAGAACTGTCCACAAATAAAAGCGTGCGGTAGAAAAGACGCTTGTAGTCGAAGAGTATTTTTCAGCATGTCCGCAAACTTGTTTAGTTCAGGAGGGCAATTTTTAAATATATACATAATGCGCTATTTTTAGAGATTGTGTCTGTGTAAGCGATAGGCTATCGTGTACCCTTGCGGACGAAAGGATTGTTTCAAAGGTTTGAACCGTTAAATAGCTCAGTCTTTATAGACATACTCATTATTACAAAGGCACAATTGTAAGTTATTCACAACAGAAAAAACTGGGTTGTTCACCGAATAATTAGAAAACTATGTTTTATCTCGTAAACCGGAACATGAGACAGGAAGCAGTACAAGGCCGGAGGTATGCTTACGTCACCCCATAGATGATAACAATGAGAACCTGGTTGCTACGCAACCAGGCGACTCAAAAACCACATTATCATGTCGTGTATAATTCATTGTACATGTGCCAAGAAAGACTTAGGAGAAGAGTAAAATGGGACGCTTAGCATACGATTAACACCTGTAAATCTTGTTGCGTTGTCAGTGATGGCAGATGTTTTAGTACATGGTTTAGCATTTAATAAACCTGTTGTGTCCAACACATGGAATTGGTAAAAAGAATCATAATGAAGTTTCTTTTTCAGCTTGTAGTCACGGCAAATATGGTTTGGATTGTAAAGAGATTTGTGGACACTGCAAGAACAAAGAAACTTGCCACCGTGTTAATGGAACGTGTCCTGACAAATGCGAAGCTGGATATACCGGGGACATGTGTAAAACAGGTAATAAGACAAAGTACTGACAAACTGAGTGAAGGTATCGTTTCATATTCTCGTGTAAGTGATGCTGCAATTAGACTGAAAAGAACTAATACGTTTGCAAAACGACAATTTCTGCCCTTCCAAATTGAGCGCATCTGCAGACGACAATTACAATTTTTTCATAAATTAGCTGAAGATCGCTGGTAGAGGTGGAAACTTTGTGGATAAAATGGTTAGGGTTTAGGGTAAGTTCTGAAAAACCTTTTCCGGCAGGGTCGTAGAATACAGGATTGTTTTGTAAAAATGTATATTAAAAGTTCTAGAAGGATTTTCTCTCCAGAAATAGCTGCGTGTTATAAAATGTGGTTACATCTCTTTTATAGCAAATTAGTTACAAGATTTCAAGATGGCCATAGATTACGAGATATTACCTCGTCTTTGGTAGGCTCCAATTTGACTCCTACTTCAATTTGTGTTACTCTCTCGCTGCAGCTTTGTAAGATTTTGTCTTGAATAATTTCGAAATGTCGAAGTGTAATTTTCGAGTCTTACGAAAGGCAACTTGAGTACAGCATTCCTCTCTCACCGCTGACCATTGTTTCGACGATGGTTATGTGGGAAAGCAGCCAGGGCTTGGAAATAATATTGTGCGGAGTACTGGTAAAAGAAACTCCAGAAAAGCATGGATAGGTGCACTAACTGAAATAATGTTGAAAACGGCGTTAAACACGATACAATCAATCAATCAATCAACTTGAGTACAGATATTTTTTTCCACAGCGCTTTTCTTATTTTATCGCATAATTGGCATACTTATGTTTCGTTTTTCATATAAACCTCCACTCGTATACAGAACTAATATGTTAAAGCTTTTGAGTGCAGTAAAAGTCGGTATACATAAATGCATGCAGTGAAAGTAATCGACAACTTTCCGATCTTTCTCAGTTGCAATGGCTCACATTATATCTGAAAATGTTGATTTAATATCATGGTTATGTTCTGTTCAGTTTGATCGTAATCTATAGTAGCAAACTAAACAATTAAAGAACCTTTGACCCTTCATCAAACGGCATATTGAAAGTGAACCATGCTGTTTGAAAAGGGAGCTTAATGCATCTGCGAAAAGTATCGACCCAGGTCAGCCTGCGCACTCCGAGCAGGCTGACCTGAGCCGAAACTTTTCGCTATTGGTTAATTCTCTGTGTGCCCAAGGACCAGTCTACCTCATGACTAAGTGGCTATTATGGGTCCTTAATTATGTGATGGCTTGATTGGTATAATGCATGGCAGAGATGCATTTGGCCCCTTTTTCGGAGAGCGTGGCTCCAGTATTTGCAGACGACTAATTCCGTGTTGCTAAAATGTTTGAATTTGCCTTTGATATGGCAGAACCAGCATTTTCTCCTTTCTCACAGTGTTTCCAAAAGCATTATTCTTCGTGATCGTTAAAACTCTAGATCGTTTGGAAAAGGGTTTAGTCATTACCACACTTTCCATCATTTTAACAACCATGATTCCAATTCGAGCAAGTGTACAATGAAGTCACCATGTAGAGTTAGGCTTCGGTTTATACAATATGAGTTTCTTTTGCTGTTTCCAGTAACACTAGCCTCATTTCAGAATGTACCGAAGGAAAATATGGTGAGGAATGTGCATTCAAATGCGGTATGTGCCGAGAGAACCTCCGATGCAATATAACCACAGGTGCATGTTACGATGGCTGCAACCCCGGCTTTGTTGGCATTTACTGCAATAAAAGTAAGCGCATAGATTATACATTTAATCTTCCAGTTACATGCATGTAAACGACCAGCCCGAATAGCTCAAAAGGTAGAGTGTATGACTTGTAAACGTCAAGTCTTGGGCCACTTGAGGGGGTAAATTCGAACTCCACGGCTGGCCATCTAATATTAGTAATAGTCTTTCGGATGAGACGTTAAACCGAGGTTCCGTGTGACGGTGCGATACACAGAGCACGTTAAAGAACCATGCGTTACATAGGATTGCTTTCCTTCTGGATCTTGCACTATCTGCTGTAATATAACTAACAGCCTTTTGGGGGGGGGGGGAGCAATTGACGATATGGACAACAGATGGCGACGATAAATAACGTACAAATCAATCAAACATGCATGTTATCCGGACCACTAAATATTTATGACGTCTTACACTTGCGGTCTTGGACACAGTAGTAGGCACTTGAATCTGTGGATTCATCATACATTTCAAAGGGAAAAGTCTTCTCCAAGACCACGCCACATAAAAAGTGCAGTGTGATCGTTCCCCTATACTGTTCGTCACTTTATTCTAAACTTTGTTCGAAAAGTACTTTTGTGGTCAGTAGAACTTTAGTTTAAGACATGGAAAAAATGATGATTTATTTATTAGATGGTTACCGAAATGCCCCATTTGAGTAACTTTCAGTCCGCATTGATACAGCAAAGCAGATTGAGCTATGAAAAGGAAGGTGGGGAATCAAATGCATCTGCAAAAAGTATCGTCTTATATCAGCCTGTGCAGGCCGTGCAGGCTGACATGAGCCAATTTTTTTTTTTCCACGAGTATTTGCTAATTTTCTGCATGTCAAAGCACCATCCTACCTTATGATTCAGCCGGTTGTTAGTCATAATGAACTTTAGGGATTCATGATGATTTGCATGGTATAATGTCTTACGGAGATGGATTATACACCGTTTTGCAAGAGCATGGATTAATTATTCCTTGTTATACGACTTTATTTAGCATGCCAAGACGGTTATTACGGGGAACGATGTAACAAGTCATGTGGTCAATGTCGCAAGGGAGAAGCTTGTAAGACAACAGACGGACATTGCATCAAGGGCTGTCCCAGGGGAAAGCAGCCACCTCTTTGTCAAACAGGTAGGCTTAGTAGTCGGTAAACAGTGTGGCTGCATGTTTGTATGTTCGTATGTGCATAAAATTATTCGTATGTATGTATGTATGTTTGTATCATGCGTACCTGTGGATGTTTGTTTGTTTGTTTCTTTCTTTCTTTCTTTCTTTCTTTCTTTCTTTCTTTCTGTGACATGTAAATAGCCTATGAATACGTTAAATGTTCTTCTTCAGCTTGCTTTCCCTTTCTTTCTTTAACTTTCTTTTTTTTTTCACTTTTTCATTCTTTCACTTTCTTTCTTTTTTCGCTTTCTTTCTTTTTTTCGCTTTCTTTCTTTCTTTCTTTCTTTCTTTCTTTCTTTAACTTTCCTTTTTTCATTTTCTTTCACTTTCTTTCTTTTTTCGCTTTCTTTCTTTTTTCGACTTCTTTCTTTCTGTCTTTCTGTCTTTCTTTCTTTCTTTCTGTGACATGTAAATAGCCTATGAGTATGTTAAATGTTCTATTACATTTCTCCTTCAGCTCTTTCAGTAGATCTCCGTATTCACCAACCATTCTTCAGAACATTCTTGGACTTATTCTTCAAGATTTTCCAAGTTTGAAAGTAACACAACTTCTGACTGGCTAAACCAAGTGGTTTAGCCAATCAGAAGGTGTGTTACTTTCAAATTTGGAAAATTTTGGAGAACAAGACCAAGAATGTTCTTAAGAATGGTTGGTGAATACGAACCCTGCAAAATTTTCTAATAAATCAAGATTGTTATGAATATGTGGTTACTTTTCGCGGATGCAGTTTAGTCGCGCTTACCAGCCAACGGGTTGATTTACATGAAACATTCACTGTATTACAACAGAATTTTTATTTAGAGCACTGTAACATTTTACCAAAAAATTCCGAATTTTAACGACCCTGAGTGAAAAGGAATTAAAAAACATTGTGAGAAAAGCGATAAATGCTTGTAACAAGATCTTTCTCTTCTTCCCAGAATGTTTTCCTCCCTACCGAGAAAATTCTTCTCAGTTACATCAATGTAGAATTTGTGATTTTTTAATTTACTTTGAATTTGGAAGAGTCTAGAATTTTTAAACAGTTTGAAAATTCTCATTTAGAAAAGGGCAAACCTTGTACCACAGAATTCCGAGTTTAACGACCCAGAAGAAGAGATCTTTTGAAAACATTGTCGAAAAGGAAGAAAATGGTGGTCACCAGCATTTACCTCTTTCAACGAGATAGGTAAAGTTAGCTACTAGTAGCCAGCTACTAGTAGCCAGCTACTTGTTCAGGTAAAGTTGGCTTCTAGTAGCCAGCTACTAGTAGCCAGCTACTTGTTCAGGTAAAGTTAGCTACTATTAGCCAGCAACTAGTAGCCAGCTACTTGTTCAGGTAAAGTTAGCTTCTAGTAGCCACCTACTAGTAGCCAGCTACTTGAGCTGGTAAAATTGGTTATTTGTAGCCAGGTACCGGTAGCCACCTTCTAGTAAGCAGTCACTTGTAAAGGAAAATCTGGAAATTCGTACCAAGCGACCAATATACATGTATAGGTTATTAAAATGGAGGTTTTTATTAGTTCCCTAAAGGTACAAGTAGCTGGCGAACCAAATGTCGACGCTTTAATCGAAATGTTTTTCTTCCACCCAGAATACTATATAAATGCATCAGAAAAATCAAAATCAAATAATTTCCTGTATTAAACGGTCAAGCTCCGAGATCTGTCACTAGGATTTTTTTTTTTTTTTCTTCTTTTTTTTTTTTTTTTTTTTTTTCCACATTTGTTTTTAATTAGGGATTCAAAATGTACGAGTAGCTGAAGAGATTAAGACAGACATTTCAAAATATTTCAAAGAATCACATTCAGTGTACTACGGAGAAATTGAAAATATCATTTTCAATTCATTTTTAGATTAGCGAAGCTAGTCTATAGGCATCAAAACTGACCTAGAGTCTAAGTAAACAAAAACCCCACAGTTGCGAAATACTGCCTCACAGAAAAATACTTCTTTCTGTTATAAATCTTAATTCTGTAATATATGACAATTTTGACAAAAACCACTAAATCTCTACCAATCCAATGTGAATATGTCGTCTTACAAAGTAATAAACTGAACAAGATGTCATTTACAAGGTACCAGATCTTTGCTTATATGTAAATTAAGTGACCTATGCAAAGCAGAGAATCACTTTTTCTTACACCACTGTAACATTATGAATTAATCTATTGATAGATACACCTAGGTAACTTGTAGCAAATCCCAGTTACATTAACCCTCACGGGACAGGGAACCCTTGTCATTCCTTCAGTCATTCATTATTTAGATCATTGTGTACAGTTAAACTGTTATGTCAAACTGATATTCTAGTCTTGAATATTAACCCTTTACCAAACAATGCCAAGTTTTAACGATACTGGAGAAAAATCCCTTTGAAAATATTGTGGGAAAAGGAGAAAATGCTGGTAACCAGCATTTTTAGCTCACCTGAGCACGAAGTGCTAAGGTGAGGTATTGTGATCGGTCATTGTCCGGCGTCCATCTGTCCGTCTCTCCGTCTGTCTGTCTGTCTGTCCACAATTCCTTTAAACATCTTCTCCTCCTAAACCGCTGGGCCAATCTTGATGAAACTTGGCAGGGATGTTCCTTGGGTGAAGCTCTACCAAAGTTGTTCAAGAGATTGAATTCCACTCATAACTCTGGTTGCCATGGCAACAGAAAGGAAAAAAATAGCAGAATCTTTGAAAATCTTCTTCTCTGATTCTAGAAGGCGTAGAGCTTTGATATTTGGTATGTAGCAGCTCCTAGTAGACCTCTACCAAATTTGTTCATATGATGTCCCTGGGGTCAAAACTGGCCCCGCTCCGGGGGTCACAAGTTCGAACATAGGAACAAAGAAGGAAAACTTTAAAATTCTTCTTCTCTGAAACTGGAAGGCGTACAGCTTTGATATTTGGCAGGTAGCATCTCCTAGTGGACCTCTACCAGATTTGTTCATATGATCTCCCTGGGGTCAAAACTGGCCCTGCTGGGGGGGGGTCACAAGTTCTAACATAGGAACAAAGAAGGAAAACTTTAAAATTCTTCTTCTCTGAAACTGGAAGGCGTAGAGCTTTGATATTTGGTATGTAGCATCTCCTAGTGGACCTCTACCAAGTTGTTCATACGATGGCCCTGAGGTCAACACTGGCCCTGCTCCGGGGGTCACAAGTTCTAACATAGGAACAAAGAAGGAAAACTTTAAAATTCTTCTTCTCTAAAACTGGAAGGTGTAGAGATATTTGGTATGTAGCATCTCCTAGTAGACCTCTGCCAAATTTGTTCAAATGATGGTGCTGGGGTCAAAACTGACCCTGCCCCGGGGGTCACAAGTTCGAACAAAGGAACAAAGAAGGAAAATTTTAAAATTCTTCTTTTCTAAACCTGGAAGGCATAGAGCTTTGTTATTTGGTATGTAGTGAACCTGTTCTAAGTATGTTAGCCCATCTGAGCACAACGTGTTCAGTCAGTTAGGAATTAGGTCACCTGGGGTCATAAACTAGGTCACTAGGTCAAATTAAAGTAATACCTCGTGGGCACTCTAGAGGCCACATTTATTGCTCAAATGACCTGAAATTAGGTCAGAATGTTTGTCTTGATAAAATCTCACATGATTTTGAATTTGGGTCATTTGGGGTCTTACATTAGGTCACTAGGTCAAATTAAAGAAATACTTTGTGTGCACTCTAGAGGCCACATTTATAGTTCAATTGATTTGAAAATTGGTTAAAATGTTTGTCGTGATGAAATCTAGGATGAGTTCAAAATTGGGTTACCTGAGGTCATAATCTAGGTCACTAGGTCAAATTAAAGAAATACTTTGAGGGCACTCTAGAGGCTACATATCTTGCTTAATTGACTTGAAAATTGGCCAGAATGTTTGTCTTGATAACATCTCAGATGAGTCCGAATTTGGGTCAACTGGGATCATAAACTAGGTCATTAAGTCAAATTAAAGAAATACCTTGTGGGCACTCTAGAGGCCATATTTTTTGCTCAATTGACTTGAAGATTGTTCAGAATGCTTGTCTTCATAAAATCTATTGAAAAAATCTAGGATGAGTCTAAAATTGGGTCACCTGGGTCATAATCGAGGTCACTAGGTCAAATTAAAGAAATACCTTGTGGTCACTCTTGAGGCCACATGTCTTGCTCAATTGACTTGAAAATTGGTCAGAATGTTTGTCTTGATAAAATATTGGATGAGTTTGAAATTGGGCCTAACATCATATTTATTTGGCATGTAGTACTTTCAATTATGACCCTGGAGTGAAATTTTGCCTATTGACTCAGGTGAGCGATCCAGGGCCATCATGGCCGTCTTGTTTCCTTTTCCCACATTGTTTTCTACCCTTTTGGAATCAGGTTTCATCAGTTCAGCCACTTTTAATTTATTGTCTGCAACAGCTTTGAATTTGGACTGGCGTAAAATTTTTCGTTTAGTAAAGAGAGTTAAATAGTTAACTACATCTTGTGCTATTGGATATTGACTAATTGATTGACGCCGTTTTCAACATTTTTTCAGTGATAATGCGGCGGCCAGAGCACCTATCCATGCTTTCCTTGAGTTTCTTTTACCAGCACTACCGCGACTCAATGACGTTTTGCGGACAGTTTAGATTAAGACCAGACTGCGCAGAGCATGCAGTCTGATCTGGGATCTACACTGTCTGATAAGAGGATATATTATTTTCTCCAAAATGTAACTTTGAAATAGCAATATTCAGGTGTTTACCATCGGCTTGAAAGTTTCGTTTAACATTTTTAGCAGGTTAAGGGTTAAACTTAAACTGGATTACAGTTAACCAATAGAACGCATAGCCCCAGCAGCTCAGTTGGTAATGTACAGGACTTGGGAACAGGAGGTCGCTGGTTCGATCCCCGACTCGGCAAGTTCCTTTCCGAGGATTGATGATAGTCATTGTGACAAGATTCATTTCTCTCTCACGTTTCGACGATGGTTATAATATAAATATGGGAAAGCAGCCAGTGGCTTGGAAAGACTATTGTGCGGAGTACTGGTAAAAGAAACTCCAGGAAAGCATGGATATGTGCACTGTCCACTGCTACATAACTGAAATAATGTTGAAAACAGGGTTAAACACCATACAAACAATCAATCAATCAAATTCGCCAGTCTGGCAGTACTTTTAGTACTTTGATTAATTATTAAAGGGGGCAGCTACTCGTAATGAAAATTGGGACATTTTTCAATTTCACTTAGAAAAGAATTCAAAGGTACAAGTAGCTGGGGAGTCTAAGAGCTGTTTTTGTAATTAAGTGCTTGTTTTGAATAAAGTAGACTATAAATGCGTCAGAAAACTCAAAATTGAAGCATTTCCGGTTATTAGAGGGGCCAGCTACTTGATATAAAAACGGGATAACTTTGCAATTTAGCGAAATCATGATTTAAAATGTACAAGTAGCTGGCTGTATTTAAAGAGATTTTTTCAAAATATTTCAACGAATCATATTGAGGATACTTAGGAGAAATTAAAGATATCAAAATCAATCCATTTTTAATCATTAAAAGGGGCAGCTACTTGTCAGGAAAATGCTTATATTTTTCAATACTTAGTGTGAAATCTAAAGGTACAAGTAGCTGGCGAGCCTAAGAGCGAATTTTGAAATTAAATGCTTGTTTTGAATAACAGAAACTATGAATTTATGAGAAAACTCAAAATTGAATCATTTCCGATTATTAAAGGGGCTAGCTACTTGATTAAAAACGGAACTACTTTGCTGTTTTTCGAAATCATAATTTCAAATGTGCACGTAGCTGGCTAGATTTAGAGAGATTTTTCAAAATATTTCAACGAATCATATTGAGGATATTTAGGGGAAATTAAGGGTATCAAAATCAATCCATTCTTATCATTTAAAGGGCCCAGCTACTCGCCAGGAAATTCGGATATTTTTCAATTTTACTTAGAGTGAAATCAAAAGGTACAAGTAGCTGGCGAGCCTAAGAGCGAATTTTGAAATAAAAACCTTGTTTTAAATAACAGATACTATGAACTTATCAGAAAACTCAAAATTTAATCACTTCCGGTTATTAAAGGGGCCAGCTACTTGATTTGAAAACTGGACAACTTTGCTGTTTTTTGAATGATGATTTCAAATGTACAAGTAGCTATCGAAATTAAAAGAGATTTTTCAAAATATTTCAACAAATCTTTTTTGGGACACTTAGGAGAAATTAAAAATATCAAAATCAATCCATTCTCATCCATTTAAGGGGCCAGCTACTCGTCATGAAAATGCGGATGTTTTTCAATTTTACTTAGAGTGAAATCAGAAGGCACAGGTAGCTGGCGAGCCTAAGATCGATTTTTGAAATTGAGTGGTCGTATTCAATAAAAGAGCGTATAAATGCACGAGAAAACTGGAAATTGAAGCATTTCCGGTTATTAAAGGGGCCAGCTACTTGATCTGAAAATGGGACAACTTTGCACTTTTGCGAAATCATGATTTAAAATGTACAAGTAGCTGGCTAGATTTAGAGAGATTTTTCAAAATTTTTCAACAAATCATGTTTAGGATAAGTAGGAGAAATTAAAAATATCAAAATCAATCCATTCTTATTCATTTTAGAGGTCAGCTGCTCGTCATGAAAATGCGGATATTTTTCAATTTTACTTAGAGTGAAATCAAAATGTACAAGTAGCTGCCGAGCCTAAGAGCGATTTTTGACATTCAATGCTCGTTTTGAATAAAAGAGACTATAAATGCACGAGCAAACTCAAAATGGAAGCATTTCCTGTTATTAAAGGGGCAAGGTACTCGTCGTGAAAAGGGGGACATATTTCAATTTCACTCAGAGAGGAATTCAAAGGTACAAGTACCTGGCGAGTCTGAGAGCTGTTTTTAAAATTAAATGCTTGTTTTACATAAAGGGGATGATAAATGCACTAAAATAGTCAATATTTAAGCATTTCCAGCTATTAAGGGGGACAGCTACTGATTTGAAAATGGGACAATTTTGCTTTTTTTCGAAGTAATGATTTCAAATGTACAAGTAGCTACCAAGATTAAAAGACATTTTTCAAAATATTTCAACAAATCACTTTGAGGACACTTAGGAGAAATTAAAAATATCAACATCAATCCATTCATATCCATTTAAGGGGCCAGCTACTCGTCATGAAAATGCGGATATTTTCAATTTTACTTAGAGTGAAATAAAAAGGCACAGGTAGCTGGCGAGCCTAAGTGCGATTTTTGAAATTGAGTGGTCGTATTCAATAAAAGAGAGTATAAATGCACGAGAAAACTGGACATTGAACCATTTCCAGTTATTAAAGGGACCAGCTACTTGATCAGAAAATGGGACAATTTCGCACTTTTGCGAAATCATGATTTAAAATGTACAATTAGCTGGCGAGATTTAGAGAGATTTTTCAAAATATTTCAACAAATCATATTGAGGACACGTAGGAGAAATTACAAATATCAAAATCAAACAATTCTTATTCATTTTAGGGGCCAGCTACTCGTCATGAAAATGCGGATAGTTTTCAATTTTACTTAGAGTGAAATCAAAAGGTACAAGTAGCTGGCGAGCCTAAGAGCGAATTTCCAAATTAAATGCTTGTTTTGAATAACAAATACTATGACTGTATAAGAAAACTCAAAATTTAATCATTTTCGGTAAAATTGAAAAATATCCGCATTTTCTTGACGAGTAGCTGGCCCCTTAAAAGGATGAGAATGGATTGATTTTGATATTTTTCATTTCTCCTAAGTGTCCCAAAAAAGATTTGTTGAAATATTGTTGAAAAATCTCTTTTAATCTCGCCAGTTACTTGTACATTTGAAATCATAACTTCGAAAACCAGCAAAGTTGTCCAGTTTTCAAGTCAAGTAGCTGGCCCCTTTAATAACCGAAAATGATTCAATTTTGAGTTTTCTTATACATTCATAGTATCCGTTATTCAAAACAAGCATTTAATTTCAAAATTCGCCCATAGGCTTGCCAGCTACTTGTACCTTTTGATTTCACTCTAAGTAAAATTGAAAACTATCCGCATTTTCATGACGAGTAGCTGGTCCCTTAAAAGGATGAGAATGGATTGATTTTGATATTTTTAATTTCTCCGAAGTTGTCCCCAAAAAGATTTGTTGAAATATTTTGAAAAATCTCTTTTAATCTCGCCAGCTACTTGTACATTTGAAATCATTACTTCGAAAAACAGCAAAGTTGTCCAGTTTTCAGATCAAGTAGCTGGCCCCTTTAATAACCAGAAATGAATCAATTTGAGTTTTCTTATACAGTCATAGTATCTGTTATTCAAACCAAGCATTTAATTTCAAAATTCGCTCTTAGGCTCGCCAGCTTCTTGTACCTTTTGATTTCACTCTAAGTAAAATTGAAAAATATCCGCATTTTCATGACGAGTAGCTGGTCCCTTAAAAGGATTAGAATGGATTGATTTTGATATTTTTAATTTCTCCTAAGTTGTCCCCAAAAAGATTTGTTGAAATATTTTGAAAAATCTCTTTTAATCTCGCCGGCTACTTGTACATTTGAAATCATTACTTCGAAAAACAGCAAAGTTGTCCAGTTTTCAGATCAAGTAGCTGGCCCCTTTAATGACCGGGAATGAATCAATTTTGAGTTTTCTTATACAGTCATAGTATTTGTTATTCAAAACAAGCATTTAATGTCAAAATTCGCTCTTAGGCTCGCCAGCTACTTGTACCTTTTGATTTCACTCTAAGTAAAATTGAAAACTATCCGCATTTTCATGACGAGTAGCTGGTCCCTTAAAAGGATGAGAATGGATTGATTTTGATATTTTTAATTTCTCCGAAGTTGTCCCCAAAAAGATTTGTTGAAATATTTTGAAAAATCTCTTTTAATCTCGCCAGCTACTTGTACATTTGAAATCATTACTTCGAAAAACAGCAAAGTTGTCCAGTTTTCAGATCAAGTAGCTGGCCCCTTTAATAACCAGAAATGAATCAATTTGAGTTTTCTTATACAGTCATAGTATCTGTTATTCAAACCAAGCATTTAATTTCAAAATTCGCTCTTAGGCTCGCCAGCTTCTTGTACCTTTTGATTTCACTCTAAGTAAAATTGAAAAATATCCGCATTTTCATGACGAGTAGCTGGTCCCTTAAAAGGATTAGAATGGATTGATTTTGATATTTTTAATTTCTCCTAAGTTGTCCCCAAAAAGATTTGTTGAAATATTTTGAAAAATCTCTTTTAATCTCGCCGGCTACTTGTACATTTGAAATCATTACTTCGAAAAACAGCAAAGTTGTCCAGTTTTCAGATCAAGTAGCTGGCCCCTTTAATGACCGGGAATGAATCAATTTTGAGTTTTCTTATACAGTCATAGTATTTGTTATTCAAAACAAGCATTTAATGTCAAAATTCGCTCTTAGGCTCGCCAGCTACTTGTACCTTTTGATTTCACTCTAAGTAAAATTGAAAAATATCCGCATTTTCATGACGAGTAGTTGGCTCCTTAAAAGGATTAGAATGGATTGATTTTGATATTTTTAATTTCTCCTAAGTGTCCCAAAAAAGATTTGTTAAAATATTTTGAAAAATCTCTTGTAATCTCGCCAGTTAGATGTACATTTGAAATCATAACTTCGAAAACCAGCAAAGTTGTCCAGTTTTCAAGTCAAGTAGCAGGTCCCTTTAATAACCGGAAATGAATCAATTTGAGTTTTTTTATACAGTCATAGTATCTGTTATTCAAAACAAGCATTTAATTTCAAAATTCGCCCATAGGCTTGCCAGCTACTTGTACCTTTTGATTTCACTCTAAGTAAAATTGAAAAATATCCGCATTTTCATGACGAGTAGCTGGCCCCTTAAAAGGATGAGAATGGATTGGTTTTGATATTTTTAATTTCTCCTAAGTGTCCCCAAAAAGATTTGTTGAAATATTTTGAAAAATCTCTTTTAATCTCGCCAGCTACTTGTACCTTTGAAATCATAACTTCGAAAACCAGCAAAGTTGTCCAGTTTTCAAATCAAGTAGCTGGCCCCTTTAATAACCGGAAATGAATCAATTTGAGTTTTCTTATACAGTCATAGTATTTGTTATTCAAAACAAGCATTTAATTTCAAAATTCGCTCTTAGGCTAGCCAGCTACTTGTACCTTTTGATTTCACTCTAAGTAAAATTGAAAAATATCCGCATTTTCATGACGATAAGCTGGGCCCTTTAAATGATAAGAATGGACTAATTTTGATATCTTTAATTTCCCCTAAATATCCTCAATATGATTCGTTGAGATATTTTGAAAAATCTCTCTAAATCTAGCCAACTGCTTGTACATTTAAAATCACCATTTCGCAAAATTGCAAAATTGTCCGATTTACATTAAGTAGCTGGCCCCTTTAATAACTGTAAATGCTTCAATTTTGAGTTTTCTGACGCATTTATTGTCTACTTTGTTCAAAACAAGCACTTGATTACAAAAATAGCTCTTAGACTCCCCAGTTACTTGTACTTTTGAATTCCTCTCTAAGTGAAATTGAAAAATGTCCCAATTTTCATGACGAGTAGCTGGCCCCTTTAATAATTAAAAATGAATTGAAAATGACATTTTCCATTTCTTCGTAGGACAGTGAATGTGATTCTTTGAAATATTTTGAAATGTCTGTCTTAATCTCTTCAGCTACTTGTATATTTTAAATCCCTAATTAAAAACAAATGTAAAAAAAAGTTCTATTGACAGATCTCGTAGCTTGACCCTTTAATACAGGAATTTATTTGATTTTGATTTTTCTGATGCATTTATATAGTATTCTGGATGGAAGAAAAATATTTCGTTTAAGGCGTCGACAATTAGTTCGCCAGCTACTTGTACCTTTAGGAAACTACCAAAAAAAAACCCATTTTAATTACTTATACATTGGTCGCTGGGTACGAATTGCCAGATTTTCCTTTTATAAGTGACTGCTTACTAGAAGGTAGCTACCAGTAGCTGGCTACAAATAACCAATTTTACCAGCTCAAGTAGCTGGCTACTAGTAGCTAGCTACTAGAAGTTAACTTTACCAGCTCAAGTAGCTGGCTACTAGTAGCTAACTTTACCTAAACAAGTAGCTGGCTACTAGTAGCTGACTTTACCTGAACAAGTAGCTGGCTACTAGTAGCTGGCTACTAGAAGCTAACTTTACCTATCTCTTTCAACGTTATGTTTTCCCTATCAAAGACAGAAATCATCATTTTAGCTATATTGTATTTGTCGTCTGCAAATGCTTTCAATTTGGTCGTGTCAAAAATTGTGTCATTTGATTAAGAATTAACTCTTAGGCTGCTAAACGTAACTCACTGACCTTTTGCGGAATATGTAGATCAAGATCAGACTGCACAGAACGTGCAGTCTGATCTTGGATCTACACTGTCCGGTAAGGAGATTTTCTTTTCCTAAGAATAAGTTAGAAATATCATTATTCGGGATTTTACTACCGGTTTGAAAGTTTCATTTCAGTTTTATTTGGCAGGATAAGTGTAAATTTTAACCCTTTACCGCACAATGCCATCTTTTAACGACCCTGGGAAAGCGGTCTTTTGGAAAAATTTTGAGAAAAGGAGAAAATGCTGGTAAGCAGCATTTTCTCCTTTTCCCACAATGTTTTCTACCCTATCAAAGAAAAATTCCACCATTTGAGCCACATTGAAACTGTCGTCTGCAAATGCTTTCAATTTGGACATGGCTAAAATTTTGTCGTCTGGTAAAGGGTTAAGAGAAATTTACAGAGATAATAGTCCTTTTCCATATTACAGTATGCAATGCCGGAACGTATGGAGAAGGTTGCGAGTCTAAATGTGGACACTGTATCAATGGTTCAGCTTGCGACGTTTTCTCTGGGAACTGTTCAGAGTGCGAAGAAGGGTACTTTGGCGTGAAATGTCTCCCAGGTAAACTAATGCATTGAATCACCATGAATTGCAATTTTTCTATTATTTTCAAATATGGTGATATAAGAAAGCACTATCTTTTCACTTGGTATACATCAGGTGTCGGTACAAGCAACTTTCATAGTGTACAACGAAAAAACATGACAAATTTAAAAACAGTAGCACTATATGTTCCAATACTTCTTAAAAGTTAAAGTATATGTGTGTACATATATATCTATACATGTATATGTGTGCCATAGTTTAATGGGCCGGTGGCCTTTATACTTTGAACAAATATGATCTAAAACGCTTTTTTTTTTTGTAGGTCTTAAAGTCTGCCTTTCATTTAAAATTGGTATTTTCTTATTAAATTTCACTGTCACAATGATAATGAGTCAGACTTATGCTAAAAACTAAGTTAAAAACTATGTTGAAAACTATGTTAAGAATTATGTTGAAAACTGTGATGAAAATGAGATAAAAAATTATGTTTGTAATAAAAAATGTCTTTTTTAAAAATCACTGATCCTACAAAAAGGGACTTAATTGTAAAAGAATATCTTGAAACAAAAAAGAATATTCGGGATAGTCAACTAGCAGAGAAAAAAAAAGAGAGCACGGATTAATGGAGACAAACTGGAATAAGAACATGGAGAAAAGTGATGATGATGATGATGACGATGCGATGACGACGACGAAGAAGAAGAAGAAAACGAAGAAGAAGAAGAAAAATAAGAAGAAGAAGACAAAATGAAATAAGAACATGTAAAAACATGGAGAATATGATGATGATGATGATGATGATGATGCCGATGATGACGACGACGACGATGACGATGATGATGATGATGATGATGCGACGACAAAGAAGAAGAATAAATAAAAGGTATTTCAGAATGTCAAGGTAAGCAATAGAATTGTTGTAAAAGGAGCACATAGAGACAAAAGATACCGCCCTATTAGAAAAGAACACCTTAAAGATCAATTCATGTACGTTCAACCGATTCTCATAAATCATGTTCCATACAAGTTGATTGGCTAACATTAAACAATTTACAATGAGTTATGCATAATAAATCCAATTTATTCTGCTCGTTCATTTATATTTTAAGCTTCCTTTTCTTTCAGTCCCGTCACAGACTTCAATAGGTGAAGTGGTAGCCGCAAATATTGCGTATATACTGACGGCAATCGTCGTTGTAGCGATAGTAATTATTGCACTAATTATTTTGATCAAAGTGAGAAGGTAACTCTATTTTTTCTAGAACCTTAACCCTTAACCTGGTAAATAAGTTAAATAAAACTTTCAACCCGATTGCGAAAACCCGAATGTTGTGTTATTTCAAAGTTATTTTTAGATACAATTATATCCTTATCGGAGAGTGTGGATCTAAGATCAGATCCGCAAAAGGCCATTGAGTCTCACTTAGCAGCCAAAGGGTTAAAACAGTGCATAACTTTTGCCCGTCTGATACTAGCGCCATTTACTTAACTCTTTACCAAACGACATTTTAGGCCTGCCCGACGTGAAAGCATTTGCAGACGACAAATAAAACGTGACTCAAAAAAATATTTTTTTTTCTGTGATTGGGTAGAAAACTTGGTGGGAAATGGGGAAAATGCTGGTTACCAGCATTTTCTCCTTTTCCTACAATATTTTCAAATGCCTCCGTGCTCAGGACAGTTAAAACTCTGGATTGTGTGATAATAGTTAAGAGAAAAAAATGATAGAATTGCGGGAGACATGTTCAAAGGTATAGAAAACATTTTAGTAGAAGACAAAAGAACGCCAGTTCCAAGCAATAGCTTCTTTTTCCCCCAAAATTTTCTGGAACTCTCTACTACATAGGCATGATATTAGCGTTAGAGCAGTAAATCATGTTTTGGCGCAGTAAAGTATAATTGGACCATATTCTGTGGAAAAGGGGCTTAATGCATCTGCAAAAAGATTCGACCCAGGTCAGCCTGCACAGTCTGCGAAGGCTAACCTGGGTCGAAGCTTTTTGCTATTCGTAAATTTTCTGTATTTCCAAGGACCAGTCTATCTCATGATTCATTTGGATGTTAGACAAAATTGATTTTAGGGATCCATAATTATGTGATGACTTGCTTGGTATAATATATCACTGAGATGCATTAAGCCCCCTTTTCACAGAGCATGGCTCATTTATTCGTTGCTAAGTTCGAACTTATATTTGACATAGTCGTAGGTTATGCTTTAAAAATCAACTTACAGATCCGTGACAGAGAAGTGCACATAAATGACAGATACATGTAGTCTGAATGTGTTAAGAAAATGAATAGATTAACCTTGCTCTGGCAAATTTGGGGTAAAATCATCCCCGTGACGGATTAAATCAAGAAAGCCATCATATATTTATGGATCTATAAATAATCCATTTTGTCCAACAACCGACTAAACGCTGAGGTAGAATGATTCTTTGATATGCAGAAAATTAAGGTTACCGAGAGCAAAAAGTTTGGACTTAGGTCAGCCTGCGCGGACTGCACAGGCTGACATGAGTCTATACTTTTTGCATATGCAGTAGCATTAAAAATCCCCATTTGCCAGGGCATGGCTCAAATAAAAGTAACTATTTTCCCACTGAAGACGGAGAGCTCAAAATCCCATACCGGAACAACATACTTCGACAACAAACGGAATCGGTACTATCAGTACTTTGAATCGAGCGGAAGAAAGACAGTCCATCCGGGATCCAAGTGTCAAGTATGAAAACATGGCGACACTAACCATGAAGCAAAATGCTGTCAAGCCGGTTGCAGAAACAAAAATAAAGAAAGTGGACGGTAATAGACCTCATTATTTCACACCTTGTCTCTAACTCCCAATTGAATAGCTTAAATACTACCACGTGAGAACAAAATACCTGAATCCATATTGAATTTTGTAGAATCCAGAATATGGGTTTTTTTTTCAGAACGAGGCAATAGTCCAGGAATATGGATTTTTCAAAATGAGTGTTTATAGTCCGAATATCGATTTTTGCTCGGAAGGGTAGTATACCGAAATCTGTTGTCATAAAGCAGCATTATTCGCTTAAAAAGCCTTTTTCTTTTATTTAAATATCTTTAATGAAATGACCCAAGTATTTGTCATTTATTTTAAAGTTGTATGTAAGTGTGAAATAAAGAGATCATTATACCCCCGCAAACGAAGTTTGTGGGGGGTATACTGGAATCAGCCTGTCGGTCGGTCGGTCGGTTGGTCGGTCGGGCGGTCGGTCGGGCGGTCGGGCGCTCGGTCTGTCCGCAAAATCTTGTCCGGACAACTCCTCCTACAGTTTCAATCCAATTCCCTTGCTACTTGGCAGAAGTGTTCATTAGGAGCTGTAGATGTGCAAGACACACATTTTGTAAAAATTCCATCAAGAATTACTGAGTAATTGCCCCTGATTTGACTTAAAAATGCTTGTCCGGACAACTCCTCCTACAGTTTCTGTCTGATTCACTTTAAACTTGGCAGAAGTGTTCATTAGGAGCTGTAGATGTGCAAGACACACACTTTGTAAAAATTGTATCAAGAATTACTGAGTTATTGCCCCTGATTTGACTTACAAATGCTTGTCCGGACAACTCCTCCTACAGTTTCTGTCTGATTCACTTTAAACTTGGCAGAAGTGTTCATTAGGAGTGGTAGATGTGCAAGACGCAACTTTCGTGAAAATTCTATGAAGAATTAATGAGTTATTGCCCCTGATTCACATTTAAAATGCTTGTCCGGACAACTCCTCCTACAATTTCAGTCCGATTCGCTTTATACTTGGCAGAAGTGTCCATTTGGAGTTGTAGATGTGCAAGACACACATTTTGTAAACATTCCATCAAGAATTACTGAGTTATTGCCCCTGATTTGACTTAAAAATGCTTGTCCGGACAACTCCTCCTACAGTTTCTGTCTGATTCACTTTAAGGAGGTCTTTTCTGTCATATGTATAGTTGGCCAACATTATGCGAAAAGGCACCTTTGGACATTTGCAACAAGCGTGGATCCAGACCAGCCGCTGTGTCTCAGACATATTGTCAGATCATGGTATACACTTATTTACACTCATTTAGTTTTGTGTCCAATTAAATTGATACTTTGCATAAATATTCACCAGGAGCAGTAGAGGTTCAAGATGCATTTTTCTCAAATGTTTGCCAAATAAATTACCCCTGAATTTACTCAAAACTTCTTGTCCAGAGAACTATTCCTTCAGTTTAAGTCTTATTCACTTGATATTTGTCATGATATTCACCAGGAGCAGTAGATGTGCAAAGCACAAATTTCATGAGTGTTGGCCTAATGATTACGGAGTTATTGCCCCTAAATTGACATTGCAGAGTTATTGCCCCTGTGACATGAAATATAGGGGCGGGGGTATTTATCACCTTTAGTGATAGTTATTCTAGTTTAATATGTTTAGGTACAATACTGAATTCAATTGGAATAGTATACTGCAGAACCAGACTATATTTTTGACTTGGCTGTCGCTAAACTCGTCCCTGTTGTAGATATACATATTACAACTGGCACAGGCTATTGTGTCATTGCTTTTCATTAGGGTACATGTATATCACAGAATAGCCAAGCAGAGCAGCATACACATTTCCGGTTTGGCTGTAGAGATAACATTGCGGCTTTTTGCACAATTTGAAATTGGTAATCGAAACTAATCAAAGGACTCAAAGTCCTTGAAAGCGGATTTGTGGAGTAGCATAAAGCTGTAATATGTTATAATAAAAAACTAACATTACATGCAACACATGTACAATCATTTTAAAATGTAGTTAGCAGGGACATGGTAAGTCAAAATTGTTCTGCCAAGTGGGCTGCGCAGTATCTGTTATTCGATTACTGTTTAAGGAGTGGTAATTTGATCCGTCAATCTTGCCCAGTTTTTTGCTGGTATTAGATTTCGGAATGAATATGTATACACGTGTAGGACAGTATATACGGTAGTGACAAAAGCGAGGTTGAGGTGTATTAGCTAAAACTGAAAGTAGAATGGGAGCAAGGGTGAATGACAGTATATTTGGTTCAGGTCAAACTGATATATAGTACAGTGTGAGCGCGCATGCGTCGTTACGCATGATATACTTGGTTCCGGTCAGAACGATCACAGTAAGCGGATTTGCTACACAAATCCGCTAAAAAGAATATTGGCAGACTTAAACATAAAAGGTGATACCAAAATACAATTCACTGATTCGTGAGGTCAAAAATATCGGAAAATCTGCTGCTCTCGAAGTGAGCGTGACCTCCCGTGAATCTCTATTAGTCTTGCGTCATGGCTGTTCTAAAAACAGACGGGCAGAATTTCGCCCGTTTTTAGTAGCCTGTACCGATCCCTATACACTTGCTGTATCAGGGGAGGTAACCAATCTAGGCTGTCGCCTCGTTCAAAACAAAGACTAGTTCTGCAGTGTACTCATCCAATAGAATTCAGTATTGTACCTAATTTGTCTAATAACCTCAGAGCAGTAGACTGATCTGATTAATTCTTTACCTCTATTAGCGACGTACGTACATGTAGCTGTTGCAGACTCAGATTGGTTACCTTTCTTCATACACAAAACCTATCTTTCTACTGTTTAACAGGGATAATCAATTCAGTCTGCACAGAAAAGGCAGTCTATTTTGTTCTGAAAACTGCGAACAAGTTGACTATCCCTATATTTGTACTTTAAAAAGGAGACAGTTTAAAATGGTTAAAGACAAATCATTAAAAGTGACTTTTTACCATTAGTTGGAGAAAAACTTTCCAAAAATTTTGCTCCTCAAAAAACAAATGAGCCATGCTCTATGAAAAGGGGGCCTGGTACATCTGCGAAAAGTATCGACCCAGGTCAGCCTGCGCAGTCCGCGCAGGCTGACCTGGGCCCAAACTTTTCGCTATTGGTCAATTTTCTGTATGTCAAAGGCCCAGTCTACCTTATGATAAAGTCGGTCAGTAGAAAAACCGAGTTTTATGGACCCGTCATTATGTGATGACTTGCTTGATACAATGGATCACGGAGATGCATTAAGCCTCCTTTTGCCAGTTCAAATCCTATCGGTTGAGCCAAATTTTATTTGTTGTCTACAAAAGCTTATACGATTCTTATACTTTATGGTCTAGTAAGGGGTAAATCAGTGCCATAACGTTTTTTTTTTTTTTTTTTTTTTTTAAAGTTTGGTCAACATTTACTGGATTTTAACCAGACTTATTCTAGCAACTCCACGTAACTTTACGATTCTCTCTCATACACTTATTGTTTATAAACATGTAAATGGTCTTACTAAAAAAGCCCCGACGTTATCCAAATCATAAATGAGCCATGCTCTGTGAAAATGGGGTTAAATGCATATACAAACAGTTTTGATCCAGGTCAGTCTGCGCAGCATGTACTGTCCTTAGTTTTTCCATATCACGCATGTACTATCCGTAGGTTTTCCACCCCTTTACACCCGCAACTCGACCGGATTCGGCTACACAGAAAATAAAGACTGCTGTAATGTACTATTTTAGCTTACCTGAGCACAAAATGCTTAAGGTGAGCTTTTGTGATCGTGCTGTGTCCGGCGTCCGGCGTTCGTCATCTGCCGTGAAATTTTACCTTGTGCACGCTGTAGAGGCCAAATTTTCAGTCTGATACTCATGAAACTCGGTCGGAATGTTTGTCTTGATAATATCTCGGAAAACTTCGAAAATGGATCATGTCGGGTCAAAAACTAGGTCACCAGGTTCAATGAAAAAAATTTATATTGTGTACGCTATAGAGGCCACATTTTCAGTTTGAAAATGGGTAATGTCGGATAAAAAACTGGGTCACTATATCAAATCTTAGGAACACATTGTGTACGCTCTAGAGGCCACATTTTCGGTCCGATACTCATGAAACTTAGTCAGCATATTTGTCTTAATAATATCTCAGAGGAATTAGAAAATGGATCCTATCAGGTAAAAACTAGTTCACTAGGTCAAATCTTAGAAAAACCTCGCGAAGGATCTAGAGGCCATATTTTCAGTACGATACCCATAGAACTTGGTAACAATGTTTGTCTTAATAATACCTGGGACATCTTTGAAAATGGGTGATGTCGGGTCAAAAACTAGGTCACTATGTCAAATTATAGAAAAAAAAAAAACTGTGTCTACGCTGTAGAGGCCACATTTTTAAGCCCGATACCTATATAAATTAGAGTATTTGTCTTGATGATATATCGGAGAATTTCGAAAATGGGTCATGTCGGGTAAAAAACTAGTTCACTTGGTCAAATCTTAGAAAAACCTTGTGTACGCTCTAAAGGCCACATTTTCTGTCTGATGCTCACGAAACCTGGTCATAAGTACTTGATCCGAATGTTTGTCTTGATGATATCACGGATAAATTTAGAAAATGGGTCATATCGCGTCAAGACCTATGCTCTAGAGGCCACATTTTCTTTCCGATGCTCACAAAATCTGGTCAGAATATGTGACTTGATGATCTCGGATGCGTCTGAAAATGGGTCACGTCCAGTCAAAAACTAGGTCACTAGGTCAATCTTTGATAAACACTGTGTATGCTCTAGAGGCTAAATTTTCAGTCAAATATTCTTTAAATTTGCTTAGAATATTTGTATTGATGATATCTCAGGTGAGTTAAAAAAAAGCTTATGTCAGGCAAAAAACTAGGTCAAGAGGTCAAATCTTAGAAACAGATCTATGTACATACTAGAGATCACATTTTCAGTTGGATACACATGTAACTTCGTCAGAGTGTTTGTCTTGATAATATCGCGCATGAGTTTGAAAATGGGTCACTTGGGGTCAAAAACTAGGTCACTACTGTACGTCAAATCTTTGAAAAACCTTGTGTAAGCTCTTGAGACCAGACTATCCGTTCGATATTCTTGAAAATTGGTCAGAATGTTTTTCTTGATCAAATCTCGGATGAGTTTAAAAGTGGGTCATGCCTATTCAACAACTAGGTCACTAGGTCAGATCTTAGAAAAACCTTGTGTACAATTTAGAAGCCACATTCTCGATCAGATACTCATGACAATTTGTCAGAATGTTTTTCTTGGTAATATCTCGCATGAGTTTGAAAATGGGTCACGTCGGGTCAAAAACTAGGTCACAAGGTCAAATCTTTGAAAAACCTTGTGTCTGATCCAGAGGCAACATTTCCAGTCCAATACTCTTGAAATTTGGTCAGAATGTTTGACTTGATGATAGATAGCTCTGACAAATTTGAAGATTGGTAATACTTGGTCAAAAACTAGGTCACCAGGTCAAATCTTCTGAAAATCTTATGTTTGCTCTAGAGGCCAATTATGCAATTCAATGGTCATTCAAAATGATCAGAACGTTTGTATTGATTTCTTTGATGAGTTAGAAAAAGTGTCAAATCAGATCCAAAACTAGGTCACTAGATCAAATCTTTGTAAAACCTTCTGTGTGCTCTACAGGCCACATTTTTAGTCCAGTACTCTCGAAAGTTTTTCAGAATATTTCTTTGGAGGATATCTT
This sequence comes from Tridacna gigas, assembly GCA_945859785.2. NCBI lineage: Eukaryota > Metazoa > Mollusca > Bivalvia > Cardiida > Cardiidae > Tridacna > Tridacna gigas. The sequence continues at coordinate 8,529,789 of OX244033.2, read as the reverse complement.
AGATTAGTTTGAAAATGGGTCTTGACAGATCAAAAACTAGGTCACCAGGTCAAATCTTTGGAAAACCTTATGCTTGCTGTAGAGGCCGAATTTTCAATCCAATACTCATGAAAAGTGGTCAGAATAATTGACTTGATGATTTTTTTATTTGTTTAAAAAATGGGTCATCAGATAAAAAAATCTTAGAAAAACCATATGTGCATTCTAGAGGCCTCCTTTTTTTCGCTCGATACTCATGAGAGTTGGTCAGAATGTTTGACATTTAGGACGAGTTTGAAAATGGGTCATGTCAAGTCAAAAAGTAGGTCACGGGACTCAATCTTTCAAAAACTTTGCATACGCTGTAGAGTCAGAATGTTTGTCTTCATGATTTCTTTAATGAGTTTGAAAATGGCTCACATTGGTTCAAAACTAGATCATGGAGACAAATCTTGGAAAAACCTTGTGTATCCTGTAGAGGCCATATTTTCAGTCCAGTACTTTCGACAGTTTGTTAGAATGCTTGTTATGTTTTCTAGGAAAAGATTGGGTCATGTTTGGTCAAAAAGCTCAGGTGAGCGACTTAGGGCCATCGTGGCCCTCTTGCTTATTAAATTATGGTTCAATTCTAGATCAAGAAGAAAACTTCGATACCGAGTGTACAGAAGAAGAAATGGACGATGCGTGTGCTCCTGTAGCGGGCGTTGGTGACGATCATGAATATTACGCATTCGTTGCTAAGGATACTGATATAAAGATTCATCATCTTTGGGACTATATAGTCGACAGAAAGAAACAGGAAAACAGCGCTTTTAACCAAGAGTTCTCCGTGAGTAGATTGGTTTTAAATATAAAAAAAAAAAAAATACTTTCAATATGTTTAGATAGATAACAGATACTTTCAGTGAAAAATAAAGGTTATGAAAATGCGTAAACATGTAAATGTGCATGTACTTACTTTGTTTCGGAGTAGGGTCTAAATAATATTTCACCGACTGGAACTTCAAAATTGATATACTTCTTACTTTCTGCAATATTGCAAGTAAGAAAAAAAACATAAATCGCGAGTTAGATTTACAGCAATTGTATACCCGGTTGAGGCAAATTTCCTTTCCTGCGCTATTTTGCCTCTCACATCTGAACCATGTGAGAAGTAGTTAATGACTTGGAAAGAAAGTTGTAACTGTACTGGCGTGAGAAAACAAGGAAACACATGCGTAGGTGCACTGACCGCCGCGATATGACTTAAGCTATTAAAACAGCGTTAAAATCCAATACAAACAAACAAACATTTTCTTTCGTCTTACAAAAAAATTGAAGAAACATATTTGAGCCATTCCCTGGCTGAAGGGGACTTAATCCATCTTCATAATGAATCGTATCTAGAAAGACAGCTCATAATTATGGATAAAAAAAAATCAACCGACTGAATCATGAAGTAGATTGGTCCTTGAACATGCAGAAAATTGACAAACCTGAAAAAAGGTTTATGCCCAGGTCGCGCAGGCTGATATGGGTCTATAATTTTTGCAGATGCGTTAAGCCCCCTTTTCACAGAGTACAGCTCATTTGTTCAAATCATTCATTCTACATTAAAAGAGTTTATTAGAGAGAAAATAAGAATCAGTAGGCTGTTTGATTTACTATGCAGATTTATTGGTATGGACGACAAATGACAAAATTTTGTCAATTATTTTATTTTGAGCAGCAACTGCCAAAGGGCCTACATCACCCACATCAGGTGGCTATGCTTGAAGAGAATCGGCCAAAGAATAGATACAAAGGACTCTATGCATGTAAGGAATTCTTTATTTAGTTAAGTGTTGGTACCAATTAATCCTTTATTAAATAATCCGAGAGTTCATGACGCTGACAAGGAGGCCTTTTGAAAACATTGTTGATAAAAGGGGAAAATGCTGGTTACCCTTCCAAAAGTAAATTTTAGTTTTTGATTCACGTATATTTTATCGTCTACAAATGTCTTCTAACACTTTTTATTTCCATTAATAGAACTCTTCAAGTGAAGGCGCGTTTAGGTCTTTTACCGGGATCACGCGTAAAGAAAACCCAATGTCAACATATACGAAATACCATCGAAAACAACCATCTTTACTAACGGAGGCACATTTCATTGCGATAAAGCGTATAATAAGTATATTCAGGCTTTGTTTTCTCATCTATGACTACTGTTATTGGTTACTTCATCTTTTTACAACGTAATTGGCACCGTGTCTGACCTAACAATATCGCGCTGTCTCACGAGACTTGTTCATTTTCTTCTATGCATATGAGTGATCAGGAAGAGATAACTCCACTGGACTCGCGATGACAAGTATTTAGACAATTTAACCGTGTGGTAGAGTCTAAAATTAAATCTGCCTACCTTCGGCGAAAATTCAAGCCAGTGACGTAATATATTGGCCGATTTCGTGCCAAACAGTGATGGCGGAGTATTACGTACTTATTATTCTGCAAAGCAATTTCTTGCGATCTGATTAGATAATATGCTCCGAGCATATATTGAAGTACACTGGCATAAATCCACGGAAAAACACTCTCCCTCTCGGGAGCCCCGTATGCTTAACTAATAACAGTTCTTTTGGTAGCTTAATGACATGTACATATCGATGGGAAATTATAGGCACTGTTTATAATGTAACACTGTTCTTGAATGCGAATTCCATTAATTTGTCCGTTGTATAATGATCTACGCAAAAGGTTTATCGACAAACATTATGCTAATCAAAGTTTGAACACATTTTATATTCTAATGACCAAAACAGATGTAGTTGCAATAAAAAATATGTCTATGTTTATCCATTATGCTAAAAAAAAAAAAAAAAAACCTAGCCAAATCTACTGTACCTCATATATCCCCATGACAACTTGAAAATATTGTATTATGGTATGTAAAAGGGTCGGTGACCAATGTACTGAATAAATGTATATATTACTACACTTTGAAAGCAAAATCAAAGATGGCGGCGATGATCGAAACGAGTCGCCCACAAGACAAATACTGAGTACTATATAGCATATTAAATATTACTAGTTTCCCTTGATCGTTGTCATTAAAGACGAAACGAATGGATTATTTTTGAAAAATAAAATAATAATAATAATAATAATAATAATATAGAGGATAGTTGTGACCGCAGCCAACAGGGAAATTTCACTGAAAAGTAAAGCTTTGCAGTATAATACATTTGTCGTTCGGTCAGGTGTCAGGGTACTTTGTAACTTGTTAACGGTTGTGGCGAATCATGTCGCCCCGAGCCAAATTCATTTTTTTGCCAGTGACCAACACTTGGACCGACCAATACATTAACAGATTGTCAGCTCTACAATTTTTCCATGCTTTTAAAAGGTATGATTTAAATTAGAAAGTGTTTTAACACCTGCATTGTTATTTTGGTCCCTATTGGGCCTTTGAGGTGATGGTAGCCAGTTTCGGTGACTTCCTTCTGTTCACCGCTAGTTTGTGTTATTTGACAGCTTGGTAGCTGAAAGATACTATAATATCACGTGATAAGCGCTTATTTTGGTGCTTTCTTTAAATATCATATGCACATACTCATTCATTTATTTGTTTTTTGCTTTTTTTCTTTTTTGTTTTTGTTTTCAAACTATTTTTTTATGATTATACACAGCTGTTTAAAATTAAATCTGTTCTGCTTGCATACGATGTCTTCAACTACAGAGAAATGAAATATTATCTATTATTATTATTTATTTATACAAGCAGAATGCCTCAGTCAGCACAAAAATATCTGTAATCAGGTGTAATATTATATGTATACAATTCTCTCTGATGGGTCATTTCAAAAAGCCCTGTCGAAAAAAAAAAACGTATGTCCCTAATGGTATGTGTTTTCATAGCATATCGGTATACTATATTAGCTTTCAATATTAGGATACCATATTGGCATGCGGTAATGTTAGTAGTAAAGGAGGGTAGCAGCGGGACACGGCACCACCGTGTCCCGCTGCTACCCTCCCTGGCGTCCGAAACTGGGGTATTTTGTCCCGCTACCGTCCTACCACGAATTTTGGTAGGACGGTAGCGGGACAACTTCCCCCCCAAAAACGTCAAAAATGGCCAAACCGGAAGTGGACCTTGCCCCCCCTCCTCACACCACTGCAAAAATGCGCGCGCAGAAGAGGAAACCGGAAGTAGAATTCCTAGCAAAGAGTGATGTGCCACCGTGTTTGTTCGGGTTGATCCTGCGTTTTGATTGGTCGAGACGTTTTCCCGCCAAAAATGGAGATGTGTGACACCACTGACTGGGTCGAGGAAAAGAAGGTGTGCCGCCATCTTCGCTCTGTTTGGTCTTTCTCTAGTATCGTGTTGGACTTAGTCTTTTTTCTCCGTCTTTATTCGTTTTAGACTTTCTCTATTACCGTGTTGGACTTAGTCTTTTTTCTCCGTCTTTATTCGGTGAGATGTGCCACCGTCTTCGTTCACCTCTGTAGGACTGACCCATTTCTCTGTCACCGTGTTGGACTTAGTCTTTTTTCTCCGTCTTTGTTCGGCTTAGACTTTCTCTATTACCGCGTTGGACTTAGTCTTTTTCTCCATCTTTATTCGGTGAGATGTGCCACCGTCTGTAGGACTTAGCCATTTCTCTACTTTCGTTCAACTTAACCATTTCTCCGTCATCGTGTTGGACTTAGTCTTTTTTCGAGACAAAAGATCTTGTATTGGACTTAGCAATATTGACAATTTGGATAAGTAGTCTTTCTAAGGCTGTTGGTTAGTCCTGAAAAGGACTTTTGTTTTTGGAGAATGTACTGTCTTATTGTCTTTTTTTGTCTTTTCTATCTTTTTTTGGTTATGGTTTTTCTGTCTTTTTTTGCTGTGTGTTTTTCTCATCTTTTCTCGTCTAATGACAGCAACCGAAATTTGCGTGGCAGATGGGACAATTCCCAACTCTTTTTCTAATTGTCATTTCCCCATCATTCGTAGTGATCTTTCTCCCGAATTTAACATCAACCAATATGAGATCTGGAGTTCTTGTCTGCATAAACAGCTCAAGCAATTTTTCACCGAGTTCTCTGTATGGTTGTGACATCTGCTCTACTTGTCTTTGTAATTGTATGAGTTGAGCTCTCACTACCAATAAGTCTTCACCAGCAATTAAATACTCTCGGAGAGCGTCAGCTACTTGATGGTTTATCTGTTCCATATTTCGATTTCTTCTCGTCTTACTATACTTTATAATTTATTCGTACTATTCGAAAGTCGAATGAGTATAGAAGAAGATCGTCGGCTTTTATAACTTGGTAGGGGATTGACCTACTTTGATTCAGAATTAACGTTATCCAATTGTCAGCCTCGTTACATTTTTTTGGCGGTGACACTCTTTTAATGTTATAGATGGATCATATAGTGCATTATATTTTATCTACATGCTTTCGCCCACGTTCGCGCTCTTAATTCTGTCGTGAAGTAGGTCAATCCCTCTCAAAAGCTATAAAGTCTATGCTTTCTTTCTATAAATCATTTCTTCACAATGAAGTTGTCCGACTTTTGCTGTGGGTTGTTCTGTAGGAAGAAGCTTGAGAGAGAAGTAGAGGAGAAATGGGTAAAAGAATCCATGGAGAAGGACCAAGATAAAAGAGAAGAAAGGAAGAGGTTAAACCATAAAGCCCTCCGAGAGTTCTTCGAGAGACGTGGTTATGAGTTCTACACTCGTACTCCTATGGTCAAGATAGGGAATATTTACCCTGATTTGACAGAATTGATACCTCCAACAGAACATCGAGGTTGGCAGGCTAGAATGATGGGAATGTATCCTTCGGTGAAATGGTGAAGAATGCATTCTCTTCGAAAAACAGTCCTTTTCAGGGCTAGCCAATACCAAGAAAAGTTCTATCTTTCAAATTGTCAAAACAAACAAAAGTCAAGTCCTATGCATATGTTTTTATATTTTTATTTAAGATTTTTTTGTACAATGAAACATCGAACTGTGAAACATTGAACTGTGAAGAATATATACAAAATGTTAATAATGATCTGTGAAAAAGCAAATGAATCGTTTTTTAAACAGTTTTTCAACTTGGAAATGTTTTTATTGCCACATTTTTTACAACTCACACTGTTTTTCTTTTTTTCTTCTTCGGGATGTCAGACTCACATTCACTCTTACGCTTCTTTTCTTTTTTATCGCTTTCATTATCGTTATTTCTCAACACAATATCTGGACAGATTTTTGCATAATGTTTTTCTGTTTTACAAAAGAAACAGTTCTTCTTTTTCTTGTTTTCTCTTTTCTCGTTGTTTTTCTTTTCCCCAGACACTGAAGAATGTTCATCGTTTTGGTCGAGTATAAGAGTGTCCTCTGAAGAAAGTTTATTTTTTTGTGAGCTTTGTTGCGATTTATCATGTATTTCTACCTGAATTCTACAGATCTCTGTATCGCTGATATCTGTGTTATCATTCTCCATATTTTCGATCTGATTTTCGATCTGATTTTCAGTCGATGAGGTTGTAGCCTGTGGTGGGCTTGTTTTCCATTTATTTTCGATAGCTTTATATGATAATAGAGTTCCGACGTATTTCATGTGTTGGAATTCACCACCGGTTTCCATTGTTTCCGAAATTTTGACATCGTGACTATAGGGGTCCACGAAGACAGAAACGAATCTCCACATCTGCTTTTCTTTTTCTGGACATTGTCTGGCCCAATGTCCTGGTTTGTCGCATGTAAAACAAATATTCGTTCTCATATCACCCACTCCATGTCGTTTGTCAAATGTTGACTGATCCAGGACTCTGGTGATACGATAAACATCTTTTTCTGCAAAATGCTGGTGGGATAGAAATGATCCCACGTAGTTCCCAGCGTGGTAAACTTGATAGTTCGACGGTATATTGGTGATCTCATGATCGTGGGTGTATGGGTTAACATACAGATACACTCTCTTCGGTGTTGTACTTTGTAGTTTGAACCCACTCATTTTTCTACCAACTATACTGTTCGAAATCTTTCCGAGGAATGATGAAGATTTCAAGTGTAACGTTTCTTTTTATACACGTTCGGGTCTGAAAAGGATATAAAAAAGCTATACTTTTTTGAGTTCTGGGTCATTGTCTGACTTACAAGTAACCATAAAACAATGTCTAAAAGATTAGTACCCTATTCAGACAGTACAAGTGACGATGAGTCAACTCAATCAATACCAAAAAAGAGAAAAAAATTACTACCGGCAAAAAAAAGAAAAAGAATCCTGGTCTATCCAGATAGTAGTACCAATGATGAAAGCGGCGATGAGAGAATTTCACCGTTACCCAAGAAATCTAAACGGTTGAAAGGCAAAAAATCTTTGAAAGAAGAAAGCCACGATGAGTCGTTTTCACCCAAGAAAGAAGAATCTACCTCTTCAGACACAAAAAGTTTAGATATGAAAAGACTATATACCTTAACAGAGGTGGGAAAAAGGAAGTCAAGGAAATTCAAAACAGAAGCCTATGTACTGAAGGCATCTTTTAAGGAATTCGAAGAACTACAACCACAACAATTGACCGCCTTATTTGATGATGTTATCCGACAAATCATTCAAAAGTTAAAGGCTGAACCGAGGGATATGATTAGAGTTAGCATTAATCACCCTTCATTGAAAATAGGGATTCATATTCCCTTTCTATGCGTAGAAGAGCTGGACAGTCATATTATGCTGAACGAGATTGAAAAAGTTCTACAATCAAATGAGGAATTCGTCTTGAACGATGGTCGCATGGAGTTCGACATTACATATACGATACCTCCAAGTGGAAGTGGTAAAAGACTTTCAGCAACAGAGCTATTGGATTCGAAGGTTTTCGCAAAAAAGAAACACTCGATTATTGAAATTAACAATCGGGACCATTTATGTTTTGCAAGAGCGGTTGTTGTAGGGATTTATCACCATGAACGTGAAAACACCCAAACATGGAATCGAAAATGGGATCTCATCAAAAGATCAAACAGGCCCCTCCAAAAGACTGAAGCTGAGAAGTTGATGAATGAAGTTGGAGTTTCGTCGACACAGCCTGTAGGGATTGAAGAATACAAAAAAATTCAAGATTTCTTGTACGAAAAAGATTATGTTATTAAAGTTCACCAACAGCTTTCGAAAGTGGAAAAAGTATTTGAACATCCAGAAGTCAAAGATAATAGTAAAATCATACATTTGTACTTTCATCAAAATCACTACGATTACATCAAATCCATCACATCATTTCTTGATTGTGGTTATTATTGTGAGTTCTGTGACACACGATACAAGAATCGGGAAGACCATGCCTGCTCAAAGATCTGTAAAGGTTGTTTTCGTGCTGGAAAATGTCCATCAGAATCAAAATCAAAAGGTTGTGTCTGCTCTGATTGCCATAGACGATTTTTCAGTGTGGAATGCTTCAGAAATCACAAAACACTTCAAGGTAAAGAGAAGAAAACCATTTGTGAATTAGTGAAACTTTGTTCAAAATGTGAGGGACAAATTCTTGTCAGAAAGAAAAACCATGTCTGTAAGGGAAAGAAAAAGTGTCATATCTGCAAGAAAATAGTTGACTTTTCTCATCGCTGTTTTATTCAGTCTTACCAGAGTAAGATGAAGCATGACAGCGATGATGAGACGAGTTCTTCTAATGTCAAAAAACCTTTGTTCATTTTCTTTGATTTTGAATGTCAGCAAGACACGGGAGTACATATCCCAAATTACTGTATTGCACACAGAGCCTGTGCTGATTGCATCGATAAACCACTTGATTTTCATTGTTCCACATGCAGTGAATTCGAAGAAGGGAGAGAGGTTATTTTTCAAGGAAAAGAAACTTTGAAGCAGTTCTGCAACTGGCTCTTTACAAAACATCATAAAGGAATCACAGCTATTGCCCATAATCTAAAAGGTTATGATGGCCAGTTCATTCTCAATCACATTATCAACGTTGGGATGAAAGAACCAGAACTAACCATGAATGGAAATAACATTTTGAAGTTAGAACTGAATGGTGTGCGTTTGATCGATTCCTTCAGTTTCATGAGCTTCGGGTTGGCAAAATTTCCGACCACATTTGGACTTCAAGAAATGAAAAAAGGCTACTTTCCTCACTGGGCAAATACAGACGAATTTTGGGATTACGTCGGTCCCTACTTGGATATGAGTTATTACAAACCCGACTCAATGTCTGAAGAGGGTAGATCGAATTTCATACTCTGGTATAATGACAAAGTTCAAAACGGTGAGGAATTCAATTTCCAAAAAGAGATGGAGTTGTACTGTCGATCCGATGTTGATATCCTAAGACGAGGATGTGGCGAATTCAGAAAGTTGTTTATCGAACAGAGTGGAATTTGTCCATTTTCAGAGGCGTTTACCATTGCTGGTGCGTGTAACAAGATTTGGAGAAAAGATTATTTGCCAAAAGATCAAATAGCCATCATCTCAACCAAAGACCCAGCCAAACGTTGTTTTTCTATGAAAGCAATACGTTGGATTCAAAGTATCGCTAAGGAAAAAGGTATCCATATTCAGCATGCCAAAAATGGTGGCGAATTTCAAATTGGGAAATACAGTGTAGACGGATTTCATGCTGAAACAAACACTGTCTATGAATTCCTCGGGGATTTATTTCATGGTTGTCAGCAATGTTTTAAGGATCGGAAATAAATCAATCCCATCAGTGGAAAAACAATGGATGAATTGTACAATAGCACTGTTGAACGGTTAGAAAGCATCAAAAGAAAAGGCTACAACATTGTGACCATATGGGAACATGAATTCGACGCTAAGATGAAGGACAAAGAGTACAAAAAAACCATTGAAACGCTATATCCGAACTGCGACCCCATCGATCCAAGAGAGGGTTTGGCTGGTGGTAGATGTAACGCAATAAAGATTGCCTATGATGTTGAGGAAAACAGTGAAAAGGAAATTAAGTATATTGATATTTGCTCTCTGTACCCTTACGTCTGCAAACACAAATTCTACCCTGTAGGCCATCCAGTAATCTTGACTCCTGAGACTATCGATATAGAGAATATTCGCCAGTATGAAGGACTCATTAAATGCAAAGTTCTACCTCCAACTAATTTGTTTCATCCCGTTCTCCCAGTTCACTGTAACAACAAGATGATGTTCCCACTTTGTATGAAATGTGCACAAGAATACTCAAGCGTTTGTACCCATGAAAAAGAAGAGAGAGTATTAGTTGGAACTTGGGTTACATTTGAGCTGTTCAAGGCTCTCGACTGTGGGTATCAATTGATACAAGTGTATGAAATCTGGCATTTCGACTCTGTTTCGAACCAATTCTTTAAAGGCTATGTGGACAATTTCTTGAAAATCAAGCAAGAAGCTAGTGGATATCCCGGTTGGTGTCAGACAGACTCAGAAAAAGAACAGTTTATTCGCGACTATGAGGAAGCCGAAGGGATTCGTCTCGATCCAAAATGCATACAAAAAAACCCTGGCAAAAGATCATTTGCTAAGATTATGTTGAACTGCCTTTGGGGGAAATTAGCACAGCGTGAAAACATGACCAAGACGAAATACATCAGAGAACCGTCTAAATATTTCGAGTTGATTACTGATCCGAAATATACGGTAAAGTACGTGGAAATCTTTGACAATGAGTGCCCATTCATCTTGGTCAACTATGAAGAAAAGATGAACTTTGTCGAAACACATGCTACAGCCAACGTTATTGTAGCGTCCTACGTAACAGCTTATGCAAGGTTGGAACTGTATAGTGTTCTTGAAAGATTGGGGGATAGAGTTCTGTATTTCGATACAGATAGTTGTATGTACATTCATGATCCTGAATTGTGGAACCCTCCCATCATTAACAGCAGGCTAGGAAAATGGACCGATGAAGAACCTGACTGCAGAATCACTCATTTCAGAGGTCTAGGACCAAAAAATTACGCTTACAAAATGAGAACAAAAGATGGAAAAGAAAAAAGTAAATGTAAGGTCAAGGGAATTACTTTGGATCACAATACAAACCAGATGGTGAATTTCGACACCTATTCGAAATGTGCTTTGGATCGCACAGTAGAAATTAAGGTTCAGTATGATTGTAGAATCAAAAGACACAGAGACAGAACAGTGACCAGCGAACCACAATCAAAAACGTTTCGCTCTGTATATACCAAAAGAGTGATTGTAAACGATACTGACACTGTACCCTATGGACATGAAAGTTTGAGGGTATAAATAACTGTAAGAAAACAAATTCCGTGATACATTGTTTTGAACAGCCAAAGTAAGACGATTTTTAAAAACAGTGGAAGAATTATTACTAGTGAAATCATGTTAACCGAAACGTTGCCTTTACCGATAGAACTACGTGAAAAAGTTTATAGAGAATTCATCCACCTGCACACCCTCGATGAACAACTACAACATGATATTAAATTCCGCTGTGTGAAACTTTGGATAGACAAGCTTCATAATGGAGTTGCAAAAGGAGAGACTTCCTGCAAATTGTATGGCATACACGACTTTATTGTAATGATGGTGGACGACTCAGATTTCGATTACACTATCCAAGCCCATTTAGCAGTCCGTTTGGCGAAAGATGGTTATATTGTTAAACAAATGCAAACCACAAGTCGATGGCGATTCATTATCATAGGAAGACTGGAAGAAAGTTCTCTAAATGTACTCAAAATGAAGTCGGTTCTGTTCAACTTTTACTTACGTTACAAAAGAGAAAGAGACGACGAGGAAGGAGCAGATATCTTGGAAGGGTATATTCTATTTGATAGAGATGTGACAAAAAAAAGCCTATATTCAACTTTTTCAACAAAAGACGGCTTAATATGTGTTTTTCCATTTGCCGGGTTATGTGAATGCAGTGAGTTGGACAATAAATATACAATGTTTTTGGGTAATGCGTACCTGCACAAAGCTATTACGGATCATGAAGACAAGTTGAGAAATCGAGGTATCTGTGAATTCGCATTGTAATGATTCTGTATCCTATGGATATACAAGTTCAAGGGTATAAATAACTGTAAGAAAACAGCATCGTGTTACACTGAGTTGAAGTGAGCACTTAAAGTAAGACGATTTTTTAAAACAGTAAGGAACCATGTCAAGTGAAATGTTGCCTTTACCAATAGAGCTTCGTGAAAAAATTTATAGAGATTACATCCATCTACACATGCTCAATGAACAAACGCAGTTTAATCTTAAATTCAGCTGTGTGAGGTTTTGGATAGATAAATTGCATAAGGGAGTTGCAAAAGGAGAAATATCTTGTAAGCTGTATAGCATACACGACTTTATTGCAATGTTGGTGACCGACTCAGATTTCGATCTCACTATCAAAGGATATTTAACAGCTTGTTTGTGGAAAAGTGACTATTTCGCTAAACAATTGCAATCCACAAGTCGGTGGCGATTCGTTATCGTAGGAAGGGCTGAAGAAAGTTACCTGAACCTACTGAAAACGAAATCAGAGGTGTTTAACTTCTACTTACGCTATACAAGAACAAGAGATAATGCCGAAGGAGTGGATATCATGGAAGGCTATTTCCTATTTGATAGAGATGTAACAGAAGAAATCGTACTTTCAACTCTTTCAGCAAAAGGGGTATTCAAAAACGTCTTTCAAATAAGAGGAACGTGTGAATTCAGTGGTTTGGACGGTGTATATCCAATGTTTATGGGCAATGAACAATTGCACAAAGCTATTAGGGAACATGAAGACAAGTGGAAAAATCGAGGTATCTGTGAATTCGCATTGTAGAAATTGTTGTTAAAACTGTATTGTCAATAATGTTTTGTATATAATGTAACTTCAATAACGCTTCCATAAAAAATGGTTTGTAAAAAATGTTATATTGTTTCTAATGATATTGTTAAAGAACTTGAATAAAGCAATGATTTAAAAACAAAGGCGTATGTTTTGATTACAGTCCTTTCCAAAAACACAATCTTGGGAAATTGTAGATAGATCATATAGTACATTATGTTCTATCTACATGCTCTCACCTCCGTTCGTGCTCCGTCAATCCCCCTACCAAGCTATAAAACGCTATCGATTTTTCCTAACTTTATTCTTTCTCTGTCTTTATCTTTTTATCCATTTCTACATTCTAGCGATATGTCCGTGAGACAAGGCTTTGGTAGTCCGCCTCAGTCTTATTATAGCAGGAAATATTTACGCTATAAGAAATACTTCAATTATGAGCATTTCATTAGAAAACATTATTTCGATGCAGAACGATACTTGGATGAATCGCAACCTAGCTTGTTCTCTAAAAGATTTACCATTTCAGAAATTTATGAAATGGTACAATCTACTGTAGAACATGGCGAGACTATTAGCCTACAAGGTTCCAACAAGATAGTTTTCGAAATGAAATATCCTGTTGAAATTGGGAAAAATGCAGACGGTAAAGAGGCATATGTTTGCAAAGTCGTCGCCTGCTATGATGGATTCGAGTTGCCGTACGTATTTAGGTATAAAGATGTCTGTGTCATTACGGCATATCCTGTGTAGTGGATAATATCAATGGTTCTTTTAGAACTACTCTCCCTCTTTTTTGGGATTGAGGGCTCTTTTCAGAGCCAACCATTACCCCAGAAAGACTACTTCTTCAAATTGTCAATTTCACAAAGAAAAATGTATTTCTCAGATTATATCAACAGTTGCATCAGACTCAAAAAAAGACTAAGTCCCATCAGAAAAGTCACCCTATTTCTTCACTACCGCCTTTTTTCAACCGTTTTTCCCACTCCCGCCATTTCCTGACACTCCCTTTTTTCAACTATCGAAAAGAAATATAACAAGCCTGCCGATTGGACTACGTTAATTCCAAGTCAGAAGTAGGTCAATCCGTTTGTAAGTTATAAAATTCCTAGTGAACTTCTCCTATAACCATTCGACTCTCGTTTTTCTCGAGCAGTGTGAATAAGAGAATTGTAAAAGCATAGCAAAGGTGAGAAAAAACAAAATGGTTATAATTTTTCCTTATTGTCCTCAGTGTGATAAAGCATGTACGATAGAGTGTGGGAAATGCTTTCGTATCCTACACTATCTTGGAGAAAAGCACAATTGTCCAGAGCCAGATGAGGGGTTTTATGACGATAATGAAGACTATGGTGTAGTGATTTGGTGTAATCATTGTTGTCAAGCCTTCATTATGGTGCAGTCCGAAGAAGAAGAACAACAACAACTCGATCGTAGTCAGTGAAAGAGTACACTTCATTAAAAACAGCCCTTTTCAGGGCTAAACATTCAACAAGAAAAGTTCTATCTTTTCAAATTGTCAATCAGAAATACATCTTCTTCTAATTAAGAACTCAAGACCAGACAATATAGTAGATGATATAGCACCCCATAATAACTATGTTCTTTCAACTCAAAAAAGACTGTTTTCGCCCTCGTTCGTGCTCTTAATTCTGTATCAAAGTAGGTCAATCCCTCTGTAAACCTATAAAAGGACGGTTATATTTCCACTTTTTAATCAGTTTTTCCTCTCAGAGCTCAAAAATGAAAACCCTCGACAAGCGATTCCGTCTGATTGAAGCAGAACGTCGGTTTAGAAGAGGATGTGAACAACATGAATTACTTAGAATTCATCTGAGTGGAGTGGAAAAACGCTACGACAAGTGCAATAGCAGAGCGGTTCGATACAACCTCAAAATAAAACTTTGTGCTATCAAAGGAGTACTCATTATGTATAATGAGTATCTCCATGCCAAAGTTGAAGAGATCGACCAGCTTCGTCGTGAATTGCTCACCGAAGATGATGAGGAGGAGGTTTAGAACCCTCTATCTGTTCTCTAGTTTTGAAATTAACCTAACCGATAGTTAAATTAATTTCATTTCAGAGAATGGTGAAAAACAGTCCTTTTCAGGACTAACATACACCAAGAAAGTTCTATCTTTTTCTTCAAATTGTCAACCCAAAATTGATTTCTGATCAAAGTAAAAGACTATTTCTTTCTTCAAGTTAACAAAAAGAGAATCATACTCCAAAAAAAGACTAAGACTATCCAGTGTTTTTTCATTTAACCTCTATCTGTCCAAAGAAATATAACGGAACTAACGATTGGGTAACGTTAATTTTGAGTCAAAGTAGATCAATCCGTCTGTAAAAACGTATAAAGAAAGCCAGTGAAGTTCTCATTTAACCATTTTTCCTCTCAATACTCGAGAATAAAAATGTTTTGCATGTTCATGTTTGGAGCGGTGGCATATCTTTCAATAGGGAACTGGTTAGAAGAATGGTTAGGCCGACGACAAATGCGTTATGAGATAGCACTACTTATCATGTTACTTGATGAGTTTGAGGCAGCGAGAGATAGACGGAGAGGTTGAAAAAATGTAAATCTTCGAAAAACAGTCCTTTTCAGGGCTACCCAATACCAAGAAAAGTTCTATCTTTTCAAAATTGTCAAAACAAACAAAAGTCAAGTCAAAAGTATTTCCTCTAAGGAAATTATCATCTCCATTATAACTATGTAGGAGAAATGAAAGACAATATAATCTCTGCTTGACTAGAATTCAACTGTTTCGTTCAATCATAGGACATGTTACATTCACAATAGAGAACAGATCAATCGGTTAGTTAACAACCAAGATTTCCATTATTTCTCTCTAACTGTTATGTTCTACCTACATGCTCTCGACCGGGTCCGCACTCTCTTAATTCTGTATCGAAGTAGGTCAATCCCCTACCAACCTATAAAACGCTGACGATATTTCTCTACAACCATTCGCCTCTCGTTTCTCGAGTAGTGCGAGTAAAACAAACTGTTAACGGAAAATGGATTTCAACTTAGCTGATTACATCTTAGACAGCTCCTTACCACAACCTGAAAACAATGGAGATATTTTATCTTCAACCATGAATTCAACATTCATCAACCCGATGGGAGTATCAAACAATAGATTTGAAGAAGAAATGAGACAGATGATTTCAAAACAAGATTCTGTAATGGTTCAGCTTTTAGACGAGGTGAAGAGTTTGAACACAAATATGACCCAACTCAGTAAAAACATTGAGACGTTATGCCAGCAAACCCAACAGAGTCAACAGAGTCAGCAGAATTCATCAGCTCCTGCAAAGATCCCAGTACTGGTTAACTTCGATAAAACCAGTATTCAAAAGTTAACAGAATTCGTCATAACTACTGTAAAAAAAATACAACAGTCAAAGGAAAACCGAGCAAAAAAAGATGAACAATCAAAGAAAAAACAGCTAGAAAAAAATCAACACTCAAAGGAAACACAGACAGAGAAAGATCAACAACCAAAGGGAAAAAAACCAGAAAAACACCAACATCAAAAGTTAGAGAAGATAAGAATAATCAAACGAAAAATAGAGAAAGACGATGATACCCAGCTTAACAAAAAACAACGATACGATCACGATTATACAATTTCACCAAAAAGAGGTTTGGGAAAACATGGAAAAAACATTGATAACTTCAAGAACTTCAAGATCCCAAAACTCAAACTCAAAAAAGTACCAAAAGAAAACAAAGAAGAGCTCTCATTAGATGAGAAAAGATAAGAAAAAACACAGCAAAAAGAAAGACAGAAAACCACAAAAACAAAACAGTTCTTTTCAGGACTAACCAATACCCTAGAAAGACTACTTATCCAAATTGTCAATATTGCTAAGTCCGATACAAGTTCTTTTGTCTCTGAAAAAAGACTAAGTCCAACACGGCACTAGAGAAATGGCTCATTCCTACAGAGGTGAACGAAGAAGGTGTGCCGCCATCTTCGCTCTGTTTGGTCTTTCTCTAGTATCGTGTTGGACTTAGTCTTTTTTCTCCGTCTTTATTCGTTTTAGACTTTCTCTATTACCGTGTTGGACTTAGTCTTTTTTCTCAGTCTTTATTCGGTGAGATGTGCCACCATCCCTCGACCCAGTCAGTGGTGTCACACATCTCCATTTTTGGCGGGAAAACGTCTCGACCAATCAAAACGCAGGATCAACCCGAACAAACACGGTGGCACACCACTCTTTGCTAGGAATTCTACTTCCGGTTTCCTCTTCTGCGCGCGCATTTTTGCAGTGGTGTGAGGAGGGGGGGTAAGGTCCACTTCCGGTTTGGCCATTTTTGACGTTTTTGGGGGGGAAGTTGTCCCGCTACCGTCCTACCAAAATTCGTGGTAGGACGGTAGCGGGACAAAATACCCCAGTTTCGGACGCCAGGGAGGGTAGCAGCGGGACACGGTGGTGCCGTGTCCCGCTGCTACCCTCCTTTACTACTAATGTTTCCGTCTTGTATACCCTGAATGTTGTAAGCCTTGAACAGGGATCTGGATCCGTAAACTATTCTTAAGAACCTTCAAGTTCTTATTCTCATGAATTTTCCAAATTTGAAAGTAACACAACTTCCGACTGGCTAAACCATTCGGTTTAGCCGATCAGAAGTTGTGTTAAACCAAATGATTTAGCCAATTGGAAGTTTGGTGTTGCTTTGTAAATCTAGAGTAAGACTACAAATGAAAGTAAGAGAATGTTTGGTGAAAACGGATCCTGAATTGTTTTTTTTTTTTTTTTTTTATGTAGATGACCATACCAGAGTACCTTTAAAAGCAGAAGATGGAGAGTCAGAGTACATCAATGCCTGTTTTGTTAATGTAAGTCAAATATACAGGCTTCACCTGTTAATGTACAAGTTACTTTTAGACTTCACGATTCTTCAGACTGATCGAAAGGTTAGTCTCCCAACAGAAAACATTAGAGAAAACAGTAGAGAATGCAAAAAAAATAATGGTGTGGTTTGAGCAAATTGCAAAACCGTCTCAGCATAATACCTAACCCAAATTGCATTTGGTTACAATTCAGTATGCCAGTGATAAACAAACATTTACTTCGCTAAATCTATCAATCATAAATATCAATAAGACTACAGTTTCCTTAATGTAACTTCTTTAATTTATCCATTTTTTTTTTTTTTTTTTTTACGGAAGCGACAAACTCTGTAGATAGTGCCAGTAGCACAAATCTGAAACTGTGACTTTATAATTGTATTTCAAAATTTATGCTACTTTTCCATATTTCAATGTAGGAAGATAAAAATAAGTGAAAAGTTATCTGACCATACTTTTTTCGGCATAGCAGAACGCTCAGACATTTTACCTACTTCTTGGTATTGATATATTGGAACAAATAAGTATCAATTTGCGACTGGTTAAAATGTGGACAGGTTTATTCCTCCGGGCCCCTTCAGTCCCAATTCTGACATTTACAACCGTTGCTGCCGATATCTTTCTTTAAACAAAAATCTTGTTCCCTCTTTCAGGGTTATGGCGAACCCAAAAGGTTCATTGCATCACAAGGTAAGAGTACCAATGTAATTATTTAAAAAGGTTTTAAATTGAAATCGTAATCATTCAATATAATATTATTGACCCTAAGCGAAATGAATCTTTTTCTTCTTGATATCTCACTCTATATAAATGAGTCATGCACTGTGAAGAGGGATTTTAATGTATCTGCTGCGCATGCCGCGCATGCTGACATGGCTGGAAATGTTTTGCTTTCGCTAAATTTTCTGCATGTCAAAAGACGTCGTGACTCAGTGGTTTGTTAGACAAAATGAATTTTATGGATCCATAATTATGTGATGACTTCATCGGTATCATGCAGCACGGCCATGCATCAAGCCCCCTTTACACAGAGCATGGTTCAAATGCCTGTGGTCAAATGTGCAGGATACGGTACTTGAACAACAAAAAAGCGACTCCTTTGGGACTCACTCTAAACACCCTAGTCGCCATTTGTATTCTCTTTAGCAAGTTGCCATAATGTTTATTTAGTACATAAAATTGTCTCTAAACTGACAGTTCTAGTATTATTAATATTGCAGAGGACTTAAGATATGAGCCATGTTCTAGCAAAACGGGCTGAAAGCACCTTCGTCATGCATTATACCAATCAAGCCATCACATAATTATGGATCTATAAAAGCCATTTATTTATAATGGACTTAATCATAAGTTAAACTGGTTCTTTGACATACAAAAAATCGACCAATAGCGAAAAGTTTCGGTCCAGGTCAGCCTGGCAGGACTGCGCAAGCCCCCTTTATACAGAGCATGGCTAACATTCATTTCCTCTACTAGGTCCTACCGATGCAATGCGAGATGACTTCTGGCGTATGATATGGCAACAAAAATCAAAGCAAATAGTCATGTTGACAAATCTTGTAGAAATGGGAAGCGTAAGTAGTATTTCCTCTCCTATTAAATGCGGATCGTGACTTTTGGACGACTAAGATCAAGAACAAGCTGGACGGGGACGTAGATAGTAGCAACGTTCAAAGTATCTGTGTCCGTATTCACCAACCATTCTTAAGAGTATTCTTTGTCTTATTCTCCAAGATTTTCTACATTTGGGAGTAACACAACTCCTGGTTGGTTAAACCAAATGGTTTAGCCAATCAGGAGTTGTGTTACTTTCAAATGTAGACAATTTTGGAGAACATAACGAAGAACGTTTTTCAGAATGGTTGGTGAATACGGACCCTGGACGTCAAAGCCCAGATTTTCCCTCCTTCACTAAACGACAATTATTGCAACGTTATTGTTTCTTTAGCTTTGAGACATTGACTTGGCATGAGGCTCGATCGCATTTCCATAAATGCAGGCCTGAGGTATCGTAAGGAGCTTTTAATTGTACAATTCGTTGAAATGAGAAGAAGATACAAAGCGCTAAAATTCAATATGGATAACTAATGTAAAACTTGCATGATTGAAATGATGATAAAGATGGTTACTGTTTTGTTTTACTCCTGATATGTTTAACGTGATAGCAGCTTAGCGACAACCAATGGAGATTGAATAGGTTTCATAATGCTCGATGTTTTCTCTTTGTTTTTAGCTCGGTTGTTTTTGAAGAAAAAGTCGAGGTTTGTCATGTAGCCCTGCCGTCGTCTGCGTTGTCGTGCAAAAACTTTGACATTTTATAATACCTACGTCACTACTGAATACATTTACTTCAAACTCTGAACTGTTGTTAACTATCAAAAGGGAATTTCTTACAAAAGGGCAGATAACCATTAAATTATTTTGACACAGTTATGACCTTTCTTCGAAGGAGAATTTTTACTGAAAATCTATTTCTTAAAGCAAATGCATACAAGCGTTAGCACTAGCATGTACTGCTCTGTTATCAAAGTTGTTATTCTTACAGAAAAAATGCCTGATTTACTGGCCAGAGGAAGGACAAGTGACCTATGGTAAAATTAAAATTCACTTGCAGTCCGAGGAACCTTTTGGAGATTTTACCATCCGGAAATTCAAAGTACAAAAGGTACACATGTTTTCTCCCTTTTTGCTATAGAAACAGCCTTTTATAGAGTCGTCTTTGTTAGCATTGACATGTTTTTAATGCCCATGTGGTGTAAAGCTCCTTTCTTCTATGCTCTTTGTCTGACACAGATTGCGATTCTCCCGGTTTATCCAAGTTCTTGGCAGCAGGTTCGTTATATACTAGTATATCGTAACTTCTGATTAATTTAATATTCCGATCACGGGTAAAAATATGTCAATCGAGCACAACATAAAATATTCTTTACTGTCGAACAATAACTATAATGCAGGGAGGCAACTTGTCATCAGTAACAACATGATAGAAAAATGCACTGTTTAATATCTACTGTTTTATTCTAGGAAACAGAAGCACCTGTGGTTATTACTCAGTACCACTTTAAAGCGTGGCCAGATAAGGATGTTCCTGACACCACGTGGTTGCTTGTCAAATTTTGGAGAACTGTAGCGGAAGACAGGAAGACGATGCAAAACAGCGGACCAATTATAGTTCACTGCAGGTTAACCATTATCTCTTTACCACACAATCCCGAGTATTAAGGACAATGAGGAAAGCCTTCTTAAATCCTCGTGAAAAAAAGGAGAAAATGTTGGTTATGAGCATTTTGCCTTTTCCCACAAGATTTTCTACACTTTCAAAGACAACTACAATCATTCAGCTACATTTAATTTGTCGTCTGCAAATCCTTTCAATTTCAACAAGGCTATTTTTTTTGTTTGGTAAAGATTTAATACTCTTAAAGCAACAATGGGTGCATACAGTGTAAAGATCTGACTGCATAAGATATGTAGTTTGCTCTTTGGTCTATCAGCCTGATACACTGTATCCTTGTAAGATATCCTTGCCGAGAACATACTGACCGAGGGAAAAGCCCGGTTTACCAATTTATCAGTTTAGTGGAAACTCTTTCATTGTCTTTATTCAGATTTTTAACAGACATGATGTTATAATCGACAACATTGAAAGCAATTACAATCAGAAAATTAAAGATGATTTAAATGATGAGATTTGTCCTTAGAAAGGGTAAATTGTTTCGTGAGAAAAGGACAAAATGCTAATCACCAGAAATTTTCCCTTTCAATACAAAATTTTCATAGATTTTCTTTCTCAGATTAGTTAGAACACGGTAATGTTTGGTTTTAGTTATTTAGAGTAGTTTCCAAACAATCCTGACATTTTTTTTACAAATACATTGCAAGACAATCTTTCAACTTCACTGTCTGCTTTTCAATACAAACATAGAAGGTCTTGAAATTGTTCAGCTAATAATTGAAATGATTGCCGTTGAATGGAAGACTACAAAAAAAAAAAAACTTTGTCATGGCGGTATTTCAACTCAGAATATCTGGGCAACGGGAGTTACCGACAAATCTACAGGGACACAATAAAATTATCGACGTAGTTTTGTACGCCTTATGATTTGTGTGTGTGTGTGTGTGTGTGTTCGTTCGATACCCGGGAGCGGGTGTCAATCTTGGGACTGTCCCTTGGCCAACACATTCGGAGCAAGTATTAGAGTATTTTCAAGAAGCAGAATCGTGAGAGATTAGTTTCATTTGCAAGACTTTGTTTCTTAATCGATGTTAAACAAATGCGTTTAAACTAAACTAATCAAACAGACTTTTTGGAGAGATAAAAACGTCCATTTCCTTCGGAGATATCAACATTCTTTTAATAGATTTGAAAATCCTCTTTTGAATCCCACTTCATTTTAATGATTTTTTTTTTTTTTTTTTTTAATTGAGTTTTTACATAGATCTGTATAGTCAACAGTCTATGAAATTGTTTCCATGGCCCGATTAATATTACAATGGATACAAAATGCATGGTTTGAATCAATCACATCTCGAGTACACAAGTTAATACCGCAAACGAATGAAATGAATTATACCAGGTAAATGAGCCATGCTGCGTGAAAAAGGGGGTCTAGTGCATCTGCAAAAAGTATTGACCCCGGTCAGCCTACGCTATCCGCGCAGGCTGACCGGGGTCAAAACTTATTGCTTTCGGTAAATTTTCTGCGTGTCAAAGGACCAATTTACTTCATGATTCAGACGGTTGTTAGACAAAATGGGTTTTATGGATTCATAATTACGTGATGACTTGCCCGGTATATCACAGAAAAGATATGCATTTAACCCCCTTTTTGCCAGAGCGCCGCTCAAATCTATTCACAAAGATGACAAGTCTATAGAATAAAATGTCATTGTTTTGACTTTAGTGCAGGCATAGGAAGGACAGGGACCTTTATTGCGTTAGACAACGCGTATACTCAAGCTAAACTGGAGGGAACCGTAAGGGTTCGGAGCATAGTAAGGTCGTTGAGGGAACAACGTGTAAATATGGTACAGACGTTGGTAAGTTAATTCCTGAGATACTGCACACAACTATAAATAGATTTGTATACTATAAACGCAAGTGTCCGGATCGCACTAAGTGTATACTTACCGGACCTACTCGAAGTCACCCGAACAAATAATCACCACAAATTGGAGGGGGCTTGAGGATCGCAGACGACAAATTATATATATATATATATATATATATATATGAAAGGCGTTTCATATCATGGGAGTTTCATGGAAAGGGTAAACAAATGGGCAACAGAGAAAATGCTGGTTACTAGCATTTTCTCCTTTTCCCACCATGTTATCTACAGCTTGCTTTTTCAAGGTTGTTAAAAGTCGGTACTGTATGGTTTAAGGCAACACAACGCGTGTGTTCTTTGAAATATACTCTCCAATATTTTGTGAAATTTTGGACTAACACACTCGGCATTTGTTATAACAGACGGATTTTGGTCGACTGAAAACATCCCTTTTTATTTTTTTAAATCTAATCATTAAAGGCACTTCTTCTAAGTTTTACATTCACAAATGGCAAAACTTATTGGCACTGACTGTAACATAACCAGCTTAGACAGATTATGAAAATACTTAGGAAAACATAGAAGTTGCATAAGTATCCTTTCCAACATTCTCAACATACCAATTAAGACATTCCATATTCCACATCTTATCAGTTCTTCACTATGTTACTGAAACTCATTATTGAAAATCTCTAAAAACATTTCCATGTCACGAAGAAGCGTCTTTTGGGTGAGGCAGAAGCAGTGAAACTGAATAAACGAAAGGCTTTCATCATGCAATACTAATGTACTGTTTGTGGTGGCATACAACACCATTTAAAATGACCTGTATGCTCTACCAATTTTACGACGAATTAACACCTGCAGGAGCGAGCTTTCGGTTACTTGGGTTTTCACGATTTCTTAGTCATTTTGCATGACACCATTCAGGGTTCGGTTTCTTATTGAGATACAAAATCTATCTTAAGCAACATTGTACTTGATTGATTGAGTGATTGTATGGTGTTTAACGCTGTTTTTAACATTGTTTCATCTCGGCGGTCCGTGCACATATCCATGTTTTCCTGGAGTTTTTTTTTTGACAGTACTCCGCACAATATCCAAGCCACTGGCTGCTTTCCCACATAACCATCATCGAAACAATGGTCAGAGGTGAGAGAGGAATGAATCTTTTTGTAAAGATTATCATTAATCCTCCGAAAGAAATAGGCCGAGCCGGGGATCGAACCAGCGACCCACTTTTCTCAATTTCTGTACGCTACCAGCTGAGCAACCAGGGCTCGGCGGCATTGTACTATGAAAATATTTTAATAGGAAATTCAAAACAAGAAAATGTGACACTACCCCTATCATTAAAAAAGACACGTCACCTTCGTTTTCGTTTTCACATCCTGTAGTGCAAAAAATTCTGAACTTTGAGGCAAAGCCCCAAACAGCAAATTGGTTTATATATAATAATTTACTGACAATTCAATTGCTTTTATTTCAGCAACAGTATATTTACGTACATGAAGCTTTGGCAGATACCTTCCTGTTTGGAACACATCAAATATGTATGGGTCAGTTTAATGAGGTTTATGACTTTCTGAAAGGAACTGAGAAGGAAACGGAGAACCCAAGACTGCGGACTCAATTTGATGTGAGTGGAACAAGTCTCGTAATGAAATATATTCGTTATAAGTATAGATTTATAATATATACATTTTCTTTTTAGAAGCGTATAAAATGATTAATTTTAGGCGAAAGCAGTATCTAATTTTACTTTAAAAATGACCGATTGCGTCTTCTGCCTTAGGAAACAAGGTGAAAAAGGGTAATTTTACAAGGTGTTATCTTTTGTAGTTGGGAAAAAAATAATTTGGTTTTATTTATGTCATTTCCAAATATAAAATCTTATTGATGAAATGTACCACGATATAAATTTCATTCGACTTGCTCTTGTTTGTTTGTTTGAAAGGGATAGATTTTTAGACGGGAAGTCAAAAAATATCTTATTGTTAATTAGATCGATTGACTTTTATTTTTCTAAGCATTTTCTGAAATAGAAAATGCAGTATGAATAACATGGCTACCAAAATATGATGAATAAATGATTAAATGAACTTTAAGAGTTACGTCATATCTACGGTCATTTTTTTTTTTTTTTCCAGTCAACTAGTTAAAAGTTAGCGTAACTTGTATGGTATTTCATTTTCAGTTGCTCGTTGAAAGCATCGAAGACCCTTACCATGGAGAAAAAGGTGTTGAAGGTAATTCGACACATTGGTATGATTAAATAACAGATACTAATAAACACCAGGGCGTCATAATATTCACGAACCATTCTTAAGGACGTTTTCAGCCTTATTGCCCAGATATTTCTAAACTTGATAGTGACGCAACTGCTGATTGGCTAAACCATTTGGTTTGAAATGGTTTAGACAATCAAAAGTTGTGTTACATTCAAACTTAGAAAATCCTGGGAAATAAACCTAAGAATGTTCTTAAAAATTGTTGATGAATACGGACCCATACATTATATTCTGAATAAGACACTTATTTTGCCTAAACTTGGACGAGCATGCACCATAAACATGTTTAAAGAAACGTAAAAACACCATTCATGGACAAAATCAGACCTCAGTTATACAACTAGAGATATCGAGTTGTCACACCACTAGTTTTTTCCACATATAAAATAGATTGAAATGACCGTATTTGCAGCTTCACAGATTGCTTGATGGCAAACCTGTGGCTTCTCCGTCAGTTACTCACAAAATTACACCCCCATAGTCCATACAAAATGCAAAAGAAAATGAAGAAAAAAAATCATGTTAACAAACTGGGTTTTTTGCTAAATCCAACCAAAACAGTCACCGTATAATTTACCCCCTAAGGAACATCTGTTCCCGGCCATAACCCCAGTTTTTGTACTTCCAGTGACACAAAATATTCCTGTCTATGTACAATAAAAACACACCTAGCTGGTCTCCAAATGTCCAAAGTTGAAGCAAATCAAAAGTATATTTAATCAAGCCTTCCCAGCTCCATGAAACAGTGCAACAGATGTACGTCTGCAAAATCTACTCTTGACTACTACGACTCGGAAGCAATCTCTCAATGGTGCAACACAAATGTGCGTTCAGTGAGCTATAGAGTCACTGGCACAGTTCGGTAGCCTAAATGCTCTGCAGAGCTGCCATTACGGCAATGTTTCAGTTGGAATCGAGATGTTTTATCGAATTTTTACATTCCTGTCATTGAACCGTTTCATTCAACTATCGTAACCAGACTCAATGACTATGGAGCCCATTTCCTTGGGTAGTATTTGACGTTGCTATAAATCAGTCTCAAAAAACAAAGGCATAAGCCTCACTTGAAAGAACAATTTCCATAGTTTGACCATCGTTTGGCCCCTGAAAAGCAGTTTAAGGTACACATTGGCAAATTATGAAATTATATCAAGAGAAATAAAAGAAATAAAGCAGCAACTGATATTACTTTTTTTCTTTAATGCTCAACACTTTGCAATGAATTGAGAATTAATGAGTTTTATTGTCAAAATTTCCAGATTTCTACTTAATGTTCTTTATACAGTTGTTTTCTGTCAATGAAGGGACTATTCGCATTCTGCTTTTGAAATTGTGCATGATAATATCACGGTTGCTTATTTACTTTCATTGTGACATATCATGTAGGGAAAATGGTGACAGAAGAAAATGGGAGTGAAACAACGCTTGGTGTTGTGTTTCTTCCGGTAAGATTTATTTACTTCATTTTTTTACCAAAATCTATCTGTTTCATTTTAAATTGATTTGGGAGCACTGGAAAATTTGTTTCTTATTTCACAGTAACTGTTGTTTTCTACCATCGATGAGACTTTGATACTTGTCTATTATAAACGATAACGCGAATTCAAAAGTCTTCAAATTGCCCGAAAAGGATAAAACGGGTCTTCATATATTTAGCTCCAAGAGTTCGACCCTTGTTTTTTTTTTC
Organism: Tridacna gigas; assembly: GCA_945859785.2. Taxonomy (NCBI): domain Eukaryota; kingdom Metazoa; phylum Mollusca; class Bivalvia; order Cardiida; family Cardiidae; genus Tridacna; species Tridacna gigas. The sequence continues at coordinate 8,503,170 of OX244033.2, read as the reverse complement.
AGAATTCGCAGGAAAAGGACACATATATAGCTATGAAGACACCAAAGGAGAGCGAAATAACTGAGTTTTGGTCAATAATACAGGAACGGAATGTAAAAACGATTGTTAGTCTGGGTGCTGAAGAGAAAGCACATAAGGTATAACATTATGTTTACAAACAGCACTGCAACCATTTGTGATGTGTCAATGCATTTGTTAATCTATGTCAACAGCGAAACTTTTGTGTGATAATTACGCCCTAACTTTCCAACGAATTAAAGATCAAACGTAATTGTTTAATTAAATCATGAATATGAAATGGAGAATTTGAAAGAAATACAGCATTTCCCTCCATTAGCCATGGTGCTTTTTGAAAATATTTGAAACATCACTTCATCCTTTAATGTTACTAGTTAGAATGCCATATTGGCTTTTTTTTTATTTAGCAGATGACCACGATATCAACATTGACAGAGAGATAGAGAGAGAGAGCAAAACAATATTGACAGAGAGATAGAGAGAGAGAGCAAAAGAAATGTAATGTTTAGTTTTGTTGTAATACACAAAAAGAGTTCCATCAGTATCTTTGGTGACGAGAAATGATCTTTATTGTTCTTTTGAACTGTTATCCATTTTCTATAGGAGAAGACTTGCTTTCATTTGAACTCAAAACTTCAGACTATGGTTAACTTGACACTGGTAGAGGAGAATGAGACCAGTCGTTACATCGAGAGAAAACTCACGTACAAATCTCAGGCAGGTTTTCATTTTACATGATTTGAAGGCTTAACAGCGGACAAATGTAAACAATTGTGTTTATAATAATAGATAAAATTCATTCATACCAGTTATATGTATAGCATATTATTGTAAGTTTGATACGATCAAAGTTCCAGGCACTTGCAGAACAATGACCACTAAAGGCAGATTTAATGTTGTCATTATTAATTATAGTTTTGATATCATTTTTGGAACATTTTCGTCCAAGCAACATAAGAAATGTAATGTTTAGTTTTGTTGTAATACACAAAAAGAGTTCCAATAATTAGTAATCATTGCCATATAGCAGACAGCCAGGAAAGCATGTTCAAGACTGAATATCTGAAACTACATCCAACTTAGATTGTACAAATTAGGTATTCCAGACCTGATTTTAAAATTTTCCAAGGACTGAAGCAAGTATTAAACAGGAATTTCTGAAAACAAATAAAGCTAAACTCATGTTGCTGCGTTGGGAAAAATGGAGAAGATGCTTTGCTATATTTGTAATCATTATTAGTTGCTCCATTTCACAGTATTTTCAGATTAGGTTATGTACATGTTTGATTCCGTAGTAATGAAATTCATAATCATAGGTAACAAAGAGGTTTTACGAAACTTGACATAGCTTCGGCTCACTTTGTTTGTTTCAAGTACAACGACAGCGTCGCACCAAAAATGGGTAAACTTTTTTAATGTCGTCGATCCTGTGAACTATGGCGTGATAAACGTTGCAATATTCAATATCAAAATGTTCATTCGAAAACAAATAAAAAAAAACATTTCGAAATATATGTCCTATACTGAAATATATTCGTTCATAAGCTAAAATGTGTATATGTGTGGAAAAAAGATCATTCGACAAAAGATGAATTATCCGATGCAAAAAAAGAATTAGATCCAATCAAAAATATTTTTGCAACAAAATTTTTACGTTCCACGTTTTCAGGCGTAAGACTGATTCGATAATTGAATTATTGGATTTTAAAGGCCGGTTTTTTAACGGCTAATTTGAATGGACAGTATTGTTACTGTCATAACAAATTTTTCCCAATTCAGGGTGGTTCTGATTCATCGTTGTTATGTCTGAAATTTTTTTAAAATCTCGCCCAATCAAATACTATCTCGTGTCACATGAATACTTTTATTTTCAACATGTGTGACATGTGAAATGTTGCAACATTTGATACCAATGTATTCATCTGAGAAAAAAGATAATGATTCGATAAACCAGTATTTGTTCTAAAATTACAATATAGTATGGGTTTGTGTGTACAGGAAATTGAGTCAAAATTTTCGTTTGTATACATAGATACACATCCTGTTGTCACAACGAGGAAACACGGTAAAAAATGACCCCAGAGGAGAAAAGTTTGATCGTGTCCATGATTCAGGCTGGATTTAAGGCCGCAGGCGTTTGCAAACTATTGTGCAGAATTAAATCTATAACATCAAAATTTATCAAACACTTTCGTAAGCACGGTGATGTTGAAAACGACCAAAAAAATGAGTGACCGTGGTTTACGAAAACTTTCCTTAATTGTTAAAAAAGACCGGAGACGAGCCTTGTGGGATATTGCTGCCACATTTGATAAGTGTTGGTCTGAGCAATGTTCAGTTAGGCCTGACTATTCAAAGAAATTTGCACAAATTAGGCTATACGAAGCGGACGGTTAGAAAGAGGGTCCAGATCGGGGCATTGAGCAGGAAAAAAATTTGTATTGGTGTAGAACTAGATAACATTTGAAAGTTGATAAGGAATCGAAGAAAGTAATATTCAATTATGAAATTATGATAAACTTGAAACCTGACGGACAGTTAAAAGTTTTGTGTAAGGCCAGTGAGAAGTGGAGGTCCAAATGTTTAGTCTACGTTGCAGCTGGACTTAAAGCTAACCTGAAGTTGATGGTGTTGGGTTGCATGTGTTACACTGGTGTGGTATTCTAGCATTTATAAATGTTACTCTGAACTCTAACATGTACATTGAAACACTGGATAATTTTCTGTGGCCTTCTATCATCAAACATTTTGATGGCAACTCTTGAGTGTTCCAAGAAGACAATGCCCCAACCCAGAAGCCTCTACAATTACAACAGTGGAAGGATAGAAATGATATTCCTCTACTTATGTGGAGGCAGAGCCACCAGATCTAAGTCTAATTGAAAAACTGTGCTTACTGTTAAACAACATACATTACAGTAAAATCTAAACTTAATTCGATAAACACCATTTGTGATCTAAAACATCAGTTGACTACAACTTGGAATGATATCCCTGTATTAGAAAGATTAAAAAGGGGCAGATCACCAAATATTGACAAATTTCATCCAAATGGCCCCCATTAAATCAAAGTTAACTCAATTTTTGCACGATGCTGTAGAATAATCAATATAGTGTCAAAGATAAAAGAACAAATTGGGTTATGCTGAAGAAGGCATCGGCTGATCTCTTGTATACTTTCTATGAAATGAGCCATGCTGTATGAATAGGGGATTCAATGCATACGCAAAAAGTATCTACCAAGGTCCGCTCAGGCTGACCTCTGAGTTGATACATTTTACCTTTGGTAAATCTTCTGCTTGTCCAATGATCATTCTATGTCATGGTTCAGTCGGTTGTTTGACATAATGAATTTTATAGAGTCATAATTTTTTGATAGCTTGCTTGGTATTATGAAATTTGGAGATGCACTCAACCCCTATTTGTTGCACCATGCTTATGCCATTCATCTTACTATAGACTGAAATATATAACTTTTACAACTCATGTAATCATTCAGGCTAAAGAAGACCACACTGTCAAACAGTATGAGTGTACAAAATGGACATCAAAAAGAAGAGAACCTATAGAGCCAAGAGCCTTCATAGATCTGCTAGAAAATGTGTTACATTGGCAACAAACACTATCCGATTCTCATCCTGTTCTAGTTCATTGCCCGTAGGTTACTTGTTATGCTGTCTACAGTTGTCAACTGGGGCAGATTATCTATATTTTTTACCGTTTTCTGCTGATCTTCGTTTGTCTTCCCCTCTTACTCTGTATTTAGTACTTTCTGCGACGATTCTCATAACACTTTGAGGTAGAATGGACTTATCTGCACCGTAGAATTCACAGACCATTGAAAATGCATTTAAAGCAAGATGAAAATGGGAGCAAGTCTAAGAACTTCAACAACTACAAAGTCTTTAAAGTTTTTAAACCGTTCGAATAAGAGGGACGACTTTGGTCGTTTGTGCAGTCAGTGTAAAACAGTTTTATTTTGTACTCGCTGCAATGTTTCCCCGTTGACCAGTGTGAAAGAATGAACTAATCTGCATAAAAAAAAACATAAGTGCTATTTTAAGTCGTCCTAAAAGCCAGAGGAAAACAAACGAAGTTGTTGTTGATGATGTTGTTGTTGGTGTTGTTGTTGTTGTTGTTGTTGATTGTTAGGGTGTTAGGGGCAGCTTTTGTAGGAATTCTTGTTAGTGGTCGTTATAGCTAACGATTTTATACAGAATGTGTGCTTTCCTAGCTTAATTTTTTTTTTTTTTTTTTTTTTTTCCCGATGACAAGACCAAAAAACAATAATAAATAAATAAATAAATAGATAAATAAAATAAATGACTTTATGCTTGAAATTACTGGTAAAGTCGAAACCGAGAGATCCATAATGGTATTGTTTTTATTTTTACAGATCAGGGGCTGAATTCAGTGGAGTGGTGTGCGTCCTCTTAAATGAGTTGAACAGAATGAAACAGAAAGACGGAGTCTTGAATGTCTTGCAGTCAGTGAAAACAATGAAAGCGAGGAATCACGATTTCATTTCCACTTATGTAAGTGATACAATGTTGATCATTCTTTGAAATGAATCTTTAACATATAAAGACAGAATTGTGTAAGGTAATTCGTGGCCTTCAAAATCTAGAACGAGAGTAACAGCTCAGAAGAATAAACTTAAATATTCTGATTTAGAAATCATAAGATAATATAATTATTATTATTATCATTGCATTTATCTTTTAAATAATTTTTTCATGCATGACTCAAACAGTTATATTTTAAGTAAAACTACAATAGATGTCGCAATGTTCAAATTTTGTAATCTTACCAATATTGCTTTTCTTATCTTTTTTTTATATACAGGAGCAGTATCTCTTTGTCTTTGAGGTGATTCATTGCTATCTAGAAGGCGGAGATGTTTATGCTAATGTTTAAAAGACTTTAAATATTTGTATATAGTGATTATGTAGGTTTGAAAACTACTGTCTATTTAAATTTTTGCTTGTTTTCGGTTTTTATCATTTATTTTCGTTATGCGTTGTTTGTTTTCAATTAAACCCATTTCCATACACACTATTCAAGGACATACTACTAACTATATGTACCAGGACTTACGCAGAGGAAAAATATCTCGAGTGTTTTTCGACGACTGAAAATATAAACTACTGAAACTCAGAAAGTTTTTTTTATCTTATAGGCTTGACAAAACAAGCGAACTTTATGGGCCTAAGATCAGACTGCACGTTCTGTGCAGTCTGATCTTGATCAATACCGTTCGCAAACACTTCTGTTTTCGTTTGGCGCAAAGAGAGTTTAAAATGTAGGAAATTTCTGGAAAAAGTGAACGGAAAACAGTGTGGGGAAAAAAGTCGCTCTCTCTTAGCGATAGCTACAATTCCAACAAGGGTTCCGAAACTTGTTGATAACATTGGTTTGGAGATGGGTTTATCCTATTTTAGCTCACCCAAGCATGATGTGCTCAGGATGAGTTATTGTGGTGGAAAAAGTGTCCGTCGTCCTGCCGAATTTGAATTATGGACTATTACAAAAATGTATTTCGTTAAATATATTATATTTGGATTAGGTTAATAAGACAGAAAGTACCAACAGAGCAGCGCAGGATGCACAGTAAAATCAGACTGCACGTATGTGAAGGCTGATCTTGCTTTGCACTCTCCACAAGAAAACAACCATCGTCACGAACAGCAGGAGAATATATTAATTAACCCATTAATGACCACATTGTTTTCTTTTTGCAATTTTATTAAAAACAACAAATATAAAAAAAAAGTTATTATGGAAAACAACAGGATAAACAGTTATTCTAGCTGGGTATTTTTGATAAATGCAATTTCAGTCGTGTCCCATATTTTGGACGCTAGCCACTAGAGTTATCAATTTTGACAAAACTTTCATTTTTTGTCATAATAAATGCCATAGCAAATAAGTTTGAATTATATGTTTTCTGCAAGATTGTAAAACTTATTTATTTCTTTTTTTTTCCTTTATCACTGGGGATGAAAGTATGAAACATCTGTCGTGAAGTCAAACATTGATCCTGGTAGACTATGTAATGATCGCGGCAGTCTCGGCGGACAGCAGCTGGAACTCTGCGATCGATGTTCAAGACCCTCCCCAACGGCCGCCCCGCACTGCTTGTTGTGAATACTGCATCAGATAAATTGTGCATAGTTCACGCCTGAAGTCTAGGCGATCAAGGGGCTGCCCTTGAAATTTGTGAGATAGCCTGTATAGTATCCAGGCATTCTGCTCCACTATGTCAGGAACAAACGCGAACAGCGCCCACCACTACTTTTTTATTCTAATCCCTATTCTGTAGAATTAATGTTCTAATCCATACAATCAACGCCCCAATGCATCGGTTGTACTCAGCAAATACTTTTGGCTGCTGTGCTTCAACTAGATCTATTCTTCCTTCCCGTTTTAACCAACGCTGACCGCTGTTTGCTTGCATTACTTTGTGTCTGGTCGTTCTCATATAGACAATATTATTATCATTCCATTCTACAAACAAACTTTGACTATATTCATCAAAACGAAAATCAAAAGTTCCTCGATCCATTTTCAACATTTGTCGTGCAAGAGTCAAAGGGCACTTTTCTACTCTGTTGGATCGCAGTGTACCTGCTCTCCCACTGCCAAGTTCTGATAGTCTATCCAAAACCTTTACGCTTGTAAAAAGATTATCAAAGTAGAGCCGGTATGGAACCACGGGAAGCTCCGATATCAGATCAAGGACAACCCCAGCACCATTTAAAAGTACTCCAGTTATCGGTCATTGCTCAGAGAGTACAGGGTCTTTATCTTACTCATCTTATCATTAGGGTTTCACAGATTGTTGTCACAGACATGAAGGTATTTCAGTATTTTTCAAATCTCTTCCTAAGCATAGTATTGCAAATTGCTTCATTTTTAGTGTCAGCTTGCTGTTCCCAATACATCCTGCGTCTTGGAAGATTAACATACCCTGTGACGAGCAGCACTGCAAGGAAAAGCCATACTTCCTCAAGTGATAACTGAAAGGTGTGATTGCCCCGATGTCTTGCATAGTTTTTGCTCTGGTCTTTGATAAGTGAACAAACTTTTAATCAAAAAAGGTTCAAAAAGAGAATGAGGCTCCCAGTCTTCATCAAAGAATTGAGATTGTCCATAATTCCAAGTAGAATGCCTCTCTCTCTCTCTGATCGTTTGGAACATCTGAGCATCAAAGTCAATAGTGCTGTCAGATGACTCCGATACAGAACCTGGTGATATTTCACTTTCTTCAGCTTCGAAAGTTTCCAAATCTTCTACGTCTGTAAGGTTAAAGACTGATCCGGTCATATTTCACATCTATAGACACTGTCGTACCTGCACGTAGTTGACTTCCTGGTAAATTACTCATTTTGCCACCAAGATCTTCATCGCCGCTTTCTTTATCACTTTTTGTGGCATCCTCTGGCCTAGTCATGAATACATTTGGCTTCCTTAATGGCTGCGTCATCTCCTAGAAGATGTAACACCTCATTTGGAGTGAATCTGTAAATACAAATGGTTATAAAATGTCAGTATAAAACATCAGAATTTGAAATAAATACATACATACTGTATCACATTTTGTATACCCATGTGCTCAACGTCCCAAATTTGGGATGTCATAATGGCAAGTAAAAACTGAAAGGAAAAATATTGAATGTATAAATTTTAGGTATTGCTTATATCTTGATTATGCACCGACCATCTTGGTAAGGTAAAAATCAAATTCTTATTATTAGAGACAGTAGGATTCAAGCTCTAATCCGAGAAGGAACTTGTATTTTAACATGCAAAAGTGAAGATATTACTAACTCAAGTGAGCGTTACAGGGTCGTTATAGTCCTCTTGATTTTTTTTAGCTTGTTTTTTTGTTAGGTATTGAATGTTGAAATGCATTTTATAACTCTCTGTTATTTCTTGGTTGCTTGCGGTCGGTGTTTAACTTTTTACCGAACAATCGTGTCTTTTAACGAGCCTGAGCAAAAAGACTTTTGAAAACATTGTGGGAGTAAATGATAGCGTTTTGACGGATCCACAATGAAAACATGTGCAGATAAGAAATTAAATGCATCTCAATGAAAAATGACAATGGTAAGCAGCATTTTCTGCATTATCACAATGTTTGCTACCCTTTCTAAGACATATTTATACCTATATACCTTAAAGGTATAAATATGTCTTAGAAAGGGTATGCCCTCTGCAAGATGGTTTTAATTTTGACTTGTCTAAAATATTCTTGTCTAGTAATGAGTTGAACCTGAAACTGTTAACCCTTAATCTGCTAAATAAATAAAATAAAACCTTCAAGCCAGTCGTAAAAAAAAAAATAATTGTTATTTCAAAGGTATATTTTGGGGGAAAATACCTTCGTATCGGACAGTTTAGATCCAAGATCAGACTGCACGTTTTGTGCAGTGTGATCTTGATCTACACTGTCCGTAAAAGGACGTTGAGTCGCGCTTAGCAGCCTATGGGTTAAACGGATTGAATATATAAAATTCCACCCAAAATCGACATTCTTTCTGTTACGAATATCTCATGATAATGGACAGGGTAGATCCAAGATCAGAATGCATGGTCTGTGCATTCTGATCTTGATCTACATTGTCTATAAAAGCCCGTTATCGCGCTACGCAGCCTGAAGGTAAATCCCGTATTTTATCTATTTCTGCTGCTCAACGCTGTATTTGAATAACCATTTACCAAACATGACCCCGTGGAAGAAGGTTTTTGCATCACTGTGGGTGGAAAAATAAAAAAAGAGAATAATAGTTGTCAGTATTTTTACATTCTTCCATAATATTTTCAGCGGTATTCCGTCATTTTAGCAATATTTAACCCTTAACTCTTTACCAGACGACAAAATTTTAGCCTTGTCCAAATTGAAAGCATTTGCAGACGACAATTTCAATGTGGCTCAAATGGTGCAACTTTTCTTAGATAGGGTAGAAAACATTGTGGGAAAAGGAGAAAATGCTGGTTACCAGTGTTTTCTCCTTTTCCCACAATGTTTTCAAAAGGCTTCTTTCCCAGAAGCGTCAAAAGGCGGCATTGTACGGTAAAGGGTTAAAGCGCCTTTCACAACTATATGTACGGTGGCCTTTGCGACCATTGTACATAGATAAAGATCAGGCTGCACAAAACTTGCATACCCTAGATGATATAGATAATAGGTTGTTAGTTTGTTTGTATGATGTTTAACGCCATTTTCAACATCATTTCAGCTATATCACGGCGGCCAGTGCACTTATCCATACTTTCCCGGGGTATATTTTACCATTAGGCTACTTAGTAAAATATTTTTCGCAAAACCACAGTTCGCTGCTCTCTCACATAACTAATATAGAAACAATGATCAGCGGCGATAGATTAACGAATCCTATTGCAATGACTTTCTTTAATCTTCGGAAGGGCATTCGCGGTACTGAGAAGTCCATTCAGTGACCGCCACCAGGCTTTGTGTGCTATACGCTTAGGACTGGGCCACCAGGCTTTGTGTACTATACGCTTAGGACTGGGCCACCAGGCTTTGTGTACTATACGCTTAGGACTGGGCCACCAGGCTTTGTGTACTATACGCTTAGGACTGGGCTACCAGGCTTTGTGTACTATACGCTTAGGACTGGGCCACCAGGCTTTGTGTACTATACGCTTAGGACTGTGCTACCAGGCTCGGCTGGACATGAGTTACCTCAAAACTGCAAATATTTAGGTATTAGTAATAGACTGAATCTGTACATTTTGGTCTATTTGGCGCTCTAGGGCTCTACGCTTTAGTATTTCGTATACAAACACTTTCAATATGAACAAGTCTAAAATTCTGTCTTCTTTTTAAGTGACTTTAAACCATTTTCATTTTTTTTTCTTTTCATTTTGTCGATGGCTCAGTGGTAGAGTCGGCAACTATAGTTTTGACTATAAGTTTGAAGGTTGTAGGTTCGAGTCCCACCAAAGGCATTTTCTTGTCAGCACCCACTCCAACTTAGGGTAAAATGCTATGATGTTTCCTTTAAAAAGTATCACTTTCCTCCGCCCAAAAGATTTTTGGGTCAAAATCTGGTTTAACGCCTTTTAATCACTGATAGGCCAAATGATAACTCCATATTGGTGAATCGTCATTTTCTTTTTTTACAAAAGCGTTGTTCTTCAGGGTCGTTAAACTCGGGACTATGTGGTAAAGGACTGACCAAATGCGTCATCGTACAGAGATAAATCATTATCGAAGCGTGGTTTATACCCGTTGTTGTTTTCATACCTGCTATGCCTAAATTTCTATTTTTTTTTTTTTTAAACTTTAACCAAGTGACACTCTTTCGACTGTAAACTATATTATCGAAGCATGGTTTATACCTTCTATACCTAAAGTTCTAATGGTTTTACTTTAACCAGGTGACATCCAATCGACGATAAACTATACTATCGAAGCGTGATGAGTACTCGGGTTGCTTTTCAATAAAATAAAGATCTACACTGTGCAGAAAAGGGTTTAAAAAGTACTAATATAAATTCACAGTATTCACATTACAAAAAAAAAGACTTTACCTAATGTTGAAGTTTCCTTTTGAAAATCGCTCTCGCGGAGTGTCTGCCTTTCGGTTTACCTCCCTCCGACTTGGAGAGTCGATTTATGTTGGCTCAGCGTTAGGTTTAATCGCAGCCTTAAATTTCTAAACCCAACTACCTTTGCGAGTGTTGGACATATTAATAACTGACAGTCCTCAAAGTGTTTCAGACAGTTTGGAATGATTCGATGGCACAA